>JACGCM010000811.1:0-1219195 GCA_014058105.1 Kingdonia uniflora
TCTAGACATATATATACATATCAGATGGAAATGTGATACAACATCTCTAATAAAAGCTCAGCGGCAGATGCTGAGAACACCTACAAAAATCTAGAACCAAAGGAAATCTGCAGTGGCAAAATCTGCCTCTGAACTGGCTACCCACGCGGCAGTCCAAGCTAATCAACCTCTGAAATGGTTAAATGCGAAAGTGAGCAAACAACGAGCTCACTAATCCAACAGAACTAAATAACTTACTAACAACTGGTACTGAAAAAATAGAGTAGAGATGAATGTAATATAGAACAGGTTAATACAATCTAGCAAAATAATAAGTGACCATAACAGATATAGAGTTGATAAGGAAATGAAATAGAGTTGATGAAAGGAGAGAATAAAGAAGGAATGTGAGAAGAGAGTAGAGTATGGAATATGAGAAGAGAATGTGATGATATGATAATATGCAATGCCATGACGTGAAGTAATGACTAGGATAATCCCATATTTACCCTAGATGCAATGATATGTTATGATGAGCAGGGATATTCCCAAAATATCCCCGAATGCAGAATGATTCAGTATTTAAAAGTGTATGCGATCTTATTATAATGTTGGTTGATCAACCATTAACGTCTAATTTCTTAAAGAGATCAGTAAAGGGATACACAGGTACGATTTGGTTAAGCTCGACCAAGCTAGGATGGTCACACTTTATCAAAGTGGATTTGGGTGTATCAACCCGCGGAACAATAGTCCGTAACATTTCAAGGAATTTCAGCCTCAACGTGGATAAGTTGGGATCTCCATGACTCTGCCTCATACCATTCTACACTCCAGAGTGGTTGAACTAGGTATGATAGTGTCATTCCCAATCTCACCGTGTCTTTAACCCGGTCTCACGGACTCCTTGGATCCTGTCGGAGGTCAACCAAAACGGAGTATTCGTGTATTAAATCTCAATAAGTTTTGAAAGATGTGATAAAATTTATAAAGGTACAACAGGTGAACAAGAAAAACTACACAGCTGCAGCTCACACGGCAATACAAACAGGATGAATTGGGACTCGGTTGCACCACTATGCATAGCGACACAGCAACCTAACCGTCTACGTCTAACCCAATAAACTCTTAAGGCTGGAAGGGGCATTCCTGGGAAAGCCACGAGAACACTAACCCAACCACCACTAATTAACTCAGGTCCTATGCGAACCAAAAAACCAACTCCATAAACAATTATAAACCTAAACTACTGGTTAACACTTCTAACAGAATAATTCCTAGGTTAAACTATAGTTAATCACAAAACATCTCTAAGTTCAATATAACTCTCTAAAAACGATACTCAGAAACTAGTATAGAAACTTAATAATGCTGGAATAAAACTCGCCTGAAGGAAATCCAAGTTCTGCGGAAGAACCAACCCGAAAACCCAACTAAAATTTGCGGAACGGTAACGGAACGCCTGATATATAGCGACGCTGAGGCGTCGCAACACATTGATAAATGCTTTTGTCTCAACCTCAATGACGAGAAGATCCATGATAACCACCCTAAATGAAATCGGTCTAAGAGAAATCTCATGAGTTATCGTCACATCGACGACAACTGAGAATAACTACTATGACTAAACATAACCTACAGGTTCTATCTAGTAACTAAACTTACAACTAACTCGGGTTTTACTAACTTATCAAACCCTTAAGTACTCTCGCCTAAGGTATGCCAACCGATAACCCGTGAATGTGTCCTAAGCAATTACCCATATACCAACATAATCATGATAATAAACATGATAAACTATGTGATTCAATAACTCACAAATCAATATAATGGTCTAGTTATTAAGGAAGATAAAACTCGCCTGACAAATAACGCTCGAAACGACAATCTCGGCGAAACTGCCCAAACAGCACCAACGGAAATGTGCTCTGCGAATCGACTTCTGGAACTCTAATCAATCACGGAAAGAACTGGGAACACCACAACATCAACTAATATCAAGGTCCATAGCCCAATCACAATTCTAACAAAGGATCCTTGCCCGAAACTGAATTTCAAATCTGTGCCACATTCGAATCAGCACCACAAACTGCAGTAAAATCCACAATCCACCACGCTATGCTACGCTACTCAGATCACCCACAACGCATTAAGATATACCACTTTAAGCCCACCGAATCAGCCGCCTAATAATCACAAACCCAGTGTTCAAAGGGCATTAAAACAGCCCTAACCCTTTCTTTAGAATAACAGCAGCGAAGGCAGCAATTTCGTTAGCGAAGCTCGCTAAACATTCACGGATAAAATCAGCAACTAGGCGAAGCAAACATCTGAACTGAAACGGCAACAATCACCCGTTCAGGAAGCCCTCTCTGAAATAACATCGAAACCCAACAATCCACCACCGAACACCAAATCCCCCAATCAAGCACACCCCAAAATCAGCCCAACACCTGCAATAAATCATACACTTCCATAAACCCCAAAACTCCATAATTATAAACTCTAAAATCATCCATCAATAACCCAAACCAACACCGGAATCAAATATGCAATTAGGAAGAGGAAATAGGGATTACTCCTCCACGGAGGGAACGGCTGTAACGGCGAGGGAACGACGTCAAATTGGTGAATCGACGACGGAAACGCGGCCCTCTCTTTCTTTCTCTAGAACAACAAATCTCACCCTCTGAAAAACTAAAATCAGGATATAGGGGATGCTAACTCAAGCTCCAAACCAACCAAAGTGAAGGAAAAGAAGGATTGAAGGGAGGAGAAGGGTCTTTGGAATCGGTTTGAAGAGAAAGAGTTGGAGTCGGTTTGGAGAGAAAGAAAAAAAATGATTTGAAAATGAAATGAAGTGTTTATATAGGGGAAGCCAACACTCATCTCGAGGTAAAATCTAACGCTCGAGAATAGCTCAAAAGACCCAACTTGGTCGTCTGAACACACAATGTTCGGACAAAAACAGAGAGAAAAATCATAACAAAATATGCCCGAACATAAATAAGCAGTCCAAAAATAACAGTTGGTAAGAGGAATCCATCCAATGGAAAAATAAAGAATTTATCAGTAGAAAACCACAGAAATCCAAGGCTAACCAACGATTCTCCGAAATCACATCCACTTCACCACACTACTATCAAACACTATTAGCAACCCACACAGGGGTTCCCAAGGTCTAAACACCGCCTCCACAGCCTGACGGCCACCGAAACTCCTAAACCCAGTAAAGGAATCTAACTACCAGAAACTTAACGAAAGGAATAAATGGATGCGGAATGGATAGAAAGGATAATATGCAAATGTGTAACGCGTTGGAGTATATGCGGAAGTTCAACGAATAACAATATATGCATAATAATAACACTTAATAAAAAAAAATATACCCTAAAAATCTGGGACATTACAGTTGAGCTTCCCTCATATCCAATGTGAGACAAAATACTTAGTTTTAACATTCATACCAAAAAGAAAACCAAAACCCTTTTTGTATTTTTCAATAGATTTTGCATGCCCATCACGTTATAGCGTTGTTTATGGCCAACGTGCGACCCAGAGGGGATGAAGTTAAATGTTCTACACTGAGACAAGTTTTTTTTATTCTAGAGAGTTAGTTGACCATTTTAATTAGGGCATCACTACATACCTCTCCCTAATTATGAATCTTAACTTGGAAGGTTATGCACCTATTACAGTCAATAGAGCATCTCTACGAGAAATTGTCAGAGTAATATTTATTGGAGAACACTACGTTGAGGAGATAAAATAGAACAAATTGTCCATAAAGACCAGAAGAAGGAATGGACCAAGTGAGATAGAAAATCTAGACCCATGATAGACATATTTATGTGTCGAATTTAAGCCATTTTAACAAGTGTTTTTGGTCGTCATGAAACCCTTTTTATCTTATTATTGCCTAGATACATCTCTTTTAAGTTGTCTACTTTAATAGAGATGATTTGACAAGAATAATACCAAATTTGAGCTAAAATGACAATCAAAGTACTCTGCGGTGTTCCAACAATTTAGCAGAACAAGTTCAGTCTAAAAAGGGTTATTTGGAAGCTCTAAAATCTAAAATCTTCATTGAGACAAGTTACCAATAGGCTTGACCTATTTTTAATCTCTACATGACAAGGGAATAACAACCCAAAAGATGGAGGATTACAACCACCACTAGCCAGCGATCACCGACCACCAAGGCATAGAAATTAGTGACCGTCGAGTTCGCAATCGCGATCTTCTGGCAAGAATCCCTTGGAGGTCTAATGAGTTAAAAATCTTTAATGAATGCACGAGCAACACTGCTGGAGTGATCTGAGGGGCAGTTTCAACATTTCAGGATCAGGGTTTCTCTTATTAATGTTATATTCTTCTTCTCCAAACCTATTTTTCATTTCAGGGTTATTTTGGAGGCTTAGATCTGAGTTTGCATCACTCTTACCTTATATTTAATTATATGATTCATTTACTTAATTTATATACATTGTTTAGTTTATGTCAATCATGCAGGGTTAATTCTTCCCTAAGACTAGATCTGAGAAGGAAGTTCCATAGGTGTATGTTTGAATTTTCTTGAAGGTGATAGGTCTGGCCTAGAGGTCTTAGATCATTCTTTCAGGTTGTTCTTCAACTTTCCTGAGCCTGGAAAGTTTGGGGAAGTGAAAAGTGAATCTAAAGTGGAGAGAAATTGATTTTCTGGATAAGGGATTGATTTCTTAGTCTACTTAGTGACCTCTAGATCTAGGATATATTATTGTCTTTGAATAACGAAGAACAAACCCTAAGTTAGAACCTAGAGTTTGAGTTTCAACCTTGACGTGTTGAACTCTATGATTTATTCCTTGTAGAGACATTAGAAAAAAAAACCCTAAACCCTTCGAATTCGATCCTAAACAAGAATTCGAGGAGAAGACTAAAAACCTAATATTTAAAACCATATATGTTAATATAGACCTGAATTCCATGGTCTAGTTAATTTTAATATCCGAATTTCAGCACCTAGTTTAACGTAGATTTCCTACAAAATAAAAATCCCTTTCCCCTAGATTTTTATTTCCCCTAGAATAACGTACCTCTATTTGTTTCTTAGTATATTGAAATATGGTTCGAATAATACTTAATTATTTTCTTCTTAACGGAATCAGTTGTGGATTTATGTTTATTTGTAAGCCAATAATTAATTTAGACCCTTTATAAATAGATATGCCAACATTTTCTACCATTATAAATAATTCCAGTGAACCGTGTCTAGTAGACAATTGTACAACTCACTCTATATTTAGAAATAAGCAGTACTTCACAAACCTAACATTGGAAGAGTATAACATAGCCACTATTTCTGGCAGTACGAGCTTAATAGAGGGTTCATGTGATACTTGCATCATACTCCTTTCAGGTATGATATTAATATCGACAAGCCTTGTGCATGGGTCTACTCATGGGTCTCGAACTAACACCCAAGGACAGGTCTGTCTTGATACAAAGTTTACACAAAATGCAAGTACAATGTATAGTAATAGCATAGTCAGGCTACACTCCATAAATAATGAATTTATCAGATCAGACGGCGTGGCATAATTATTAGGCAGCAGTAGAAAGGAAGTCAAAGGGGCACCTGTCCTGCGAACTAGCCATTACAAAGACTTGACGTAACTGCTTTAAAAATGTTTCCCACTTATCCTGGTGATTGTGGTAATTAACCACGATCAGGGAAAATATCTATAAATAAGTTTATAGAAGAACGAAAGGGTGTCAGGTTTCTAGCTACATAATCACCCCTTACTTTCTTAAAGAATACTCATTGTAACCTATATTCAGCAATTAATACGATCATCTTTTACTGGTCATAGTTTTTACCTATTCAAAGGTTTTCACGCTAAGTTCTGTGTCTAGCTCAATTACTGGCTTAAATTTGTGTGTTATAGGTACATTTGGTGTAAGAAACTAGTTCGACTTTCGAATTTAGGCCCATACACCTTGTATTTAAGTAATTTTTAAAGGAGCTTACTTAATTTCAAAGATATTCGCTGAGGCGGATATCATTTGGAAACAAAAGAAAAAGAAGAATATGAGTTTATTTTAATCACTTATATTACCAATGATCAACCTTTGATCTTGGAAATATTTCCAAGTCACTTATCGGGTATATAATATATATATGCATATATATATATATATATATATATATATATATAATATATATATATATATATATATATACTAGTAATACCCGTGGCTCGCCATGGCAAAAATGTCCCTCGTGACCAAATCACAGTGAATGCGTCCACGTGTATTCGGCGCTACCAACTTTTCTTAATAATTTTAGTGTATCTTATTCATCATAAAATCACAGTTATTTATCTATATTAAGAACTAAGTTTCTTATCATGTGAAAAATACATTATCAGTCATACGCAATATTGCATTCACATGCCTTTGAAAGCTTCAACTAATACATCCAGCCATCCATACGTAAATGGACTAAGATTTACTACTATTTCTTAAGGAAATCAAAAGTACATACATTACTTAAGCTTTTCGCAATTCCTATATTTTTGCAATTCGTAAATTATTTACATGGAAGACCCTTGTACCATTATTAAATGGCGTTCCCAATTTTGCTATAATGTTATAGAAAAGACATGAAGATAATTGTACAATCTTATGAAGTGCTTAATGTCAACTTCGATGAGAACTTATATACCCTTGATACATTAGGAATTCTATAAATATCTATACAAAGAACAATATGTTCAAAAAGAAATAACTATACAAATAGCTGAAGGTGAAAGCTCACTTGAGAAGGATTTCACGAAGAGAAGTTTTCGATCTAAAGAAGCAACCATCTCACCAATAGCAATGAATCTTCTCCCACACTCCGCTGGGTTTGTAAAGACATCAAGAACATATTGGAATTAACAAAAGCACAGGGATCATGCTACTCACCAATAAAAGTACAATCGCCCCTCAACAACATCAATATAACCATTTTAGATAACGAAGAGGCAATGCAAACTTGTCCATGGATGAGTTTATCCATTGTAGGTTTACCTCTTCTCGCCAAGTAGTATTTTGACTTCACATACATAGGAAACGTAATGGCAACATGGGTCACCCCAACAACTGAGGGAAGTAAGCCCTACATTAATCCTCTTATACCCTCTTCGTGCACAATTGGCACCAAAGCCGTGTCTATATAAACTCTTATATGAAACAACTCTTGGCCTCATTCATTGTGTAAACTTATAATCTTTGCACCCTTGATTATTCTCTTTATTTGCATCTTATGTGCCCATGGCTGTTACTATTTATTTTAAGATTGCATTTTTTTGAAATATGTGTATGGTAGTATTACTGTTTGGTTTGGATATGTTTAATAGCTGCGATTGAAAATGTACTTTCATTAATTTTTAATAGCTTAACTAACTCTAACAATTCTCTTTCCTTTTTTTATAGAGAAAAAATAGAAAGAAAATAACTTCTAGCAATCCCAGTAAGGTTCCTTTTCTTTTTATGTTATTTCCAACTCTAAACAGTTAAAACATAGCAGAAGAAAAAAATAAATAATGGATTCCACCATCCCATTCAAGAGGATATGTTTTCCCTTTGAGGACCTTTGCAATGACCAACAATTAGTTTGTCGCAGCAGTTGTTGATGCTCTGGCGCTTGATGCGGTTATAATGTAATCCAGCGAAAGCCCATTATTCTCATCTATGCGAATGAAAAATGTCCTTGAGTTGCTCATTAGCATCAAATTATTTTGTGACACTAATTTATATATGAATTATTACTTTGCATCATTAGCAAAAGTCCAAGATAAAATATATGGAAACTGTTAACTAGTAACACTAAATGACTTCATCATTCAACTAAAACGCCATATAAAATTATGACTTCCATGAGTTCTCTTCCAAAGATAACATAAAGAAATAAACAATTATGTGTGAACTTGTTAACACATTTTTAATATCATAATACACCATGAGATAAGTTTAATTTTCACAAATCACATAAACCTATGCAAGCCCTCATTACTGTCCTTAGTAATTTTACACCTTCTTCATGGTAAACCCCCCCCCCCCCCCATTGATCCACCAATGGTATTTTATTAAAAGAAATCCCAGCAATGTCCAATTACAACATTGACTCCCTTAACACCATTATAAACCCCAGTCCCCCTTTCATTATGCTAGGAGTCTTTCCATCTGCAAAAAAATAAAATAACGTAAAGGAATAAAATGGTGAAGAACTCTAGATTGTTATATCATCATATACAAAACTTACTAATTAGAAATCCAAAAACCAAATAAATACCAATTTTCATATCTGCACCTATATTTGAGAAACTGCATGAGGCACTACAAAGATACAAAAATATATGATGTAATTGTTAAAACAAAAAAGTAACTTGTCCTGGGATAAAAAACACCATTCTCAATCAAGAAACATACAGCTGAAAAATCACATGAAAAAATCGAAAATGATTCCAAGAAAGAAAACATGACTACATAATGAAATTAAGTAAAATTATCTGTAAAATTGCCTTATTTATGAAATATTATCAATAAGTCATAACTCACGAACCTTTATAGTTGATACTTAATAAGAAGTAAGAAAGGAATCTGTAAAGGATGCTTTGAACATGAATCATAGTGAAATTAATCCCAGTGGTTGAGGTATTTACTCATTCAACTCTAAATAATGTCTGATATAATATGATGTTAGCTCCGCGAAACCTATAATCTAAAGAAGCAAATTAACTGACCTTCAAAATGAGTCCTGTCTTCTTATCAAGAACCAATCCCCTGACCTTGTATTCCCAATCTAATGTCCATTTCAATAACTGCACAAAGACCAAACCATATCAAAATCTTCGGAGTATAATACCTTAGCGAATATAACATAAGAATATCATTTTGTCCATGATACAAATAGCTAAATTTCATACAAACCTCTGATGGGTACCAACTAACTTAACCTTCACATACTAAAAAAAAGGTATTACGATTATCCTGTACATCTTACTGGAGAACTACCAGGTGATTAGGGCTTCGATGTTGCCGGTATGGGCAAGGATCCTGTGGCTTTTCAAAAATATTTCAAGTATGTGGAGTTTCCACTTTGTACTTATAATTTCAAAGTAATCTTCACTTCATAAATTGTTTAGTAAGAGGCAGGTGCTAGGAGTGGCATGTTAAATCTAAAAATGTAGGTAGTTATTTGAACCTATAATTTGGAAATAGCAGATGCAGACTGTTGTAACATCTGCAGTTTTGAAATACTCCATGCTCGTTGGGCTATGTTAGCAGCTTTTGGTGCTCTAATTCTTGAATTTTTGGATATATCAGGTCTCATTCATTTTGTAGAACCTGTTTGGTGGCAAGTTGGCTATGCAAAGCTTCATGCAAGTATCATTATCCCTGGATAGCGAATACTTTAAAAACAATTGTTTTCAATTGGATATTTCTACTTAAGATAAGTTTATACTGTCTAGTGTAGCATGTTTACTTGAGAGCTAAAAATTTGTCTGGTGAAAGCAATTTTAGTGAAATTAATCCTAATGGTTGAGGTATTTACTCATTCAACTCTAAATAATGTCGGATATAATCTGATGTTAGCTCTGTGAAACCTATAATCTAAAGAAGCAAGATAGCTGACCTTCAAAACGAGGCTTGTCTTCTTATCAAGAACCAATCCCCTGACCATGAATTCCCAATCAAATGTCCATTTCAATAACTGCACAAAGACCAAACCATATCAAAAGCTTCAGTGTAGAATATCTTAGTGAATATAACATAAGAATATTATTTTGTCCATGATACAAATAGCTAAATTTCATACAAACCTCTGATGGCTACCCTTTGCATAAACCAACTTTCTGATAGTACTGTCATATGCCAAAGATTTAAAAGTTTTAGGCATATATTATGCCAAGGTGTAATCCATATCAAGCGCAACCACAACAATATTCTTCATATTTAAAGATCTGTTACAAAAAACCTGTTTCCTCATATCAATCTTACAGCTCCATTCAGGAGATGACCAAATATCATTAAAACTGAGCTTTTGAGACTCTGGTGTTAGTTCATATATTCAAACTTCATTCATTGTATAGCTGGAATGCAATTGATTAGCTCATAATGGTAAAAACAAATTAGTATCGGCACCAAACTGTGGCTATAAAATTATCATCATTGTTTTAGGTTATAGAAGCTTACTGTTCTACCAAGAAGAAATGCAGCTGTTGTACCAATAGTTGCACCACGAGAATCAGCAACAAGCCCATTGGAAACCCAAATAGATCGCCACCTCCAAGCTGGTATATTGACAAACAACGCTACCTGAAGTTACAGTCACAAATAAAATTAAAGAAAGCCTACCCAAATTAATTTAATATATGGAACACATCAAATGCAAATGAACAATACAAAATTATGAGGGGGAAAACGTATGGCACCTGAAACAAAGAGGTATAGTCGCCAGCAGGGAAAAAATATTGTAAAGAGAATAGCAGGTGCGTATGAATTGGATAATGATTCTATCAACTCCTAATTAACAGTTACACATGGATGTTAGTCTTATTGCTAAAATGCAATTTTCTTCTCTTAGAATATTATTAAGAACTATGGGTCCAAGAAGAAAGTAATTTTTGAAAGGGGTGGGTTAAACCAAAGAAAATCCTTCCAAGAGCGAGACACATACTGAGACTTCTTAATCCCAGTAAGAGTTGGAATTATATTAAATTATATTAGAAACAAAAGTAGAAGAAGACACGCGAACATGAGATCATAAAATTACAGCAAAATCATACAACAACCGGTAAGAAAAAGATATAACATATACTCCAAAATTAGCAGGGTGTTGGTGCTTACAGTTAGCACTGAAGCTGGTACCGCAGGAACTGCTAAAGGAATGTAAGCAATAGCCCTGTACCGATTCAAAAGGGAAATTAGTCAAAGGTATAAATTACTAATAAAGAAGACAAAATTGGCCAGATCGGGAGTGTGAATCTCCTCTGTAAGTGTAATATTGGCTATACAAAGTCCTATAAAGTACACAACATACAATTAAATGATGTGCATCCCTCAAATTTTCAATTTCTGCACCTTGCTTGGTATGATTCATATAAAAAGATTAAGCATATCTTAAGTTTTGTTACTCTCGAAGCGTTCATTATATCTGGCTTATTTGTACTCAAGGGAAATAGAGAAGTAATGATGTACCTCAAACAATTACCTAAGGAATGCAGCCCGAGAACTTCATATTGGTGTCCTAAGTGTACCATAAAAAGTACTTGCTTATGGGGAAATATCTCAAATATGTAGCGAAAATCCAGACCAAACTCAGTTAACTCGACCCTAGTGTAGCAAATCCAGTGGGTCTTTAACAACATCGCGCCACCAGACGGGGATTCTAATCAGCGCTTAACTTGTGGATTCCTCCGTGCCCTAATTTCCAGAGCTGCAAGAATTGGGTGCTGCAAAATGATAACCGCCATGGAGAATTCGACTGCGAATTTGACTATCAATACTCATAAGTTTTATGTCATTGAACTTGAGAGCTTCATTGACCTTACCCCAAGGCATCAGTTTGGATTCTCTGCTGCCAATGTTGCCATACTTGAAGCAATCGAAGGGTTCTCATAGGTTCATATAGTTGATCTAACAACATTCAAAATAGCAAGCAACAACGCAATCAAACTTAATAACAACAATGATCAAAACAGCAAGTAAAGAGAGAGGGGAAATGAATCTAGACAACAACAGAGTAAAGAACGAGGGAATGAGAGACACATATTACCAAACACACCTTGACTAACCCTATGGGTACCACCACCAGGTACCCTCGGTATACAAGACATAGCTTTGCGATTGAAGCTTTGAGGACATCAGGGAAAGGGATTGTGCTGGATCCATCAGTGGACATGTCTCCTTCTAAGGGTTAGATTGTGACCAGAGGTCGAGATGCGACAGAGGGTGCCATTGTTAGGGTTTGGAGGTTGGAGAAAGTGAAAATAAAATTAGGGTTTTATAGGTTTATATTGGGGAAATATTATATTGATTTGAGTCTAAATTAGCTAGAGGGGATCAACCATGTCTGGATGTGGCATTGTGGAGATGGAGAGACGGAGAGATGGAGAGGAGAAGAAGAGTCCGGAGAGATGGAGAGAAGAAGAGTTCGGGTAGTATGATAGGAGAGAGAGAGAAATAATGTCGAAAGTACCCCTAAGCTAAAGAGTAGAAGTAATCTAGGTCTTCGATCTCCTTCCTTCCTACAAATCCCAGCCCCTCTTTTTCCTTGAGACAATGATGAATATGTCTATACGAAAAACACTGTTGCCTAATGTATAATATATATAGGTATTCTAGAGTCCTACGCAGTTACTAACTTCGACATTTTGAATGGAAGTGTGTATCAGAATTGGAGTGATCGCCTTGGATACCCTGGTTCAACGATAATGAAAACAATTATTAATAATTTAATCAATCACCCTCTTCATGGCCGCAAGGCACATTTACTGAAATAAAAGCTATGCATTGCATGTTCACAATAGAAACTTGTAACTAGACCATCAATTACCAAAGTAGGAAGCGAATCACCTACTTTCCTTTAAATGATTCAAGGAGATTTATGCAAGCCAATCCACCCAACAAGTGAACCATTATGGTATTTCATGGTTATGATTGATGCATCATATCATTGGTCACCTACATGCATGTTTTCGTCTAGGAACAACACATTTGCACGTTTACTTATACAAATAATACACCTTCAGGCCCACTTTATATATTTTCTTATCTAATCCATTAGGCTAGATGGTGGAAGAAAGTTTAGTTCTCTCACATTTGATAATTATTGTACTTCATCAATATAGAGCATCCAGTTTCCCACCTACATGCACAAAATGTCTTGGTAGAATCATCAATAAAGTGAATATAAATGATTGATAGACCGTTATTGATGCGTACTCAACTTTCGTCATCTGCTTAGGCACATGTTATCCTGCATGCTATAAGCTTAATGCGATTATGGTCTATAGTTTATTATCATCATTCACCATTGCAACTGTTGGCTGGGCTAGAGCCCAATGTCTCCCATTTATGCACATTAGATGCGCAGGCCAATTTTGATTGTACCACCACAATAAACCAAATTGGGACCTCTACGTTGCCTAGGAGTGTACGTAGGTTATGATTCACCATCTATTATTAGATACTTGGAACCTACTACTGGTGATGTTCTTATTGTACATTTTACAGATAATTACTTTGACGAGACAATTTTCCCGTCATTTGGGGAAAATAAGACAACTGTACGATGTGATGTTTCTGAGATGGCGATCAATCTCATAGAATGTATCGTAACTATCTCATCAAGATCTATATACCTCCCAAAGTGACAGAGAGACTTCTCGGATACTACATTTACAGAAGATGGCCCTTGAACTACCTGGTACGTTCAATGATGCATCTTAAGCTGGCAAGTCTTACGTACCTTCAAGGAATGCACCTGCTTGCGCATAGATACCAGCACCAATCTCACACGCATCCCTGCAAGTGAATTACAGGTTAAACGTAAGCGTGGTAGATCATGGAAGGACTCGAGCGGTGCGAATCCAATAACAGAAGTTGCGGAAGTAAGAAGAGGCTTCTACTGGACGTTTATTAAAACATGCTAGAAGATCGAAGATTGATGGTAATGTCAGTGTCTTAGAAGAAAACAAACTATCGACCAATTGTGGGGTTCACACTAAGAATTATTTTCGAATACCAACCAAGAATATCTAGGCACCTGTAATTGCAAAATCAGTTGTACCTCTCGAGAGCACATATACAAAAATTGCTTAAATTGGGGCACATGCGCACGTAAAAATTATGAGGTCTCTACAAAATATGTCTCAACATAAGAAGAAGAACTTGATAGATCAAAAGTAGTTACCGACAAAAAATTTATATACGCAGTTGCTCTCTCCATTTTGGACCAGGATCATGACTCTAAAATGGTAGTTGAGCGTCAGCAATATAAGAATTAAACGTCTTGGGAATTAGCGATCAAAGCAAAGTTGGCCGTGCTTGTGCAGCGTGAGTTATTTGGGCAAATAGTCTTGGCTAAATTAAACAAAGTTGGTTAGATATAAATGGGTATTCACTCAAAAATGTAATAAATCCAAGGAAATAGTAAGGTACAAAAGTTTGTCTAGTTGCACAAGGGTTATCTCAAAGACCAGGAATAGATTATGAGGATACTTACATCCCCGTGATGGTCATAATAACTTTTCAATGTTTACTCAATCTATCAGTCAGAGAGGGATTGGACACACGTCTAATGGATGTGGTTGCTGCATACATGTATGATAAGCTAGATACATAAATACACATGAAAATACCTAATGTTTATCTTCTATTGAAGAACATCCCTATTTGATATAGGGATAAGTACGCTTTAAAAGTTGTGAATCATTGTATGGATTAAAGCAATCTGGTCTCATACGACACAATAGGTTTACTAGGCATTTGAGAAATAAGAGATTTACAAATAACCATATTGCCCCTTGTATCTTTATCAAAAAGATGACCAAGGGTTTTGCAATCATCACAGTCTATGTTGACAACCTGACTATCATTGAAACTCTGGAAGAGATGAAGGAAGTTGCTATATCCTTGCAAAAGGTGTTCGAGATGAAAGATCTAGGTAAAGGAAAATTATGTTTAGGAATACAAATCGAACATTTACCTGGCGGTATGTTTATTCATTAGTTCACATACACTAAGAAGGTTCTACATCGATTCCATATGGATAACCGTCATCCATTTAGTGCACTAATATTTTCACAGTCTCTTGACTTTAAGACTGACCCGTTTTGTTCTCTAGATGGGGATGAAGAACTCCTAGGCCCAAAATTTTTGTATTTAGGAGCTATATGAGCTTTATTATACCTGGCTGGGTTTACGAGGTGAAATATTCTCTTTGTTGTAAATCTATTAACGCGACATAGGCATTATAATGGAACTAAACACTTGCTTAGGTATTTGAAGGGAATAATTGACTTGAAACTTTACTACTCGAAGGATGCAAAGAACAAGCTAGTTGTATATGCAAATTTCAATTTTTTCTCAGATCCACATAGAACAAGATCACAGAGAGGTTGCATATTTATGACTAGGGGCGCGATAATATTGCGGAGATCGGTCAAGCGTATGATGATAATCACATCAACAAATCATTCTTAGATCTTAGCACTCCATGAAGCTAGAAGATAAACAACTTGGTTAAGTTCACTCATCAACCATATTGACACAAGCTTTAGACTCTCATTAATTAGAAGCTTGCCGATTACGACTTACGAAGACGACTCAGCCAACATAGCTCAACTATGAGGCAAATTTATCAAGGGAGATCATACCAAACACATATCACGAAAGTTCCTTCATACACATAAACTACAAGAAGCAGGAATTATCGAGATGCAAACAGGTTTGATCTTCAGAGATCTTAGCCATATATTTACAAAGTCATTGTTAAGAGCAACCTCTCCGAAAGCTGATCTACGACATTGGTGTAGTGACCCAGATTATTATTATTATTATTATTATAATTTATTATTATTATTCGTATATTACCATGCATCATGCATCCTCATATCATTGTATTTATTAGGTTTTATGTTTTTTATTTTGGTGGTTGTTGGGCGGAGGAGGTTGAGTTGCGTTTCCAGAAGCCCGTGGTTGGTTCGGTTGGAGTGTATGTTGTTTTGTGTTGTTGTGTGGTGTGTGATCCGAGGGGATCTTAGGATTTTCCTTTGGGATTTTCCCAGTTTTTGCTTGGGCAAATTTTCTTGATTTTTGGAGTTCTTCCTGTCCTGTTCTATTCGAACAAACTTGTTTATGTTCGAATATGTTCCTTTCTGTTTAGTTTTGTTCGAACAAACGTATTTCTGTTCGAACAAGTTTCTACCTATTTTATTTTGTTCGAACAACCCTTTTTTCTGTTTGAATAGATGCCTGCTCTGTTGATTTCTATCTGTCTTATTTTATTCGAACAAGCTTGTTTCTGTTCGAATATGGTTCTTCCTGTTCAATTTTGTTCGAACAGAAATATATTATTTTCGAATAGAGGCGTGTTTTGACGACCAGGTTGAGTCTTTACTTGTGATTCTTGGCCGCTGATCTTGCCTAGAGATGAGTGTTGGTTTTTAGGTTTTTATTCCTCATTTCATTTCATTTTTCTCTCTCTCACACACACACACACTCTCTCTCTCTCTCTCTCAAATTGAAATTCTCTCCTCTCTTGCTTTTCCCTTGTGATTGTTGTTGGGATTGATCTTCGCCACTTCTTTCGGTGAGTAAATTCCGTATTTCCTCTTCCTTATCGTCGATTTGATTTCGGTTTTGGGTCGTAACCTTCGTGATTGCGATTAGGGTTTGTCTTTGGGCTGATTTAGGGTTTGGTGATTGGAGTATTTGTTGAACTTATGGAGTTGCGATTATTGCAGGTATTGGGTTGGTTATGTTGTGTTGATTGTTGGACTGTGGTGTTAAAGTTAGGTTGTCCTGTTGATTATTAGATTTATCGTTTATCAGGCGAGTGTCCCTTCCTTGCTAATTTTCTCAACTAGTTTAATCAGTGTTAGTTAAAGTGATATGCATTGGCAGTGAGGTGTTATGTGATTTAGTTATAGTTCATATTGGTTTCTTCTGTTTAGTTGTTAATTCAGCTTGTTTCCTATTGGTTGGCATGTAGAGTTGTATTCCTCTTTGTCTTTTAAGAAGTTGTGCATTCGTGTGGTATTCTCGTGGACTTGGCCTTGAATACTGTGTTTCAGTCATTTTGAGACTGATGTGGTTTAGATGCTGTGAATGGTAGTCACTGTTCATTTGTGTTAGGATTGTTTACCATTCTCTTAGGCAGGTGGTTATCCTATGTGTGTTGGCCGTGTTAACGGCTGTTGTGTTTTGATCCTTGGGATCTGTTTGCATATGTTGACTTTATACTCTTTTAACTTAACAAGGTCGAATACATAAAATAGCTCTACATCGGCTAACCCTCGATAGGATTTAGGATTCCAATATCTGGTTAAAATAGTAGGTGAAGTTCGGGCTGGACACTATCATATCTATTACCCATCCGGGAGTGTGGGATGGTATGAGACAATTTCCTCAAGTACCCGTCTTATCCTCCATGGGGTTGAAATTCCTTGGAATTGTAAATAAAGTTTGGACGTTGGCTCCGTGGGTTGAAAAGCCCAGAACACTCTGATCAAGTGATAAATCCTTAGCGTGGTCGAGCTTGACCAAAATCGTACCCCTTGTATCTAATTAAGATCTCTTTAAGGTTATTATGCATTAACGGTTGATCAACATATATACTTTATAATAGGGTCTAGTTCATTGATTTTATCGCATCATAAAAATTCAATCTTAGGATAATTCTAGAATCACATCATATCATCTCATATCATATCATATCATATCATATCATATCATATCATCACATCATTATATCTCTTTTCCTCTTCTCTTAGATATTTCCTCTTACCTTTATTCCTTACTTATATTACTGTACCTTAAACATTCCTTATCTCATTCACCTCTTCCTCTTTCTCCACACCAGTTTTATTAGTAGGTTATTTAGTTTGTTGGGCATTAGTGACCCGTGGTTTTGTTCACTCTCGTTTTGTCCCCCCTTTCAGAGTTAGAGTAGTTGCTGGTTTTGTTGAGGGCTTCAACTGTGTTGGAAACAGTTTTGCGGCTGCAGATCTGTCATAGTTATAGTATTCTTGTACAATCTTAGCTTTTGTTGTTATACATTATCAAGATATTGTATTTATATCTTCAGTTTGATATACATATATATATATATATATAAATATTTTGCTTCTGCTTTATTTTTTTTTACTCTGATGATATTACTATAGTGAATGACTGAGCTATTTCCTATTAGTAGGGTTATTCGTGTGGGAGAATCTTTGGATTCCCCGACCTGCACGCCCTGGATGACATTGTTTTAAATATGCTTTAATTATTAAAATTTGGGGCGTGACAATTGGGATAAGAAGACTTAGCAGGATACTATCATCAAAGGGAGATTTTCCATAGTACTCAAAGATTAAATACGCGTTGCACCTTTATGTCCTTTCTTGTGGGTTTTCGCCTATAAGGTTTTCCCAATAGAGGTTTTAACGAGGTATCATATAGCGTACCTTACGCTAACTTGAAAGACTAATTACATTCTATCATGACCCTCTCCCCTTTGGGTTATTCTAGTTAGGTTTTGGATAGAGCAAACTACTTTAAGTTATACGGGCACCCAAATGGGTGAGTGTTACGAACTTTGGGATTTAGAGAAGCCTAGGCCTATGTGGGTTTGGTGCCCACATAACCAAAGGGTATGACCCTTGATTTCTATTAGTTAGGGTATAGGTTGATGGCGGCTGCAATAGCCAACTCCTACCTTTGTAATTATGTCTGAGATGTTGCTTGTAATAATTAGTTGTTAAGTTGATAATAAAGAAGTTTATCTCTCTCCGTCTTTTGACTTCTTTATATCTCTCTCCTATCGTCAAACAGTGAGCAACCCATTTATAACACTAAATTTATTAATTCGCCTTAGTTTTTAACTTGATATAACCCCTCATTTTTTTTTTAAATAAATAACATAGGCAATTTGAGCAACAGTCCCTGACTGAGCAAAAAAATGAACACTAATATATAGTCGAGTCAGATATTCAGATATTCAGCTATTCAATTAGATTCAGACATTTCAATTAGATTCTTATTTACCTACTCATATCGTCTCTCCTTTTTGTCCTTCCCTCTTCTCCTTTTATCTATCCCCTTCAGATTCATTGCTCATAAATCATTATCATTTATACATCATCTATCCTTACTAATTTCGTCACAACAACCACCATCACCACGACGACCCGGTAGTTTGTACCACCATTTACGATGTTCTAGCTAGTTGACAGTAGACACTTAAAGAGCCAAAACATTATAATCCAAACAACTACTTTGGACACTTGGAGAAGTTGGTGTGTAATACAACTATAGTGACTTTGGTCTACACATAACAAAAATACTATTTATGCTCCTAGCTGTTACATGCAATTTAGCCATTGTTGCATTAGTCTATCTTCAGTTGAGCATGACAATTGGTAAACTCTATCTCTTTCTCTCTTTCTATCTCTCTCTCTCTCTCTTTCTCTCAATATGTATATTTCAATTAAGCTTATAATTTGAAATTTGTATAAAGGGAGAAGATTCCCCTACACTCTCTTCTTGCTGCACACCCACTACACTCTCTCTTAACCACAAGCTTACTCTCTCTTGCTAAGTCACTCACTCTCTTCTTGCCTATGTGGTATCTCACTCACTCTACTTTATCACTCTTTATCCAATCCTCTCTCACTCTAAAATTAAAATCTCTCTCTCTCTCCCAATTTCCCTTTATTGAATCCCTGACTCAGTCTCTCTCACTCCAAAATTCAAATTCTCATTTAAATTTCACTTTCTCTCTCTCTACCTCTGGTTAAGGTTCGATTATTTCTCTGTTTATCTCCTTGTTGGGAAACTGCATTTTGGGAACGTGATTTTGGAATTGTGCTACAGAGGTAATTTGTGTAGGGGTATTGATTTTTTTTATTTAACAGGTTAGTGGATGGCATCCCAACATCTACCATCATCAACTCCCAAACCCTACGAGGAACAGGTGAGTGGTATACAAAATTCTTCTCTGTAGATTTAAAAATTATCGTACACTACGTAGCTGACATGTTATTATCAAAATTTAGCCATGCGACAATTAAGGAGTGTCGTACACCACAACAATCGACAAATTTACATAGTTTAATTATCGAAATTGAATAAGTCAACAATAATTTACGACTAAATTGTTATAAATACAATTTATTGACAAAATTATTATCGAATAGATTAGAAATTGACAAAATATTGATGAAAACCCCCGAAATTGATAAAATATTGTCGATCTATGGGGTTGTCGACAATATAACTCAGTGAAAACTTTTTATGTTAGAGATATGGGGTTTATTCAATGGGTGTGTAATTTATTCCATGGGTATTTTGGCAGGGAACATGATGGCTACGATAATGAAGTAATTCCCCTATTCTCCCCCCTAATGAAGAGGTTGATGAACTATTTTTGTTCCAAGTAGGTATGGAAATATTAGAAGCTGCAGAATGAGAAAGGCAAGCGCACATAGATTTGTAGAAGAGCTGGAAATCTGCCAGGAGTTATCATTCCATGAATCTAATTGAAGGGAATATGTTTGGGATTGAGGACCTGTAGACTGTACTTAGTGATGTTGGCATTAACATGTAAGTGAAGTGTTTATTTTGAACCATCTAATGACATACATAATGTATAACAAAGTAATTTAAAAAATAATAATTTAAAACCAAACTACAATCGTAGGATGACAAAGATGCACCCACCCACTCATCATTGTCATTGTGAAGATTGAATCTCATCTATTCCGATATCGTCAGTTTGGTTTCTTGTATAGTATATGGCCCGTTTTGAGAGATAGTATTAATATTTGGTGAAAAGAAAATTAGAAGTCACAGGACAACTTACAAGCCTGTTAATTTTGTAAATATATTTGGCGTGCCACCTGTCATGAGTAGCCTTCGCCTATCAAACATGGGTTTATATATACATAAACACACAAAATAAGAGTACAGAAGACCTACTCAAAGACTGGATAATAAATTGCCGAGTACAATATAAGTCGGCAATAAATTGTCGAGAACCACCATGGTTGACAATAAATTTGCCGACAACCCACCAGAATCGACAATAAAATTATCGACATATATATCTTTTGAAAATTTCATAATTTTGTCGATTAAATCGATTATAGCAATTGTGATATTGTCGATTATTACAATTGTCGACAATAAATTGTCGAAATTGAAAAAAGTCGATAATCTTTATAGGGCACGATAACCAATGTACATTATTGTCAATTTCAACAATTGTCGATAATAATATGTCAAAATCAAACAAGGGTAAAGCGCATGACAGCCAATATTGGTAATAGTTAGTCATTTATAAAAAAAATTCATAAATATTTATAAGGCATGATAAACAATATCAAAATATCCACTGACATAGAAAGTCAGCTCTAACAAAAAATAAATTATTGATTCAATGTACATTACTACATAAGGTGTCGTCCAATGACACATGTCTAAATCAACTTACATTTTTATCTCTCTCACTCAACTTCCTCTACACTTCTTCATATTTTGTGTTTAACTCGTCGTACTTTTTTTTCAAGTCTTTGACTCTTACGATATTTTTCTCTGAGTGTGCAACCAAATTTAGTTACACATAAAAAGAAGGATAATCATAAAATAAGTAATAAATGGCATATAGGTTTAGATGTACTATATTCCTTTAAAAAATATTGTATACTCACCGTTAAAGGTTTTGGTTCTTGATTTATAACTTGTTCAATCAAATTCTCATTAATAACAACCAAGGTCTCACACCCCAGCACCTATTATCAATCATAAATGAGTACTTCCCAAAAAATGAATAACTTTTAATGAACTTGTTTCTCCCTGGCATTCATAGTGCTTACTATCTTTTTTAATTGCAGGTTCAAATCTACAATCGACTTCTTCAATGAACAAACATCTTATGACAACTTCTTATTTGTTTCCTTTAGTGAATTGCACTCTGAGTTCTGATAACAAGCATGTATGACATCTATGAATAATACAGAAAGGAGGGAATGCTAAAACATGGTAAACTAAAGTAGGGGAAACAAAACTACGAACACCTAATCATTCAGCTTCATTTCTGTTTCGCTGAAGTCTTTCTCGATAATCGAGTCAACCACTTGCTTCGTCTGAATAACGGCTTACAATCTATCATTTGACTCTTTTAATCTTTCATACTCATCTGTTTGTAATAGTAAAGGAAATAAATTAATTAAAGTGACTAACAAATTAATTATTAAGGTGAATAAATTAAAATAAATTTTTACTAAGTAAGGAAAAAGTATCGATTCTTGATATAATCAATAATTAATTACCATGTTTATTGTCGATTCTATATATAATTGACAATAAGGTACTGTATATTGTTGAATCTCATTATAATTAAGAATAAAGTACTATAAATTATCGATTATCTTTATAATCGATAATAAAGTACTATAAATTGTCGATTCTCTTTATAATCGATAATAAATGAATATGATGCTATTTGAACTTCAGATTCAATAATTAACATTGAATGTCACTACTAATTGTCGAGTATGCCAATATTAGTTAAAAGGTGAGGAGAGTATGTGCCTACCTTCAACTTGATAGCCTCAAGCAAACTGCTATTCTCGAGACAAATGGGATTCCTAGGTATAGATTGCCTTTGGTTGAACTGGCGCTGTACCCTATCAGGATAGTATGGCTCAATGTGTTCAGGACTGTAAATGAAATTGGTGAAACTGATAACTTTTTTGAACACATGATTGTCTACTCTCTTCTCCAAGTACGGGTCCCAGACAACCTAGAACACAAAAAAATATATTTTAGTGAGGCAAATAAATTTATACAGATTTTGACTAAGTAAGATAAAATTATTGTCGACGTATGGAGGATTGACAATTAGTTACCATGTTAATTGTCGATTATCCATATAATTGACAATAAATGACTGTCGAATTGTCGATCCTCCAAATACTCGACAATAAATTTATATGAAATTGTCAATATTTCATATAATCGATAATAAATGAATATGAAATTATCAATATTCCAAATGTTCAAAAATAAATAACTATGAAATTGTCGACATTCCATATATTCGATAATTTTGAACTATACAATTTTAACAATTTCAAACTATAAATGACTAGGAAATTAATACTATAAATGTAACGGGAAATTAATCCAACAAAGTTAAAGGGAACTTACATCTTCAAACTTATAATTGTCAAGCGTTTTTCTAAAGATCTTTAAAGCTTTTTTACCAGTTCTTTCGTTTGTCATTCTAGTCCAAGACCACCTCTTACAATACTCAAGAACACGGGAATCATTGGGTTTTAGAATTCTAGGTAGCTTTGGGAAGTGCTTGAATATCCAGGACTGCAAAAATTAAAAAACCTCAATTACAAGGTAAAGAAAGCAACAGACCAGCAGCAAAACCAAAAAATGGATTCTTATACTCACCTCTATTAATGTAGTACATCTTGCAAGAACTTTTCCATTCACTCTCAAAGAAGCGCCTAAGTTGTAATACAGGTGTGCCTAGATCGCAGCTCTCCATGACCATGTAATCTCTGAGTTCTTGTTCACAAAGAAATTATGATACTTCGGCGATGCATCTGTCCTTTTCTTGGTAGGGAAAATAAAAGATTCTAAAATATATAACATGTATGCTTTGGCAACTGCTCAAGAAGACAATCTCGGGAGTTTAGAGGTAGAAGATGCATCTGCTACATCGGGGTCCTGCGTATTTCTTCCAAGCTTGTTGGCAAAAAAATCTACCATCTTCACCAGTGAAAGAGATATCCCCACCCCTCCAGCCTTCATATCAAGGTAAACTTGATTACTTTGGAATAAACAGTTTCTAAAGACTTGTTTGATATTTGTTGCTCCCCACTTCCTTTGAATAACTGTCATATCACCGCCAACTCTCAAACTAACTAATCTCTACATATTCCCCAATGTTATAGTAATCTCGCCCTATTTGAAATGAAAATTGGTTGTCTCTGGATATCAACGCTCGGTGAAAGCTATAATTAATGCTGCATTGTAGTGTATGTATAAAATAGCTCCAATTATGCCAAGCCCTTGCAGATTCACCAGTCTTTAAACCTTTTCAACCTCCCTACCAATGCCCCAAGTAGGGATGTGGTTAAACACCCGTAGATATTATAATCACATTTATCATTATCTAAATAAAAGAAGGGAACATTGCTAAAATTGAGGTCAAAACTAAAATAATTGGTTATTTTCAGTTCCTGTCCAAGAGCTAAAGCTTTCGCTCTGTGTGTCTCGAAGCTCGTCAACAAAGAGGTGTCCCTGGGGCCATATTCATCTGCTTCTAAGTTATTTTATTCATTTTTGTTTTCCTCCCGGATACCTTCTTCGTCTGTTGTTCTCGTACTCTATTCTTCAACTGTAGGGTTTTGGAAAGCTTCATATTGTGGACTATCACTAGTAGGAGCTGCTTCATTGTGATAGAAATAATTTGTACTAGAAATAGACGCTTGGGAATCACCCCTACTTGTAGAAGGGATTTCATTATCCTAAATTTTTTCAGGTGTCATTGCCACCTGAGGGACACTCCCACTTGCTTCTGCCTTACTAGAATTAGTTTTCCTCCTTTTGGCAGGCACACGAAGAGGTTTATTAAAATTTGGATGCGAGGGATTTTCTCAGTCTTAATTTAGCCTCTTTCGATATGAGGTTGTTGGGGGTATCTTTGCTGGGATGTTCTTCTTTGGTACCATCCTGCTTAAGAAACTCAAATTAAACACTAACATAGGCATTACAAGAAATTAAGCACTAAAATTATCGCAATAAGAAATTGTTAATGCGTAAAAAATCAATAATTAATCACTAAAATATTATCGATGAGAGAAAACTTTGACAATTAGTGACTATAAATTTAAGAAAATTTGGTCAAAGAAACAAAAAAAAGGTGTAACGACATTGCGCGGGAAAATTTTAAAAAAAATTGAGAAGAGAAGGTGATGGGAATAGGGATCCTTTGAAACTAATGCATTTGATTACCTGGTGAATGAGGGAGATATAAGATGATAGTCCTCCTATTTATAACCCATTTTCGCAAAAATACAATACGAGTACAATTGATTACCGGAAGAGAGAGAGAAAGAGTGACTGAGAGGGAAAGATAGTAATTGAGAGAGAAAGAGTGAATGTAGGGGAGTGAGTGATTATCAGAGTGAGTGAGTAAGAGTGAGAGAGTCTGACCGGTAGAAAGAGAGAGAAAGAGAGAGTGAGAGAGAGAGAGGAAGAGAGAGAGTTTTGAGTGAGTGAGTGGTATGAGTTGATTTTTTTAATTGTCCTCTCCAATTCTATGTTACCAATTTTTTCCTCTTAAAAATAGGATTAAAAATGCCACATCAAGGAGGTGTGCGGTCAAGAGAGAGTGTAGTGGGTGTGTAGCAAGAGGAGAGTATAGGGGAATCCTCTCCCTTGTATAAAAACTAAATAATTTGGACTCTTAAACTAAAAATTTTGATCTATAAATGGCATAGCTGTCACCAACTTAATGTTACTCAAGTTTAAATTTGACCTCTTTGGTGTTGGGCTAGTAGTCTAGGACAACCTCTTTGAGGGATGAGAGAGTGGTCATGAGTTTGAGACCCAACACCGGGAGGTCATCCGCCAAGATTTATCATGACTTAAAATGGAGCGTGCGGCTTGCGGAGATACCGTGGGAAGCCCGGGAGACTAGTTAGGCGAATGGTAAAAATAATGAACCCGATGAACTTTCGGATTAAAAAAAAACTCCAATTTGTATTCTAAGATCTCCAAATTGGAGTTTGCTTTTATTAGAATTATTGTTTGTTGGTATAATTTAAGTTTAATTAAGTTTAACACAATCGATGTTAGTACCCTAGCCTTACCCAATGGCCTATACTATAATTATTTATTAATGTGCATGCGCTTCAGGTCTCCTCGTAAGTCCTGCATTTTTAACATTACCACTGTGAAATAATAGTGTAAGGATTGTGTCTTAGCGCAACATTGTTCTATCACCAATAAATAGAGTTTCCAGCTTCTTGATAGTTTTTAGTTAGCTATTCAGGCAGTGAGTCAGATAGAACTACCGTGAAACCACTGCTTAAATTTTAAAGGCTAAAGTTCGGTACTTCTCAGCTATGCGAAGGCCCTAGTACGGGAACAGGCTATGGCATGTACGACGATGACTAAGTTATGATGGCTACTTTAGGGCCCCTTCACTTGGTAAGGTAGCCCTAGTAGCCTAACTGTATCCTATTAGGCTACATCGGGACAGGGCCCCTTTCCTAATGTGAGGTAGGGGATGGCTAGATAGAAAAGAGTTTTGGGCAAAGTTTTCTGTTTGGCAACACCGAAAAGTAGTTTTAGGGCATGAGATAGTCAAAATGTAAAGAAAATTTTGGCAGTGGCAAAAAGGATAAAAAATGACTTCCATTTTCCTTTTTTTTTATGTATTAGATCAGATAAAAAATGACTTCCATTTTCTTTTTGTTTACGTATTAGATTAGGATTTTAGAGGCTGTTACAGAAATAGTTAAAATATAACAAAATTAGTCTTTGAAATGCCAAAAAGAACAGCTACGCAGAGGTCGAGTTTAAATACCTACTTCTACTAACTTATCATGAAGATATATCCTACTTCTTTATTGATGAGTGTCATGTGCTGCTGGAGCTAAGTTTTCGAAATGTTGCATGTCTAAGTATGGTTAAAAAAATATTCTTAACCCGTTTGAGCAATAAGAGAGTGTACCTTAATTTTATTTATTGAATGGTTATTATTATCTCGTTAGGGTACCAGGGGTTTAAGTAATTTCAAGCTTATTTAAGTCGATGGGAAATAACACTACTCATCTACCTGGTTAGCCTTAGTTTCTCTTATCTAGGTCGCTTGAGAGATAAAGTTCAAGTAGCTGAAAAAGAGTCCTTTGAAATTTACCTTCAGGTTTTATTTATAGATCCAAGTAAAATCCTCTGATTTCACCTCCAAGTAAATGAGTGTTAATATACTAAGCTCCATTATGGCTTATACGAACCTCTAGATGCAAGGGAAAGGGAATCCTCAGGATATAATTTCTTATTTATGTACATATTCTGGTCTATGGGGTCCTGGGCTTAACCCCAGTTGGCCCAACAAAATGGGATATAATACTGGTCGATGGCCTTTATCTCATATTCTAAATTGTCACTGGAATACCTACTCTCATCCTTTCAAGTTTGTCTTATTGGAAGCAATGCGCTTGAAAGCAGGCTGTGTAAACAAGAGTGAAGAAAGATGTAATAAACTTTTGATAGGAGATAAGAGGGCAGTCAAGGAGTTAGTTCCACTTGGTTGGGTAGAGGAGAAGTCTGGTGGTATATTTCAAAATTGCTCCCTACAACACAAAAATTTGAAGCTTAACAGTAGCTATAATGCCAATTTTCTACCTTTGGCTTTGGGGATGATGTCGAACATTGGATAAAGTCCATCAATCATATCAAAACTGCAGTCAGTAACGTTGCTCAAATAAAAAAAAATGGTAGCAATTGACGACTATGAACATATTTTTTATCTTGAGGAGGAAGTTGAGGTTACGACAGACCACCACCAGAGAATTTTATATACAAATGTCAAAAAGTATTACAACCTAAAGTATTTATGTAAGGGCATATTTTCATAATAGCTTGAAAAGCTCTTACACCAAATGTACATGTAGCAACAAATAGAATAAGAATAGAAATTGACACAGGGTTTAACGTGGAAACCTCTAAATATGTAAAACCATGACCTCGGCTTGAGGATTTTAGTAACACTAACTTTATTGCTTGATTGAGATTGATATTTTGATTACAAGTTATGATTTCTTGAGCTAAAAAAACTCGATTCCCTCTTCTTTTGTGTTTTGTCCCATTTATAGACCTTAGTCTCAGTTTATTTAATGTATCAACATGTTCTCTTGAATTGGGAGAAGAGTGGAGGTTATCTCTGTAATTGTCAGTTTGTAGAAGATAAGTATCCTTGACTTATTTTATTTACTTTGAGTGCTCGAGCCACGTTCTTCTGCAGTTCGTAGTCAAGGTGTCATTGTTGATAGCGCATGTCACGTACATGGTATTAGTTAGATGATATCCGAGCTCAAAGGATATGACCTTATAATTGCCCCCTCTCAACTGTAGGCACACGTGTCTTGGGTTGAGAAGGTTCAATTAAGCTCGGTATGGGGATATAAAGAGGTTGTCTGACATGGAAATGGTAGATTTGGTAAGTAGAATTTTGTCTTGGAAGTGTAATGGGCTGTTTGGAAGAAGAATGTTATTACGATTTTAACTGTGTTTAATTGGTTGTTGGGTTTCCCAAAAGTATTCTTTAAAGGATAACTGCTTTGGAAATCTGCCCTGCATTAAATGTATGTTTTTTTATAAATATTGTTACTGTTGTACTGCCTGTTATTCTTCAAATATTTTGTAGTAATAATGGTGAGAACCAGACGTCAAGTTTTGAATCTATGGTTCTTGCTAAAGTGTAGGAACTCTAATTTTGCTACTTTGGGATGCAGCTCTTAAATCTTCCTACTCCCATTCCAGTGTAGACTACCTATCACAGTATAACATACGATGAGGTAGTAGAGGTGGATAATGACAACTACCAGATAGTATAGTTTAATTATCTGGTAGTAAAAGGGGAACGACACAGGGTATGTCTTCATCTGCTTATAGAGGATGCCATAACTAAGGAGGATGAGGCTGTTGGCGTCCATACCAGGAATTCATGTCGCTATCCTGTAAGTGATTGGGTCCTGTAGGAGGAGGTAGTGGTAGAAGCATGCTTCTATTATAACCATCTTCATTTTCTTGAAGATGTGGTGGTTTCAGAGGTAGAAGACTTTTGTTTCAACCATCTTCATTTTCTTAAAGAAGTGGTGGTCTCAGAGGTGGATGAAGCTGCTGGTATTCGTACTTGAAAATCTTGTCGATACATGGTATTGATTGAAATATGTAGAACAATTTGTAGGAAGTATTTGTAACTTACTGTTTCCTATAAAGTAACATGTAATATGCAATTTTGAGCTAATAAAAGAGGTTGTTGTGACATCAAATTTATGAAACTCTGGATTAGTAGATGAAAATGACTATATTGAACTACAAAATATAGTATGGTAGATCGAAATATAAATTTTTTGTCAAATTGTAAGTGGTAGGTCATTTGGACTGTGTAGGTGTTGAATGTTGCAAATCTGAGTATCGAACTGAGTAAATATGTATGATAAAAATAAGCGTGCATTGTTCGACGTGACTTAATAAGAGTAGTTTAAAAAGGAAATGGATAAAAATATTACCAAGTAGTTTATATTTTTTGATCTGAGATAGAGAGATAAGTATATGTTAATTAAAGTGGATAACTATGATAGCTATGATGTTTATCAGGTAGTATATGAGAGCCGTACTAGATGGGATTGGATGATATCATACTTTATTCATATAAATAAGGGGTAAATGAAGACGTGAAATTAGTAAACATGGTGAGGACCCGCTCTTAGAGAGTTCGGCATGCGGTTGACGGGCGTTTGGCCATAAAAGTAACTGAAGTTCGTAAAAAGTTATTTGGGCAGCTTGATTACAATGCTGATTTGCTTGTTTCAGTATTGCAGGTGGAAGGGTCAAATGCAAGGGCGAGGGAGAATGAGGATGATCATCATTTTTGGTGTAAGGTATTCCGTGAAATGATTGTCAAGTTTGAAGCTCGAAGAGCTGATGCAAGAGAAATTGTACTAGATGAGATAGTTGTTGAAGATGAGAGGATTGTTGGTGGTGAACTAATCAGATGTGGTGTTGTAGAGCATTTGATAACTACGTAATGTACTCTACTAGTACTCTGGTAACCGAAAAGAAAAGCAGTCCCAAGGAACCCTAATTATATGGATTTGAAGAAGAAGACGTTGATTAAAGAACTTACATTATTAGGTGAATTAATAGGGGAAGAGAGAGAGAAAGAGAAAGAGAGAGAGAAAAAGAAAGAAAGGGGGGGGGGAGGGAGAAAGAAGAGTGAAGAGAGAAAATTTGGGGGAGAGAGAGAAAGAAAGACTGAATCAATCGAAAGATATGAAGGGGAGAGGTAGATAATTTATATTTGGGCGAGGAAAGACAAAATTTTGACGTCCCATCCATAGTATACTGCCTAATGTTAAACACTCCCTTCTTTCGTTTGACGCAACGGTAGAGATGATGAGTATATTATCCCTACGATATGAGTTAGTGGTTTCGAGTGATTTAAAGTCCCATAGGGTGGTTACTTTCAAGGACGTAGTTGAAATCTTTGGTGAAGATTCTTGTATAATACCTCTTGGAGCTTCATTGTTAACATCAGATGATTATCCAGATGCTGAAGGTAGGGGAAGGGGAGTTTCAAATATCGAGAATTATAGCAAAAGATACCTCAAGGCATGGAATTGTAATCAACAAGATATTTGTTAGAATTGCGGTAAAATTGGTTATAAAAAGAAAAATTGTAGATCGACAAAGAAGAGAAGATCTGTAAAGAGATGTTCGGTGGTTTTCTTTTAAGAAGGTAAAAATTCCAAGAATGTTTCCAATCTTATTTCTAACAATTTTTATGATATGACTTGCAAAATTTGGGATAAACCATGTAATGCGATTCATGGTACTCAGGATGAGTAATGTTGGGTGCCTTATGGTATTTGCTAAAAGTCAAGGTTAGATTTGGATGTTTTGTTAAAAATTACGTCGGGTAAATACGAATTGTCTAGCTATGATGAATGTTATCACATAGTAGATAATGGAGATATTCAGATTGTATTAACAGATGGAAATTCGTTAAGTTCAAATACGGTACAACATTTATCTAGTATGGCTAGAAATGTGATTTTGAGCCAACTATTGGGATGGGTCTTTTGGATCCTTTTGGTGACGTTGAGATCACGAAAGAAGCTATGGTTATAGCTTGGTATAAAAGACAATGTCACCTTAGAGTCGTGTAATGCTAATGATGAGATTGTTGGTGTTGTTACTTGGATGGTAGACCCTAGAGCATGGTACGAAAAACTTGGTCACGTGATCAAAAATTGTATGAAGGCATTATTCTCAAGGGGAAGACTTGACAAGTTAAAATTGATAGATTTGTTCTTTTGTAAAGACGTTGTCTTGGTGAAGCATAGGAAAGTTAGGTTTCTTAGAAAGATAAGAAAATGGAATATGAGATCGTACTACTTATACGAGGATGTATGGGAACCGACTAGAGTTAGTTCTAATGGGGGATTTAATGGTTTTGTTGTTTTCATTGGTGATACCATACGTGAACTTGGTTTACATTTCTTAAAGAATGAAATGGATCGGTTTAATGTCCTCGCTAGATAGAAAGCCCGGGTTAAGATTGAGACGGGTTCAATGTTGAAGCATTTAGGTTCTAACGGTGATGGTGATCAATTTTCCAGTGATGGCTTTGTTTTGTTAGATGCATCTATTAGGATTGAAAGGCTTGAAAAAATTCTAATGGCACTAATGGGTTGTTGTGGCTGAAGGTGTGGTCCGTGAGATTATTGAAAGGGCACGGAGTATGAAATGTTTTATCGAGCTGTCAAAGCAGTTTTGGCCAGATTTGATAGTTTATGCGGTTGATATAGAGCTATGGTATGCATTGGATCTCAGACTATTAGAAAAGATCACTTGGACCAAAAAAAGGTACTAATTGATACTTTTTTTGTCTATTCTAGTAGTAGATCATTACTAGATTATATGTCTAGTTTGTGTATGTTCATTGGATATGCTTGTGATGATTTTGGTGATCATTCTTGCGATGCGAAGAATCAGAAAATTACCAAATTTATTGATGTGATATCTAATGATAATGTCTTGTACAAAGACATGGATAAGCAGATCGGAAAGCAGATGAATCAGGGTCAAGTAAGTATGTTAAAATCTCTTTAGATATAATATTTGAACCATTGGTTCAAAAGGTCCAACGAGAGTCGTATATTCCTCCAATTATTATGAAAAGAAGAACCAAGGTTTCTAGACCTGTGGCCCGTTATCATTACTCCTGACATTATTTGTGGCTAACCAGTATTGGTGATGACTGCAAAGTGGCTTTATAAGGTGAGGTCATGGGAAAGTAGGAGCTTGTTATGGATGATGATGAGATGGGATCTCAATCGTCATATCGGGTATGGGATGCCATCCTATTACCGATGGTAAAAATCTTTACTTTACAAGTTGGTTTGCAAGTTAAACGATAATAAGTTTTTTCAAGGCAGTTCAAGATAGCATTTGTGGTAAAGTATTTTCAAGAAGAAACTAGTGTTTATGTCAAGATGCTTTGGTTCACTGGCTGTGAAGCTAGTTGTATTTTGGTGGCTTTGGTTTATGGATTGAGTGATTCTTTATATAAAATGAAATATCCTTCTTGATTGATCTCATTGAAGATGGGTAGGTAAGTTAGCTACATGGATACATAGTTACCAAATGAAGTTGCGTTATGGAGGCTCATACATGATCATATGCCTATTCGAGACATACACAAAATGATTGGGCTTGATGTTTGATATGTTTATATCATTAGTGGGTTTAGGGAATACCATGAAGACCATTATTGAAGTTATGAGTATTGAGAACTCATGGATCATCCGTTCTTAGAGTATGGATGATATGCTAGTTGCTTATGCAAGTTCTAGCATGGGTAAGATTGAAAATCCGTGAAAACGGTTATCTCAATAAAGGCTTGGACTAATGGATTGGTTAATCCTTGACATAGTATAAACATGAAGAGCGTGAAGCTGAAGTTGTTATTGACATGGTACATTCAAACTAATTGGAGCATTAATTTGTAGTACACTGTTTATTGTTTACTTCGGTCCTTAAGCACTTGTTTATTTAACTATGCAATACGATACGAGTTTAGATTGAGGTATATTTAACTCATTGATGAATTGTTTGCTAATATATGTCATAGTTTACATGAGACCAGAGATTTCGCATGAAGTAGGAGCTGTGAGATGTTGATCATAAATATTATTTATTCGAAGAAGATTCAGTTGTAACTTATAGCTATGGAGTAATTCTTGTTCGGCTTGCAAGGATGTGTATACTTGTGATGGTAGAGTACGTTAGTGACATGGAAAGGGCTACAGTTTTGTGGTGTTATACCGAAGCTAATTGGGTATATAGATGACAATGGTTAATTACATTATTGATTGCAGTTGCATAAATGCGGTGCAGCTTTGAAAGTTTCCAGGAGGATGTTCTTGATTTTTTTTGTTGAAAAATATTCAAAAACATTATCACATTGTTGTATATGGTACGGTAGCTTTTGGCGTAAAGAGTTCAGTTTGACACGGTTATAAATGTGGTTTCTTTGAAGATGGGTGAAGTTCTAACCTCATATTTCGAATTTCAAGTGGGAGATTTGTTGAATATTATGAAATTTCCAAAGTGGGTCTTCATGGTTGAAGGTTTGGGTAGCTCGAGCAATTCATTATTGAAATCTGGAGATGGGTTACGGTACATTTGATTCATAGTGTATTGTTCGTCGGGGAGTACATTTGATTCATAGTGTTTGTACATTGTGAGAATTCTTATGAAAATCTCAAAGACCAATAAAATCAACTTTTCTAGCGAGGGTTGTGAAATATCAAAGAATTAAATCAATTTTCTAGAGATATGGGATAGGTTATGCTGATCAGTTTACATATTCAGGAATTATAACTGGTGGGAACATTACAAGTTATATTAAGGAAATAAATGAATGATAACCGTGGCTCAGCTGTTATCTAATTACTTCATTGTATTATTAAGACACTAAGTATCAACGTCTTCAAGATTTCAACAACACTTCCTTTTACCATAAATCATCGAAGCCCGTAACCACAAATATAGAGAGTTACAAGAAGACATGTTTAATAAACAGTTATTGCAAAGCTGCTTGGTTTAGTTTTGAGTTCAATCCTGAATCCGAAAAGAATAAATAAATAATGGTATCAACTGAGTTCAACATTCTAACTTATTCAAAGTAACCTATATGATGAGACTTAACTTTCTTCAATGTAAAGAAAATATTAGAATTAAACCTAATGATATCAAAATATAAATGACTTCAAAGGGTTTTAACTTTATATTTGAAACAAATGTCCTATTACCTGAATATGAAACGACGAATGAAACATGTAGAAATTGAACTGCAGAGATATCTGCAATTAAAGGAGTTGCATCGGCAATCGTAGGAGTCATTTAACCACCATTTTTGGTTTTGATATATTTTTTTCTTCTTCTTTTTGCTATCCTTTTTATATTCCGGGCCCTGATATTGCTATTGGATTCATTTTTACGACAAAAATATCCGTGGTTGTTAAAGAAAAAAGTATCAACCACCGTCGTATTAAAAATAATGAGCTTGATATTGTAGCTGAAGGCTAAGACTTTGTCGGTCCCTGTCTTGCAATGCTTTTATTTGTTCACAAGACTAGAAAACATTTGGAAAAGAAGATTATAAATAGAAATGTGGAATTATTAATTTATCAATCTAAATACTTTAAAAATAACATACCTTTTTTGTACCATGTGTAAACATGTGAAGTTGAATTTACCCTGTTAGAATGATAAAAGCATAAAGTAAACAAAAACAAAAATAGTTATTAAATAAATTGATTACATCATGCGCAAGAAGAAAAATTAAAACAAATATGCCCACTTTTTTGGGGAGTAAAATCTAAAGCGCCTCTAAAAATAGTACTTAAGAAAATATAAGCTTATATGAAATCATGATAACTAAAACATAAAAGCCACAATTGTCAGTAATGTTTATTGGCCTTTTTCGTCAATGACTTTTATCAAAGTTAATACACTTTGTTTATTTTAAAATAAAATTTTCATCGGCAGAGACCGAATATGGACGTGTCTTGATTTTTCACTTGTGAATTATGAATTTGCACCTGTGGATGCTACTTTTGTACTTGTGGATTGTGAATTTGTTCATGTTGATGTTGAAGTCCGGCAAAGTCTGTTACCAAAGATGACCCTACATCTTGTGAAGGAGATGAAACTATCCTTTCATTTCCTTAATGTAGAAAATTGAATCGCCCAAAATCCTCACTGATGAGAAAGTTAAAACTATAGGAAAGTGCAAAGATTTATTTGAGTGAGCAATGAAAAAAATCAGCTGAGTGATTTGACACTTTATTTTAATTTTTCCCCTTCCCAATAATCCAAATCATCTGGTTTGTTTTTAGAATACCATATTATTTAATAGTTTTAACTAGTAAACCACAACACGGTAGAGAAATGTCCGACGATTCACTTTTTTGTAGTGTTGACAAAAACTTTTATTTAAGACATTGGTGCCAACATGATAACATATTTTAGAAGATGCACTAATGAAGATGATATTTATTGATTATATTATATGAAGTATACTACCTTACCTTTATCCTGGTAGGGCCTTTAAAAATCTCATATTCATTGAAAATCAGATATAAAATTTAATTAAATCAAAGTTGTTTTTAAAATGTTGAGTATAAAGATAAAAAATACTATTTTTCTATCATAGCACAAATGTTCTTATCAAGTAGCGACATTTTAGGGGGGGGGGGGGGAATCTAAATATGACTCCTAATTACTATAGTCTTGAGGTATCCAAAAGATGGGTACCTTATCTGCTTGACATTTTGAAAGCTACACCATCCTTACTTTTTGAAGTATGACACATACGTGGGTAAAGCCTAAATTGGATCCCCGGTATTTTTAAAAATATTTTAGAGATATGGTGAATAGTTCATAAATAATACTATTTTTTGAGTAAAACATTTACAAATCTCATTTTCTTCATAGCCTATATTTCTATAAGGTTATTTACGGAAAATTCGGTAAAACTTCTTCTTTAGACTTCCCAAAAGCTCGGCCCGTCGACCTGAGATGCTAGCCCAATATGGAGAAATAACTTTAAATTTATTGGGAACAAGTCCGGCTGGGCCTTCCTGTATTGGGTCTAGGGTGTCCCATCGACTCCTAACCCTAAGACCATAAGCGAAATAACTTAAAATTTATTAGGATCAAGTTTGGTTGGGCCTACCTGTACTGGATCTGGGGTGTCCCACCGACTCTTAAACCTAAGAGCATAACCCTAGGATTTATGGGATAGAGTTTTAAAGAGTTATCTAGCCACCTATATATATCTTTGGGGATGTATATCCTATAATAAGGCTATTCATTGATCTAATAAAGACACACACTCTCTCTCTCTTCTCTCCACAATTACTATTATTGCATGTATTCAAGCCAGCGCATGCGCGTGTGCTTATGTGTGTGTGTGTGTGTGTGTGTGTGTGTGTGTGTATGTCTGTGATTGTTAACTAGAGATTGATTTTACTCCTTACATGTTAGAGCGTTTCTAGAGCTATATTCACTACAACAAGTAAGGTTTACTACATTATCTAATTAATGTCATTTTTTTTGCAATAGTAACATTATTACTTTAATTTATCTTTCACACTCATATGTTGACAGGTTCATTTGGGTTACAAAGTCATTTAAAAAACATTACATGGATATAGGTATTTATCTTCATTTAACGTCATTTGTTGAGATTGATGTCAAAACTTTACGTGTGAAATTTGAGTAATCAAGTCGTTTATTCCCAAAATGACATAATTTACACTAAAATAAATTATGAATTTTACAAGAGAAACTATTTGGAAAGAGAGAAAGAGAGAGCTTTTGTGGGTTTAAGATATGAAAGAGGCGAGAGATGGGGGCAGACATTGGAGTGATGGATGGAGTTTTATTTGGCATTGATCAACTCCACCATCAACTTTTCGGACCAGAAGATCTTTCTTCTTTTCTCTCTCTCTCTCCCTCTCTCTCTCTCTATATATATATATATCTCCAAGCATATTCAACGACGAAACTCTTCAAATCCTCCAATCGCTCTTGATTCCCAAAGACGCGAAATCGATTCTCGATATTTGGTCTTGTTTGAGGGATTTCATGCAATCTAAAATAGTTATTCAATTTCCAGAGATGGTGGATTAAAAGCTTACTAAATTCGAATTTTTCTCCCTCCCCCGCCACCACCACAATCACCCCCAAATTAAAACCCTAAAAATCTCATTTTCAAACCAAATTCAAACCCAAACCCATCCCAATTCACCTCATTTCCCCTAAAAATCCCAAAATTGAATAATGCCCCAGAACAATTTCGGTCCTAATTTGACATGGGTAAGGTTTTAAGTATCAAAGGAAGATCAAAACCTTCACCATCACCACAACCTCAACATCACTAACTGATATTGTTAATGGCTCTCACCAAATCAAGGTCACGGGACGCGTTATTGAAGAGGTTAGGGATCAGACCTGTTTATGGTTGGGGGACATGCAAGACCTTACTGGTCTAAACTCGAAGTGGGCGTCCACCCTGATGGGACAACTTCTGCTTACAGCAGCTGAACGATATGGGCTTGAGAGGCTCAGGTTGCTCTATCAGTTTAAACTCCGCGAGGATATTGATATATACCAGTAGAAACCACTTTTGCATTAGCTGAACAACACCATTATTTCCAGTTAAATGCCGTGTCTCAAATTTGTTGTATTACCTGAAAATTTGAAAGGTAAATTTTTTTTATTTACACTATTTTATTCTACTTTTTGATATTTTTGGGCTTTTGTGATTAATTAGTAACTTTTGAATTTGTTTTATTTATGCAAGGGTAACTACCTAAATCAAAATAGAAAAAAGAAAAGTTAATATCTTGAAATGGTCTAATGATGTTATTCCTTTTGTCCTTCTATTTTATGCTATGAATATATGTTAATAGGGGATATTATAATGCAACTGCTTCTTTAGCTAGGATGCAAATTGATTGTTTCTAATATTTGAAGGCAAGTTGTTCCCAATTAATAACGAAGCTCTTGGAATATGTAGCCAGGATTGGGGAGCAATTCAATGATGCCATCCCTGATGGTAGTGATGTTAATGAGGGGAGGGTAAAACAACAGATCTGACAACTACGTCAACTGAGCAGATTTTCACAAGTTCACTTCATTTTACTCAAGATCACTTAACTCATGTCTGGGTGACTAGTGTTTAAAAAGAGTAAACTTGAGACTGGTTTGATTCTCTTAAGCTAGCTAAACACAAGGTTTTACCAGTGTTATCGTTATTTGAAAAATTGGCTGTCGTGAATTATGAAGTATTTAAAAAAGATGTACTTAAACTCTTTGATGCAATAATAGAAGGGACAATCTTTAGATGATAAAATAGAAGGTAAAAAATAGATGTAGGTTTTCTTTTATTACTAATTGAATTGATTTTGTCGTCGGCGGTTGAATTATTTCTTCTTTGTTTTACAGAGTTGTTTGACATTGAAGAATGAGGCATTAATTATGCGTGATTAGATTTAGCTATTCGAGGGTGGCTTTGAGTATTGAAGTGGTTTAGTTTTGCAAATGATTCACTTGGCAATGGATTTTATTCGATTGCAGTGAAGGTAATAATTCTTTTGTGTAGTAACTTTTAAATTGCCCCCCTATATTTCTTAATTTCTTAGATTATACTTGCTTATGTTGTTGATTTAAACATATGCTAAGCTTAGGTAATCCAATGGTGAACAATCGTCTAAATTACTAAACGTATTTCTGATTACATATATTAGTAGTGTACCAAGAAAGACTGTAGTGAAGTCACCTTATTTAATTATACAAATCACTTATCGAGGTAGAAAGCATCAGGTATATGCCACATTTTTAGAAAATATAGGGAAGGACAAATTGCAGAGCATAAAGGATCAATTCATGCATGCTCGCCCCAACTTAGACGAACATATCAACCTAATGGAGATGTTCTCAAGAGGGTTTATATTCCTCCTCGTGTACAATGCCATTCTTGGTCAGCCCCAATTTCTAGTTTTCTTTTATATGGCTAAATATTGCACAAGATGCTTATCTAGCTCAACAACTGTGCATCCCCCCCCCCCCCCACACACTTTTTTTTTTCTCTCTCTCTCTCTCTATCACACTTTAGATATTGTATTTTCCTTCAAGTTAGTGTATTTGTAAGAGAAATTATGGTTTGGGCTTGTGGGATTGAGTAGGTAATCTCGATATAAACCAAAGTACAATTTACATCAATAATTTGTGTGCGTAGTAAGGATTTGCTATTTATGCTTTGAACTTTTATTTGTGAAGGTTCAAAGAATTTGGGGTAAGCTGTTCGGTTGATAATATGGTTCTACAAGTTGTCAATCGCGGTGGAGGAGATGGTAATATACAGGTGGGAATTCTTTGCAATATGGGTATGGAAGAGATAATGACGGTGAAGGCAATGATGATAGTTAAAGTAAAGGCCTAGCTTAGATGGAAGCATAATTGTAGTTTTTGTATGGAGCTCAATAAGGGAACTAGAAAATTAAGGTAAATGCCTATATACCACTTACCTTTTTGCTCATTTTACTTTACTATCCAGCATAGAAAATCTATAAATTTGCACGTGAATCTGACATATGTGAGGGGATGGGAGTGATTCATGGTAATTTGTTAATGCTATTTTCTCTTACAAGTTTCAAAATTGTAGTGGCCACAAGGAAACTCTATTGTACTTGCTAAAAAAATTATGGTAAACCTCATTTCTTAATAATCATATGTTAGTTATTGTAATTTATGTCAAGCTTCAAATAATATCTTATAGTTTCAGACCCCCTTTGCCAGCACCTTGTGGAATTTGTGAACTATGTGAAGATACATGACGTGTGATTATGGTTTTCTCTTGCAGGTCGAAATAGTAGCATGTTGTGTAAAACAATTGAGTAATTTTGTTTTGTAACGCTACTCAAGTATTCATTAAGGATTTGTATTACCTTTTATAAGCATGTAATATAGTTTTGTAACCTTACAGTTTGTGTATATGCGAAATATGCTTGAATTATGTTCACAATGCAAGTTGCGTTTGGTAATGGGTTTGGATCCATGTATTTAGCCTAGGCCTAGTTTAGGTATTTTGCATAGCCAAAAGCTTTTCCATTGTGAGTAAGATTCTAACTCCACTCTATAAATATGAATTTTAACCTTAAAATAGGAAATCAAGCATCCCCATATTGTACACATTTTAGAGTAATAAAGAAAAAACCCTAGAGGATGATTTCCTCGAATTATTATTATGTTCTTCATTTCTATTAATTCTCTTTTCTTCTGTCAAATTCTAGTTAAGTGGTATCATAACGGATTCAATTCAACTAGGAGTTATTGTTGTTTATAGCCTCAACACGTGACTGTTTGAAATAATCTGGGAAAAGACTAGTTGAAGGTTTGAAGATTCATAGGAAGCCAAGTTCAAAGAAGAAGAAGATGCCTGAAGATGATGAAGATCGTATCACGAAACTTGAGAATTAGGTTTCATCCATAGAAGCCACCATTGACATATTGGTACTAGCTAGCAAAGACTATATGGCTTTCACTTTTGGGAAACGGCAAGATCATGGCGATAGGTAGGGGGTTGATCAAAAAGTGAAAGGAGTCACCGAATCTAGACGTTGAGTCCGTAGATGATGTAAAAGTTGGTAAGTCCGCAAATCCCATGAAAAATCTTAGAATTAATTTTAAGATTGATATCCTAGTTTTTGATGGATCTGTGGATGCTAAAAAATTGGATAATTTGATTGACAGATTACAAACGTACTATACCATCTATCAATATTCTAATTTGCAAATGATCAATTTTTTAACTTTGAAATTTTCTAGTCACGTTCTTACTTGGTGGAAGTCTTATCGAAAACGTCATGATGTGCCAAAATTGACTCAGAAGATATTCAAAGTATTGATTCGAAAATAGTTTTATGTTATTGGGTTTGAACAAGATCGATGGTTTAAGTGGCAACACTTTCAGCATAAATTTGGGCGGTCAGTGCAGGAGTACACCACTGAATTCCATAACCAAACTTTTGTTTTGGATATTAATTTTGATGAGTACGATATCTTCATGAAGTAGAAAAGAGGTCATGCAGAGTATATAAAAAAAGAACTGAAACTGTTCACCGTTGATACAATTGAAGATGCTACTATGAAGACGATTGTTATTGAAGGTAGAAAAATTTAAACTGATAAGAAGGAAGACAAGTAGAAATTTGGGAATAAAGTAGGCTAGAATAACAATAAAATATTTAGTTACGACGACTCAGGATAAAGGGTGGTTAATACAAGTGGGAAGTTTGTGTTGCTGATGATATGCCTGGTTGATAAAAGTTTGTCGGTTAGGGTTTTGTCTATTGTGACATTATCTCCTAAACAGCAAACTAATATTGGTGAGTTACAAGCCAAGTTTGAAGTATTATTTCGTAGTGTAGGGGGGTATGTCTTTAAGGAGGGCAGTAGAGCATGATATCCAGTAACTCAGTGATGCACCCTTATCTAATATTGGATTGTATCATACCTTTATTACCGAATTCGATGAGATTAAGAAATAGATGCTAGAACTTCTTGAACAAGGAATAATCCAACCTAGTAGTTCACCTTGTGTCTTTCCAGTATTGCTGGTGCTGAAAAAGGATGGGACGTGGTGGATGTGTGTAGATTATAAGGCGCTCAAAAAACTACTGTGAAGAATTAATACCCTTTACCAAAGATTAATAATCTTTTTGATCAGTTGCAGAGTGCTCGCCATTTCACAAAATTGGATCTGAAGTCAAGCTATCACCAAGTCAAAATCCGGGAAGAAGAGACATGGAAAACAACTTTTAAGACCAAGTAGGGCTCTTCGAGTCGATGATAATGTCATTTGGGTTGTGCAACACTCCAGCTACCTTTATGCGCTTGATGAATGATGTACTCGATGAGTTTATTGATGATTTTGTTATTGTATATTTGGGTGAAATCTTGATATATAGTTAAGCATGGGGAGAACATATTTTTTGCATACAAAGAGTATTGGAAGCATTGAAAGCAAAACAATATTCCTTAATGGGAAGAAGTATGAGTTTGGAAAGGAAGACCTTGTGTACTTGGGGTTCGTTATTGGTAGAGGTGAATTAAAGGTAGATCTATAGAAGGTTCAAGACACTACTAATTGGCTTAGGCCCTTTGCAGTGATTGAATTTAGGAGTTTTATGGGTTCAAGTCAGTATTTGTGAAAGTTCATCGGATAATTTTTATAGATTTTAGTACCTTTGCACTATTTCACGAAGGAATATTCAAAGTTTGAGTGGACTGCTCAACATGAAAAAACCTTTCAGTTATTGAAGAGAAAGATCTCAAAAGCATGTTGGAAAACTGAGGGGGCAAATTGTAACGGGGAAGCACAATAGGATTAGCAAGAATTTAAGATCCAACTCTGACCACAGAGAATTCAAACAAAGGCAATAAAGCACACACAATTTTTAAATTAGGTGGAAACACCAAAGGATCAAAACCACCCTCGACAAGCACGACGAATATATTATCACTTAAGGTTGCAAGAAGTTCCAGAGAACGCACTATCTCACCTCTACCCTTACAGATAATCCCCGGCAAGAAACCCCAGATAGAAAACCCAATAAATTTCTCTAGAGCAAAACTCTAGATTTCACCATTTTCTTTCTCTAACTCTTTCTCCCTTCATAAAGGCATTTAACTTACACTCTATATTTCTAGACTTTCCATTATATCATCTTCGATGTACGCATCATGAGATAAACCGTCACTTTGGAATAAATCCCCTTCAGAATGAACTTAGAAACAAACAAACAATAGCATTTTTTATTCGAACGACTTAAGTCTCATTCGAATGACTTCAACGCAAACTTTTTAGTTCGAACGACTTCCCCTATTTTATGAGCCGTAACCTAACAATCTCCACCTTGGCGATGAAACCATTTCTTTTGTTACATTCATCGCGTATCCTTGTCGCATTGCCCCTATGGGAAACTTTTCAATTAAAAGAATCACCCGAGTCTAGGCTTTTCCAAGACCCACCAATCGGAACCCATTTTCTTATTGTTTTTGTAGACCGTGCCATTGCTCCATCTTGAACTAAATTCCCCTTTCAAGAAAGCACCATAGCTCTATCGGTACATGCAAACTTCATATCTCCACCCACTAATTTACCAACAAATGCATACAAGTTCCCGCTTAGAACTCCCTTCATGATCAAAGAAGACTTCCAATAAACTTTCATTACTCCACCTCGCCCAGAGTAATTGTAACCCTCATTATCTAACTTGGAAAGTGAAATTAGATTATGAGTCATAATCGGTACATGTCGAATATTATGAAGAACTATGATGCATCCATCGAACATCCTCACTCGAATATTACCCACTCCCAAAATCAACATTCGAGAGCCATCGCTCGTCAACACAAACTTGCTACCCTCACACCTTGCATATTTATCGAACCATGCCTTGTGTGCGCATACATGCATTGTGTAATGAATAAATTCTGTGAGCTCAAAGCAGCTTAGAATTCGCTATCACACCAATGAACCTGTAATAATATTCTAATGGAAAGTAAGAATTGAAACAAGTGGTTTTAGCGTAGAAAACCTTTGAATAGGCAAAAACCACGACCTCATTTGGAAGATTTTAGTGAAAGTCTCTTTATTTCTTGAGGTGGATATCTTTATTACAAGTGCTCTCTAAATATATAAATGTTTTGAATCTCGTACATAAGAAGTTTGTGTAATTTTCCTGGTCCCTGTCTCTTCAGGAACTTTTTCTTTATATAGGTCTTCCCCATAGCTCTTCATCGTACTAGAGCACGTTTTCCAAATAATGTGGTTAGTGGCGGTTGACTGAATAACTGACGAGTTTGAAGGGGACAGGTATCTTTGACTGGATAATGTTTTCTAGGTTTAGCTCGGCCCACATTCTTGAGCAGTTCGTGGGGTTGGTTGGAAGATTGGCAGGAGTATCAAAAATGCGTGAGCCTGAGATGGAGATAATTTGAACTGGGTGAGCTCGATTTTGAATGAGATCGAGGGATAAGTCCCTACAATCGCCCCCTCGGAACCGAAGTTACAAGTGGCTTTGGTTGAGAAAGAATGTGTTAAAACTTTGAAATTCAAAATGGAGTAATGATGGCGTTTGACTGGATGGAAGTTACGCGATATTGGGAAGTGATGGGTATTAAATGATGATGCTTAGGAAAACGTACCTACACAATAAATGTAGGGTTATATAAATAGTACCTGTAGCAAATCTTTTAAACAGTGCCTGCTTGCGTAACTTATTCTGAAACGTGAATGTTTTTTTTTTGAAATGGTGAAGACTCGGAGGATGATTCTTGAAGAGAGGATTGCGTTATAAATGCAGAGGTTAAAGTTAAAATACTTTGGTGACCATTCCTTGGAGATGTCGATAGTCGCTCCTATTCCTCCGACGTATCAAAGCCTGTCGGAAGAGGAAGCGATTGAAGCTGGGGAGAAAAATTCTATTGTAAGTGGAGGCTTAATGTCGTCGTCTTGATAGGTGAGGACTGGTGGGCCTGTCTACATACTATTGCAAAAGACAGGGTTAGGGCTTCACATGCAGGGATAAGTGTATCTGCAGGGCAGATATGCTAATTTTTTGTGTCACCCTGGATTCTAAGGTCGGGCCCTCTTCATCTTTACCAACTCCTCGGAGGTAGTGGTTTAAGAGGAGAAGGTGATGGTAGTAGAGGAGGGAGACAACCTGTGGGAGTCTGCTTCTGTATTTCTATCACGTTTTGGCGCTCAGAAGACTCTTAGTTCGAGAATTTAGTTTTAGCACTGAGTTTACTGCTTGCATAGTTTCTATTTGAAGTTTGACCAGACTTCAACAAAACTCATGCGAGGGAAGCTCTTTATTGGTTCCAATGCCTACTTTGCATCTGGGTAAAAGATCACTGAAGCAAGAAGAACTGGAGGAGTTGATGCCTCGGCGTGCCTGAATGACCTGTGACTTTTAACCAACAGGGAAAAACTTGATATTTGTAAAGTACCTAGAGTTTGGCGTTAGACGGATAACATTTTGTTGTATTCCTGAGATCGATGTACTGAAAAAACTTGCTATCTGCAAATCCTGTGCAATGTTTTTTGATATGAATAAAAGTTGTCATTCAATAATCTGTATATAGAAAAAAAAATTAGAATCAAACTGATTTGTGGAGGGTGTGAAAAATGAATAAGAGTTTATAAGTAATAAGAACATTATTGCTGTGAGGCTGAAACTGAGATGAGTACATGCTGACAATGATGTTGTGATTTAAGTATGATTTGTGTTTTAAACAGGTGAGGGAGAAAAATTATAGGAAATAAGTAATTGTGGAAATTTGAGCTTCTACAGGTCGATAGAGATACATCTCTTGGTAACATGAGGTCGAATATGGAAAATATTATATGTATTGGTGAGGGGATAAGTTCAAATAATTTATTCCAAGATTCTGGGTTTTCCGTTACAAAATACAAGGTAAAAATCACGTTTTTAAAGGGAAAGTGTGTGAGAAACATATAAATAAAAAGTATGATGATCTATAAAAAAACAGAGTAAGAAAAAGGATGGTACAGACTCGATCTCAGAGGATTCGTCATGTCGCAGAAGGACGATTGGCTATAAAAATTACAGAAGTACGGGAGAGGATTTTTGGTTCGTTTGGTTATAATGCCGAGCTACCAGTGAGGGAATGTCAGCTCAAAGGATTAGATGTTAGGAGCAGAGAACTTAAGTATGCTCGTTATTTTAATGAGGTATGCCTTCGTGAATTGGTAAGAGATTCGGTAAATCGAGAAAGGTTGGTTGGTTTGATTGCTGAAGTTGAGATCAAATTTGAAGATCTGAGAACTGACGAATAATGTGACTAGATGACATCGTCCAGTTTACTAAGGCTGTAATAGATGCGTATAAAGTGTTTATCATGAATAATACATTTTTGTTGAATGTAATAGAAAATATATAAGTCAATCGGATCCTCTATAGGTGCAAATCTACTTTGAAACTATTTTAGTAAATAATTTGAATAATTTTGAAAACTTGCGTAGTTTTGAAAATGACGTCAATTACTATAAGTATGATAAACAAGGACATATAAACAAAAATAAGGAAATGCAAAAGCTTCTGGTTTTGTTTTGTATGTAAGGAAGTAGGAATCTGACATCGTACAGAGTGAGTCATCATGAGTGTGGGAAGGTCAGGAAAAGATATGAAAATAGAAGAGAGAAATATATTAAAAAATGAGGGGAGTTGTAATGATGGAAAGGTAGCTTTATAGAAAAGGTACAAGACGTCTGATATGGAGAGTGGAAAAGATGCCTCGCTGAAATCGAGGACAGTTCGTGCGAGGCATAATAAATGTCTGCCGCTTGAGAGAGAAAAGATATATAATGCTTCTTTGTCTCCAATCAAACATTTTTCAATTTTAAAAATTTGGAGAGCACACAGAGAGAGAGAGACGCAAAATTAAGGGATTTGATAAGGAGTTACCCGAAGGGGATCAACGGTTAAAGAGGGTGAAAGATATTGAATCTCGTAGGTGGCTATACAGCAGCGTCATGAGGAAAAGGCTTGGCGCTACTGTAGATTCTAATTCAGATACTGAAGGTTAGCAAAAATGTATGTAACATATGCTGTCGTATATACTGAATATGTTAAAAATATATGTTGTATGTAAATGATTGATATATATATAGATGAAAGAATGATAGATACCATAACCTGTGTGTAGGTCGAGCGTGAGAAGTATTTGTGTAGGGTCGAAAATGTGCATGTAGAAATTATTGTTGAGATGGGTAGTTCGTCTGTTAACGAGGTATCGACCTCTGGTCGGATGAATGAGTCAGATAGTGAGGGGGAAGTAGGATTGGAACAATTCCCGAGTTTTCTAGGCCAATTGATATCTTATCCTCCTAGTTTTGATGCTTTTAGAGAGTTTTGTAAAGCTAAGGCGGCTGTAGGAGGGAAGTGGGGCAATTGTATAGAATATGTTGGTAGGCAGTTTAGGGGTTGTACGATAGCGGAGAGGGGAGAGTACTTTTATCTGCTGGCAGATTTAGAAGTGAAAAAAATGAGATAGGGGTATAGATGAATCAATCTCGTTAGAATACTTTGATGGGAATGTTCGGAGTGACCTCTCAAAGGGTTTTTTGTGTTACCTATTTCAATTAAAGTATGGGTTGAGTCTTCCCCTCACCAATTTGGCGAAGGGGATTATGAATGCTATCGGGGAATGTCCTGTTCAATTGAATGAGAATATGTGAGAGGCAATAACTGTGTGTGATCATCTGAATGAAAAATGGGAAAAAGAGGGAAAAGTGAGGAGGATAACTCCAGAGGATGTTTTGCAGTTTTATGGGGTAAAGAATTATAAGGCCAGTGGAGGGTCATATTTTTGTGCGAGCGCAACTCGGCGTCGTTTTTTTTATCTGAACTCAGCAGGTTGAACCTAGAATGACAACGTCATATGGGTAAAGGGTAATTGTCTTCAAATAGATGACGAAGAACCTTTGAACCTTCAATTTAGATCTGTAAAACAAAGTAAGTATAGCCATGCATGAATATAATTATTGCTATATTTCACTGATAACAGTAGTTGATAAGAAAAATGTTCTGCATTGCAGGTGTGAAGTCTAAAGTGGAGAGAAAAGAGTCGATGTTGGACAAAGTTGCAGAAGAGGAGACTGAGCTCAAATTTGTGTTGGAGGGACTCTGCCTGAGTAGAAAGAAGATGGTTGATAGCAGATCAAAAAAGGTCTGAAAAGCTCAGTCGACCAGGTCGATGCCGGGTACTGACAAAGGGAAGGGGCAAGTGAGCAGTGGGGAAGTTTGAACCAACTTGTCCAAGACTCCTAGAACAGGCAGTTCGGTTCTGCCGAATCCCATTACGTCGAGCAAAATAACTCAAAAATATCTGAAAAAATGGATGTTAAAGGCTTTGTCGGCCTCTGGTACCAGTGGAAGTGGTGAGGTCGCAAAAGAGAAAAGGACGAGAGTCAAACCCTTGGGGGAGTCAGGGGAAAAGGTTACTGAGGGGTGACCTATTGCGGTGGATGACCTCAAAGAGGTCGAGGAAAAAGCCAGGTTGGCGTTTCTCCATAGAAAGGAAGGCACGAGTAGGATGGTAAGTTTATATTATAGGAAAGAGTTGTTTAATGTGTTTCGAGCTAATCGCTGAGATCGATTTAATTTTTGCAGGTTGCTCGTCTTGATAAGGGGTTTGGCTCAGTATTGATGAAGAAAAAACCGAGCTTGAAAAGGAATTAGCTTGATCCAGGACTGATGCTCTGAAGGAAGTTAGGCAGCTGAAGGCTTCTCATGCCGTGGCGATTGATCAGCTACAAGTGAAGATGAGACCCATCTAGACGAGATGGTTGAGGAGCATGACAAACTGGGGGGTCACTTGATGATGAAGGGATATTCTGCAGGGGAGGTGGATGCCATTAAGGCGGACACCTATATTGAAGATGAATATGAGGAGGAAGCGGAAGTGGTGGGGATCGTGGATAGCTTAGATGGTGTCTCCCATCAGACGGTGCTCGACAACCAAGGGGACGACACCGAACTCCCAGAAGGTGATAGTGAGAAGGTAGGGTAGAAACGTGCATTTGTATAAATATTTGTAAGTTGTTGAATTGTGTGTGGGGAAGAAACTTCTGTAGGTTGACTTTGTTTTATAAACCTCTTGTAGGCACTTAGAGAAATGAGTCTTAGAATAAAAGATCTAGAGTCCAGACTTGCCAAGAAAGAAAGACCTCTATAGCCTTGCTGTCTGCGCAAGCGGAGCTGCAGGTCATATTGAAATAGATTTTTCAACTTGTATGCTATACCAACATTAAGTTATCAAGTAAATAAGATATAGATATAGGTCCATGGTAAAAATCTACAAATATTTATATAAAGTTGGATATTGAAAGTATGTACCTTATACTCAGCAAGAAACCTCATGAAGCGCTTATCTGATAATATACTCCAAATTTTTAGTCTAAAAGTATTTGGACAACGCAGATGTTTGGATATCATATAGAATCTTTTGAAATGAAGTGTGTATAAATTCAAATGTTTTCCTGAATCTTACTGTATTAAAAATTATTATATTCCCCAGGTCGAATTAGATTCATTTCGTTTTTGTGAGGACGATTTACTCAAGTGTAATCAGGAATTTGCAGAGTAGTTCGATAGGATAGGGGAGGCGAACGATAGTAAAGAAGATCAATACTTAAAGGCGCATTTTGAACTTGTGGAGGTGACCCAGACCATTTCCGACCTTACTCTTCAGGTCGAAGAGAAATATGCCGAAATAGGTAAGGGGTTAAAAGAGCTAGCGGAGGTAACAGAACACGCCGAGAAGCTTTAAAGTCGGGTTGACGCGTTGGCGGTTAAGGATAAGTAGGCTGACATGGCTTAATACCGTATTCAGGCGTTAGAAAGATTAGAGGGACGATCTTGATCTGATCTTCAGAATTGTAGGAACGAGCTGGAGCGAATGAGACAAAAAATTGTTAAAAAAGACAATGAGCTGAGGATAGCTCAAGAAAATCTATCAGCTTCGGAGGCCGCAGCTAAACACTTGCAAATAGCCCTCCCCACTAAAGATATGGAGTTTGGGGAAATGCAACAAAGGTGTAACGATTTAAATGAGAGGGTTGCATGAGTTAAGACCGAGCTGGCGCAGGCCATCGCGCATGCCAAGAAAGCTTAGGCTAGATAACGTTTCGGGGGAAGTAGAACTGATGTTAAGGCTCTTCTAGTTTGAGGGGATGTAGTTAGTCTCTCAGGTCGAATTAAAGAACTAGAGAGTGATGTATCTCACATTCAGGGACATGTTCTGAGAGGAAATACAAACTTGAGGGAACACGAGCAGAAGTTGGATACTGCTCTTATCAGGGAGAAAGTTTTGGAAGGGGAAATTAAAGCAAAAGAATTATTGATGAAGAGGAAAGAGGAATTTTTGAAAGATATTTCGGCTAGGGAAGAGTTGAACACAGAAATCGAGAAACTTCATGCCCGTGTAGTAGACTTAGAAGCTATGAACCTGGCTGAATCAGCTAAATATATACAAAAAATTATAAGAGAATATAATTTACCATTCTCAGGTCGACGAGGAAATAATTGAATAGAAGAATTCGTATGCTAAGTTAGAGTCGCGCCTCAAGAAGGTGAGAGAAAATTTTACAATAATGGTCATACTTGATACGTCACGCTCAAATATGCTAAAGTCAATTGTTGCATATTTTGTAGAGGAAGTAAAAAGACTCGAGTCAAAGCGAAATACCTTGATCAAAAGACTGTCAGATAAATGATGCATTTGCGGCGTTAACATAGATCGAGGGAACTGTCTGGGCATCATGGAAACTCATTTGGGCCCTCGAACTGTTAAGCTGATAGAGACAGGTAGAGCTGCTGTAATCCGTGAACTGAAAATTAGACCTCTTGATGTAGGGGGAAGCACTGCTGACACTCTATCAGCAGAAAAGAATCCCTTATAATATGAATTTGACCTTAAAAATAAATAGTATTTGTTGTAGACACACTGAAATAGATGAAAGCTAGTATGACCTTTGCCTTATCTTGTGTCTGGTGGGGTCTTTGATATAAAACAAATTTTTACATTTGTTTTAATCGCAGAAATGAGTTGAGTTAAACTAAGTTGAAACTTTATTTAAACTATAGAAATGTTGCAGACATATTGAAAGAGATGAGGTTAGTATTACCTTTGCATTATCTTATGCCTGGTAGAGTCTTTCATATGAAAGAAGTTCTTACACTTGCTACAATTGTATAAATTTAGTAGAGTTAGCCAAACCAAGTAATATCCTTGATCCAGCCGTTATAAATGACCCAAACAAGTTAAAGTAGATGAAGGTTAGTATCACCTTCGACCTATCTTTTGTTTGGTAGAGTCGTTAATATGAAATAAGTTTCTACACTTGCTGCAATCGCAGAGATTTAGTAGAGTCAGCCAAACCAAGTGATATCCTTGATCCAACCGTTATAAATGACCCAAACAAGTTCAAGTAGATGAAGGTTAACATCACCTTTGACCTATCTTTTGTTTGGTAGAGTCTTTGATATGAAATAAGTTTCTACACTTGCTACAATCGCAGATATAGTGTAGAGGAAGCCAAATCAAGGGATATCCTTGATCTAACTTAGATAAGATCGATTGTAAGCTAGTATTATCTATGCTTTAATCTATAGAATGTGGTTAAATTTTGTAAGGAGAATGATATTGTAAAAATAACTTTTATTGATAAGTTCAAAATTTACATTGGATGGAGAAGAGAATCTCGTTTTTGGAATTTAAAAACAAAAGCGAAAAATAAAAATGGAGTAGTAAGACGCTTAACGAAAGTACCATTTCAGTCATCTAGTATTCTAAGGATTTGAAATGGGGATTCCCTCTTCTGTCATGAAATAGTATATCCCATGCCTGAGAGACCTGTGATAATGAATGAACCCTCCCAATTGTTGGTTAATTTTCCAGCGTGAGGCTCTTTGGGATGTTGAGGAATTTTTCTGAGAATGAGATCTTTAATTTGGAAAGTACAGCTCCTGACTCGGTTATTATACGATCTGGCAAGCATATGATGATATCGACCTAGGTTAGTGATGGCGCATTCCCTGGTCTCATCTATCATATTGAGGTTACAAGCCAATTCGAACTCATTTTCCTCGCTAGTCAGCTCAAAAACCAGACCTGAATGATGATATTCAGAAGGAATGACGGCCTCAGTGTTATAAGAAAGGAAGAATGTGGTACACCCAATAGATTATCGGGGAGTGGTTCGATATACCCACAGGACGTGAGGCAGTTCGCGAACCCAATTCCCTTTTTTCTGTGAGTGAAGCCACTTTTTGAGTCCATTCACGATAGTTTTGTTGGTGATTTCGGCTTGGCCATTGCCTTGAGAGTAGTATGGATTTGATGGTGAGTGAATGATATTGTGGTGGTTTAGGAAGGTTACAACTTTATCTCCCATAAAATGGGGCCCGTTATCGATACGAATTAGGTGGGGGCACCCAAACCGAGTGATTATGTGGTTCTAGATAAAAGAGATGACCCATTTTTCTCTAGTTCGATATAGTGGAATTGCTTCTACCTATTTTGTAAAGTAATTGGTAGCTACGAGTAGGTGGCGGCGGTTACCTGGAGAGTTAGGGAATTTGCCGACGAGATCTAGTGCCCATCTTTTAAATGGCCAGAAAACCTTGTTTGCGTGGAGTTCGAGCACAGGGGCGTGTGTCATATGTCTATGTCTCTAGTAGGTATCACATCTGTGGGAGTACTCTTTTTACTTGCTTGCGCATGCCGGGCCAGAATAGTCTATGAGTGATAGCTCTGTTTGCTAACGATCTAACTGCGCATGGGAGCCACAAGTTCCTTCATATAATTCACGGAGCAGTTCATCTGCTTTTGATTTGGAGAGGCACTTGAGGTAAGGCCCTACGACGGAAATGCAGTATAGCATACCGTTTTGAGTAATGCAATACTTCAAGTTGTTAATCAACTGTCGGCGTTCTTTTGGATCTATTGGGAGTGGTCCATTACAATTGTTGTCGACACCGAGGTAGGCTAAGAAAGGCTTTCACCAATCGCCGTCTCCCCCTTATCGCCCCCAGTGTTGATCGCGCATACAGAAATGCGATCAATACTTGGGGTTGAAATGACTTTGATTTGGAGATATCGAGCTTCTGTACCCAAGACCCCAGGTAGATATGCCAAGGAATCGGCGTGTCTATTTTTACCTCGAAGAAGATAATCGAGAGTTTCTTTCATGAACTTACTCATCCTATCAGGAACGAGGGCTGCGCATTCAATCATCATTCCGTTCTTCTTGTATTGTTCTGAGTAGTGGTGAATAATGAGTAGTGAATCTATGTGAACTGAGAGTTCAGGGACATCGAGCTCAAGTACGAGGTCGAGTCCGTGAATGAGAGCTTCATATTCGGTGATATTATTTAAGGCCTCAAAATCCAAGCGGAATGATTTCTCAATTCTGCCATTAGAAGGGGTAATCAAAATAATCCCGATTCCTGACCCAGCAGGTCCTACTGATCCATCTGTGAGAAGCTTCCACCCTGATGTAGTAATCTATTCAGCTCGCTCGTTGAATGGTTTGAGGGGTGGATTCTCTGGTGGGTCTTCGGTAAGGTCCGGGTTGTGCTTCTCCCACTCGGGATCCTCCACTAAAAAATCAGCGAGAAAATTAGCAACGGCCTGACCTTTTTCGGAATGATGTTATTCGAACTTGATATCATGTTCTCCCAAACTGACTGACCACTGTTACACTCTTTTTGATTTCTCTTTCTTAGATAGAACTTCCTGAAGTGGGTAGTTTGTCATAACTTTGACGGAATGTGCTTGGAAGTAGTGTTTTAGTTTTTGCGAAGTGTAAACAAGGGTGAGAAAATGTTTCTCAATTTTAAAGTACCTTGTTTCTGCTGGTATGAGGGTTTTGCTGATGAAGAAGACTGGTTTCTCTATTATCCCTTCCAGACGAATGAGGACCGAATTGAGAGAAGTATCTGTGACTGCTAGGTAGATTATCAGTTCCTCATTACCTACTTGGGTGCTCATTATGAGAGACCTCCCCAAATAGATTTTGAGATCCTAAAAAGTTTCTTTGGATTCTGGTGTCCATGTGACTTCTGCAGTTAGCTGAACCTTTCTTCATTTGGTATATCCGCGGAGTAACTGGAATAGCCAACGACAGCTGTCTAAAGATTTAGAGACAAAACAGTTGATAGCGGCAATTTTATTAGCGATTTTATGAACGTCTTTTATTGTTTTTGGGGAAGGCATAACCAAGAGAGCCCGAATTTGATCCGGATCGGCCTCAATTCCTTTCTTGCTGATGAGGTGGCCTAGAAAGCGGCCAGAATATTCTACGAATTGACATTTATCAGGGTTAAGACCCATTCTGTAAGATCTAAGCATGTTAAATATAGTGTTGAGATCTGAGATGTGATCGTCTAACTGTAAGCTTTTGCACAATAGATCATCATTGTAGACTTCAACGATTTTCCCTAAGTGTATTTTGAACATAGTAGTCATCAATCGTTGATATGTGGCACATTCATTCTTGAGCCCGAAGGGCATGACTTTGTAACAATAAAAACCTCTTTCAGTGATGAAAGTTGTCTTATATGATCCTCTTCTAAAAGCAAAATTTGATTATACCCTGAAGCAGCGTCCATCATAGATAGGAGATTATGGCCTGATGTAGAATTGAGGATCTGATGAATGCTGGGAAGAGAGAAATTATCTTTTGGAGTTTGCTTGTTTAGATCTGTAAAATCTACACAAACTCTAACCTTTCCATTCTTCTTTGGGGCAGCGACAATGTTGGATATCTAGTCCTGATACTTGGCTTCTCGAATGAATCCCACTTTGATCAATTTCTCGATCTTGGCGTTAACTTCATCTCGAAGATGAGGTAAAAGTCGTTGCTATTTTTGTTTGGCCGCTGTGGTGTTGATATTGATGGCTAACTTGTGACAAGCCAATGTCGGATCGACCCTGTGTATTTCTTCGAAAGACCATGCAAAAATGTCACGATTAAGTTATAAGAACTGAATGAGGGCATCTTTTTTATGCTGACCAGCTTAGTTCTGATGAAAGTACCTCTGGTAGGTCTATCAATGTTAATATATTTTGTGGGCTCCTTTGTAGGTGTTTGATCGTTGAGGTGATCAATTTTCTGTAATTGCTATGCGGCCAATCTGTCTGAAGTATCTAGAATGGCGGAGACAGTATTTTCACAAGCTCAAGAAAGTTTATGACTACCTTTGATCTCGTAAATACCATTGTCGTGTCTGAATCAGAGTGCTTGATGATAGGTGGAAGCAATTGTTTCCATATTGTGTAACCAACAGCGGCCCATAATGCCAAGATAATAAGATTTGGCATTAATGACATAAAAAACGATGTCGATGGTAGCTGGTCCTACGGTAATAGGTAAGATGATCTTGCCTACTCGTTCCTCCCTGGAGCCATTGAATCCACTAATGTCGGTGTTGCTTTGAATAACTTGGTCGGCCAAACCCATCTGGTCGATTGTACTTTAAAAAAGAATTTCAATACCGCTGCCAGTATCGATTATCATTGTGTGCATGATAAACCTTTTCATCTTGAGCATTATGACTAATGTATCATGATGTGGAAACTTGACATGGCTAGTATCACAATCTTCAAAGGAGATTCTAAGTCGGCGATTGCTCGACTCGGAAAGAAGCTTGCCTTTTTTGTCTTGAGGTATAAGATCATAACATTCTGATAGACTCCTGTGTTTTGATCTGTTGGAATTGTTGATCTGATTGATTTCGATCATGTTGATGAGGTGCATATAGTAGAGATGCTTCTCCTCAGCTCTATCATTAACCTGAATAACTTCGAGCTCCATCTTATAATTGCCATCTTTGCCTGACTTCAGATCGATAATGTATTCGAGCATCTGTCCCACCTTAAAAATGTATTCGAGCAACCACTATAGAGCATAGAAATTGTCAGTAATATGATGATTTACCTTATGATGTAGGCAGAATGGTCGATTATCGATGGGCTCCAGTGGTTGAGAGACGCGGTAGAGTGGATCCTTCAATTGCAGTAGAAAAATTATAGAGATTCGGACATTCAAATTTGGAAGGATGGGTTTGTTCTGTAGAACGTTTTTTTGAGGGTATCCAGTGTTCCCCTTGGTGCGTTTCTGATCTCCTTGTTCCTCCTTGGGTTTGCTGGTTCGATCAGTAGATGGGATTTTGGTAGAGAGGACAGATTTAGTAAACTATTTTTGCTCAGACATCATCTTCTCCAAGTCAACGTAATCGTCGACTTTGGTGATTATCTCCTCTAAAGTCGCAAGTTTGTTACGGAAGAGGTATTCTTTGGCCTTGCAGTCGAGCCAGAGAATGTTGGTGAAAGCGGTAACAGTTGTTTTTTGGTCGTGGTTATCCACTATTCTTGCGAGATCTCAAAATTTCTTTGAGAAGTCTTCAAGCTATTCTCCATGCGACTGCTTAAGACCAATAAGAGAATACAAGTTCTCATCTTTGTCTCTATTGTGAGCATATATCTTGATGAATTATTTCTGTAGTTTATCAAATGTGTAGATGGATTCCACAGTGAGATAATGAAACTATCAGAGTGGTTCGTCCTGTAGACTTGTGGCAAACAGATGGTAGAAGATGTGGTTGAGATTGGAGTACAACTCCAATGAATTACGGTACTGCTGAATGCTTCTTCGGGTCTGTACCTTTGTATTTACAAATATTGGGAGTATGGAAACCTTTTGGTATCTCCATATCGAATAGTTCTTTGGCAATCGGACTTCCTTCTAACTTCATGGTATCGTCGGTAGTATCCAGACCTTCTGCCTTGATCAATTCCTTAATCCGTTGGTCCATGCGTTCTTTTGTAACAAAATGTCGTACTGGTTGAATCGCTGTTGGACGTGCTGGCTGGGGATGATGAGTTCCTGTACCTTCACTCAAGCGATCTCGTGCTGGAACTTGATGAAGAGGTTGCTGGCCATGCTCCTAATTGATGGAAATTTGGTGACCTCGACTGACTTCTGATTGAACTTCCCCCCCCCCCAAATGGATGGAGGGCTGAATTCCGTGCATTAGATTCTTGGAAATGGCTTTACTGGCGATTCCCTGAAGCCCTAATCTTTTCCTTGCTGAAATACAGAAGGTCTCTGGAAGCTCATTGTGACATCTGGCTGGAGGAGCTTGCTGCGTATTTTGCAGAGCCTCGAGGGTAGTCTGCATTGTTATCATCTAGCCTTCGTGTCGCTTGGGCGCTGTCAAACGAGCTTGTCGTTATGTATCGAGCTCTTTTTCCTAGAGCTCTCGATCCTTTGTTAACTGAAGTTTGAGTTCGGCGCGTTTCTCTGTCTCGGCGTAGAGATTCATCCGTAACTCTGTGAGCTGTCCCAGATCCACATAAATTTCGTGTTGAGCTCTTGCGGCCGGTCGTTTGGAAGAAACCATAATTGAAAGTTGCAATGAAAGGCTGCCTTAGGATATCGTGGAAATGCAATCTTTCCTACAGACGGCGCCAAATGTAATGGCCAAATTCCGTGAGCTCGAAACAGCTTGGAATTTACTATCACACCAATGAACCTGTAATAATATTCTAATAGAAAGTAAGAACTGAAGCAGGTGGTTTTAGCATGAAAAACCTTTGAATAGGTAAAAACCACGACCTCGTATGGAGGATTTTTGTGAAAGTCTCTTTATTACTTGAGGCGAATATCTTTATTACAAGTGATCTCTAAATATAGAAATGCTTTGAATCTTGTAAATAAGAAGTTTGTATAATTTTTCTAGTCCCTGTCTCTTCTATAAATTTTTCTTTATATAGGCCTTCCCCACAGCTCTTCATCGTGCTAGAGCACGTTTTCTGAATAATGTGGTTAGTGGCGGTTGACTAAATAATTGACGAGTTCGTGGGAGACATGTGTCTTTGACTGGATAATGATTTCTGCGTTTAGCTCGGTCTACGTTCTTGAGCAGTTCGTGGGGCTGGTCGGAATGTTGACTAGAGTGTTAAAAATGCGTGAGCCTAAGATGGAGATAATTCGAACTGGGTGAGCTCGACTTTGAATAAGATCGAGGGATAAGTTCCTACACATTGTAGCCCTACTATCAAACACCCATCCTCAATCGTGGCGAGAACAATCAGCGGCTGTCACGAGGAGTGCCTCGTCACTATCGTTACTAGTAACCGTTGTCAATTTATTAGTATCACTTTCGGAGCCTTTTACCGAACTTGTTCCTTGAGCTTTTCCAATTTTGTAATCTAATCTATAATGGCCCGATTGACTACAGCTCCAACTAGTTCCTTTTCCGAACATATTAAATCTTTTGTTCCTACTAACCACCATTAAAGAGCTTTCCACAAAGGATTCGCTACCCTTAAGCATTCCCTCCTCGGAAAGAAGCGTACTTGTAACCTCCTCAAAACTTAAGGTTTTCATCCCATACATCAACGTAGGTTGAAGATTCTTGAACGTAGACAGAAGAGACCATATGAATTGAAGTGCCTTATCTTCATCCTCAACTTTAACTCTGATCGATTCCAATTCCGAAACGATCTAGTTTAAAGAACCTAGGTGATCACCAACGCGTGTATTCTCATCCATTCTAAGCGTATGAAGCCATTCCCTGAGGTATAAGCGATTTGAAATACTCTTCATTTGGTACAAACTTTCAAGTTTCTCCCAAAGTCCCTTTTCGGTCTTCTCTCCAACCACGTTTGCCAAAACGTTTTTAGCTAGACAAAGGCATATCCCGCTCGCGGCCCTTGAATCCATATCTTCCCAGTCTTCTTCTTCATCGTCGTTTGCTTTTTGGGCCGCTATACCTTCAATTAGAGTTTTAGGTATAGGCTTCCCTTTTAATACCATGAATCAAGATATCTTGGACTTGTATTTACAACAATCCAAAATTGATCTTTCCATCAAACTTTTTCACATCAAACTTGATCAGGTTAGAGTACTTAGATCTTCCCATCTTGCTTCCCTACTTGCCCAAAACCTCACTCTGACACTAATTATTGGGAAACCGAGTGGGCAAATTGCATTGCGGAAGCACAATACGATTAACAAGAACTTAATATCCAACTCTAACCACAAAGAATTCAAACAAAGGTAATAAAACACATACACAAGGTTTAAATTAGGTGGAAACCCCAAAGGATAACAACCACTCCCGACAAGCACGATGAATATGTTATCACTTAAGGTTACAATAAGTTTCAGAGAATACACTATCTTACCTCTACCCTTATAGATAATCCCCAGGAAGAAACCAAATAAATCTCTCTAGAGCAAAACCCTAGATTTCTCTATTTTCTCTTTCTAACTCTTTTTCCATGTACAGATGCCTTTAACTTACACTCTATATTTATTGACTTTCCATTAGTTCATCTCCAAAGTACGCATCATGAGATAAACTATTGCTTTAGAATAAATCCCCTTCAGAATGAACTTAGAAACAAATAAAAAGAGCATTTTTCGTTCAAATGACCTAAGTCTGGTTCAAACGACTACAACGTAAACTTTTTTGTTCGCACGACTTCATTACTTGTTCGAACGACATCCCCTATTTTTGAGTTGTAACCTTAGAAAACACCAGTATTAGCATTGCCAAATTTGCAAAGATAGTTTGAGGTGGAGGACGAAGCATCTAACTATGCCTAGAGGCAGTGCTACTTCAAGATGGGAAGTCGGTTTCATATCATTATGAGATGTTTAGTCGACCTGTACTCAACTATCCGACTTATGATAAGGAAATTTACGCGTTGCATCAATCTACGAAGCGTTGACGTAACTACTTATTAGGGAAGGAAGTTGTTCACTCAGATCACAGGAAACTACCATTTTTGACTACACAGTCTAAGTTATAGCAAGCTCGCCATATGAAGTGAAAGTCGTACATATACCAATTTACCGTCTTTATCAATTATATGAAGGATACGAACAATAAGCTAACATATATGTTATCTTGACCCCCAACGCCAGTAAGTTTTGCATTACTGGTGGCTATGCAGATTCAGTCTATTGTACCTTTTGATTATGTTAAAGAATATGATGCATATACATAGTTTGGGGTGGTTCACCAGAAGCTACTGTAGGGAAAGACTAGTGAGTACCAGCCAAAAGATGGTTTGATTTACAAGGGTAGTTCATTATACATTTCATAGGATGGAGATCGCTTACAGTGGATTCGTAACGCTCATACTTTCAAAGGTATAGGGTATTTTGGGGTTGAGAAGACTCTTTTGAGTCTTAGGCATTATGTCTACTGGCTGAAGATGCATTTCGATGTTGCTCGTATGGTTCGTGGTTATGTTTTACGCAGTACCTCGAAGCCTTCCAATTGTAAGTTAGGGTTGTACCTTCCTTTATCAATAGTTAAAAGACATTGGGAGAGTATTCTAATAAATTTTATGGGCGGATTGCCTAACACCAAATCAGGGAATGATTATTTGTTTGTGGGGGTAGATTGCATCAGCAAGATGATTGTCCTTATTCTGTGTAAAAAGGCAGTTACAGGGGAAGGGGCAGTTAAGTTATTTTTCATACATGTGTGGAAGTCCTTTGGGTTACCATTTTTTATTATTTCAAATAGAGATAGCCATTAATATAGAGGTTTTTGTGGGGGATGATGGATACAAGATTTAAGAGGAGAACTGCTTTTCATTTGCAGATAGTGGTACATGCATGACTTTGGTACATTTATTTAGGGGATTCCATTATGTGCATCCTAAAACTTGGGATGAGTGTCTACCTTATCTCAAGTTTTCTTTTAACCGAGCAATACATGGTTTTACACAAAAATATTCTTTTGAAGTATGTTTGGGGTACTTACCTCATAGTCTTTTTGATATGGCCCTCAGTCTTTGCGGCAAGCAGGTGACAAGGAAAGAGGAAGATGATCAGGTTAAAGCTCAACATTTCTTGGAAATGATCAGTAAACTTCACAGTGAAATGGAAGCACAATTGATAAAAACTCGGGTAAAGTAAAATACTCGACATGATAAGCATTGTGTGAAGTGTACTTTTCAAGAGGGTAATCTTGTATGGTTAAACTTGAGTAAGGAGATGCTAAAGAGAGAAGGGAAGAAATTAAAGCCTATTCGTTATCCACCGTTCACTATCCTAATTATTTTTGGTGATACCGTTTTTTATTTTGATTTGTCACCATTTATGAAGATGTACTCGATTATTAATGCTGAATACTTAAAGCTTTTTTAACCATCTCTTCTAGATGAAGACTCCATAATAAATACTCGTCTGCCATCAGTTGAAGATCTATGGTTTGAGCAAGAAGACCCTTTGAAGGAGGACAATATTCTAGAAAAGATGGTGACTGCAACCAGGAGGGGGAACATTGAGTCTTTTAGGATTGGCAGAAAGGGCCAAACTCCTAGCAAGTCTAAGTGGTACAGTTGTGATAAGGGGACTTTTGAGTTCCCTCATCTTTAGTTCTAGTTAAAGAAGGAGCTCAAGGCTCCTAAAAGGGGGAACCATGATCCAGGAAGATTTATACCCATTTATTTTCCGACTCCATATTTTATGAAATTTGGATCAATTCGTTGTGATATTTTACACTACCATCGACATATTTTTGGGCTTGGATCTGCGTATTTAGCCTAAGCCTAAGCCTAGTTTAGATATTTTGCATAGCCAAAACCTTAATTTCTATTACGAGTACAATTTTAACTTCACTTTATAAATATTAGTGCTTTACGTAGGTCAGATCAACCCGGGTTTAGGCCCAAATCTGATCCAATCCGAAAAATTGGGTTATTATTTTTTAAACCCGGACTCAAACCGACCTAGCCTAAAACCCGAGCCGGAACCAAATCGGACTAGTTAGATCGGTCTGGGTCCAAAGCTCGAGATCTTTCTTTCGGCAGCTGCAGGTTGAAAATTATTAAGTACAACAAATAAACATAAAGATCCATGACCCTTCTTTTCAAAATACCCAACTTTGTAAACTCGAATGAAAGCTTCATGTCATCTTTGGAAACATTAGGGACCTTGTAATCCTCAAAATATCTCATCTTTAACAACTTGGCTATGGAGGATCATGAGAGGGAGATGGTGCCCAGATGCGTTTTGATCATTTTAACATATATAAACCTTCTTTGGATTGAGATCCATAGATCTCAAGGTTTGCAATAGGTTTTGAGATCTTCTAAATAATTATATTTTTCTTATGTTCTACCATTAATGGTGGACCAATCTACAAAACAAAGCTTATTTTGTTGGGAGAAATGAGAAGTAAAATGAGATTTTGAACAAACCTTATTTGTTTCTCTCTACCTTAGAGAATGGGGATACCGAGCTTGGTTGTAATGGAGAGATATATATTTAGGAGCTTGGTCGTAATGGAGAGAGAGATATTTGGGGGAGAGATAAAGAGAGATTAATTGGTTTCTGTGATAAGAAGTGAGAGATGTTTTATTTTTCTTACAAATATACCCCTTGGTTTGGTTTAGCTTGGTTTGGTTCGGGTATTAGTCGGTTTCGATATTAAGAACCAAACCCGAACCGAAGATACCGGGATTTTATTATTTTGAATCGAAAACCGAACTGGGTATGTCAAAACCCTAAATAGTACGCCGGCTTACCCCGGTTCGGTTCAGTTTGTCGAGTTTCTGGGATCAACCCTACTAAATATGTATTGTAACCTTAAAAGGGTAATCAAGCTTCTCCATATTATAATCATATTAGAGTAATAAAGTAAAAACTCTAAAGGAAGATTTCCTCGAATTAATATTGTGTTCTTCATTTTTGTTGATTATCTTTTCTTCTATCATATTATGGATTATCCCCTACATACTTTCGAAAATAATTTTTTTGAAACACAAACATATGTTTCGGAAAAGTCATTTTCAAAAGTATGGTGTTTTGAAAAATGAATATTTATGCTTTATAATGTAGGACTGTATAAATGACTTGATTTTTGGTATGAGTGATCTACATGATAAAGAGATCACATCCATATAAATAAAATATTTTTATGTATTTTTTTTATAAGGGTGTGTCTAGGGTGTGCCTCAAAGGGGCTGTGTGTCCATGGATAATTTCCTCTAAATATATTCAAACTACATAAATTCGCCACATAATTGCATTAGAAAAATTTGAACATTTTTTTCTTTGCCATTTACAATAATTCTAAATGTTTAGAAAATACTTAGTATATAAGTTAAATTAAGTATTTGAGGTTACCTATTACAGGTACTTGAAGCTCCTCTTTTTCCTCATTTAATTGTTCCCACATATGAGCAGCCTTGCTCTCAGCACTCCCACCTTCAACCCCATCATCATTTATTTTTAACCTAACATTTTCAGCACTCTCACCTTTAACCCCATCAACATTTATTTCTAACCCAACATCTTCATCAGATTTCTTCGGGGCGACATCTTCGTCTTCTCCAGATATGAAATTGTGGACATTGTGGCTCATCGATACAGATTTCGACGGAGATAGGTCACCCCATTGGTTCTTTTTGTTAGAGTTAATTGAAAAAAAAAACTTTGAAATTTGGGGAAGATTTAAGAGTTAAAGTCTATGAAAAATGATTTATAACATTTAGGAAGAAATGGATTATGAGAATGAGAGAAAGAAGATAGGTTAGAGGAGATAAAGTTCTTTAAAATATGAAGATTTTGAGATCGCGATATAGTACAATAAATATTTTTATGGAGAAAAATGGGGTGTTAGTGAGGTTTTTGGTGAGTTTAAGGATATGAGAAGATAAAAATACTTGAGAGTGTGTAATTATGAGATTAATGACACACCCATCATTTTCTCCATTATCGATCAAATAAGATATGATTCTTATCAACCCTACTGCTAACCTTAGATTTATTGTGAGTAGTGGTTGAAGTATCCTTTAACATCATACCTATAACCTATTTTATTACTAATATTCTCAATGATCTCTCACCATATTACTTGTCCCTAATACTAGTGACACAACTTCAATTGTGTTAGACTAGTGTTGAACATCTATAATTGCTTCTTTTGTAATGTTTCTCCTGAAAGTACACATCATATTCTCTGAATGTACAGTAGCAAAGGATATTTGGCCAAAATTGATAAACGAAAGTGGACTTGTGAGACCCATTACTGACCTTAGTGATCTAGAATGTGAAATTGAAAGATTGATGAGTTTGAGTTCAAGATATCTACTTACTGAGATTCACAAAATATATTTTTGTAGCTTTGCCTACCACATATGGAAGGTGAGGAATGAAATATTGCATGGAAATAACATTCCATCTTCCCAAACATTGACGATAGCTTGCTTAACTTTAATAATATAATTGCAAAAGTTCATTCCAGAATTGCAAAAGAGATACTGATACTACAAATTAAGCATCTATATCTTCATGTAAACTTAACAACATAGAACTTACATGAAAAGGAAGAACGGGGCCACTTTGGTGCATTGGGATCTTTAGCTTTATTCGTCTTTGGAGTTGATTATGATGTTGCCTTTTTCCTAGAAAAAAAATATATAAAACAATAAATAAATACCCAATCCATCCAAATTTGAGTCTTACAAAATGAGATCTAAAGGGTTACCTTTGAACTGGTTTTTTACAGACACACTTTAAACTACTTGAGTCTCTGAAAATCAGCAACACTACCAATTTTTAGATCCTGGTATTAAGAGAAATCATAATGTGTAAATTGGTTCTCACATAAACCCTTATTTCCAAAATTGGAAGGTTTCTCAAGTACAAACAACAATTGAAATGAAATGCATACCTAAGTTCATCTTGATCTTATAATCAAGGCTGTAATTGTATATATCAATGAGAACAACCAGAAAATCTTTTTAACACTCATCACTATAAAAATAACCATAACCAAAACCAAAAATAACATAAACCTAAATTAAGATCAAATGGGAACAACTCTATGATAACAAAATTAGTTTTGGTTACCATTTTTTCTTCATTCTCTGGTGCGATTAAAGGGAAACTAAAATCATTTTGACATCGACCCTCTTTCATATTCTTGGTGAGTTTGTCTTAAAGGATGCTTTTACGGTTCCACTATTAATGACTGCCTTTGAGAGAGAGAGAGAAAGATAGAGAGTGATAAGCATAGATAAGAGAGAGATGAGAGATAAGTCTCGGGAGATAGGTGAAGTTAAAGTAGTTCTTTAATTCTTTCAGCCTCGAGAATTGTATTTTTCTCTAAATGTAGGGTTCACACTAATTCCTTGTCATAATTTTTTCAATGGTCAGGATCTCTTTTTGTTATGCCTAATATAATCTAGACTATAAAAAAATTTCCTCGAGTTCCACGTCGGGTGATGGGCGGTTATAACTCAGCCTCAGAGTTGAGCATTTTTTCCTCTTAATATAGATTATTAATTTTTCTTATGCAAATTTATAAGAAATGATAGTTTTATATTCTATAAATTGTTATTAAACCCAACCCTAAGAAGTATTTACTATAAATTATAAGAATTGAAGGTTTACAAAATCGATTTTGATATTTAAGCCTCACTAATTCGTGAGGAGTAAGCCTCAGTATGAAATGATCATGAGGCGATGATGCAGTTCGGTAACATAATCCTCAATACGTTTTTAAAAGCATTAACCAAACCCTAAATTTAGCTTAATCCATTTATCATCTAGACTATGTTATGAAACTGGGTTAAAGTCAAGTTGGGCTTAGATTTGGGAGTATAGAAAACTAAGATCTACATCTTGGTAGTTAATTAACTAATTTGGGTGATTATTTAAGCAACTCAATTTTGATCACCACACCCAAAAGTGGTTTCATTCTCTTTAAAAATAGAAGCTAGCACTCTATGCTTTAGAGAAAATATGCATCATTATTAATTAGAATAATTTTTTAAAATATATCCTAAATTTCTTTAAACATCCCCTTAACTAAGTAGGTACTATTGATCATTTTCAACGTAATTCTTATAAGTATATCATATTATTTTAATGAACCCAATGGATAATACTTAAAGTACGTATTAATATGTTTTTCACCCTAATGGTTATTGCCATATACTACATGTGGCGGCTATGCTTTATGTTGTAGATCAAGATTAGAGAAGAAATCTCTTATTTTTTTCTCATAGACATGAAGGTTTCAACCATTTTCCCATTTCTCAAGAATTGTAGTCACTCATAAATCTTTAATGTCCACCTATACGTGAAATCAATATTGGTAAAAACTACTTGTACGGAAGTTAAAATAACCTTTATTAATACTAAGTTTTCTCAATTGTATAAAATAAATGTTAAAAGACCTAGGGTTTATGAAAATTTTCCCAAACTCTACAATCTCTCCTTCTAAGGCTAAGCTTTTTCTTTTACTAAAACCAACATTAGAAATAAACTAAGCTTAAGCTCTCATTTATAGTAGAAGAGACCTAGCATAAAGGAAACCCTGATACCAATCCAATTAGGAAACTAATCTTATTGTTCCATCAATTTAAAGTAAATAATAATAACTAAATAAAAGGTGCACACACGACGTATGAAACGTGCTACATGTGGTCATGGATACGACCACGATTTCTATCAAATATGAATTAGACTAAAGTATGAAACTACCACTAGATATCCAACTTTCATGGATGCACAGAGTCTCAAACCTCAATCTTAGGGCATGCAACCCCATTGCATCCAATTCAAACCATTGTAAATAAAAAGATGTATTTGATGTTTGAAACATCATACTACATGGGTTAGATTGTTATAACAAACTTGGGATCGTTGGCTAAATGTATCAGTAAACTTTATCTTCAAGTATCGTGTTTCCTAAAGTCTTCTCGAGTATTTGATCAAGTCTGAATTTCTTCTGAGCTCTTTTTGACTGCTAGAGGTGATCTATTTAAGTGGTTTCTCCCCAGTTTGGTTCAGTTTCTACTAATAACCCCAAAAAATGCTTAACTGCAGCATTTATGCTCTTTTCAGCTCAAAAGCTTCTTTAGTAGTTGTAAACTCTGTAAAGTGATAATCAAAGAGAAAATTAGAACTTCAGGGACTCATGAAGTGCAAAAGCATAAGTAAATAAAGCATAAAATAGACACAATAATGTATCTAACATTATCTTCTAAAGATGAATTGTATTGTTACTTACACTATATGTATATATGGGATATTGGTCTCCTCAATATTCTGGACTTTTTGATTTATCTAGAACTGATTCTTATAATTTTAGATGACAAGACTATCCTTTATAAGGTATCTATTCTAATTGATTTGAAGAATGGCACAGATAAGAGAAAGAATATGGCAAATGTACGGGATCCTATAAAGTCTGCTGACATTGCTTCTCTACTGCAGGCCACATCTTGTTATGGTCAAAGTTGCTTCTTACTTAAATAGTGTGAAAACTCTAAGTCTCATGAGGCTTCACCTTTGTGGGACACGAAAGCTGAATATTTGACCATAAAATATCATAATGTTATTTGGGCAGACTTAGTGATCGTTATGGCCTCCAAATGACAGTCCTACTGCCAAAATCCCGCTACCAATGGCTTAATCTAAGAGTCTAAAATTTCAATTCAATATTAGAATATTATGGGGTAGGTGTTTTATAGAGATATCTTACTGTTCTTACGTCGTTTGAGGATTACAATAAGCTTTCGGAGAGTGGCACCAATCTACTCTATTGGTTATCGTCAGAGTAGTCCGATGAAGGCTCTCATAAGTTCAGTTGAGGGAATTTGTTTACCCTTATCTTATGGTCCTAGGTCTCTTATATAAACTTAAGCACATTCAATGTCTTACGCGATCTGCGTCCGTAACAACCTATGTGTATTTAATATCCTGCGTTATTTGCCTCTGTAACGACATAAATCATGTCCAGTTAGTGCGTTCCTTACACCCATAATTAAAGTCTTACGTCTCTTATTTTATAGTAATGCCTTAGGTTACTGTAATGGCCTAATTCTGGGATTCAGACTTAGCCTTTACACCAGATGTATTTAGAGCGCTCAAGAACAATAAACAATAATTAACAAGATAATTTAGCATGAAAAACCTTTAAATAAGTTAAAAACCATGACCTCTCTTGAGGATTTTGATAAAGAGAAGATGATCTTATTGAAGTTGCTATCTTATTACAATGAGCATTCTAAACCTTTGGAGTTTCAGAGTAAGGATTCTTCTGTATCGAATTGCCAGCTTATAACCTGTAGTTCTCTGGTCCTATATATAGGTCTTATAATATGACCGCTTGATGACCATTAAGATTCTTAATGGTGGACGTTACAAAGTATATGTAAGATATTTTTTGACCAGATAGTGTAACGTTCTTACCTCTGTAGTGGAGCAACAACTCTATTGATGACTGTATACTTGCATAAATCAAACTATTGATGTGGAGGTCGAAAATGATAACCTGAATTGAGGAATATTAAGTATGTCTTTAGTAGTGCTTCTTGTATACTGATGAGGTCGAGGATGAAGCTTTAAATCTGAGATATGTATTAAGCTATTACAAGACGGCTCTCAACCAATAGTACGAGTAACATCAGGGATGAGTGGTGTTGGTTGAGAAACTCGTGTTGCATGTACTTCCTGATGTTGTTGTCTTATTTCTGTTTGTACCACATACTCTGTTGGTAAGGTCAAAAGTTTAAATGTTGGTCAAAGATGGCGCATAAGTCTGAGATGCGGAATAAGCCACTACAATCTCCCCCTCTTAGCCAACAGTACGAGAAATATTGTAGACGAGTGGTGTTGGTTGAGAAGTGGCATTAATTACTGTAATTAATATCTGAGACTCATTTCCAATGTATATTCATAAGTATCTTGTTTGTGCCTTTCAGGTTTCCTAGATCCAATGGTTCTAGTCAATATTATTTCATGGGGAATCTTGCTGACGTTGGGAATTTGGAGAGTCATTTTTAATGTTGACCGTAGTATAAAGAGGATCTTGATTTGAGTATGATGAACCAAGTCTTCTTCTTGGATCTTCTTCGGTATTCTACTGTGGTAAACTATCTTACTATAATTTAGAAATTTATGAGCATTTGAGAACCTGGTGGCGACAAGGACTCAGGCTCGAGAATCTAGGATTCGTAAGAAGATGGAAAAACTCATCATCAAGTATTTTGGATACCAACCGTTGCATCTTCCAATGCCAATTCATGTATCTCCCACCTAGCATCATATGTCATATAAAGAAGTGATAGAGGCGGGGGATAATCATTACCAGATGGTACACTTCTACTATCTGCTTACATCTGAGGCAGAGCACCAAAATGGTCTTCGGCTACCAGCGGAGGAGGCTGTGACAGCTAAATATAAAGTGGCAGGCGTTCATCTGAGGGAGTCTCGTTGGTACCCTTCTAATGAGTGGGTCTTGTTGAAGAAATGAGGTCTTACGTATGTTTCTAGTATACGGAGTGGGGGTTATGGTGGAAGAGGTGGTGATGATGGAGTGGGTCATTTTCATCTATGGACCATAGATTTTGGCCATGAAGAAGATCTTTCATCTGTGATTTCCAGTTCTAAATGTTTCCTGGATCTTGCAGCATGTGATCAGGGTTTGGAAGTTGCTTCAGTTTTTCAGCATCTTCTCTGTGGGTTTCGAAAAAGTAATTCAAACTGTAACTTTATGAAGTAATTTGTTATAATTATTGGGAACATTTTATTATCTGTAAAGTATTCGGTAAGATAAATCTTCGAACTAATGATATGTCGATGTTATGGTATTTTGTTTCCTTGTATCGAACTTGTTTGTGTAGTTTTATGGTGCAAAATAGGAGTATGTCAATAAGAATTAGTTATCATGGGGTTTGATGGGGAAAAACGAGTTGTAAAGAGTTCCATGTGCATGATGGTAAATGGTAGTGATAGGTGAGTTCTGAAAATTTAGAGGAGTTCAAAAATGTGACTTGGTAGAAGCAATTATATATTGTTTTCTGTGATCTTTATGCTCGAACTGTATGACAGAGTGTTTCGAACTGTGAGAAAGGGTTGATATTGATCTGTAGGTACTACTGTTGAATATCCTTGATTTAGGAAGTTGCCATCTTTATATTTGCCTATATAAAATCTGAGGAGATATTTTATACTATGAAAAGAAATGACTTGTCACAATATTTTGTATTTGATGTTAATATTCCGCTATTCATAAAATGTTCTCAAAATATTACTCTCAGCAAAATCTGTAGGGTGATCTGAATTTGTGGAGATCCTCCTCCTGGATATAAGTAGTAATTCCTTGCTGTTATGATTTACATCGTCAATAGGGATAATTTTACTCTGAAGGTAGTGTGATTAAGCATGGTGATGACTCATTCTCAACATACTCAGCAGGCAGCAGATGATTGTTTCCATATCAAGGTTGCTGAACTTCGTGAGCGATATTTTCATCGATTGCCTTATGATGCTGTACTTCTGAAATGGCCATTGAATATGGTCGGATTAAATGATGAAGGTAAGCGTATAGAGTATGATCTCTTTTTCTTGTGCGATGCGTTTTGGAGGCCGTTGCTGAGTGCCACGGTATGGGAACTGACTGTACGACAGCTCGTGCATGACAAGATCGTTGAAGAGGATACAAGGGAAGCAAATAGAGAGATAATTCTGTGTGGGGAGGTGTACCATCAAGGTTTCTTTAGATGTAACTGGTGAGCTTGGTAAGCTTGAAGAATAAGAGCTCGTACGAAGTAGTCTATTTATAGTATTTTGTGTTAGAACCAAAATAAATATAAGTGAGGAGTTTTAAGAGAATAAAGTAATGTGATGTCTCGATCTGTTTGAATAAGAATAAAATATTATGTTTTACTCTTTGTGTACGGATATTGTGGAAGACAGATATAAGATTTTAACAACTGTATAGATATATTCAAATTTTGAATATTGATCTATTTTAGGAAAGTTGTACGATCTTGGTAAGGTATAAAAGTAAGGTGATTGCTTATTTGTACTGTATTTGAGGAAGAGGTACAAAATTATTTAATGGCAGACAATAGGGACAAACGTGATGACGATAGATATTATCATAAAAGTCATGATGATTCCTTTAACATACCTGTAGAGATAGTAGGGGTGAATGGCACGTATCTGAAGGTGTCATCGTTTCACAAACCGAGGGAGAGTATAAAAATGCTCCTCTCTCTCCCTCATACATTATCTATAGTTTCAGAGATAAAAAAGTGGTGTAAATCTTATTTCCAAGGAGAAGAAACGTTTGAGCTCTAAGTATGATTTGAGAATGAAATCTTCATCAGGCAATAGAAAACTGTCGGGGAAGCGACGAGAGCGCTCAATCTCGGTAAGACATCTGGGCAAAGCAAAAGATTATTGTTCTTCAAGTATAAGTTGGTAATATAAAGCTCTGTCTATTTGATTTGTTTAGTAATCTGGATGATATTTGTAGTAATCTGTTTGATATGTGCTGTTTGATATGTATATCTGGTAATGCAGAGCTTTTAGGTTTTTTAAATAAATATGAGGGATTTTTGGAGTTGGAGAATTTTGTATATGAACAGATTGTAAAGAGAGAAAATACTTGCTTGAAAAAGAAGATGGAAAATTGAAATGATTGATTGTTGCTTTTTGTTTTAGGAAATTGTAAGACAGAAGTGTTGACTGGGTAGAAGGTGGGGTTCTAGTTACTATATGTAGTGTAGAGATAATGATAAAATATGTTTTATATCTGTAGGTCCAGTATGCATTCGAAACCTAGCATTTCCACTAGTAAATTTGTAGTATCTTTGAGTTCGGGTGAAACATCATCTTCGGGGAGGGACGACGATTGTAGTGTCATGGAAGAAACTATAAATAGTGTAGAGACGATCCTAGAGGTTAGGGGGCCCATTAATATTACGGCAGTAATAGAGAAGGAGGATAAAAAATAGCAAGATAAAGTTTTTATCATTTACCTAGAGGGAGTGGATGTAAAAAAATAATACTTGAAATATAAAAAGAAATTGCAGGGAGAATGAGAGAGTTATGTGGAGGACCAAGGTCTCTGGTTTAGGGCCTATAATCTTGGTAAAGGGGAAGAGGCAGTATACTACCAAGTCTCATGCTTGGAGAAGTGGAAGAAGGATAGAGGGATTAGTGAGGAGGCTAATCTATAATATTATAATGGCCTCGGGCTATCAGGCCCGAATGATGGGTTTTTGTGTTTCATGAATTAGGTCGTATATGGCCTTAGAATTCCTCTGACCTACTTTCAGAAAGAGGTTATGAATGTATTACTGTGTTGCCCTACCTAGTTAAATGGGAATGTTTATGAAATGATGAGCGTAAGTGAGGCACTGAATGAAAAATGGAGAAAGGCAAGGGCTGCGAAGCAGTTCGAAGCTGAAGATGTGATGAAGTTTTATAAATAGAAATATGAAGGTCGAAGTAGTGGTTACCTGTATAGTGATTCAGTTAGGCCGAAATTCTTTGATTTTGAATCTGCGGGTATAGCTCAGAACGACCACCTTTTGTCGGTAGAGGGTAATTGTATGCATGTTCCAGATGAACCAGCGTTCGAATTGAACCATATATATTATAATCTGAGTAAGTAATGTTGGCTAATCTTTAAATAACCAATAACTTGTCTTCAATCTACTACTTAATGTTGTGTTCCTTGTTTTGGCAGAACCCAAGCCTTCATCTATGCCTGATAAGACAAGTCTGTTCGACTGCATTGCTCAAGATCAGGACGAGCTAAAGAAGCTCGGTATGCGTAGGGATAAAAGGGTTGATTCTGTAGTACACAAAGTTCAATGAGCTCACAAGAAATGAGCTATGGCTAAAGGGAAAGCTCACCTGACTGTGGATGATGTTCTTAGTCTTCCTCCTCCTGTACCTTAGGCCACCAAACAGAATACTCGAAGGTCCGGGAAGTCAACTCGGCAGAGTACCTCTCTCACTGGGGTGGTGACCACGGGACAAGAGGTCGCCAAGACTATTTTTGTATGTATGGAGGAGAGCGCAGTTACTTCTGCTGAGGTCGAGAAGAGCTCGATAAAAAGAAAAATGCGTGATGAAGAGGGTAGTTCCCGAACTAATCCTTATGCCACAGTTAAAATGAAAGAACTGGAGCTAAAATACAGTCTAATGACTGGGTAGGCTCCATAGCAGGTCGACGATAAGTATTATGAACATATTTTCGCGATATGTGTTGAAAGTCATAAATTGCCTTTGTATTCGGACTAAAAACTATTGTACTGAATTTGTCTTCGTGTATGCTTGTACTGGCAGCTCTCAATGTTGCTGAAGGGAGCAAAAATGTATCTGGAAAAGAGGAGCCAGGAGTTCGGGGTGAAGTTTGAAGCTCAATCTGCTCGTATAAAGAAGCTCGATGCCAAACTCAAGCTAGAGAAGGAGAAGAAAGCTGAAGATGCTACAGCGGCTGCCGAGGTTGCAAAAAAGTATAGTGATCTGGTGAAGTATGACGTTGTTATGCCATAATCGGTTGAGGCACTTTTTGTAGAAAGAGACCACTTTGTCCAATCATATTATGATTTTGGATTGAGTGTAGCTGATATTAAGTTAGGCCGAACTGTTAGATATAGTAAAATAGACTTTCCTTTAGAGGTTGCTGACGAAGGGATGGCTGATGCAGCTACTACACCAGAGAAAATGTCAGACCATCTACCAGGAAGTGTCGAACCAGTCCCATCTGTTGAGAAAGTATTGAGCCCTTTATCGGAGCGTAATGAAATAGTTTCTCTTCCTGGGAAGATATTGGGTCCTTCTTCGGAACCTGCTAATCTAGTCCATCTTGTTGGGTCGTCATTGGAGGCTTCATCTGAGGTAGACATCAGCAAAAATTTCTAAACCTTCTGTGGAATTCTGTTTTTGATTTGATGCAGTTCGCGTAATATCAATGTGATTGTACTCTATATTGTTTGGAATGATGATTTGAAACATGTTCATCTTGGATGTCTGCATTATAACAAAATATTTGTACTCTGCATAGGAGATAAAGTGACTGAGAAAAACTAATTTCAAACTGGAGAAGTCGTTGAGTAGAGCGAGGGATTCCGTAGCTCGTATCCAACAGGTACTTAATAAAACTGAATATGAGATAAGGCAATTAAGTTAAATTCAGAGAAAACTTTTAAAGACTTATATGATCTCCAGTGTAGATATGCTAGGATAAAAATAGAAAGGGACGAGGTGTTAAAAAAAGAAGAGGAAAGGGGGGTATTAGTGCAAAAACCAAAAGAGTTGACATGTTTTAACGACCCTAGTGATAAAGCTAGATGTCAAAGTATGTTAATAGCTCTGACATTATATTTTGAGGTTAAAGTAGATAATGAACGAGGGTTAAAAGAAGCTTATGTAGAGCTTTAGAAGGAGAGAGGTGTAGTTCCAGACCCAGTTCGAGTTATGTTTTTAGCTCAAGAAGTACGTAATCGTCATAGTTTAGAGGTGAGAAAGTGTTCTGCTCAAGCGAGTGTGTCTATTGTATAGGGTGATGTAAAACCTTTATCAGATGTATTTGGCTTTATGTAGGATCGAAGAGCTATGAGAATTATATTTTTCAAGATAAGAAAAGAGCAAATAGAGGTCCAAAAGCAATTTGAGGGTAAATTAAAGGGGTTACAGGATAAGTTATTGCAACACGCGGAGCAAAAAATGTCTTTAATAACGCGATTGTCGAAAGAATTAACTGTTCGAATGAAGGTTAAAGCTGATTTAAGGGTTTTAGGTTTATTGTAGAAAGTAATGCGCCAGCGACTGCACAAGGCGCATATGGCATTGAAGGAGCATCTATATCCGTCGCGAGCAAAAGTCGCTGCTCGAACAGAACATGAGCGCCATATAAACAGTGTTATTGATTTTTATGGAGGAAAACTGGCTAGGGCAGAGAACAAATTCAAGAAGGTCATAACAGAATATGGGAAGGATTTTGATGTATAGAATGCCAAGGCTGAGAATATGTGGTTTACCAAAGGTGATGGAAAAATTATTGGTGAAAACCCCATTCTTAGGCCGAGGGAACTGTCATCAAAAGAGGATGAGGAGGAGGTCAAAAGTCTGATACACCGATCGCGGCATAAGCAACGTCAGCAAAAGGTGGTGGCCTTTACCACTCTGGTAGATGTACAAGTAACGATTAGAAAAAGTTTGAGAGATAAATAATAATCTTCTCATTTCTTGAAGAATCAAAAATAGGTTATTCTCGTTTTTCTTTTACCGACCCTGCATATGTGTTAGATCTTTGTATACTATTATTGATGATAAATGAAATCTATTATCTGTGATGATGAATAGAATGATGTATAGATATTACTCAGATACCATGTGCCTGATTTAAACTTGTTAACTGTGATATATAACTTGTTGGTATAATCGAACTATTATAAATATAAACTGTTATGACAGGTGGAACTAATAGCTATTCAAAGTCAGTGTGACGTGTTACGCATCCAAAATGGACAATTGAACGTTGAGCTAAGTTCGTGTAAGGGGGCACTAAAAAGTATTATTGGATTGGAAGAAAGCATGAAGGCGGAGATAGCACGAGAACGAAACATAGTAGCTCGATTGTCTAAGGATCTACATAAGAAAAAGGCGGCTCAAGCCAGCGAACTGAGAAAAATAGAGTTAAAAGAAATTATAAGTAAAAAAGAGGTTAGATTTATAGGTGGCTCGAGGCAAGCGAGCCAGCAGGAGACGGAGTTAACATCTGCTCAATTTAGAATTATAGAATTGTTGGCAAAATTAGAGGAGGAATGTAAAAATGTGAAACACCTAAAATTCCAAGTAAATATGGTTGAAGCGGAGATAACTGATACGCTAGCTCGCGCTTCTAAGTATAAAGTGTCGTGGCTAGCTGTTGATGTATTGATAAAGAAGATGGAAGAAGCCCGTAATAAATAGAATGAAGTGACTCTAGAGCATACCATACATGCGTTGAAGTTAAATATCTTAGAGCACCTGGAAGGGAATGCAAAATTACGCAATGCAAATACGAAGTTAGATGCAGACCTATTACAGGCAGAGATACGCCTTGATGAGAGGAGGGTAGAATGAGAGAATCATGAAGTGGGAATTAATAGGTCAATATCTTTGATTTATCATATAGATGAGTTCATGACAGTGTTAGAATCTCATAATTTTGATGTGCTGGATGAGCAACGATAAGTAGGGAAGCGTTGCGATCATTTGAAAGCTTAGTTGAAGGAAGCTCAAAGTACACTTAACTAGCTTATTCTGTCTAAATAGGTGAAGACTGTGGCAGATGATGTATACGAGAGAGATATGAGAGCAGTAATTTTATTCTTTGCATCAGAGTTTAAGAGATTAGAAGTAGAAAGTAAACTGGTGTATGATGGTTTAGTTGGCGAAGGTCTGCCGTATGACATGGAGGTAATACGGTCTAAGTAACTAGATCCCATGGTAGCCAAAATTGAAGTTTTGAAACAGAGCATAGTTAAAGATGGAAAAAAATTGTTATGGGGAGAATGCCAGAGTTTATGCGTCAACGAGTGTACAAGGGTTGTGCATGTGATGTTGCGGGAGCTTCTAATATAGGTGATGATTCGAGTGATAGTTCTAGTAAGGAGTAACGATTGTATGGAGGCACTATATATACTAACGCATATAGTAGATAAAGCGTATGAAAATAGGACTGTCTAGAATAGTAATTTATACTAACCTTTTGATAAACCAACGATACTGTATGAGTTGAATATCTGTTGTATATGATGATAGTGAAGGCTATCGTATAGTAGATGGTTTCTAAGGCAACGAACGTAGAGGAGCATAGAAGATCGGTTTGGCTGAAGCCATAAATGGTTCATAATGTTATATGTTATTTGTTTGGCCGAAGCAACAAACGATCTGTAATGTAATAGGTGATCGGTTTAGCCGAAGCAGTAAACGATTTGTAATCTGTATATAGAAGTACTTGTTAGATATATTATAAAAGTACTATAGTATAGGGCAATCAAACACAAGTATTTCATTGGTGTAAGATTGACGTACGATGAATGTGTTAGATAGAGTACTATATGAAATAGTAGGAAGTACTCAGACGTATAGGGATCAAAAAGTCTTTCATTGATGTAAGACCATCATACAAGATGGTAGATTAATTTATAGAAAAGTACACTGTGATAGATTTTTATCTGCGATACAACTTCAATCTCATCGTGTTCCAAGGATTAGGGATTCGATCTCCGTGTTTAGTGGCGAGATCATAAGAACCAAGTCCACTTTTTCCAACAATGACAAAAGGACCGTCCTAATTTTCGGACAGTTTCCTATCATTTACTTCTTTTCTGTGTTTGGGAATTTCTCTTAGGACGAGATCTTTGATTTCGAACTCTCTATGACAAACGCGTTTGTTATAAGATCGGGCTAGACACTATGTGAAAAATGGTTATTAGCAATATTTGTGCACAACCATTAACTACATTTATAATTGTCATAAAACTAATCAAGTTTTCGATATATATATATATATATATATACGACGTAAATGAATGAATGTGTCGTATTTATCTGAAAATGTTTCTCAATTTACGACATAAATAGCAATCGAGCTTTAAATAGTTTTCGACATTTGCTTATGTCGTATTATGAATTGAGTCTTAAGAACATAAAACACTCTTTTGTGAAGTCTATCCCTCCCTCTCTCTTCTTAATCCCTTCTCTCTCCCATAGTGTGGAACTTTTACTCTCTAAAATCTCTAGATGATTTTCCCTCCCATCTTGTTTCACACATCGTTTTTCCCAAGGAATGAAACCTGATTACTTTTTTTTTCTTGCTCTGCATCTTCTTAGAAAACCCTAGAACAAGCCAATTCAAAGATTAATTAGCTTGATAGCTATCTCTCTCTCAACTCGAAGATCTGGTAATTTTAAGCCACTTTGGTTCTAATTTCTAAATTTATTATGGGGATGCTTGAGGTATTTTCAAGGGTTTATTTTGGTGCAATTAGTTTGAATGATACATTTCTCACTCACTCTATTAATTTACTTTGTTTGATGTTTGAGGTCAAAAGAAACATGTTAACGATGCCGGAGTTTCAAGCATATCTGTGATATTTTACAATGAACTTGCAAGTACACTTCATCTTCCCGTATTGTTAAGATTCAAGTAATTTTATCCCACAAAATTAATCTCCATCTTTTTTGATTTGCTAGATTTGGTTTAAAATACAGTTTAATTTGGTCATAATTGAGTTTTATTGGCTCTACTTTTGGGTGCTTGAATCTAAAGTTGAAGCTTTCAGGGAGAGCGATTGAGCTTCTTGAGATGTGTAATGAGAGTCCGGAATTGCCAACCCTCCTTAACGGAGGGTTGTGCCAACCCTCTGCTTAATTAAATAAAGATTTAACGGGGGTTAACAATTAGAGTATCCTTTTAGTACTAATCTAAAACTGGGCGAATCTACTTAGAAAAATTATATTAAATAGAAATGTTTGTTTACTTGAGATATTCATGACTACACATATCGCTTAATCAAGTACTAACTTGATGGTGTATGAACTTACATAGAGGACCCTCAACTTTCAAATGATAAATACTATGGTGCCAAACATTATATTGTTGGCTTCAATGGGATTCTTAATGCCTGTTAGAAAATCAAATGTTAAATGTCCAGTACATAGAGAATTTGGATCAAGGTTATGTTTCATTTTCAAATATTTTAAAGGAAAAAAGAAATATGCAGGAGAGGTGAATGATTTATAGAGAGAGAAAAAAGAGTGAAAATAGGGAAGATCTTCTCAAAATTTTATTTTATAAAAAAACTTCTTGTTAACCCCGTTAAGTCTTTGTCCAGTTAGAGAGAGGGTTGGTACAACCCTCCGTTAAGGAGGGTTGGTAAATCTGGACTATGTGTAATGATGTGGTTCCTCAGATTCTGCTCGATATATATGAACCGAAGGGGCTAAATGTAGATACCCTATATATACAGATTGTGAAGTGAAGGAATGATGATAGATTCTGAAAGTTAACATGGAATTCTTGATTTTGTGTGTGTAGGTTATGGATTGGGACTTGGTGGGGAGATGTTATCAGAGAATGGATCGGCTTTGATAATTCAATTCTTGTATTAGTTCTTCCTAGTGGAACTACTAGAGTTTGGAGCTACGATGAACTTGAGATTGTCAAAGTTGTTGCAGATCAAGTTACAGTTGTTGTCTCTCATGCTGCCATACTTGAAGAAGCTGATGAGAGAGAAACTAGTGGAGAAAAATAGGCAATTGCAACATACAAGGAAAGAGACAATGGCTAGCCAAGCAAGGAACTCGTTTTAGAAAGTGATGAGTAAAGGAATGACGAGGCCAATGCACTCAATTTTAGGTTTGCTTTCAATGATAAAATAAGAGAATATGGGTAATGAACAGAACATCCTTGTCGACACAATGGTGAAAACAAATAGTGTTCTCTCAACCTTGATAAATGATGTAATGGAGATTTCAACAAGGAATAATGGGAAATTCCCTTTAGAAATGAGATGTGTCCATCTTCATTCTATGATCAAAGAAGCGGCTTGCCTTGCAAAATATGTTTCAATTTTTAAGGGTTTAAATTTCAGCATTGAAGTTGAGAACTCGTTGCCTGATCAGGTAATGGGTGATGAGAGAAGAATTTTTTAGGTCATACTGCATATGCTTGGAAATTTATTGAATTGTTGGGATCAAGGATTGCCTACAACTTTCAAGGCGTCAGCGGTGACTGAAAATGATCAAAGATGGGCAATGTGGAGACCGAATTATTCTGATGGGTATGCTTATATAAAGTTTGAAACTGGAGCTCATAGTACCGTCTTCCAGTTCGAAACCTTGGCCTTGTCAGCACATAATACTGGCAAGAAATATAACAGTAGAGGAGTTGAGGGAGGCCTCAGCTTCACTATGTGCAAAAAGCTCGTGCAGGTACAATACTAATCGTCTTTACATTTAGTACTTACAAGATATATATAAGAAACCCATCAAGATACATCTCTAACTCCTTTCCCATGAACTGTTCTTGTTTTATTTCCATATTTTTTATACAATATGAGAGACTTGTTTTCGTTGTTCGTCTAAAAGAGAGAATGTTGAGGAATGCTATTATCAGCTTAAAATTCTACTTGATAAAGCATGTGTACCTTGTCTATTACTTATCCCCCGTATTAGTAGTTTGGCTAATTTACATTACTTCTTGGCCATGGTAATGACAAAAACACACAATAACTAGGACAAGACATAAACAAGTAAAGCACGGTTTGCCTTTTGAGAAACTCACAACTGATAGTAGGGTGGCTTAGAAAGGTCTAGTCTCATGTGTATTTCCTGTCGCGAACATTGATGGCAGAGCTATGGCTCAAAAAGTAGGCATTGCTTTCTTTATGGTTCGTTGTGGCTACTTGTGGTACTTGTAAGTGTAACTTTCTGATTCGGGGCCTGCAAAGTTCTTGGCATTCGTAAAATTCTATTGATTTTAGTAATTTCCCCTTTTCACTTGTGAATCCTTAATTATGATTTGGGGGTCTTTACATATACATGTTCTTTTCTTAAGAAAGCAAGATAATTTGGGATTCGGATTCGGATCCGGATTCTTTTCTTTGAGATAATCATTAAAGTATTTATTCAATATTTCCAGTAAAACCTTAGAATGTGATTTGTGATTGTTCTATCTTATATTTTCATAATTTCGTTTTACGCCTTATGTTGTATTGAGCGTCTCATTCGGTAGATCCTTGTGTGCTATTTGGCAACTTGAAACCAGTTTTCGGATTACTTATTATTTTGTAAAATTTCAAAAGTAGTGAGAAGTGGTCTCTATTGATTATGAAAACTTTTATAACTTTTACAACATTATCAACTTCTGACCTTTATCGTTATAACTTGAACTGTTCCAATTAATTTTGTAAATGATGCAAGGGAACATCTGGGTGGTTCCAAACTCTCATGGCCTAGCTCAAACAATGACCTTCATTCTCAAATTTCAACTTTAACCGACATCCCTAGGTCTTGGTGGCTTCTTTGAACCTGGAGGATCTTCAGAGCATCCACTTTCGAACTCTCTCTTCAGATTTAATGTTCAATATTTGAAGTAACTTTTTTTATAACTTTGAAAGTATTTTCATACGTTCTTATTAGTTAATATTTTGATTTCTTCTACTTGGTTTCGTTGCAGATATTGCGTTGGAGCGGGAAGTAGAGGGGGATTAATTGTGTGGATTGCGAAGGAAGGAATCGTGTTATTAACACTCATCACCTACGCTTAAGTAAGCTTCCAGTGGAGCTCATGTGAATAATGTTGCTGGTATATCAAGATTAGGAGGCTCGTCCGCATTTATTAGAAAGATATAAACATATACCCTAGAGGTTTTAAGTTAATTTCAGTTATAGTTTTCTCATCAAATTATTGTGATTTGTTTACTCTTGATCATTGATAGTATTATGTCTAAGATTTTATGGGATGCTCTACAATATGCCGACATATTTCATGCTTGAGTCAGATCCTTTGAGCATTGTGTTTTGTGGTTTCCTAAATTTATTCTTAAATCTATGCGAAGTATTCTCATATTCTTACTCAGTGTGGGATTACTCTTAAATTTATATACCAATTTTTTGGTTTCCTAATCCTCCAACTTAAACATTGCCAAACAATATTTAAAGTTGTTGTTTTATAATTTTGACCGAGGAGCCTGACAATTTCTAAGAATTCACTGCGAAGGACAATTACCTAGTTTTGTCAACCAAAAAGGAAGGTAATGCTTACTCTAACAAGTCTTATTGTATGCACTCATGAGGCATGCATCAAAGTTTGTAATAATAATAAATGTTCAGCTGGTCGCATTTATTGATAGGCCGATGAGGAAGCACACGTCTAGAGTTTTTGTCCCCTCTTTTAGTTTAACATGTTAGTTAAGTTTCTGCATAGTTAGTATAGCTAGGGCGTACGGTAACTGTCACATTATCTTACTCACTCTTGAAGGTTGCTTAGCCATTCTTGTTCAAGACTATTATATTTCTACTTGACATGTACAAATTCTTTACTTATGTCCTTTTCTTGTGAAATAGACTGAGACTTAGTGATATGAATGTCTTCCTTGCATTTTACTTACAATCAGATATAAATGTACTAAATTATGTTTTATGTAACTAAGAATTTATTGGGTAAATAATGTTTGATTTTGGAGTATAACTTGTTGAATGCTTTGTGAACGTCTAATGGACTATAAGCTCGAAATGGATAGAGCGCTCAAATTCTTTGAGAGGGAGATGGTTCAAATCCATCTAGTCCAGTCCAATAATTTTTAATATTTTATTTTTAACAAAACAAATACGAATTTTGAAGCTTAGCGACAAATATATTTGTTGAGAAAACTAGTCATTTTTTCAGATAACGACGCTTATTAGTGTCTCATTTTCTTGTTCTTCATGTTTGGCATATATAATTGTCGTTTAAGTTTAAATTAAATGACATTTGTCTCCTTGAAATAACAGAAAACGTAACATTTATAAGTATCGTATTTTTTTTAAAACAAGAACATATTTATATGTTGTAAAAACACGACATTTATAATTGTCGTTAACAAAAACGACTTCATTTTTTACGACAGTTGTTAATGACAGAATATCTGTCGTTAATCTGGCATTAGCGACATAAATATTTATCTCAAATGACTATTTTTCAGGTAGTGAGAGCTTGGTGGTATCTTCCCAAATTCATGATTGATTTGTCTCTAGTCTCCTCGATCCAATTCATGTTACATGCCAACTAGAATTTATTTTCTTCATCTGTCATGGTATGGTCGCGTATTGGGTGACGATACCGAGTGGGGATAATTACTTCTATACCATGAGCCAGGAGGAACGACGTGCATCCAGTTGATACTCGAGGCGTTGTTCGATATGCTCATAACACATGTGATAATATTCTTAGACCTAATTTCCCTTTTTCTCTGTCAAGCGCTTTTTGATTTCATCCACGTTGGTATGATTAGTGATTTCGGCCTAACAATTTCTTTATGGGTAATATGGATTGGAAGGAGAGTGTATGATATTGTGCTGATTGAGGAATTTGACGACTTTGGAGCCATGAACTGAGGTCCATTGTCGATTCTAATGATATGGGGGCACCCAAAATGGATGATGATGGTTTACCATATAAATTTGATGACTTCGTCTTCTCGTGTGCGACATAGTGGAACTGCTTTCACCTATTTAGTGAAGTAATATGTTACTACTAAGAGGTGCTTCCTTTTGCCTGGTGAGATAGGGAATTCTCCTATAAGATCTAGTGCCCATCTTTTAAATGGCTAGACAACGTTGCTAAAATGAAGTTTTAAGGCTGGAGCTCAAATTTGGGGGCCATGTCATTAATATGCAACGCACTTTCTTACGAGCTCAATGGCTTGAGCTTTTATTTTAGGCCAAAAGACCCCTTGGGTAAGAGCTCGATTAGCTAGAGATTGTCCTGCTGCATGGGATCCACAAGTGCCTTCATAGAGTTCGTGTAGAAAATTTTAAGTTTCTTTGCTAGATAAGCATTCAAGATACGACCCTGTGACTGAAATTTTGTATAGGAGACCATTTTCTACGATGTACCGCTTAACATTATCAAGCACGCGTCTCCTTTCAGTGGGATCTACTGGGAGTTTGTCGTTAAACGTGTTTTTAGTTCCAATATACCTGAGGAAAGGTCGTCTCCAATCATCATCATCCTCTTCAACGCCCTCAGTATTGATAGAATTTGATCTTATAATGTTAATGATGGAGGTGGATAATACTTCTATCTTCGAATAACGGGCTTTCGTACCAAGGATTCCTACCAGATAAGCGAGAGAGTCAGAATGTCTATTTTCTCCGCGCGGAAAAAATTTGATTGTAATTCTTTTGAATCTGCTCATTCTGTCGACTACTGCTACTGCGTAGTCAATCATCTTTCTGTTATTCTAGAATTTTTCTGTATAATGGTTCATAATAAGTAAAGAGTCTATGTACATAGACAGCCTGAAGACTCCAATCTCAAGAGCCATGTCTAGACCGTGAATCATTGCTTTATACTCAGCCGTATTATTGGTAGCTTCTAAATTGAGCCTGACTATTTTTTTGATCCAATCATTGGAAGGTATGATAAGCACGATTCCGATACCTGATCCTGCTGGTCCGGAATATCCATCAGTTAAAAGATGCCACCCCTTTTGAGTTATCCAGTCTGACTTCTCTACGAACTTTTCTTTGAATTGTTCCTCATTGGTATCCGTGTTGTCTTCTTCCCAGTCAGGATCTTCTACTGGGAAGTCAGGAAGGAAATCTACTACTGCTTGACCTTTTTCAGAATGTCGTGGTTTAAAATGGATGTCATGTTCGCCAAGAGCGACCGACCATTGTTGTACTCGTCTGGATTTTTCCTGTTTGGATAAGATCTCTCGCAAAGGGTAATTTGTCACCACTCGAACTGAGTGGGCTTGAAAATACTGTCTCAATTTTTGTGATGTATATACGAGAGCTAAGAGAAATTTCTCAATCTTGGTATACAGGGACTCTGCTGGAGTGAGAGTTTTTTTTGATGAAGTAGACATGTTTTTCTGTCTTCCCATCAAGTCGAATTGGAACAGAACTTAATGATTCATCGGTAACTGCAAGATATATTATGAGTTCTTCCCCCTCGTTAGGTGTACTCATCACTGGTGGTGAACCCAAGTAAAGTTTAAGTTCCTGAAATGTTGCTTCACACTCTATTGTCCACTCTATCTCAAAATCCTTTTTAGACTTCTATTTTGTTATCCCTTCATGCAATAGGTTGTACTACCATCGATATCGATCTGAAGACATTGAAACAAAATGATTTATTGCGGTAATTTTGTCTCCTAACTTCTGTACATCTTTCTTTGTTTTTGGAGAAGACATAGACAATAGTGCGTAAATACTATCTGGATCAGCTTCTATACCTCTCTTACTAATTAAATATCCCAAGAATTTTCCTGATTGGACCCCGAACTGGCATTTTTCAGGGTTGAGCCTCATCTTGTAGAAACGAAGAATTTCAAAAGTAGTGCGTAAGTCTGTAATATGGTTATCCTTTTTAAGACTTTTACACAACATATCATCAATGTAGACTTCCATCATTTTTCCAAGGTAATCTTTGAACATTTGTGTCATCAAACGCTGATAAGTGGCTTCAACATTCTTGAGACCGAAAGGCATGACCTTATAGTAGTATAAGCTATGTTCTGTAATGAAAGTTGTCTTCTTTTGGTCATCAGGTAGCATAAGTATCTGATTGTATCCTGATGCGGTATCCATCATGGACAGGAGTTCGTGTCCTGTAATAGAATCGAGCAGATGGTTTATGATAGGAAGTAGAAAACTATCCTTTAGAGTATGTTGGTTGAGGTCTGTGAAATCCACGCAAACCCTAATCTTGTCGTTCTTCTTTCAGACTACTACAATGTTCGAGATCCATTCTGGGTAATTGGCCTTTTTTGATAAAGCTAACTTCGATGAGTTTGTCGATCTCTTTATTGACTTCTTCTCAGAGTCTTGGTGCTAAGGTCCTCTGCTTTTTTTTGAAAGCTTCGGCATTATCTTTCAAATTGAGCTTATGGCAGGCCAGATTTGGATCAATGCCTAGCATCTCGTAAAAGGTCCAAGCGAAGACATCACTGTTGTCATTAAGGAATTGGATGAGGGAGTCTCGTTCCGCCATTGGCAGAAGAGTACCAACGTATGCTTCTCGCTTTTCTCTAGTGATTTTGATATACTTTATTGTTTTTGTGCTTGGCGGATGATTTTCTGTAGAGTTCACTGTATTGTTTTTTGTAGTGTATCCTGCTATTTTTTGTAATTGTTATGGGAGCTGCGGATCTAAGGATTATGGAACGATGGCGACATAATTTTTACATGCTCAAGCTAGCTTCTAACTTCCTTTGATTTCATATATGCCGTCATTCCATTCAAATCGCAGTGCCAAATAATAGGCGGATGGAATAGCTCGCATATTGTATAACCAACAACGTCCCATTATCCCCAAATAATAATAATTTGTATTATACTTCTTGCCGTGATAGGAAGTATAATCTTTCTTATACGTTCTTCTCTAGATCCGTTGAATCTACATATATCAATGTCACTAGGCTGTACCTTGTCGACCAGTCCCATCTGATCAATCGTGCTTTGAAAAAATTATTTGATAGTACTACCAATATCAATCATCACTGTGTGAAGCACCATATTTCTCATTTTTAACATGATCACCAAAGCATCATGGCGAGGATAGTTGATATGACAAACATCACAATCGTCGAAAGAAATTCCTGTTCGCTAAGAGATAGATACGGGAAGTAAACAATCTTCTTTATCTTTCATGGATAGGTCGTGACATTGGTTGACGATCTGAGTCTCAACGAAGTGGTTGAAGGATACATGGTATAAATGTTTCTCTCCTGCCGGTTCTTCAGTTTGTACGGCTTCTGTAGGAAGTTTATAACTCCCGTTTGTAACTTTTAACGTCTATAATGTATTCATGCATTCGTCCATCTGCAAAGTTGTACTCCAACAGTCATTGCAAGGCGAAACAGTATTCGGTCTCATAATGGCAGACCTTGTAATGAATGCAATATGGTTTGTTCTCAATGGGTTAGAGATACTGTACATTGCGGAAAAACCTATCCTTCTGAAGTATAGGATAAATGTTGGCTATGGTCACATTCATCTTGGGGAGACAAGGCTTTGGCAAGTTACTCTTCTTTCGATGTTGCTCGTCGTTAGGTTTTGTCCATTTCCTATTTCCTCCCTGATCGACAGCATGATTAAAATCCTGGTTGGCTGACTGATCTCGAGCTGTTAATATTAACTTCTGAGGTTTCTGCCAGTCAAACACCATTCTTTCTAGGTCGATATACCCATTGATTTTTTTGATCATGTCTTCCAGAGTTGCTGGCTTGTTTAGGATTAGGTACTCCTTCGCCCTTTAATCAACAAGTAAAACATTGGTGAAAGCTAAAATAGTGATCTTTTGGTCGAGTCGATCTACTTTTCGAGCTAACTCTAAGAACTTCTTAGTGAATATCTCGAGCTTCTCTCCTAGCAACTGCTTAAGGCTGAAAAGAGAGTATAAATTCTCATATTTATCTCTATTGTACGAGTAATTTTTTACAAAGAGTTCTCACAACTGTTCGAAAGTTGTGATAGATCCTTCAGGTAGTGTGTGGAACCATCGCAGGGGCTCGCCTGATAAGCTAGTCGAAAAGAGCTGACATAGAATGTGGTTGGACGTGGAATGTAGGCCTAAAGTGACTTGGAACTCTTGGACGTGTTCTACTGGATCAGTTCTTTTATATTTTCAGATCTTCGGAGTATGGAACCTGGTGGGGACCTCGCCATCCAACTGCTCCTGTACGTCGTGCTCTTCTGTAATATGTTGTAGATTCCTTCAGTTGAAATCTGAGCTTCGAGTAATTCTTTTATTCGCCTGTCAACATGTTTCTGAGTCACATATTGTCGAGCTACAGTGGTCGGGCGTGTGACGCGTCCTTCTCCAGGATTATGGTCGCCACTCCCTTCACTTAGACACTCTTTTGCTGGGACTCAAACTATTTGAGATAGATTTTCATCCTGTCTAACTCCCATTGGGCCGCCATCTACTTCCTGGTGGGCCTCCTAGATCGGGATGGGCTCCATTTCCTATTAATGATGGTTAGCTCGAAGCGTAACTCCTACGTGATTGCCTTTCGGAGGAGGTCTTATTCTGTCATGAACGGAGTTTCGCGAGCCTTAAGGTTACACAACTTTATTCTTATGGGCGGTAACCTGCTGATACTATGTGAAAAATGGATATTAGTGACGGATATAACTGTCGTTATTGCCTGATTAACGACTTATATTTTGTCGTTAAGAACTGTTGCAAAAAATGGAGTCGTTATTGTTACTGACAGTTATAAATGTCGTACTTTTACAACATATAAATATATCGTTCTTTATAAAAATATGACGTTTATAAATGTTGCGCTTTCTGTCGTTTCAAAGAGACCAAAGTCGTTTAATTTTAACATAAACCATATATATATATATATGTTGTTATTTCTGTCGTTTTACGGGGAAAACGTCATTTAAAATTAACCATACACGACAAACATATATGTTGTTTTTGAGAAAAATAATTACGCCGTCAAAATTTTGGACTAAATGGATTCGAACCATCAACCTCTCAATTTTTGTACGCTCTATCCATTTTGAGCTCGTAGTCCATACAAAAATCAAATCATACAAAAGCTAATCACCATAAAAAGTACAAATAATACACAATTTCAAACAAGTCTAGTGCAAAGTTCACTTTCAAAAATCCATAGAAAACCCAAGGAAATAAAACTATGCATAGCTAAGAAGATACCTCTGTCTTGCAATTTTAGACTCCAAGGATGAGCAAAATCATCGGTATAGTGCCCTATCAGATACATTAGCTTAAAACTCCTAAAACCCTTGCATACTTCAAAAATCCCTCAAATTTAGCAAGCCAAATTTACAAAAAAAACTTAAAGATGCTAAATCGTAAGGCTATAAAGGATACATATATAGAAAATTTTATTAAGTAGAAACTTTATCATTAGCTCTCAGATTGCATGTTTACAAAGGTATACCTTTTCTCGGTGGCTTCATAATTGATAAATACAACAACACGAACTAATGGGACAACTTGCCAATTTCTTTAGCAAAAAGAAACTATGATAGTTGAATTTAAGTTACACTACTAAAAGGCTAGGCAACGAACTTGTCGTTACCCATCTACACAACTGGCATGATTTAAGTCATAGATACAACAAGTTTAAAAACATACCTCTCATGGGGCTCTTACTACTAGCTGCGAACTTGCTCTCTAAATCAACCTCCCCCACAGCTCTAGCAGTAGCTCACAACTAAAAATGCAACATATGACAAGAAATTGCAATATATATTATCAATTACCAAAGTTCACTTTGCATAATGAAATTTTTTGCTTATGTAAAAAGAGAGCATAAAAAGCGTTATCATTGTACCTAATTTCAGAGCTCATCAAGTCTTCTAGAGAGTCGTATAATACTACCTCCAAATATATCTGTCATTTTTACAACCTCTGCAAATGTTACACCCTAAAGGAAAAAAAGAAAAGAAAAAAAGAGAGGTAAAGATAGATACAAGAAGCAACAACAGCAATTGACAAAATATAGAATTGTAGCACTCTCCAGATAATAAAAGGAACAGTATGTCAATCCAAAATTGTACTCAGAAAGCCTTCTCTAATTTTCATAATTTTTCCCAATGAATACCCATAGGAAATGCAAAATCTAATCAATGATTAATTATCACTTGATATGGAAGTTTCTTTAGCGAAATAGGACATTTGGTTTACTGGAAATAAACACAAATGGCATTTTTTGCCAAAACACTCAATCCTGCATCATGGGTGATTCAGAGTGTATATATTGACACTCTGTAAGGAACAAAATTCTTGGGTTTTTAAACTTTTTCAATATTTAGCTTAGATTAATGAATACTACTTGAGCAATAAATATATACCAAATATAGTGCAGAGATAGAATAAGTCTCAAGTAGACGACTTACAACAGTGACAATTTTGCGTATAAGGATAGACTAAACTTTGACCAACAGTAGATTACATCCATGAAAAAGGGTCTCACGGTTGACTCCACATACTCTTCCACATTCCTATTGTATCTGAAATAAAAGTATTTCATGTGATGTCCAGAATAAAATCCAAGAATAAAACTATTCCATAGTAAGCTAACAAGCCTCTGTTATCCTTCTTGTACTTTCTTGAAGTTGTTACAAGGGTTTCCCAAGTTCAGTTCTCAAATGTATTTGCTCGTTTGATATTTCTCCAGGAATGAAGCAGCTAGCAAAAGCTGCAACTTGATGGTGATCAAGATCATTGAATGTAGCTAACCAGCCAAGAACTAAAAGTTAGTGTGAAAATATTAAACATTAGTGTGAAAAACATTACCATTAAACATAAAAAAATATTAATGGCCAAAAGTTTATTGAATATAGTATTCATATATGTACCATTAAACATTAGTTCCGTGATAAGAAGTTCATCTCATGTGTCTATCAAGCAAGCAGCCCGCCCCTTTAGTTGCACTACACCATCAACGTCAATATGTCCTAGCTTTTTCAGAACCCGTGAATGGTTTTTCAGTTCGTTGCAAAACTTTTGAAGCTGCATAAGTAGTAAGTAGGTCAAAACCAACATACGCTAACAAGGTTTGCATTAATTCTCTTTTGTTTTATTTTATTTTAGTTGTTAATGACATATTATCCATTGTTAATGCAGTATTAACGACATATAATTTTATCACTAATATCCATTTTTCACGAAAACTAATAATAGGTTTGTAGAACTACAACCATTCATCAAATGATACTGGTAGTCTAAATGATACAAAATGTGTAAGGTAATTGAATTGATGCATTTAATAAATCAATCAAAAATTCTTTGAACGAGTTACATATAAACAGCGTGCCACCAAGTGGATCTATTAGTGGTATCCGTGTAGAGGATGTAATTTTTCTTATGGATGATGCATTTGCTTCTTCAAATTCTTGCAAATAAAACATAACATTATAACGCTTGAGCTACTCCTTCAACTTGAGGTTCCACCTGCAAGTAGTATTAAATAACATACTCATGAAGCTAACATCTGGTTGTACTAAAGATGGCTGAGCAATGAAATTCTTTGTAATAGATGGAAGAAGTAATGAAACAACCATTGAAATAGTCTCGTCACCATCAATCTTGCTTCTTCATGCCACATGGCCTCTCAAGGATTCCACTCATCTCTAAGCTTCTTCATGAGGATATGTTTTGCAACGGCACTTGACACTTTGAGTTTGGTCGGAAATTCCAAGGATATAGGTATATGGGTATGTTTAGATGAGAATCAAAATTATCACGATGCTTATTTATCAACTTTTTTTAAATACAAATTTTCTCAATCATTAACAAAATTATTACTATGGGAATCAACATAAAAGCCATGCAAAATAAGGCAAATTAAATCTAGGGTTCCGAATGAGAAATACAAAATTACCATGAGATTAGGTTTGGGGAAGGACTGATTTTCAAAAATCATACTATAGATACTCTTGCACTACAAGTGAAAATGGCTTCAAAGCGGGCTCAAGAAGGCCCTCCTGCCCAATTCAAGTAACAGTTAATACAAATGCCTAAAGGGAGAGAGAGAGAGAGAGAGAGAGAGAGAGAGAGAGAGAGAGAGAGAGAGAGATAGACCATCTATGTAAATTTAGATCGTTAGACCTAAACAATAAATTGCATTTTGAGAATTAAAAAACGTTTAAGGTTGGGAAAAACTTGTTAAATTCAGATATGACCTAATCAATAATTACAAAGAGAGAGAGAGAGGGAGAGAGAGAGAGAAAAAAAAACCTATTATACGAACATTAATAAAGAGTTCAGATTTGACCTGTAGTATTCACCTCTTCCGTTTGGAAATCACTCGCTATTTTTGGACCAGGAAGTGATTAATGAATCGAGTGATCGAATTCCAAGAGAAACTCTTGTTTCTAGAATTAATTCGAATTAGGAATTCCAAACCCTATAGTAGAGACACTAAATTCTTTTGCTCAGGAAGGGATAAATTAATTTTGGGGGGAAATTAGATTTTTTAAGGAATAGTTCCCAAGAACAACACTTAAAAGGTTTGCAGTTCATAGAAACCCGACGTAAAAAATTGACGTAAATTAAAAGGTCAATTCTTTTAAACTTCGACGTATTTGTTAATTATCGACGTATATATACGTCGGCAACTTGGTTGGTTCAACGACAAATAAATGTGTCGCTAATTACTGCATACAAATGTCGTTAATTCATGTTTTTCACGTAGTGTGACCCTGCAGAACCTTCAGTGCGTCCTATACATTCGCTAGCTATTGCTCCAAAATAGCACGCCTTTATGTTTTAGAATTTAAAGTGGCCCACAGATCTGCTAGTATGACATTTTCTTCTGCTTTAACTATCGGCGTGCTCTGACCTGGAGGTGACATTCTGAAAGAAGACGATCAACGATTTTTGAGACAACGGGTTTAAGAACTTCGGTTCCTGCAGACGGCGCTAAATGTAATGGCCTAATTCCGAGATTCGAACTTAACCTTTACACCAGATGTGTTTAGAGTACTCAAGAACAGTAAACGATAATCAACAAAATATTTTAGTGTGAAAAACATTTAAATAGGTTAAAAATCACAACCTCTATTGAAGATTTTAAGAAAGAGAAGATGATCTTATTGAGGTTGCTATCTTATTACAATGAGCGTTCTAAACCTTTAGAGTTTCGGAGTAAGGATTCTTTTGTATCGAATTGCCTGCCTCTAACCTGTAGTTCTCTGGTCCTATATATAGGGCTTATAATATGACCGTTTGATGACCATTAAGATTCTTAATGGTGGATGTTACAAAGTATATGTAAGATATTCTTTGACTATATAGTGTAACATTCTGACCTCTGTAGTTATGCAACAACTCTATTGATGACTGTACACTTGCATAAATCGAACTGTTGATGTGGAGGTTGAAAGCGATGACTCGAACTGAGGAATTTTGAATATGTTTTTAGTAATGTTTCCTGTATGCTGACGAGGTCGAGGATGAAGCTTTGAGTCCGAGATATGAAATAAGCTATTACAAGATGGCTCTCAACCAATAGCACGGGTAGCATCATGGATGAGTGGTGTTGGTTGAGAAACTCGTGTTGCATGTGCTTCCTAATGTTGCTGTCTTATTTCTGCCTGTGCCACGTGCTCTGTTGGTGAGATCGAAAGTTCAAATATTGGTCGAAGATGACGCATGAGTCCGAGATGCGGAATAAGCCACTACAGTTATAGCTAGCACGTGCATTAGTTACGCCTTCATCAGTTATGTTATTAATTATAGCAGAGCCAGTTTGGCGTCTATGTCGCCAGACTAGCAAAATGTTGGTCGACCAGGTTGATGGCCTAGTGGTTCGGCTAGCCCAATGGCTCAAGCAACATATTGTCCTCCTAAAACCACTTTCCTAGGGGATCGTATTTTATGTCCCTACAAATATAATTCTATGTTCCACCAAATTATTTTCACTCTCTAGATCTGTTGAAAGACTATGTCCGTCTGACTCCGATTTATTGGAAATAACATCCTCTACATTTATGTTTCTAGCATCATACTACAATGATAGTATTGTGCTAGACTGTTCAATCATTATGCAGATCTTGTCAATGTTATGCTCGTAGTAGAACATAATAACGATCTGCTTCTGAAAAGTATTGATCGACGGGCTAATAGGGAGTGCGCCGGTACCTGGAACAAACATGGTCAATGTTGAATGCTCGGGCAAAGGACATGGAAAGAATAAGAACCAGAGACGCTACCCATCAAAGATGAAGAACTAGTGCTTATAAGCATCTGCCATATTTCGTACAAACTAATGTTTGAGATATGCAAATGATGAGGCTACTTTGAAGATAAAGATGGGTGTGGTCAAAGTTGTAATGCCATAATTTGTTATTCCTCTCTTATTGTGTTAAGCGAATGTATAAGCCACAATATTAGTGGATAAATGAAATTACGCTTTTTCTTTTTCTTTTATTTCACTTTCGATGAAATTTCAATATTGAGTTCAACACAATGGGCGACTCTCATTTACTTTGCCAGTAATGATCTTCCATTAATAAGTTTTCAGGGGTACATGTCCTACAAATAATACTCACTCGCATCCATCTCAATCAATTATTCTCACAGATAACACAATGTATATGGCAAATGCTCAATAGTAAACCTACGCTTCATTCTTCATTTGTCTTTACATAAATCGAATAAAATTTAAAGCTCCACGCTTCGTCTGACGGAGTTTTCATCCGTGCTTAGCACATGCTTATTGCTACTAGTATCCTAAATAATTCACGCCGTTCGAAAGGTATTTTTTCTAACAAGACAATATACGATATTCTGAAAGGCCTTTTCCCCATGTAAGTTAGCCATATTTTTACATAGCCAATTTTAGCTTTTGATAAGATGCGTCGGTTGAAGATGCATCAGATGACGTAGCACAGTAGCACAGTAGCACTGTATTAACTCCCTCCACTACGACACCACAACCTCCACGAATACTGTCCGTTGTTTTTAAGTTGTTCACTTCTGTCCATTTCCATAGTTAAAGAAGCTCAAATTGCACCAAATAGGCGAATGTTTTAACCTCCAATTCTAGGGTTTATGTTTGATATCTCATTTTAAAAGGTAATTCAATCAAGGGTTTTGCTTAATTTCTGTGATTTCTCAGTTGTTAGGTATGAAATTAAGCCTGTGAAGTAAAACAAGATCGATTGGAAAAGTTTGGGTTTTGTTTTGGTACTTAGGGATTTGATTAGCAAGTTGCAGTGAACAAGTGTGATAGAGTTGCTTTTTGTGAAACTTACATGTGAAGCAACTAACTTGGGTTCACTTTGACTGAGAAAAGGTACTCTTTTGTGATTATTCTGATGTGAATTTAGTGGGTTCATGGGTTTTAAAGAAGATTTAGGTTTGAAGAACTTGTGAATTTCATTAATGGGTTGAGCTTTTTTGGTACAAATATTAGTAAGTATGGATGAAGAACACAAGTTTGAGTGGGGTTTGAGCTGATGAGGAGTTTGGAGTTGTGGGGTTGTGTTTATTGGTTGTTGAGAGTTAGTGTGAGTGATGATCATTAAGAGTTTTGGTTTATGATGGAGGAAGATATGGGGTTGTTCAAACAAGGATGGAAATGGGTGAAATCACAGAATTATATATACTCGAGAACCCGAATTGCGGCGGGATGTTGTAGAGATAAGATTGTCTTTCTTATTGATTGCCATTGGCCAGTGGTTTGTAGTGGGAGTGTGAATTTGGGAAAGTTTATCTTATTGATGCTATTACAATGGAGAGATTCCGTTATCCGCGGGTTCAAGTCGACGATTGGCTTTGGTTCTGCTGCGTTACTCATAATTATGTGGAGTTTCTTTCTTAGTTTGACATCAATGTCATGCCTTCTTTATGTACTTCTTCTTCTGGTAAGTATGCTTATCTTGTCTTTGCGTTTAATATTTTTTGATTCGTGAGTAATATAGCTGCATTTCTTGGATCTCTTTCACGGTTCATTTATTGTTTGATTTCATTAAAATTTAATTGATTAATTGTAAATACATTGGAATTTGAGAGCCTTGTTTGTCTGTCTCCCTTGCTTGTTGTAGATTCTCTATTGAAATCTTAAAGAACAAAAATAAAATAGCATCACAGAGGAATCTAATTTGGATAAGTTATGGGAATAGCTGGGAACATGAGATCCAAGTAGTGGTTGCCATTGATGAACCTACTTTTGATGGGTTAGAGCTTGATTTTATCAGGGAAAAGGATAAAACTTATCTGGCGAGACTAATTAAGAAGATGAGACATGGACCGAATAAAGGAAATGTCCGTAGAGAAGGTAGCTTGTTCACATGGTTACTTTGGTTTCTTATGAAGCTAGTTGGGCATAATGACGAGGAATGGTATCCAAATGAATAAATTTTTTTCAGGTGAACAATATCATTACTTTAGCTGGGACTGCCTTTCTTTAGCTATTATATCCAAAAGTTGCTAGTGCGACTATTATCGTAGATTTAAGCAAATAAGCTTTGTGGATACTTACAGGATCATTGGGCAAGTTTTGGACCATATGCTGCTTCCGATGAATGATCCAAGTCCGTGGCTGTTTTGCACCACCGAATATTAGAACTTTAAAGGGGAATTCTACTGCTTCCTCAGTATTTTCTTGTTCTGATAAAGATTCTCAAATTCCTTACAAACCAAATAGTTCATCACTCGCAAAGGACAGAAACATCCATGTAGTCCTGCACCCCCTTCCTCCTTTCATACTCCTAGCATATCTATCAACAAGAAGCTCATATATTGAATTAGGATGATGTCGAAGGATAATCTGATTCTGGGAACAAGTCAATCCATATACTACTAGAGAAAGGATAGTCAACCACTATATTTTCCACTAGATTTGTAGATATATCAGAAACTGTTAACTTTTGCCTATGCATTCTTAGGTTGGCGATGGTCAGGGCTCTTTAAGGTAGATAGATCAAGTAAAGAAAATCACTTTAATAAGCAAGCCTGGGATGCAAATATTGAATTCATGGAAAGGGACCAAAGTACCTGAAATTATAATGGAAAGGAATCTTTAAACTGAGTTTGCATTTTCTGAGAAGAAACTGACGGAGCACTCAAAATAAGTCCACTTACCCAAAGGCAAGCCAATTTATAGATTTTCTATCATTTAAATTTGTGAAAAGGCCAAGATCCCATCAGCCAGACCTATCATATTTTGGGCTGTGAATACCGTGGATGTCATGAAGAGCCGGGTGAACACTTCCTTTAAAGATGAGCGAGGAAGCCATCTATAAAGTTTGCATTTGTCAAAAAAGAAGAAGGAAGTCATCTATCTTTCTGAAATTTCAATTCTAATCAAATATCTTCGCACTACGACATTCCACAATCTTCATAATCCCACTTCAATCGTCACAACCGAAGCTCTGCACTAGTTCTCCTTTATCCCAACCCAAATCCGTACTCCCAAAAGTATAAGTAGTAACCCACTTCCAAAGACGTTGGTCCCTAGTCTCAAAAATCTATAACTACAAACTAGAAGGGCTTTATTCATTCTCGTTAACTTTTTAATCTTTAAGCCTTCTTCACTGAGTAACAACCTTCTCCTGTTCCACTAAATAAAGTCTTTTGTTTTCCATCATTGACTTAAAGATCACACCCTGTACATCTAAATCATGTACATGTCCGACTCCCAAACTACTAAAACAATACTTACCCAAGACTTCTATCACAGCAACCCCCAAATCAAGTTCCCTGTTTCTTGATTCTTTTGTTCTTTTGTAGCTGCGTCTTTGTTTTTCGCTTTTTTCATCTATAATGATTACACATATAAAAAGGACATTAATCTGGAACTCGCCCTATCTAGTAAGCAATCCCGAAACCTCCCATGGCGGTAATATTTTAATATCAGTTTTACATATCAACTGTAGTTACCTGTTACTCTTTCTAAACTTTATACATTTTTTTTAATGACCTGGCCACTTTTTGATTAATCTGGCTAATGTTAAACTTAATAGATGCTTGAATATGTGCAAAACACTAACTATTTATGCATATAATAGCAGAAACTGTTTTTTGTGATTAATCCACCTGGTGGTGAAGCTTGTCTCAACCCTAGCTTGCTTATGGATATAAAGAATAGCAAAAAAACTAACTATTCAAGTGTACAAAGACAGTTGTCTAGAGTCAGACATGCCGAACACTGAACTTCATCAGTGTCTGATATGGTTATTGCTTGCATGGATATCTCAAAATGTCTTCTATAATACCAGTGAAACTGATCATGGGATTCATTGTTTCAGGGAGCAGCTGGAGCCGCCGTTCGTTACTTGGGATACACATCTGGCCTCTTTATCGTCGGATTATTTGGTATTTTGATTTTATGGATCTACGGTAACTTGTGGATAACCGGGACATTGTTTTTAGTTGGAGGTATGTTCATTTCATATTTTTTATTATCTTTTAAAGTTTTATTGTCAAAAACAGTTGGGGATTCCAAGGGTGGGGACGGATTTGCAATGAGCATATGCTGAAGGTGGGGGACACCCCCATAATGTACTTCAATTGATGGATAACCAACCCCAATGCATCTGCAACTGCAGTTTTGAACACCGTTGCAACGGATTCAGTTTTATTTGTAGACATTTTCGCGTGATGATTTTTATGGATAATTACGAATCTTATTTGCAACTAAGTCAAGTATAAATGCAAAAAAAAAAAAATGGTCTGGCATAAGTTTTCCAGTTTTTGGATCTAGACTGATCTTCACGTTTCTGGGGAGTCAAATGCAGACACATGATATGAATTTATAAGAGAAGTTCATTTCCAGCCACCCGTATGGTTAAAGTACAGATTGATTAGTTTGGATTAGCCGATCCAGCTAGAGATCAGCTTGGTTTGGGGAAATCTTGTACATATCTTCTGTAACAAATTGACTCACGCATGGCTGGAGCTTTTCCCGGATCGCCCGAGATCCAGGATCTGGCAAGTTGGATCCAAACTTGTAATATATAAGGAAACAAACTCTCTTTGGCGGGTATCTTATCTTCTTCGATTTGGATATCAGATCCCGTAAAACTTAGTTAGTACTGCTACTGCAAAATTTACTAGTAATTAACATTATGGATTTGGTAATGTCAAAATTTTATCTATGAATTTGGTATTGGAATGTTACAAGTTTTGTGGATTCCAGATCTGTTGATCTCAACCAAATGTCTCCTTAGTTAGTCATTTAATGTCTGCAACTACAGATTGAACGTAAATGTCTCGCTCTCAGTTCGAGGATTGATATTATTTCATAGCCTCACTAGCATGATGTTGTCCGTACAAGCGATGAAGAACGAGAAGAGGATCCCAGCGTCAGACTTCACTCAAGAAGCAAAGATTAAGATTGAATAATGAACCCAAACCTGTAGTGTATCTTACCAGTAGTCAATAGTCAGCGTATTGGATTAGGTATGCTTATGGGTTTTATTTAGGATTTGGAATACTACATATTTTGTGGGTTGTTGACGTAATGATCTGAACCAAATATGCGTCCTTCATTAATCATATTTGGTTGAAACTAGGTTATCTAGTATTTGGGTGTTTGCAACAATCTATTTTAACCATTTACGGATTTAGAAGTTCACATTGGGCAGATTTTTCTTATTACCAATATGGGGAATCACATGTGTGTGCGGGGGGGGGGGGGTAATTGAAGATCCTTATAACATGTATTTATTGGGATTGAGTGACCTACTACCGGCTGATAGGATCTTGGTGGTATTACTTTGGAAACAATGCAGTGAGGCATTACTGGTTAACAATAACAAGCGAGTTACATCAGGCTTCATTTATGAGTAAAATACTTAGACCAAGATCCTAGGGTTGTACCCCCCAGTAACGGCTTATCTATAACAGCGGTGTGCGGTACGTGTCGTTAAGTAGTTGTATCGGCGGCGGCAGCTAGGGTTTGCGCTATACCATTTTTTCCCGGTCTTTGAGGCTTATTTTGGTTCAATGCCTATGCCATTAAGTAGGATCTCAACATCTGATTGGACACAGGCATCTTATTTCCAAAACCACCGATAAAGTCGTCGTAGTTTTAAACGCTAGTTTGATGTTGCGTAAGCCTAAAGATGCGGTTGAGTATGAGTTTGAATCAAGCAGCTTATACGACAAAAATGAATGCTGAAGACGAGGTTGGTGCTGTAAAAAGGGGTAGGTATCTCTTAGGCTTTGGGATTTTGGTATTGCAGAACGTGATAGGCCAGGTTCATGCTACTATGGTTTTCAACATCGTCACAAGGTTCATTAGACTGATCTTGCAGCATTATTGGCGGTTCTTTTGGTATGGAAGCCTCTTAATTCGTCTTTAGCGTCAATGTTATTATTGTCTGAGAGCAAGCGGTTCTACAGATATTCTATGCCCATATATCATGACAATTGGAATCTCTACACTTCACATAGTTCTCAATGGATTTCACGGAGCAAAGCCTACTCTCTACCACCATGACAGTCTCTTCTTAGACCCTTCAAGGTTTCATTCAAGCCCTAGCCTCTCTCAAACCCACTTCTTCTTCAAGCTCTCTCTTGAACTTGGATCTCTTCTACTTCCAGCTTTTATTTAAAGCTTGGAACCACCCTACTACTTCAAGCTCTTGCTAAAACTTGGTTCTCAGTTAATCCTTTTGGTTCTCAAGTCCTTTTCTTCGCTTATAATGGTGGAGGAGATGTATACAACCATCAAATACAAAACCCGTGGAAGATTTACAACAAACTTAAGTTTAAATTTTCAAGATTAATAATTAAACTGATTTTGAGAGAATAAAACAACCACTAAACGTTTAGATCAATATAGGTCGTACCATTGTGAGGCCCAACCAAAGGGGTTTCTTCACTTATTATGGTGGAGAAAATGTTTACAAGCATCAAATACAAAACCTGTGGAAGATTTACAACAAACTAAAGTATAGATCAATATAGGTCGCACCATTGTGAGGCCTGACCAAAGGGGCGCAAGAAACTCGAAAAACATGAGTTTGACCCAATGGAACTTGAACTTTGACTCGGGCACCCGAGTGTCGTTCTCCATCAGATTGTCTCGAAATTCACATGTTACATTAGTTTACCGTTCTAACCACGATTTGGGATCTAAAAGTTGGATCGACAAACTGTCAGTTGCATTAGCTTTGTGATGATGATATCTTGCAACTTTTGGTCCTTACATTTTCATAATAATGGACAGCACGAAAAATCCCGCATCTGCTAAACCCTCAGTGGTAATTAAATAAGTTTTCTAATCGCGATCAATATTGCTGTAACATACGGTTAGAGGAGGACGTGGTTAAGTCTATATTATTCTCACGGTGTTGGCAAATAGCTTGTTATGAGTAACTTGGCACATTTATGAGATACGAGTTTATTCCGGAACCGGTAGATTCGTGCATCTATGCAGGAGCCTCGGTGCTTTCAGTATCCATACTCAGGTAAATGCAGATCATATGCCATAACCTGTATAAAGGATATCTATCTTTGTTAGACTCTACTTGGTTATGACTTTGGAATCAAGGTAGACATGTTTTCAGATGGAGCGTCTTCTAGTTTCTGGTCCAGTTAGCGGGTTTATGAGCTATAAGATATGCCATCATTAATAGCCTCTTGTTGAGCAAGTCACAAACTACTGGCTCTGAATATGATATTTTGATATTTTTTTTAGTGTGTTTTCATTTCGTTCTTGTTGTTGCCTTATCTCTTATTGCGATCGTGGGGATAAAGAAAATATTCCAATGCTGCTTAACAAGAAAATATGCTTTTGTGACCTTTTGGAGCCATATCTTTTCTTTTCCCCCAGTACCCATATTTTCAATTTTATAAAAATGGAGGTTTTAATGTAGTGTCTCTATATAGTGAAACCTGTTATTTTCTTCCATGCAAACACAGGTTATTTGTTCTCCTTAGATCATGCACGGCTGGTGGTATTAATGGCGACTGCTTATACCATGTACTGTGTCCAAGTTCGTGTTGGGTGGCTTGGAGTAATCCTTTCCGTTAATTTAGCTTTCATTTCTGATGATATACTGAATCACTTGCTTCAAGGATGTGAACATTCAAGTGAAGAAAAACTCTCGGAAGAACAGAAGGAACCTGAAAGTGTAACAGAGGATAATTTTTCAGGAGATGGTGGATATTCTTTTCCAACCAGCGAAGCTGAGACGTTGCACTCTTGCAAATCCAACAATGCATCTACTACTTCAACTGTTTTGAATGTCCAGAGAGAGTCTTCTGTTAGCCGGGTGGTCAAAACGGATACTATTTCGGCAGATGAGATGAAGAGGATAATAGATAGTTTGGATCATTATGAAGCACTGGGACTGTCTCGCAACAAAAACATAGATGCTATATTTATGAGGAAGGAATATCTAAAGAAGGTATGCCTTTTCTTATTGTGTGCAATAAGATAATTTATATACTATTCTTGGTTTTATGTATTGGGCTCACTCGGACAATCCAGACCGAGTTGGGATGGTCCATTAACATCTAATACAGTTTTCATAAAAGTTTGCATGTACTAATGACATTACGAAACTATAGGACATTATGGTTTCTCTTTAATATAAAAAAGAGACTTTTATATGCGCAAAATGGTAAAAAGAAAATTTGGTTTGATCACGAGGATGTAATGCGAGACAATTCTTAAATTGCAGACTATGCCAGCTGAGTTGGTCCAATCAGGGTCAGTTCGACTAATTTTTGAAAATTTTGACTAAAGCCATACTGGATCAGGTCATTACAATGAGTCTTCGAACTGTTGGGACAATATTAGTTTGAGAAATTTGGACTTTGCCACCGCTACAAATACTACATTCACCTTTGCCCCCTCAGTTTGCCATATATTGGACTTTACCCCCCAAATCGCAGTTGACTGTTAATTAAACTGCCAAGTTTGACACTGACCTAAGTTTTTAACTTGTTCCTCTTATGCCCCTTACATAAACCTCCCGGTAACTTGAGTTTACAAGTTACGTGGTTTTCACGTGAGAATATAACGGGGAGAAAAGACAAAAAGGTGTGGTCAAGGCGTGTTTTAGCAGTTTGACTTACAGTCAACTGTGATTTGGGGGGTAAAGTAAAGTCCAATATGTGTAGCAGGGGGAAAAGTCCAAATTTCTCTATCAGTTATGTATAAGATAATATATGATGACTGGCCATATAAGTAGTCAGAAACTTGGATATTTTTATTATTTAGCTCTTACGTGGGACTTCATGGTACTTTTTACCGATCTTCTATTGATCATCCATCCGTTCTCTTTCTTTCTATTATGTTAGTTTTTCCATTTAGTTAGGTAGAACAAATAAATTTTGTTAGGTCGATATATTTGCTCAATGAGGGAGAATAAATGAGTCTGATGAAAAAGATTACTGCTAAAAACCAACAGGAAAAAAAATCACAACTGTTATTTGTAGATTAACAGAAGTCTAGTCTCTAGAAAAGAATGCAATACAAGATTGTTATGTTCACCATCAGGGTAAATGCATCAAACCTGTCTCTTTGGCTTTGACAAGATACTTGAATGTTCAATCTACACACTACCCAATATATCATATGCCAGAATAGCGGGAAAAAAGTAGCCTCAATGAGAGGGAAGGCTTTGGTGTGCTAACCTATGAAGTACATGAAGAACATCTTTAAGCATAATGCCCAGAATACCTCTAAAGTACACTCAACACCAGTAGTTTTTTGTTGTTTTTGTTTTTGTTTTTTGTTGTTGTTGTTGTTATTGAAAAACCATGGGTTATAATTTGTCACCACTCGCCCAACTACTCCCTCGGGGCCGTTTACAAATAACTGACTTTTACTTGACTCGGTCTAAGTCATGTAATCCCAAAATATCTCTTTCAGAATGAATGCTAAAATACCTCCGTCCTCTTTAATATCGAACGATTGGGCTTACTTCTTTTCCGAAGGACACTTCACACTTTTACCCTGATTATAAGAATTGCGAAAAACTTAATGATGGACCTATCTTCACTTCAGTAATAGCAATCCAGAGATCCAACGAAGCAATTTTTTGAAATGTTTATCAGAATTTTTGTTATTGACTCAGTTCTTAAAAAATGTCACAAAATGGGACCATTAATGAGAACTTAAATTAGATATAACGAAAAGTCGAACCAATTAAGAAAGAATCATAATCTAAAAGGGAACTTGAAAGAAGCAATGAAAGAGAATGCCCAGGTCACATAAATATTGAAAATTCTTGACAGAAACCTAGGTAACAACGACACGGGTGAAGGGTGTCCGAAATGGCGTAAAATAGAAAGTTCCTTGCAAATAGTGTTGCACATGTGTGTCGGAGTGTCGGACACGTTTTCTTTTTTCAAGTGAAGTGTTGTTGTTACCTAGACCAATCTTTCACATTAAAATCTCAAAATTGGCAGTTTAGAAGACAGTACAACTGTGAATTTGGCCATTAATGGCCTTCAGCCGATTGTTTTGCCACCCGTAGTTTCCATGATAGGTATCTATCTCGATTATTTTACTCATCACCAAGGTTTCATGTATAAATCTCAATATACAACTAAAATGAGGTATCTCTCTCTCTGGCATAACTTCAGCAACCATCCGAGAAAAGTCTTTTGGGGAACACCAATCTCTACAATGCATGCAATTGATACATATGTTACTCATTTATTTTATTTTTATAACAAAAAGATAAGGTGACATTTTTCATGAAAGGGGTATTCAGGGCGTTGTAAGACTTGGACCGAGCCAATAAATGCTCAACTTGTATGGACTGACGCTAAATGTCAAACAAATCTCTTAAGTTTAGAGTATTGAGGTTTAGCCCTATAGGGCTACCAATCATATTGGAATGCTCAACTTGTTTTGGTCAGCGTTAACGTCAAGCATATGCGAGTATAGGTGCTTAGGGCCATAGTGTTGCTGATCATGTTGTAGAGCTTCCCGCTCAAGTTGTTGACCTTGAAATCTTGCCAAGCTCCTTCTTTCAAGACTTGAAAAAATTATGTCTAAAGTTGCTTGCGACATAATTATGTGAGTGCGATGCTTTTGGCTTGTCATCTATGCAAGCCACTTATTTAAATTCCAGGGGGGTTGTTCAATCCCAGCCTACCATTCAAAAAAAAGAAGGTTTAACACTTTTTCGGTCGATCTGTATTGGACAGTTAAGATTCCTTGGAGGTCTCCTTTGCTGTTTTTGTTTTGAAAGTCTTTGGTTGGAATATAAACTTGAAGCAGAGTAAAGTGATGGGCGAAGTGTCAGACATCAATAGATTGGCCATTACGTTAGGATGTGGGGTCGAGGTGCTCCCTTTGACTTATTTGGGGCTTCCATTGAGGGTTGTGTATAGATGTAAGGCGATTTTGGATCCGGTCCTCAAGAGATTCGAGAAAAGATTGAGTGGCTGGAAGTCTAAGTAGCTCTCAAATGTATATGTCTGATGCTAAGTATCGATTTAAGGCTAAGATGTGTGATGGGGTGTTGTCTATAAACTGAAACTGAAATGTGTAGGGGGATTAGGGATCAAGAGCCTTAATATATGAATAAGGCGTTGCCATGTAAGTGGATGTGAAAATTTAGCCTTGAGAATCAGGATTCGTGGAAAATAGTTATTATGTATGAGTTTGGTGTTACTGAATATGGGCGGAATAGCAACGAGGTGGTGGATAATTATAGATGTGGGGTCTGGCGTGATATTATGACGTGATATTATAAATATTAAGGAGAGTTCCTTGAGAAAAGCTAGAACCAGGGTTGATATAGGTAATATGGCGTGGTTTGGGGAGGATTGTTGGTTGCTTGACTCATCTCTAAATGAAATTTACCTATCCTTGTTCACTATTTCAGATCGTCACGAGTTCATTGTCTAAGAAATGATGAGTATTTTTCATACATGTGCTGCGGAATCTGGGCTTTCGGCATCATTTCAATGATCACGAATTGACGACATTAACTTTCATCCTCAACTTGAGGCTGAGTACAGTAGAATTTTGGGTAGATTGTAGTAAAACATTTTTTCTTCTTCTTCTGTGACATCGTTCTGTAGGACATCGTTCTGTAGGGTCCTTTTGAGTCCCAAACCTAATGTGAAACAAAAATTTCATGATTACAAAATTTCCAACTAAGGTGGTTTATTTTGCTTAGAATGTTGTTTACTTGGATAATGAATATGACCTTGATTATTGATATTCCAATTAAACATAAAGTTTGTGTCACGAGTTATTTTCATATGTAAGTGTGATGGGGAATCCATAAACCATCATCTTCTTCATTATCCTTTCGCTTAGAAATTTTTGGTTTATGTTATTATCAACTGGTCCCACTTGGTTTCATCTTAGTAACATAGTGATTCTTTTCTTATACTAGAGTTCGTCGAACCTTATTGGAAGGGGTAAAATTATATGGTGGTTTCTCCTTTTTGTATTATTTGCACAATTCGTCTTGAAAGGAATGCGAGGAAATTTGAAGGAAAAAAACAAACTAAAGAAAAAGTTATTGTCGCAATAAAATTTCTTATTTTTTTAGGTGGAGTCATCGGCGCTTGACATGAAAGGCTTATTTTCCGACTCTTTTGTTGTCTACGCGGAAAGAGGTCTTTTTAGGAGTTCCTGAAGGGTGTTGTTTCCTCTTTTGTAGTCTTTTTTTTGTCCATGTATTCCCATTTCATATGAATAAATTTATATTTATAAAAAAAAAAAATCTTGCCATGTTCTTGTTTTTGTTGTTATGATGTGGTGAATTTTTTTCTGGGCATCCAATAACATAATAACTGCCAGGGGAGTGGTTGAGTTTCACTTGTAGCAATCTAAATGCTACACGGATTGAAATGTCCACTCCATATTTTGTAATGAATTGTTCTTCAATTTAACTTTCATATGTTTGAGGATTGAGTTTATTCTCTGCTAAAATATGTTTCGCATATGGTTTCCTTGTTTATGTACAGGCCATGCTAGTGCACCCAGATAAAAATATGGGAAGCTCTTTAGCAGGTGAATCCTTCAAAAAACTTCAGTGCGCATATGAGGTAAGTTTTTGTTCATAATAGATTGTATTTTTCTATTTCGTTATTCCATATGGGTGTCAGTAACATTTATGGTTATCGCTGACTCTTATGTGTATTAGATGCACGGTTCTAAAACTCAGGATCGGACACTCCCGATCCTAATCAATTCATCTGATCACAAGTTGGATTTGAAGATTTGGCCTGAATTGGTCCGATTTGACCCAGCCCAGATTTTTTTCGCAATCATATATCTTCAACCTTTGCAATTACTTCGTATGAGATGTGTCTGTCCCTCATCCGATCTGGCAGATTCCGATCCTACTCGGACGAAGAATCAAGTTGGGCCGTTTCTGACCAATTTTGAAATGGTTCTAAAAAAGAAATAAGTTGGGCCATTTCCGACCAAGTTTGGAATGTTGGAAATGATTCTAAAAGAAATATCATTAATCTGATCCATGGACCTTTCTCTAATGTTGGAAATGAGTTTTGATAGTCTTTTGTACATAGATCTCAACAAGTGTGTTAGTCACCTTTCTCTAATGGTAATGTTTTCAGGTTCTTTCGGACTCCGAGAAGAGGAAAGACTATGATGAGCAATTGAGGAAGGAAGAATCTGGAAGTGTTTGTGAGAGGACATCTCGTAGTTCGCAACAGGTATCATTATCTGTTTTTACATCTCAAACTAAATATTTACCTCTTCTAGATCTTTATGAATTAAATGGATTAAGAACCAGATGCATACAATTTGTTCACTTACATGTGTCGACTGTTGGAGCATTTATCTCACTGCTTATGGGCTTATTAGATGCATGAACTGTCAGTTATGCCAGTTCGTTATCTAGGTTTATTACCCACTTTTAGTTGTTTCCATATTAAATTGCATGCCGCAATGATGCTGTTCTAGTAAGACTTTAAGAAGGCTAGGTTCTCTCCATATTTATCTCTCTGATATATTTTCTAACTTTGTTTTCCATCAGATCTTAATAGCAGTATCATGATGCTGTTAGATCTTCCTATGGACTACAAAATGGGTAGTCCTCTTTCATTGTTTGACATCTTAATTTTAGGGTGAAAATGAAAGCATATTAACACCGTGTTAATAAATAAAAGGCACAACTACAGTTCTTTACTTATTCTATTTATTAGGAGAGAGTTAAGTTCACTTAGAGAAATAAACACCTTTTTTTTTTTATAAATTAGAAATTAAGCCCCAAGTCCTAGTAATTTATATTTTTTCTTTTGCTCATTAAGTCAGAGACCAAAGTGCAGATCGACAGGAAACACCTTGATATAGGTGAATTTGCTCCTTGCTCCCTAGTCCTTTCTAGTTCTCACGTCAGAGCGAAAGCCTAGATTTAAATAACTTACCTTAATTCTGAAGAGTTTGTTTTATTCAGGTTTACATGGATTAAACGTTCTATGCTAATCACCCAATTGTAGTTTTTGAGATACAATGTATTTAGGATGAAAAACCTTAAACCACAGCTGTAACCAAAAACCAAATACACTACTGTTGACATTTATCACAAGAAGCATTTGCGGCCTTCGTTGATGCTGACAATGCTCTAGTGATAATATCTCAAAGTTTCCTTAGTCCTCAGTCTGCGAGAGAAGATACAAGATATCCAATCTTCAATCATACAAAACCAGAAACTATTCAATCTTCACACTTGCTGATACCCATCAATAAAATCAACGTTAGTGCTAGCTCAAATGTAATTTTCTTTCTGACCTAGTCCGAGAGTGATCCCTCTTTAATGATTTCAAAATTATTTTTGAAGAATGGTCGGTTACCCTGCTGTAATCACAGTTTAAGACCTCAATTTGGATGAGAACATAGCTGAGTCATTATCTCCTTGCAATAGACAAATACGGAGAGACAAATATCTCGGTTCATGTGTGAATAAAAAGTGTCACCTTATATCTACTGTCTGACTAACTCACGAACAAGCAAAGTTATACAGTTGTGCTCGCTTTGAGAGCGATGCTTACTTCCTATAGCATATAAGTGGGTACCACCTGAACTGATTATAGTTGTCCTCAATGATTTACTTATATAACAAATTGCATCAAGAAATGAGTCTGTAGTCTTCAAGGACTGAAGAGTTTCAACTTCAGGACCCGTGCAATAGTAATAAACAAAGTTGACTGGACATAAATGATTGTTGGGTCTAAAGAAAGGAGGCCTGCTGCAGCACTATACTTACCAGGAATGCTTAAATTCTCTGGAAGAAAAACTGCATTAAAACCGTACAGCTCAGTAAGCTTTTCGCCTTTCATGGAAAAAACAACTGGTTTCTCATCATGTGAGTAACAGTTAAGGAAGTTGCTATAGTGGAAGATGGATCCTTTTCAATGGAAACAATATAACAGAACTGTCTTCGAACAGAATAGTTAACCAGTAACCATCTTACTAGCTTTCCTATAAAATAGCAATCTAACCCCTTTGAACCAGTATAATTACTGTACGTATACTCCTGTACAATTGACAGGATCATGCTGATTATCAATCTGAAGAGTCCAGGCGTATACAGTGCACCAAGTGTGGTAATTCACACATATGGATATGCACTAATAGAACTAAGTTCAAGGCCCGGTGGTGTCAGGTAAGGCTGCTTTAAGTTATTCACACTTTTGTTTTCCTACAATTTGAATTTCTCCGGATTTATACTGTTATGAAGTTGTTTTAATATTTACTTTTTGGGTGTCAGGATTGCTGTCAATACCATTCAGCCAAGGATGGTGATGGATGGGTTGAATACAGATGCTCATTGGACGCCAGAAGGCCTCAGAGGGTACTTTTCTTGCCAATTTTTTTTTTTGTCCTATTTAATTTTTGTAGTTTGGATAGACAATATCATTGTAGGTGAAACGCCAAACCTGTAGGGTGATAGTAATATATGTTTCTCATTTTTATTTTATAAAAAAAATGTATTTTATGAATTAAAAAAGGTGGAGAAGAGCATAAGTGGGGTTACATAAGAATTAAAGTGTAGAGACTATAGGCCAAAGATAAGAGGAAGGGAATTATACGATTATCTTAAGTCGACGGGAAGAAAAGAAAAGGAACATGCTGATCTCTTACAGTTTTCATTAAACACCCCACCCCACATAGTGCTATCTTTCATATGGAATTTTAAAGATTGTTAAAACTCTTTCTTTCATCCCATAAAGGATGTCATACGAGGAAATTCACTGTAAACCTAGGTAACGACACTTAACTTAAAAAAAATAGAACGTGTCCGACACCCTGACGCTCGGATACACGTGCCCAACACTATTTATAAGGTGTTTTCTATTTTATACCGTTTTCGACACCCCGTACTCGTGTCGGACACCGACACCCGTATCCGTGTCGTTGTTACCTAGCTGTAAACGCAACAAAATATGTATTTTTTTTTCTTTTTAGAAAGTGATTCAAATGGGACTTCAGACATCAGAGCAAACGAGAAAATAGGCTAGATGCCCCTGTGGTATAGTGGGAGAAAAATGTACTGTATATTGTTTAATAAGTTGATGAGTCACAGACTCACAATCAACAGCGGACATTTTATTCAAAGCCAGAAGTACAAGTATCAAGCTAGGTAATGATGGATGACCAAGATGATGATGCCATTGAAGAGGGAGGGGATATAAAAGTTTGAAGTGCAGTTGAACGAGTACCTTTACAGCCATCAATGTTGTACTGCCCACCATAATCATGTCTTCCCACTCATCCCCACCATCTTCAGCTGTTGCTTCAACTCCATGGCTGAAGTCCTTCACATATTGAGGATGAAGCAAGGGTTGTTTATGGATCATTTCGTTCCGCTCTTGCCCCTATTGAAAAGCACGAAAAAGACTGATCAAAGGTTATGGAGTAAGAGACTTTTGGGCTTACTGGTTGTCAGGAGCTTACTTAATAACTACAAGAAAGTATAGTGATAAATACACCCAACTATGTTAGTTAAGAATTGATAATTGTTTTGGCTATGCGCCTATTATTGATCCACGGAGATTAGCAAAAGCTATACAAGATTTATCTATATGAAACGAGCAATTACGCACGCGTTACTTTTGAGAATAAAGTTGGGGTTGAGTTATTTTTTGGCATCTTACTTAATTTTTATTAAGGCTACTAAACCAAAGAGAGAGTAAGAGAGGGAGGTACTTTTGTTAAGAAAAAAACAAAACAATACTAAACATACATATAACCCCAAACTTTTGTTAAACCTGCCATCAAAAAATATAAACCTGAATATCAATACCAATCTTAGATTAGGGTTCACATAATAGTGTGATGAATAGAATCCTTGTTGCTTATCTTGGTGAACAAAGCATATGAAGTTAGGAGAAGAGGAAAATACGTTTGATGTTTTTAAAGAGTTGAAGAGAGAAGAACTTTTGATGGGTATAGAGAGTTGAAGAGGGAAGTTTTTTAGAGAGTTGATAGAGAGTTGAAGAGGGAGGGACCATCCAAACTCGCCTTGTTGCTTGCGTCGGTGAAATCAAACGGCTACTACCCAACCAATATGTTGGGTCCTTTTTTTTCTTCTTATTATAGATGTCCCATATCCTTATCATTTAGATGAAGTGCCATTATTGAGTGTACAGCCAGTGAGGAAGTACAAGGATGTAATGTAGAAAGCAATGGAAAAACAACTATGTGGCATGTTTTTCGAGACTTCATGATCCATGGAGAGGAAGTAAAGGCTTACACAATACATATCTTAATGTAGGATACTAGCTGTGGTACTGAAGGCTGTACACCGTGGCTCTTAGGACTGAATACAATGTGTTGTCTCTTCCCTGGATTTCACATCTGATCGAGTACTCTGCCGATGAAGTATACATCCCAATATTAGGATATGTGGCATAGTTGGCTAACTTCCAATTTTGCACCTTAGAAGTATTAATTGTATTGTATTTTTATGGTACTTTTAGCACAACTGTGGAGTACAATTGTCCCAAGTTCCTGATGAAATTCACGAGGACTTGGACACCCACCCATATCCTGAGAAGCTTCCATGGAGGGTTGAGTTATTTGGCTGCTTGGGCAGAATCATCTGCAGATGCAATGCATATTTTAGAAAGAGTGACCTCTGAAAGGGAGGATAATAGACTTCTACCGATGGGGATGTGGAGAATACCTTTATGTCCTTTTGTATAACGAACTTCTGTAACTTTTGTATATGCGAGCCAAGGCCACTCTTAAAAAAATAAAAAATAGTTGACAACATTAAAGTTCTGGAAGAATAGTAATTGGTTAGTATCCATCGAGTTCATCAATAATCTCTTCCAGGTACATAATTTTCTGAACGAACTATAAATGCTCCATATAGGGAACTTCCTGGAAGAGCTTATGTATAGGAGTGTTCCCATACAAACTTTTGCGTTTTGTTCTAGTGCTCCACTTTAGTTAGCTTCGACTCTGCAGTATAGAATGACATACACTAATAGTATTTTTGGACCAATTCTATTTCAGAGACCAGAGACAAGTAATTGATCTTAACAGCGGTAAAAGAACACTTCCTCAATAAAAATTATCAGAAAAAGATAATGGTTTAATCTCATCTAAAACTAGTTCATCTTTGAAAAAGTAAAGATGCAACATTATTCTTGTTATCCATCTAAAACGTAGAAGAAAATAGTTTTCTCCCTAGAAATAACTAGTACGTGATCTAAAAATATGCTTTAGTGCGTCCTAAGAAATCATATTCTTTTTTCATCTCTTAATACGTGCTTTTTCATTTTATCTTTGACAATATTATATGTTTTTATTAAGCATACTAAGTTATCTACTTAGTATTGACTTTTCCTTTCCATTCTCATGCCTTGCAGGTGGAAATACCGCGTGCTTTTGTTTGTGCTGAAAGCAAGATATTTGATGTATCTGAGTGGGCAATTTGTCAGGTCAGTGTCTCCCTTCTTATAGTGGCGAAGAGTGTTCCAATCTCAGCTTACATAAAATAGAATAGGCACAAAAGAGCGTCAGCTTAAGTAAAATACAAATAAAAGGATCAAGTGAAGAGGATTACGGAACATAATAAAGGAAGCGGCTAAAGGAACAACATACACCAACTTAGCATTTTCTTGTCTTACTCGCATTCTCTAGGGCTTCACAAAACCTAAGAGTAAAAAGTAACTTTAAAAATTGACTTCTATAGGTATATCTTACCTATATGGAAACTTGAAGAAGCGTACTCGCCTTTTTTTCTTTGTAGTAGAATTCCCTAAAGGGTATTCTTAAAAAAACAGGGGCGTTGCTAAAATTAGAAAGAGGGACAAGACAAAGAGGGAACACAAAAGCTCTACTTCTTGAAGTAAAATACCAGTTAGTGGAATCTACCTTTACCAAAGCCAGTTATATAACAGAAGTAAAGCCATCCCAAACCGACCTAGCCATATGAGCCACATTAGTATATGCACCCTGAATGGTTGTTACACTTGCACTGAACATGTGCTCCTTTTGAACGGAGAAACTGTCATCCAACCAAGATTACTTTATTAAGGGGCCATTTCAAATCATTTATTGATTAGATGGTCGAAGTCTTTATTGACTAAATCATGGTCTGCTAACGGGTTCGGAAACTTTTTACTATTTGATTCAACAATCCAATCTCTGGCTCTAAATTTGATTGTTTGTATCCTCCTATCAGTAAGAATTTAATGCTGTAACCTAATAGTAGTCATCTTATGGATTCAGTAAGACAATTCAGTTACATGCGTGGTAGGTTTAGTTAGTGAAGAAGAAGCAGTTGTCTGAATGAAGAGCAGCAATGAAGTACAAAAAAGTAAACTAAGAGTTAAAGAATCTGTTTTGATTATATAATCGAAAGGCTCTATAGTGAAAAGGCTTCTATTTTAAGCTCCCTGCAAAAATATTGATTTTAAGCTCTCATATCTTCATCCGCGCTCTTACACATGAGATTTTTTTGTACATACTCTCAGGGAATGACATGTAGGCCCAATACCCACCGTCCAAGTTTCCATGTAAACATGGTTGGTTTAGAAAAGGCGAGCCAAAGGTCCAACAACTCCAATGGATTCCCTTGGGATTTGGATGCAGAGATGATGGAAGAAGATGACGAGTTTGAGATGTGGTTACAACAAGCATTAGCCACAGGTTTATTTTCAGAGCCTGCAAAACGTAGAAAAAGTTGGAGTCCTTTTAAATTGCATCATAAGAAAGGAAAAAAACATTGGCACTAATTGCCATGAGTAGGCCTTCTTTATAGAGAAAGAACAACACAGATTACTCTCGTTCAAAACAGAGCGGTGGAACGGCGGCGATGGGATGGGGAAGAAAAGAGATCAAGATTGTTATGGATCTTTCTTGCGCCTGTAAATAGATTTAGGTGTTTCTTTTTTCCCTGTATTCCTCTGTTGTAATATCAATGGATAAGAGCTGCAAATGCCACATATCCGTATTCAATATGTTTCATTACTGGAAAGTCTGCCTGAAATAGAAGAGGCTTTTATAAGTGAGATGGAGTTTCCCCATGTAAAATTTCACAATTTACTATTGTAAAGAAAAATGTTTCAAGGGCATTTTGGCATAGTCATGTTTTTTACTTCTTTTTATTCCCGTCTCTTTTGATTCTTGGAATTTTGTTGTAGCATGCAGTTGGGAAACTAAACTCTCTTTTTTTGAATCCGAAAGTTTGTCGGTTGCATCATATTTGACCGTTCTCCTAAACTTAATGAAGGTTGCAACTAGTGATGTTTAAGGCAGAGCAATTTTGTCACAAAGAGTTCATCATATTGAGTTGAGAAACTCACTCATTTGAACAACTAGGTATATTATTTTCAACTAACCATAAAGTTTACCTTCGATTTAATTTTTTTTCTTCTCGGTGGACAAAATGCCAGAAATGAAATCTATTATCTTGGCATTTCTAAAGTTCAACACGATATTCCAATTATATTATGTGATTCTTCATTGGGAGTGGATTTAGAGACACTTAAGTCTCACTCAACCACAACCACAACCACTCATCTAATAGAGATAATGAAGATGAGTGGCTCTCAAAATTTGGGATTTCCTATAAGGTAAATGGGGTGGAAAATTAGGGGGTCCTACCTGCCCCACTCTCTCTAGCTGACAGACATTTTCTTCTCTTTTGAAAGAAATTTTGAATTCGAACAACCCATCACTCATATCAGTGAAGTCTTTTTCTCTCTCTCTTTCTCTCTCTCCCTCTCTCTCTCCCTCTCTCTCTCATATCAAACACTCTTTCTCTCTCATATCACAAAATCTTGCTTGCGTTTCTGCCATTAGAGGTGAGATTTCAGTTGAGAAAGGGAAACGATTCTGCCATTAGAGGTGAAATTAATCTCTCCAAAGAACTCCGAAACCCTTGCTGATAGTGCACTTACTCGACAAGTACATTTTGACCCTTACTCGCCAGTAGTACACTTGGATGTTGTAAAATTTGTTAGAAGACTGTAATCTCCTGTACAATTTCTCTTTGATTGATTACCTGCTGGTGGGTCCCATTCGAATTCGACAATTTAGTCAAATGGTTTGCATAACACTGAAGTAGGACTAAATAATTGTCGGATACGACAATATCAGTAGTGCGATCCTCGCATACACTACTATAATTGTCGAACTCGATAATATCGCATATGAATGTAATATTCACAGTAACTAAATTGTCGAACTCGAGAATATTATATATGACTGTTGGAGACACAATATCTGAATTGTCGAACTCGACAATATTACATATGAATCGTTCAGGTACAGTAACTAAATTTTCGAGTTCAACAATATTTTATATGAATGTTTGAGTCACAGTAACTAAATTGTCGAACTCGACAATATTACTGTGCAGAGTCAACGGAGATGGTGAAGACGAGGTCTCAGAGTAGTCGGGAGGCTACTTCTCGCCGTATTAAGCAGTTGTATGAAAAACTAGTGATGCGTTATTTTGGTTCGGTTAATTTGAACGGTCCACCATTGCCGCCGCGTGAGGCGAGCTACGAAGGAATGTGCGAGGCTGAGGCGGCGTTGTGGAGGGAGGATTTCCATTTGTATTGTCAGATGCAGACGGTCATCCTGCATCCAATGGTGAGGATAACAGCTCTTGTTGCCCAGACCAGGGAAATGGTTAGGAAGGAAGGCTCCGGTTCTGTCGTTGCAGTTTAGGATTTGCTTATTATGTATTATGTTGTAATGTTGTTGGCAGGTACATGTAATGAAGTAGCTGTAGTATTCAGCAAGTGATAAATAAATTTTGTATGGTACAATAGGTTTTTGTGTGTAATTGTATACATCTTGTATTCTGTCTTTTGTAGTATGTGACGTAATTATGAAATTAACATGCGTTGGACTTGAATTGTGTTTGGTTTGTGATATTTTGATCTCCCCAATTACTTTACTTACAACTCACAATCATTTCTTTTATGTGTGAACTTCTCAGTCAGATTGACAATGGAAGACTCCGTCGATGAAAATTGGTCGAAAGTTATTGGTGAGGAGTCCCCAGAAAGGTGTGAAAATGAACGTATTGTAGACCCATTTTCGGCGGAAGCCCCATACGAGGGTCAACATTTTGATACTGTAGAGGATGCACGTCTGTGGTATGAACGATATGGAAGATGGCAGAGTTTCTCTACCAAGATACGTAATTTTACTAAGCGTCCGAGATCAGATGATATAGGCAGAGCTCACTTTTGTTGTATGAGCAATGGCTTTTCAAAGAAAAACCTTGGGAATCCAAAGAGTAGTGACGTAGCTGGCAACAGAAAATCATCTGATAAGTGTGGGTGTAAAGCAACAATGAACATAAATTGGAATACTAAAATAGGCAAATATGTCGTCACAAGTTTCACAGATATCCATAACCATAAACTCGTATCTCCACGGAATCAGCATCGGACGAAGGTTAACAGATTCTTTCCTAAAGCAGCACAAAACTTTACCGCATTTGAGCTCCACAATATTCCGGTCAGCAAGGTCCTGGCATTATTCCCAGATAGAACCTTTAGCAAACGGGATTGTTACAACCACAACGCCAAAGTAAATAAGGAACGACTAGTCAGAGGAGATGCACAAACCGCGTTGGAGTGGTTTAGGAAGAAACAAACTACAGATCCGATATTTTATTTTGACATAGAATTAGATGAGAAGGACCGAGCACTGAATTTTTTTAGGATCGATGGACGTTCAAGGTGCGCATATGAGGCATTTGGAGATGTCGTCACCTTCGATATTACGTACCGGACGAATGTGCACAAGATGCCCTTTACTCCGTTAGCAGGGATCAACAACCACTACCAAACAATTCAATACGGATGTGCTCTGTTAAGAAATGAGCAAGAAAACACATTTCTATGGTTGTTCCATTCTTGGCTGAAGGCAATAAACTACAAACACCCGGGGTCAATTATCACCGATCAAGATGCAGCTATGGTCGCGGCTATTCCCAAGGTAAAGGAGTACTTGGACACTTATTGCTCGAGTTACAACTGTTAACTGGAGTATATTGTCGATTTTTCATTATCAATAGTGTCGAAATCGACAATATTCAACAATTGTTACTCTAGTTATAATTGTCGAATTGTCAAATTCGGCAATAATTGCTAGTATAACTCCAATCCAATTACACTTTTAAATTATCGAATTCGACAATATCATATAATATTTAGAGACACTTTCAATCTAAGTTCTGGCTTATTTCCAGGTCTTCCCCAACACTAAACATCGATTTTATCTGTGGCATATCACAAACAAATTTCCTGAGAAAATCGGTTATGTTTATCGGGAACCATCTACATTCAAAGAAGATATCGATTCGATAATGCACAACACATATAAGGTTGTAGAGTTTGAAACCAAGTGGATGGACCTAATGAAGAAACATAAATTGGATGATAACGTTTGGATGCAAGGAATCTTCAATATTAGACAAAGATGGATACCGTTATGGAATAGGGAGACCTTCTTTGCAGGGATGAGCAGTACAGGACAGAGTGAGTCCACAAACAACTTCTTTAATGGTTGGTTGCCAATAACAACTGGGTTGTACAGTTTTGTGACCAAGTATGAGGCTGCCCTTATAGAGGTATACGAGCGAGAAAGTGCAGAAGACTTTGCATCAGAATACAGATATCATCAAGTTGGACCTCATCAGGCTCTACTGAAAGATGCTGCAAAGATTTATACCAGAACAATGTTCCACAAACTTCAGGATCAATTTGACCAGGTTGTTCGCTCTGTTGCAATAGAAAGACACGTAGAAGGCAACGTTCGACAATTTTCGGTGAAGTCCCATAGTGGTCGTGCCGAGTCATTTGAGCTACAAATAGACTTAGAGAAGCTAACTGGTAATTGCAAATATAAGTTTTTTGAGTATGTTGGACTCCCATGTTGTCACATTTTGAAGGTTTTCTCGAAATACGACATTCTCAAAATACCAAAGGCTTTCATTATGACAAGGTGAACGATTGGTGCAAACAAGTTTTCAAGGTCGTATGATGAATGTCAGTTAGAAGGGGATAACTTACGACATACCTTACGCCATAGCCACATATCGCTTCGTGTATCAAACTTATTTGAAAATGCCTCGAAGATGAAAGAAAGTTTTAATTTTGCAGTTTTGATGCTAGACGAGCTTGTGTCTTACTTTCAAAACTACGATGACGCTTTAACACAGATAGATGCATCACAACAAAACATCTCAACTTCTGTCGCAGATTCTTTGGTGTCCGGAACTATGATTTTAAACCCCCTCGTGGTTCAAACAAAATGCCAGGCAAAAATTGATCACAAGAAAGGGGCAAGATGGAAGGGGGGAATGGAAGAGGCTGTTATGAAGATGAAGAGAACATGCAAAAGTTGTTGAGTACTCGGCAACCATGACAAACGGATATGCCCACTTCTCAAAATGATGATAACATAATCAAGTAAGTTTATATTCAAAACTATGCATAAACGACACCTTCTGCGTGATTTTTCTATAATGTGTTCTATATTTACAATAATTTGTTCCATGTATGAGACAACAATAATGAGGAATCAATTCAGCCGTTGCACTCAAATTCTGACAAGCACAACATCTAGGAAAATAGAAGGAGTTCACGTTCATTGACTAATAAATATGTATTGATTATTATTGAGAAATTAGTATGTTGATTCAACATTATATTTGCTTTGTAAATGAAATTTAGGACAATAGCAATGCCGTATTTCACGGAGAAAATATCAATGAATTATTTGCAGTTTAGGGATTGTGTTGCTTTATGCACCCCCACCCTCTATGAATTTGTATATTGTTGAAAATACTGCCTTAAATTGTCAATTTTGACAATATTATATACCTAGAAAACTTACCCATTGTAATATTGTCGGGTTCAACAATATTACAAATGCATAATTGGAGATATACTACTACAATTGTCGAAATCGACAATATTGTATATTGTAAGTAACCATATACACTAAAGTATTGTCGAAATCGTCACAATTTCAAATTTTAGAGACACTCAAGTACACTGTTAAAATATTCTTCAGAGGCAAAATGTACAATTTGAAGAGAGGAGAGTTAGAAATGAGATTCATATGATATTACATAAATTTATATACTACAAAAATAAATCAACAATAGAGTGTTATACCAAAAATTATATACTGTGATAAACATTGAACTAAATGAACTGTCATATACAAAAAGGGAAAAAAATAATATACTGTGATAAACATTGATGTAACATAACTGTCATATACAAAGATTTGGTCAACGACCCTATTTGATTGTCGACAAACCAACAACAACCATGTCATTAACTCTATACTCCTGACACTTGTGCTCTCTAAGTAATGTCTTGAAGTTCCTTACTCTCACATCAAAATACCTAGTCAGTTTTTCTATCATAAAACCCGGAGGAATTTCTAGATTTACATGACTGTAGAAAATAGTAGAAAGTGGAGGTATTGGTGTATCGAACCTTGGAAACAAGCGAACGAAATGGTTGTCCGCCCCCAAACCAAGCCACCAATACTTACTAGTATCCATAACTAGGTTTTGGAACCTTTCCACATTTGAAGTAGTATTTCTTTTACGTGCCCAAAACAGGGGTAAAAATGTATATGCTTCAGTGTGGCTAATGAAGACCCTAATCTTCTCATAGTAGGTGGCTAGTAAATGCCTCATATGCCTATACTCCACATGTTGATGATCATATGAACACGCCTGCAATAGAATTTGGTACGCGTTCTCCCCGTCCGCAGTGAATTGTGTACCCAATGTTTGGCTGAAGATACTCTTCCAGAATGCGGGGTCCTTGCAGAGAAAGGTCTTCAATGATTTTATTACATCTGGGAATCTATGTTGGCTCTGGTGCTGAATCGCGGCGGTAACCCTAAAACCAGAATTGCTATCACTGATTTTGACACCACGAACATCTACAAGATACTTCGTCCACGGTTGGAATAAAAGTTTTTGCATCTTCTTCTTCTTAGCCATTTTCTCCCTCCTAGCAATGACAACATTTTTAAGGGTTACCGTCGTGGAAACCAAGTCTTCTTGATAATCTCCTTTGGGTCCTTGCTGTGCTATTGTGATGAATCTTTCATTCTGCTCAAAAAGTTCTTCAAAGGTTGGGTCCCCCATGTCTCCCATCCCTTTACTTGCGAATGCCTTCTTCAATGCTTGACGCCAAACCTCCTGCAACAAGTCCTCATATTAGAACAGACAGTAATATTAGAGCAATATTGTTGAATTCGACAATATTGTGTATCCATAATTCTAATTACAGTGCCATAATTGTCGAACTCGACAATTATATATTGTCCAAGTAGAAATATATATTACCAATATTGTCGAATTCGACAATATGAAGATAGTAATTGTCAAATTCGACAACTATGACTTCAAACCATGTATTAAACAGAGCAATCTTAAATAGGAACAAAAGTTAGGAATATGTCATACCCATTCATTGTTATCTACTTCCAAAGTCTTCTTCTTCTCTTCTGAATTAACTAGTTTCTTATGCTGAAATAAAACTCCAACATTAGGATAAATAGACTTGGTATGTACATGAATATTATCTAAATTGTCGAGTTCAACAATATTTACCATGCACAACTCGAAATAAAATTCCTAATTGTCGAATTCGACAATATTCGATTTCAATAACATGATTTTGAAACCATGCATTACACAAAGCAATCTCAAATATGTACAAGAGTTAGGAATATGACATACCCATTCACTGTTTTTGCTTCTAAAGACTTCATCCTCTCTTCAGCATTAACCAACTTCTGTCGCTGTAAAAATATCCAACATTAGAATAAACATTGAAATCAACATTCCATATAATTGAGAAGGATGGGCGGGGGAGTTTACAAGATGGTTAGTTTCCTTCGTATATCTCGCTGCTTCTTTCTTATACTTGGATGTCCAGATCACTATCTGTTCCAAATACATAAAAGAGATGAGCTATATAACTCTAGTTCATTTAAATCTGATTTTGGGTAGTACATTTAATTTTGAGCAGGGGTGAACCGATATTGAGCATGGAATCCAAAATGAATACTACATCTGATTTTGGATAATCAAACACAAATTTTGAGACTAACTAAAAAATTTGTACACAAAAATAAGTTTAAATTCACTATTATCAAACACCAACTCAAATTCACTAAATAAAAAAGTCGTGCACAAAATAAACTCCTAAAATGAAACTTAAATTCACTATTATCAATTAACTAAATTCGTACACAAAATTAAATTTTAATTCACTATTATCAAACACAAACTCCAATTCACTAACTTTAATTAATTTAATTCATTTTGAATGACTTACAAAATCTTCTTTCGCAATCAACTTCTTCTTAATATCCTCATGTATAGCCAACAAGTCCTCATACTTCTTTGCTAGGGTTGTGTCTGGCACAAGCTGATGTGATTGTAGCATAGCAAGCTGTTCAAAACATGAGCACAAGAACAATGTTACCAGACATATAAATAAGTGATAAATAATTAAATATTATTAAATTTTGGTAAACTCACAGGTGTAGCTGGAGGAAGTTGCGTGTCTATCTGCTCCATCAAAATTATATTGACCGCTTTTAGTGACTCGATCTCTTTACACTATACACATTGGGGACAAAATGATCACGCCAGATGTAAGAATGATTAATGGAAGACTATAAGTAATTAGGGGTTAAAGACACTGAATACTATTACCTTTTTATTTAACTCAAAAGATAAGCTTTGATTACAGTCTTCAAGGCCAAATTTTGATCTTAGCTCTGCCTTCAAAATTGTATTTTTTTCCTCCAAATTTTTGCACTCTAATATCTACAAACATAAATTTGATAAGGGAAATTAGGATTTTGACAAAAACAAACAATGGATGCAATAATGACATCTGCCTAAGACCTTACCTTCGCATCTAACTGCCATGGCATATCTGCAAACTCTAGTGCACATTGCTCATCAACTACACGCTTTAGTTCAATCTCCGCCTTCATTTGTTCAATGGTTTCTTTAAGCAGATCATATTCACTTGTCTAAGGATAAATTGACATAAAATATTTAGATTAGTTTATGTGTTTTTGTCGAAATCGACAATAATATTATGTAATTGTCGAGTTCGACAATAATACATATATATGATTTCAGAATAACTGTGAAAATTGTCGAATTCGACAATTTATATTTTTTCACTTACACATGCACTGTAGTAATTGTCGAACTCGACAATTACTTATACTAATAACTATAAATAAAAATTAACATTATGCACAACTAAAGATAGGTATGACTGACCTTCTCTTTGAGGGCCTCTCTTAGATTTATATTGGCTTCAGACTCTTTCTCTTTATCCTCCTTGAGCTTCTGAAGCTGCTCATTTAGTGTTGTGATTTGCTGGTCATTTAGGTTTATATTTGGAGACCAATTAGAGTGCTCATGATGCTACAGAAATGGTAATTTAAGTAAATAAAATATTAGACACTAAAAAGTTATAAGTGTAAATAATATAAGGGAAGTGAGATAAAAATAGTATTAACATGTACTAACCGATGCATCATATTGCTCAGTAATATCTTCAGATTGGTGTACGGGGGTGCCACCATGCTCATTGACACTGGCAGGCTTCCTTTGATGAGTTCCAGAATTATCTGCAACCAGGTCAACAGTAATAAGACAGATTGTAGTCCACGAGACAGAGGCAAACCACTCCAAGTATGCCTCTGCACATACTAGAGGTCCCTTTCATATCCTCCGCCCCCAATCAGCTTTCTTCAAAACGAACTCCTTCCACTTTTAGGTAGAGAAGCAATCAACCCACTCATACTTAGGGCTGAATTTCCTCGCCACTTTTGCATTCAATAGGTCGGAAACCTCCGTTAATAGTCGTTTTGTGGGGATGCCTTGATCTCGATTGAACTGCCGCACAACCCTATTTGGGTAGTAGGGCTGAACATGATCTGGACTTGCTAATGCCCCATAGAAAAAGTTGACCTCCTTGAATGCATGTGGGAAATCCCTTTTATCTCTGAATGGGTCCCATACAACCTACATGAAAAATAAATCAAATTTATTTTGCACCATTAAGTTAAGAATTTTTTTCCACTAGGCATGAAAAGGATTTAGCAACATTGTCGAATTCGACAATATTGCAATGGACCAGATAATCTTGAGATGGAATATTGTCGAAATCGACAATTTCCCATGTTCATTTCGACAATGTTGTATATTCACTTTCAAAGGAAATTGAATAATTTTCGAAATCGAACAATATTAGATGTACTTAATAAATATACTTAATCAATATTGTCGATTTCGACAATGTTGTATATTCACTTTCAAAGGAAATTGAATAATTGTCGAACTCCACAATATTAGATTTACTTAGTAGATATACTTAATCAATATTTTCGAATTCGACAATTTTGAAGCAGTGTAGAAGGGTAATGAAGTTATATCCTCCAGTTTGTAGTTGTCCAATGCCTCTCTAAAATTGAGCAAGGTTGTGCCACCATATCTATCCGTAACAGATACGTCATATTTCTAACAAGTACAGTGTTCGTATGCATCGGAGTCCATCTCCTTGGGGATCCCACCAAGCTTTGGGAAATGTACAAATATCCATGACTACATGTATATAGATAAACAAAATAAAATTAGTAGAGGTTGAAGCCATATCTAAAAAACAGTTACATTAATGAGTTCAGAATCACCTCGAGTAGCGTGGTACAGCATGCGAATTGTCTCGCATCATCTCGAGATGCTGAACCCAGATTGTAATACATGTGGGCTAGAACTGCTGATCCCCATGACCACTTCTTTGCCACCTTGTCCTTGGCAAACAGGACAGGGTAGCGTGCGCTGACGTCTGTTCCCTTTTTCGTGGGAAATAGAAAAGACCCAAGAACATACAACATATATGCACGAGCAACTGACCTCGTTGTTATCCCTTTCTTCTTCTTGGCAGCTGCAGCGGTACCGTCACTGAGAACCTTCTCTAACTTGTATGCATAGTGAGACTTAAGTTTCTTCAGTGACAATGAACTCCCACCACCCCCAGCTTTTAAAGATTTGAAAGAATTTAAATCCTGCAGAAGGTTGTTCTCGAAAACCTCAAGAATCGCCGGGAATCCCCAGGTACCACCAATGACCGTGGCATCACCATCTGCAGGCAACCCAACTAATTGCTCTACAACATCCAGAGTTGGAGTCATCTCGCCCCATTCGAAGTGGAAAGTATTACTTTCCGGCTGCCAACGCTCGACAAAAGCAGAAATGAGGGCAGAGTTGTAATAATTATAGGATATGGCCCCAATCCTATCCAAACCCTTCAACTTTACGAAATCTTGGACCACTTGTGGTTCCTTTCTAAGGTCTCACGTAGACTGGTGATGATGAACACGAATGGGAAGCTTCTCCTGAACAATAATAGTGATTATGTCAACAAAATGTTACTATAAATAATAGGAATAACATAACATAATTAAAGAAGAGATTCCATTAAATAATATACATACCCTAGCGCGATCGACCTCGCTCTATGGAACCTGAAGCTCCTCAGTAGGCTTTTATCAATAGAGCCTACGCCGTCGTTGCTTGTAGCCCCCTCACCTTCATAATACCCTCCAAAAATAGGAATATTTTCATCAAAATCAGGGGAAACATTTGGGAGCGGTGGTTGAGCTCCCAAACCAGCTTGAGCAGACTCAGTCTTAAATTCTAAACCCTCAAGTCTCAAACATTTGGGAGCAGACTCAAGTCTCAAACACTCAAGTCTCACTCAGCCAGAACCACTCATCTAATAGAGATGAGTGGCTCTCAAATTTTGGGATTTCCTATAAGGGAAATGAGGTAGAAAATTAGGGGGTCCTACCTGCCCTACTGTCTCTAGCTGGCATACATTTCTCTCTCTCTCTTTTCAAACCCAGCCGTTACTCACATTTGAAATTCTGTCTCTCACTCTCTCTCTCTCTCTCCCTCTATCTCCAAACAAACTAAATTTCCCTCCTAACACATATATATCACTCTGTCACTCTCACTTTTACGAACAGTTTGAGTATATCTCTCACTCTGACTCCCTCACTCACTCTCTCTTTCTCTCCCTCACTCTCACTCTCACTGTCTCGTCATTAGAGGCTAAGACTGTCATTCGAAGAGAAAGTACCCATTAAATTCAACCCTTCAAAGATATTAATCATTCATTTTGGAGCAGCAGAGGTTAGGAGCGATTTGATAGTGGAATTCGACAACTTCAAGGTAAATCCCATTATCATGTCAAATTGCTGTCTATTCTTCGTCTACCCCTTTGTGTAATGCAATTTGGTACTGAAACTGTCAAATATTGTCGAAATTGTCAATATTTGATCTAAATAACTAAAATTAGACTTTAAATTTGAGTTATTAACATCTAGGATTGTCGAATTTGTAAATATTTGACCTAGATAACCTAAAGTACATTAAAGAATTGTCGAAATTGGGAATATTGAAGTGAGATTGAGTAAGACACATTTAGTATTGTCGAATTCGACAATTTAGCAGTGTAAATGTTGTTAGGTTACATAATATTGTCGAATTTGACAATTATGGAATTCACATGGTTCATATCATTTTTTGATTATACGTGTTTATAAGTCTAAATTATCGAATTTGACAATAGTTACATATAATTTGTGGCTATTGAAATAGAGTATTGTCGAATTCGACAATTTACCAAATGCAATTGGACTTATGTTTACATAATATTGTCGAACTCGACAATTACCAAGTGCAATTATACTAATCCTTTGAGTAATAAATTATATGCAGGTACACAATGAATGTGAAAGTGCCTCCGACAGCTTCCAATAGAAGAAAAAGAAAGTTGTCTAGAGAAGGAGATCTAGGTATATAATATTGTCAAAATTGATAATTTAAGAAAGTATTTTCAACAATATACAAATTCATAGAGGGTGGGGGTGCATAAAGCAACACAATCCCTAAACTGCAAATAATTCATTGATATTTTCTCTGTGAAATACGGCATTGCTATTGTCCTAAATTTCATTTACAAAGTAAATATAATGTTGAATCAACATACTAATTTCTCAATAATAATCAATACATATTTATTTCTCAATAATACATAATAAGCAAATCCTAAACTGCACCGACAGAACCGAAGCCTTCCTTCCTAACCAGTTCCCTGGTCCGGGCAACAAGAGCTGCTATCCTCGCCATTGGATGCAGGATGACCATCTGCATCTGACAATACAAATAAAAATCTTCCCTCCACAACGCTGCCTCAGCCTCGCACATTCCTTCGTAGCTCGCCTCACGCGGCGGCAATGGTGGACCGTTCAAATTAACCGAACCAAAATAACGCATCACTAGTTTTTTCATACAACTGCTTAATACGGCGAGAAGCAGCCTCCCGACTACTCTGAGACCTCGTCTTCACCATCTCCGTTGACTCTGCACAGTAATATTGTCGAGTTCGACAATTTAGTTACTGTGACTCAAACATTCATATAAAATATTGTCGAACTCGAAAATTTAGTTACTGTACCTGAACGATTCATATGTAATATTGTCGAGTTCGACAATTCAGATATTGTGTCTCCAACAGTCATATATAATATTCTCGAGTTCGACAATTTAGTTACTGTGAATATTACATTCATATGCGATATTGTCGAGTTCGACAATTATAGTAGTGTATGTGAGGATCGCATTACTGATATTGTCGTATCCGACAATTATTTAGTCCTACTTCAGTGTTATGCAAACCATTTGACTAAATTGTCGAATTCGAATGGGACCCACCAGCAGGTAATCAATCAAAGAGAAATTGTACAGGAGATTACAGTCTTCTAACAAATTTTACAACATCCAAGTGTACTACTGGCGAGTAAGGGTCAAAATGTACTTGTCGAGTAAGTGCACTATCAGCAAGGGTTTCAGAGTTCTTTGGAGAGATTAATTTCACCTCTAATGGCAGAATCGTTTCCCTTTCTCAACTGAAATCTCACCTCTAATGGCAGAAACGCAAACAAGATTTTATGATATGAGAGAGAAAGAGTGTTTGATATGAGAAAGAGAGAAAGTGTGTGTGTGATATGAGAGAGAGAGAGGGAGAGAGAAAAAGAGACTTGACTGATATGAGTGATGGGTTGTTCGAATTCAAAATTTCTTTCAAAAGAGAAGGAAATGTCTCTCAGCTAGAGGGAGTGGGCAGGTAGGACCTCCTAATTTTCTACCTCATTTACGTTATAGGAAATCTCAAAATTTGAGAACTACTCATCTAATATAGATGAGTGGTTGCGGCTGAGTGAGACTTGAGTGTCTCTAAATCCACTCCCTTTTCAATAATCTCAACTAAATTCAAAGACCTCTCTATTTTATCTCCTATATCTTCTCTTCACTTTCTCTCTCATTTTCCCCTTCAATCTCTTCTCCTTCTCCGTCATCTACTAAAACGCTTCGTGCTAGTTGCTGCTACTACTACTACTACTGCCACTTCAAGTTCCAACCACCAGTGCCACTAAGCAAAGAATATATTGAAACGCCCATATGGAGTGTCTGAAAAGCTAAAATGTCACAAAAAGTGTTCGTCCCTTCCTTTTTCGCCACTCTACTTCTTTCTTCTTTTTCATTCTCTCTCTCTCCCCCCAATCTTTACCCATCTCCTTCTTCTTCTTTTTCTACTCTCTTCCAAACCAGACTTCTTCTCTATCAGTTTCCCTCAGTCGTTTGAAATCTACCATTTCATGGTATACCAGTAGTCATAATTGTTGCTATTTTAACCAACAAGGATTACTCAATTACTCAACCTCCCATTTCATTTTTCTCTCCTCTCCTGAGTCTGACTCATCCTGTTTCAACTCAACAACTGATAATAGAGATGATGAGTCTCACCTCTTTATCAACATCTTTATATGTTTCCTCCTTCCCTCGACACCATATCTATTCAGCTCAGCAACCTCGTTCCAACACCCGCAAATCCTCCAAACCCACTAAAAAGCTCTCCAAACTCAAACCCCTCAAAACCCCAAGCACCCCTTTCAACACTGGGGGCGACGCCACCACCTACACTCGCCTTCCTCCTCGAGACGACTTCTCTTTCGACACCCCCAATACCGTTTTCGCCGAACTCAAACTATCTGATGTAGCCAAACAACCCCTTTACACTAATACCACCACCACTAGTAGTAGTGATTCAAAGGAGGAGGAGTTCTTCCCGTATCGGAATTTTGAAGAAATCTCTGCGTTTGAGTATGGGAATGTGGGTGGTGATGATGATGTTGATGTTGATCAAGTGTTGGATGATGGGGATAAGGAATTGGAAGATCTGGAGGAGAAGGAGAAAGGGGTGCCTGCGGTGATGCGATGTTTCGATAGGGCGAAGATATATGTGAAAGGAGGAGATGGAGGAAATGGGGTTGTGGCTTTTCGGAGAGAGAAGTTTGTGCCATATGGTGGACCATCTGGTGGGGATGGAGGGAGAGGAGGGCATGTTTATTTTGAAGTTGATGCTTCCATGAATTCGCTTTTGCCATTTAGGAAGAACATACATTTTAGAGCTGGGAGAGGGTATCATGGGCAAGGAAGTAAGATGGCTGGGGCTAAAGGAGAGGAAGTTGTTGTGAAAGTTGCGCCAGGGACTGTGATTAAAGATGGGAAAGATGGGGCGGTGCTTATGGAGTTGTTGCATCCTGGGCAGAGAGCGCTTATGTTGCCTGGTGGGAGAGGTGGGAGGGGAAATGCGTCTTTTAAATCCGGGACTAACAAAGTTCCCAAAATTGCAGAAAAGGGAGAGAAGGGCGCTGAAATGTAAGTGCTATTTCTTTACTACTAAAAGATAACTTATAGTTGAAGTTGGAATTAGACCAATAAGGTCATCAATTCAATGGGACTACGCTTTGATTCATATTAACTCCTGTGTTATTTCTTGAAGTTCGTATTTATAGTTTTTTTCTCCGATAAATGAAGAGATTTCATTTAAATTAAGAAAAATACCTTCAAATCACAAGGGCAAGAAGCCGCAGATACATCGTACAGGAAATGCATAACAAGTGGCCTCAAAAGACAAAAAAGGATAACAAGCAAAAGCCCTGAACACCCGGAGGAAGAAAAAAGCACAAGACGATAAGTCACCCTTCATTCAAAATGGTATCCCAACTACAAATTGTCTCTGCAAAACTGATCCCACTGATCTATTCAAAAATAGCTTCCCAAGAAACAAAATTCCCTTCACCTCTAGCAGAATGCATGGCAAATCAGACTCCAAACATATGAGAACTGGTCTGTTTCTCTCACTCCATATTGTCCAAATAATGGCATACAAGATCAACCTCCAAAATCTCTTACCTCTTGCAGATAAACTCCCCTCAAGCCAATTAGTTGTATTCATTATCCTTTAATGATACTGATGGCTTAACTAGTTCTATGGAACTTAGCTTTCAACTTTGTGTAGTAAATTCTGGCTTGATAAAAACCTTTATGTTTATGCAAGATAGCTTCATTTGCCCTTTATTGCTCATTGCTGATACAAATAAGCTGTAGAATTAACAGTTTTATTGATTAGGTGGTTGGAATTGGAGCTAAAGCTAGTTGCTGATGTTGGAATAGTAGGCGCTCCTAATGCGGGAAAAAGCACCCTTTTAAGTGCTATAAGTGCTGCTCAACCAACAATAGCAAATTATCCATTCACAACGTTACTTCCTAACTTGGGAGTAGTTTCATTTGACTACGATGCTACAATGATTGTAGCAGATCTCCCGGGCTTACTTGAAGGAGCACATCGGGGGTTCGGTTTAGGTCATGAGTTTCTTCGACACACTGAGAGATGTTCTGTCCTGGTATAGACTAACTCATCTGAAAAAGAAATGTTTTAGCTTAGGAACTCATTCATTCAAGTCACATGGTTTAGCACGATAAATGACATACTTGAGCATACTTATTATTATTAACAATGTGAAATCTTGCTGTACTGGCTAGCCTACACATACTTACTTCTTATAAGTTCCTGAATTTAAGATTTGCTGTTTACTTACTCCAAACAATCTATGTCTAACTCTCTTTGACCGGTTGATTTATTCATTTGTTAATAACTTCAACTCCCTAACAACATTACTGTTCCTACTTGTAGGGTAATGAAACAATAACCCATCATTGTTCCTACTTATCATATTTGAAGCACCAGTAGAATATATTCTTGCTTGTCTATTGAAAATGTAGAAGTTGCTGGCATTAAATTAAGTTTTAATTGCTATCTCTTCTCAAAATCTGTGCTCATAGGTGTTTTTGTTGTTTTATGGTTTCTAAATAATATCTAAATGCTGTTCTTGAAATAACCTCGTTAGCTTACGCTATTTATTTAACTGATAAATTCCCCATTTTGGAGGCTTAGGTACATGTTGTAGATGGCTCAGGGGAGCAGCCTGAATGTGAGTTCGATGCAGTTCGTCTGGAACTTGAACTATTTAATCCAGAGCTTTCTGAAAAGCCTTTCATAGTTGCATATAACAAGACTGATCTTCTAGAGTCATCCGAGAAATGGATTTCGTTCAAAGAGACATTGGAAGCTCGGGGTATCAAGCCTTTTAGCATGAGTGCAATGACGAGACAGGGAACTCGAGAAGTTATTTCTGCTGCATATGAGCTTTTAAGCAAAAGACAGAAAGCAGAAATGGGAGCTGAAGGTTACATTTTTTTAACATTACTTTGTTTAAATTTGTCTATGTCCATTTTGTGATTTTTTTTAATATATATAAGCAAATCCAATTTGTTCCTGAACAAAGCAACACAGAAGTCAATATCAAAGCCATAACTGAAACTATGTCAGAAACCTAGTAAACTAAACAGTCATATGAAACTACTCACTGTACTAAAGGGCACTTGTAGTGTATTCTTCAATTGTTCAACGACAACGATATTTGATCAGAAGGATTGCTGGCCTAATGCTGAGAACGACAAAGCCTCGGGCTGGTCGATCTCCAGAAGCATACATGTTACCTTGGCAGCGTTCTCGTGCTCTAGTAGATCTACCAGCGGGTACAGATTCTTTCCAAGCATCGTCCTCTGCGACTCAGTGATGCATTTGCGAGTACAATAGCCAAAGCACCAATAGGAATAGGTTGTGACATAGAAGCATCTCGCACTGACATATCCACCCATTTCATATGAAACAGAAAGCATGCCTCCGGCAACCCCAGGAATGTGGACATCAGCCATGTTATTATACATGCGTCCATTGGGAAGAATCTGTTTTGAAATTAGTGGCACATGCTGCTAATTCTGCTGTATGTGCCTTGTTCCGGCACGTCTGCTACCTGGTGGGCATTGTACTGCTGCTGACCCTGGGGAACTGTTTGTAAACTGATTCCCACCACCAGCTTTCGCATTAGGATTCATGTTTGTTGCTCCATTAGCAGTCGACAGAGGAGGTTGTTGTTCTGGCTGAGCTTCAATTGTGCCATCTCGTGAAAACAACCCCCCCCCCCCCCCTAATTTTGTAAATTGATTATTATTTCTCTTTTCTTGGAGTTTATTTGCGGGGTAGTTTTAGTTCGGTACAGTACTTACATTGTATTGTTAAGAGGAATTATAGTGAGAGTTTAACTGTGTATTTGACAATGGAAAAAATGGGGTTGGTGTGTCGATAGGGTTCTGAATAGGTTGGTTGGGGGTATGCGGTTTTAATAATTGTCATGTTTCTGCTTGACATGAAGTTCAGAAAGATCTGGGCTAATTGGAGATGTCATCTTGGTTAATTCAGTGGATTTGAATCATCTTCTGAGGGGGTTGCCTTGATGATACATTTATTTTCTATCATAGACAACGATTGACATCATTTTCAGTTCTCATTTGCATGCTGAACTTTTTCTTTTAGGATGCTTTCAATGATGATTCAATATATGTGCATCTCATTTTCTTCTGGTTGGTTTTGATAAAGTTCATTTTCTTGCTTTCATCACAAAGTGTCCAGCTGAATACCATATTCCAAGTTATTTGATTATTTCTAATTACAGCATTTTGTTTGACACGTTCAATTGATTTCAGGTTGGACTGTACCAGTGAACCTTAACCATGTTGCTGACATGTTACAAAGGCAAAAAAATGCTTCTATTAATGAATTTGAGATATCTCATGATAGCAGTTCTTGTACCTGGCATGTAGTTGGAGCAGGCATTCAGCGTTTTGTTCAAATGACAAACTGGCAGTATGTTATATCTTCTGCAACTTTTCTTTTATCCTCTATGTTTCAGTATTTGCGTCCGATATGTCTTCTTCTTGCAGCCTTTGCCTTTTCTCAGTCTTACATTGTATAAGTTTTTCTTCCGTCGTTAAAATGATTCGTAATTTGAGGAATATGAAAGGAAAGGACATTCTCGTTACCAGAAACAAAAATGAAAAAAAGTTCAGGAAAACAAACTTCAAAGAACCTTCAAGAATGAATTTTGAAATACACAAATTATCCCTCAAAGATACGAAACCCATCCCAAATTAGGAAGGGCGCTAATAAAAGCTGAACTATAAAGGCGAAGTATATAAGATCCAACTACAGCTCTAGGGGCTTACTAGCTTCACCAGCATGGATTATGAAACCTTGGAGCTCAAAGATACATCCTGAAGCCGATATGAAAGCCAAAAATTCTTCCTGTGGGTAGGTACGAATATGACACCACAACCAAGAGGTGGGTTCAAGCTCCCAAGGGCATATATTTGTTTCTATCGATATACCCATCAAAACCCAACAAATTGTAGAAACTAAAGGCCGGAAGAGATTTATTTCATAAAAGGTTAATTCAACTATTACATAAAAGTATATAGGCAACACAGTTATTAATTCAACTACTCCTATTAGGAATAGGAAACTCCTAATTTTTGAAAACTTCTAATACTACTATACTCTCCAACACTCCCCTCACGTTGATACACACGTATAATGTTCGTGTCAAAGTGGATTGTATAAGAAAAAGAAATAGATAGTCTCTTATAAGGTTACAATCGCCCCCTCACTGATAAAAAAATTAAACTCTCCATAAGACTGATAAAATCTCTTCTAGACAATCTTTGCAGCAGAAACACTTCAAAGCTTCACACGTCCACACGTCCCTTGTGAAATCGGCGGCAATAATCTCAACTTGCCATTTTTCTTACACGTACTTGTGAAATCGGCGGCACCTACCGACTTGTATGTTTTCCCACTCGAGGGTAATGTAAATATCTTGAAGAGACACTGAGGTAAAGGAATTAGTTGAGGAAGAGAATCACTTGAGGTAATGTAGATGAGAGATAATCAATTGAGGAAAGAGAAAATCACTCAAGGAAGAGAGAAAAAACCACTTTAAGAAGAGTGAAATTATAACCGTAGTAGAAGGAATTCGACATCTTCACCCAATTCAAAGAAAGAAACCGCGTCTCGCCATAGGAAACAATAGAAAAGATCTAAGAAAATCACTTGAGGAAAAGAGAATCACTCTAGGAAAGAATCACTCGAGGAACGAAACCAATAATTCATGATCGAGGTGGAAGTTAGTCTACCATTTTCATCTGGTCTAAAGAGAGAAAAAACTCATGACCGAGGTGGAAGGTTAGTCTAATAACATCTTCATCCGATCTAAATAGAGAAAATCGCATCTCGCGACGACAAACGAAAAATATCTCATCTCTCGACAATAAAAGATCGCAGCTCGATTTTGTAATTTATGCTTGTGAGTTTAGCGAATAACTGTAGGAGAGAATCACTCGAGGAGAAGCAAATCACTCGAGGAAACAAAACAAACTCATGATCGAGGTTGAAGGAAGTGCAACATCTTCATCCGATCCAATGAGAGTAAATCACATCTCGCGATGAGAATCAAATAAAAGATCACATTTCTCGAAAACAAGAGAAAATCGAATGCAAGTAGAGAGAGAGAGACAACTTGATTGGTCAAATTGAAGCTAAAGATGATTCATATGGTATGCATCATGGCATTTTGCCATAGTCATCACACGAAAAATAAGCCCTTGTCTTTAAACATCTCTACCGTAGATCACACGAAACCACGTATATAATGCCGTCAATCAGGCCTTAATTAAACTGCAAACCAAGGCCATACAATCTTTTGTGTCATTGCTCCGCAACAAAAACAAACTCTTGTTTGTTAAAGTTAATGGAGTTTCAATGAAAGTCCAAATAACATAGGTAAAATTTCACCAAAACTTGCCACTAGCATGAGCCCGTTTCAAAAACAAAATAGACATGGCAATATGGCAACTCGTAACCCCTTGGAAAAAAGAACTACAATAGAAACTATTGAGAGTTTCATCTTGCTCCACGAAGAAATTGTTCTTAAATACCAGAGGCGAAAAGACTTTTGTAGAAAGACCTTTAAAGTTCAGGAATCGCGGATCAGAAATCGGAGAACAATTGTAGAAAACTTTTGTACGCCTGTACCACGAGGAACCCTATTGTAGAAAACTTTTGTAATTTCAACCGAATTTGTTCTTTGCATTACAAACCCATAGAGAAGATTAGTAGATTACCAAATCAAAACCAACAGAGGTAGAACAATTTTCTAAACCAGGGCACATCTTAACATTATCATCAGCAACAAACAAAAGTAAAAGGAAGACATAGTCGGATTTTAGAAACAAATCGCCACCCTTGTAGAAGCTCTGAATCAAGATACATATCCTCTCTCAAATAATAGAGAAAGAGAACTCAACTAGGAGAGAAATTCAACCATAAAGAAACAAACTTGACGAGATTTAGTTTTCTCGAGAACTCGACACCAATATGAGAAGAAAATTAGGTTTCCCCAATTTAAAAGGAAAACGATAAGAAAAAATTCCCAAAACAATTCGAGAAGAGATACCGGACTTTGATGGTCCGGCGAGCGGAAGTGACAAAATTTTGGTTGTCTTCAAGAACGCAACCACTCTGATTCCATGTAGAAATTAAAGGGAAGAGATTTATTTCATAAAAGGTTAATTCAACTATTGCATGAAAGCCTATATATGCAACACAGTTACTAATTCTACTACACCTATTAGGAATATAAACTCTTAATTCTTAAAAAATTCTAATACTGCTATACTCTCCAACACAGATTAGATCCTTTTCAATAGGTTTTCACTTGATATATTTGGTTATGACATGTCAACTTCCATAGTTTAGGTGCAACTGAATCCTGAGTAACTGAGGTTTTTCTTCTTATTTACTGTTCCTTATTTATGTTATTCTTCTATAGCATCTCCAACTGGTGGTTACGTATGTCCCTGTAATCTCACAAACTTCTGAAACAGGTACTCAGAATCTCTGAGACGGTTTCAACATGTTTTGGAGGCATGTGGTGTGAACAAATCCCTGATCAAACTTGGTGTTAAAGAAGGTGACAGGGTTGTCGTTGGTGAGGTACTTTACTTTCCTTTAATTGTTTAATATCATGATGTAATACAACCAAATAATGGTATAGAACCTTTTGAAATTTTTGTGGCAACTTCATTTGTGTTGTTCTATCTTTCAACACGAAGAATCTGATAATTCACAATTTCATTCAATGTTTACCTTTTCAGAGAAACACCCAATTGCTTACACATATTATTGGCAAATGCCAGTGACAATCTTTGATAGTTTTTTTTTTTTTTTGACAAAATGATTTTTATTGAAGTAAAAAGAAAATACAAAAGAGAAAAAGATAGGTCCCAGACCTAAAAAAATGAGGGAAGCAACAGTATCAATACTGTTGCACGCCTCTAACATTTCCTAGGGGGGCGCCTCATCTAAATCTAAAGCTCGGTAAATTGAGTACATCATGAAAAAGAAAAGAACCTAAAAAACTAGGCATTGCAGGCACCAAGTAAACATAGGAGCAATAAGAATGGCCATGTTGGCAATCTTTGATAGTTTCATTGTCCCCTTTCAGATGGAGTTGGTGTGGCACGATTCCAACACCAATATTGGCCCATCCAATACGAGGAAGGACCAAGAAGGATCAGTCAAATGGCCTCAATGGAAGTAGTCCGCCAATTTAATTGGATCTTCATATTTTTTCTATTCTTCACTTTGCCGGTCTAAGCATCATTGTTGTGGGCCTCATGAATTGGTGTTAAGATGTGAGTCATGAAAAGGTGTGTGATAATATCCCTACGTTATACTTGAATCAACTTCATCAATTTCAAAATCCTCTTGTTGTCTTAGTTATATGTAGCTAATACCCACCTGGCTCGCCACAGATTTTTGTCGACATGCCTTTGGTACTACGGTACAATATTTTGACGGTGGCCCTATCCGGCTTTCTACAAAACTTTTCTTCTAAAGGAACATGCATCTAACAACCTAGCTAGAAGCTTTTCTGATTACATCTGTGTGGGCTCAGCCTGTACCAAGACTACTGTAATTACTTATCCTAAACACTTGAATGACTCTTCCCTAGCTCTGCCACTATACATACTTTCTGTCTTTGTTGGTTTTAGAAACTTATATTGATCAGCTCAAACTGGATACATGTAAAAACTGTGAAGTCAGTCATGAAGAAATTAGTACTTATTCTAAGATTTCACTTATCCAAACTTTTGATGCATCTGCAGGAGCCTTAACATTATTTATAACTCCATGCCGAAGAATGTTAAGTAGCAGGAGTTCGTTCGAAAATTTATACAGTTGCAAAATCAAACTGAAGTGGGTTATTCGTTCCGCTTGGTATGTGACGTCACACTCATTAACACTTACTTTGAGATGTCTGCTGTATTTATGATTGAATTTGTTGTATTGTTTGTAACGTTATTGTCGATGTATGCATGTGTATCAAAACGAATTGTAGGTGTTTATTCTGGATTTGAAATATAAATTTTATTTCGGTAACACCTTGTTATTACAAGGAAATGCTAGCGACATGGTTTCTAGGGGATTAAAGTTGGGAAAGGAGGTTAATCATGGTTGGTTGTGGTTTACACTTAGCTTTGAGGGCCTGGGCCTTGGACATAGAGAGCCCGAACCCTTCTTTCAAGTCCATCATTTCTTCGCCAACCCTTTCCCAGTCGAAACATTGAAGTAAGCACCCCAAATTCAATCCAGTCACACGCATAGCTAACCCTTCACCAGGACACCCTTTTCATCCCGAACCAATTGGCATAAGCTTGAACCCGTCTCTAACCCTCATCAAGGCATTTGAAATTGAACCTCTCAGGCAAGAACTTACCAGGCTCAACTCACAGTATTGGATCATTTTGTATTGCCCACAAGTTAAAGAGCAACATCGTGCCACAAGGAATGTGGGAGCTGTCTACGATGCACACTTTTGATGACTCATGAGGTAGCGAAAGGGGACTAGGCGGATTCATTCAAAGTGTCTTGGTGATGATGCATTGGAGGTATGGAAGTTTGGGGATGTCAGATTCTTCGAGCAATCTCACGTTACCGATGTTGGCATGGATCTCGGATTGTGTTTTCTTCAGGACTTATATTTAATAAAAGCGACATTGCCCATTCCATGGTTCAGGCTGATGTCGAGGTGCCTGTTGTTAGTAGCACCTACATAAAAGAAAACAATGCTTATATGAATTTTTTTCTCCTTCAAAGTTTGCTAAAATTTAAGCAAAACACGAAATCTTTACCGAGATTGTGGCTAGGATCATTTCATGAGTGTAGTAATCCAGCTCCGTCTCTCGCAGAGACAACAAAACATTGATCAAAGTGTTCTTTTGCTCAATATCGGATTCGATTAACTTTTTCTCTGTTTTTGCTGTTCTTTGATCAGTTCCTTCATGAATTTGTCTCTTCTTTTTTGACTTCACATGCTTCATTTCTAGACCGTTGAACCGAAACCACTTCAAGTAGGGTATTAACCGAAACCAATCCCTTAGAGCATTTCCAACAGAGACGGCATACCACTTTGCTCTAACAGAAATTTTTTATATTAAAAATGCTATCCACAATATTATTTTATGAGAGATGAGATTTTTATTAAAAATTGGAACCCACAGTATTTTTTTATTAGAGAGAAATAAAAGAAGAGAAGAAATAGTTGTGGGGGACCACAAAAGTAGTACGCATATATCACTCTCCAAGTTCCGGATTCGCATATTTTGGAGGGGTTGGAAGGGATTTTTGCAACAGTATGAGAAAACCTTAACAACATACTCTTCTGTTGGAAATGTTCTTACAACCTCACTAAACAGTCGCCTTTTCAAACCCCTCGCATGCTCACCGTAATACCTTTTCCCGCAATCATCATCCTCATGTTGTTGAGGGTCATCTCAAAAAATGTTGATTTCATGTCCACCGTGCGGTATTCATGTTGAAACTCTTTATCATTGAGTCCCTTGATCATTGTTCGTACTTCACCGGTGTGGACGACATTGAACATGTGAAGACGGTGTGATGAGAATATCTCTAGAGTAGCAATACGTCTAAGGTTGCGCCAATGATCACCACAAGATGCCCATGCAATCCTAGTGTAATCATAGCCATTGCATTTTCTTTTCCAGATAAGAGTTAAGGCCTATTTGCAAAGGTAATATCGTTCTTGGAGAGACAGTCCTCTGCAACCGATGGAGAGGAGACTACGAGGACGGGCTGTGATCCAAACCGGAGGAAAAGCACTGATCCATATCGGTTTGAGATGTTTGATAAGGTACGGTGGAGTGGTTCTCTTCTTGAGGAGGTGAAGGTGGCCGATAATAGGTAGAAACGGGGGACTAGGTGGGAGATTCTTGTTTTTGGTCATTGCGGAGAAAGATCTGTAAAGGAGAAAGAAGGGGAAGAAGAGAAGGAAGGACAACAAGATCATCTCCATCATTATTCTCTCACACTCCAACTCATGGTGTTCATCCAGGCTTACGCTCACAACCCTTCGCTCAATGGATAATGGACATTATGGGGCCTATAAAATGATCGTATGCCTATTAGGCTAAATTGCCAAAACTAAGCGAAGGGGTCTGATAAGGACAATTTTTGGGTCATGCTTGGTCTTTGGGTGAGATCATCATGTATATTGGCTTCAAATGATGATGATGGTTGCTCCAAATATCGCCAAACTAGGTCTTAGTTGCAAATATTATTGGGGTTTTACAACTGAAGAGAAGTTCCTCCAAGTGGGTTTTCACTCTTTAGACTACAAACTAATGTGTTCAACATTGGCAGAAGTATAAGCATCATCATCTGAAGCTAAAACATGACCTGATACAAAGACCACCTGTGATACAACATAAGTGTGATTAAATGCATGGAAATACAATCCAAAACAATCTTCAATATCAGTTACAGTAACCAAATTGGAAAGAATAGACAGACAGTCAATATTCATAAGATATGCATGGCTTGTATGAGCTAGGTATACTATGTTTAACGAAGAATGCGTTTTGCAGTATCCCACGGTTAGAAACAGATTAGCTTACTTTGCAACACTGCCATGGCCTCCCGTGTTATGTACTTTACTTTTTATGTTTATTGTTAGAGTTGTGCCCTATTAAGTAGGGAGAGAATTAGTCTTTTTGCTTGAAGTTGAGGGCTAATAATTACGAGTGAATTAGTCTTTACGATTCAGTAGTAGTGTCCTACTTTATTGGTAATCAGTTGTAACTCAACACCTTTAAATAGTGAAGAAGGTGATGAATAAAATGAAGCTTAGAATCATTTTATCTCAACCTTGAGTTGAATTGAGGTCAAGGTTCCTTTATAAACCTATTGTTCTTTTATTTTCCCAATTTAAACATAGGTCCGAGTACAAAGAAGGGAGAAGGTATTCAGTACATACCAAAGTGGTACCAGAGCCTTGCTATGGATCCAAGAGTCGAGAATTTGAAGAAGTTCGTGGAGATGTAAACAACGCAGATGAAACAGCTAACAGAGATGTTGGAAAAGCTCAGTACTCGCGTGGAGCAGATAACAGCTCAATCGAGCAACAACAATGCTGAAACTTCAGCTAATGCTAGTCGATTCAACGATGGTCGTAGATACGAAGATGGTGGTTTCCAACATTTTCATTCAGGCAGTTCTTTTGTGCCTAAGACTATAAAGATCGATTTCCCTCGTTATAATAGCGCGAAGAAGACCCAACCACTTGGTTTTGCTGGGTAGAACAATTTTTTGAGCTCCATGATACGCCTATATCCGATCGTGTCACCTTGGCATCGTTTCATCTAGAAGGAGATGCACAATTATGGTATCAATTATTAAAGCAAGAAAAGGTTGTCGTCTCTTGGGAGGACTTCAAGGAAGGTCTGGATTCTCGATACGGTCCTAATAAGTTCTTCGATTTCTTTGGGGAACTTACCAAACTGCAGCAAACCGGGACTGTGCAGGAGTATTAAGGTAACTTTGAAAAATTACTTGCTAAAGCTGGACCATTAGCACAAGCAAGACAAGTGAGTTGCTTTGTAAGTAGGTTACGAGATATTATCCGAACTGATGTGCAAGCCAACACTCCTAGTACCTTGTCATCGGCAATTGGGTTAGCACGGCTATATGAAGCGCGCGACCTCTCTCACCAAAAGACACCCCCAACAACTTCAAAAACTAGTACTCATGTTCGAAGCATTTTTTCCAATAATACAACCATGTCACCAGTAAAGAAGTTGTCAATAGAGGAGTTGAACGAGAGAAAAAGAAAGGGGTTATGCTTTCGATGTAATGAAAGATTTGTGCCAGGTTATCGCTACAAGAGGCTGTTCTCAATTCAGACCAGTCAAGGGGATAGCGACGAAGATGAGGAAATGGAAATTGATGGTGGTGCGGAAGATCAAACACCAGAAATCTCTTTACATGCTATTGCCGGAAACCATGCACCAGATACTATGAGAGTTATGGAAAGCCTTGGAAAAAAGCAAGCCACTGTGCTCATTGACTCTGGAAGTACGCACAACTTCGTGTGTGAACGGATGGCGAAGAGGGTTGGATTGCAACCAAACTCAATTGGTGGTTTGAAGGTGATGGTAGCTTCCGGCGAGATATTGAGGAGTTCAGGTAAATGTGCTCAGACTCGATTAATTTTACAAGGTGTTCCGATATCTGTAGATTTTTATATACTTTCACTTGAAGGATATGATGTTGTCTTAGGTGCTCAATGGCTGAGTACTTTAGGACCTATTGAATGGGATTTCTCGAAACTTCATATGAAATTTAATGTTGAAGGGAAGGAAGTGAATTTGCAGGGTTTGTCGACTTCCAAAAATAAAGTTGTTAGCAACCTTCAAATACTAGGAGCATCAAGAAAGAACAAGGGAATTCTGTTGAAGTTATATTCCTTGAAGGAGTCGCAAACACATGTTCCTGAGTCTATTATGCCTTCACAAGTCAAACAGTTACTCCACAAATACAAAGGGGTTTTAGCAACACCTACGGGCCTTCCTCCTTGACGCTTGCAAGATCACAAAATTCCTTTGCAACCTGATCAAGGGTCTATCTCTGTTAAGCCATATTGGTACCCGTATTTTCAAAAAACAGAAATAGAAAAGTTGGTGGCAGAATGCTATCTACTGGTATGGTTCGACAAAGCAACAATCCATACTCTTCTCCTGTGATATTGGTAAAAAAGCATGATGGTTCGTGGTGAATGTGCGTCCATTACCGAGCCCTGAATAAAATCACAATCAAGGATAAATTTCCAATTCCCGTGATAGATGAGCTATTGGACGAATTAAATGGTGCGATTTTTTTTTTCGAAGTTATATCTCCGCTCGGGTTATCATCAAATCCGGGTGAATCCTCGTGACATAGAAAAGACTGCTTTTCGAACTCACCATGGGTACTATGAATTCCTAGTAATGCCGTTCGGCCTTACCAATACACCCTCATCCTTTCAAGCGCTTATGAATGAGGTATTTCAGAGTTATTTAAGAAAATTTGTTTTAGTTTTCTTTGATGACATTCTAATATACAACAAGACATGGGCTGCACATATGATTCATTTGGAGGTTGTATTTTCTATATTGAAATCTCATGAATTGTATATTAAGCGAGAAAAATGTCAATTTGGCCAAAACAAGGTAGAATATCTTGGCCATGTAATTTCAGATACGGGAGTGGCGGTGGATCCAGAAAAGATCGATGCGATGGTACCTTGGCCCAAACCAACAACATTGAAGGCGTTAAGAGGTTTCTTGGGGCTAACGGGCTACTACCGAAAGTTTATTCAAAACTATGGTAAAATACCTGCTCTACTCACTCATATGTTGAAGAAAGACTCATTCCTTTGGACAGAATTGGCAGGAGTATCATTTCAACAACTGAAGGAAGCCATGACGAAATCCCCAGTATTAGCTTTACCCGATTTCTCACAACAATTCATTGTTGAATGCGACGCTAGTGGTTCAGGCGTGAGAGTCGTTCTAATGCAAGATCATCGACCTATAACCTTTTTCAGCCAAACATTACGTGGAAGGAACTTCTTGATGTCCACTTATGAGAAGGAGATCTTAGCATTAGTATTGGCTGTGGAAAAGTGGCGGCCATACTTACTGGGAAGAACATTTTTGGTGCGGACTGATCACTGCAGTTTGAAGTATTTGTGGAGTCAGAAGAGTACTACTCCAGCTCAACAAAGATGGTTGTACAAGCTAATGGGATTTGACTTCATTATTGAATACAAAAAGGGAACGGAGAACGTTGCGACCGATGCTCTTTCAAGGAGAAAAGAAGGGGTACTTGCAGTTATTAGCCAACCAATTCCTAATTGGCTTGAGGCTATCAAAGAAGAGGTGAAATCCAGTCCAGATTTGCAAAGTTTAGTTCAGCGTATTCAAGATGATGATGCAGTGGGGCCATGACAGTTTTGCGGTGGGGTTATATTCTTCAAGGAAAGGATTTATCTCGCTCCAAACTCTTCCTTAATTCAAGATATTATGGGGCAATTTCACAACAGTACTCATGAAGGATACCACAAGGCTCTTCAAAGAATTCAAGCAAATTTTTATTGGACGGGAATGCGAGGCAAAGTTTGAGAGTTCATTGCAATTTGTGATGTATGTCAAAGGCATAAGTCAGAACAACTCTCTCCTACAGGTCTACTTCAACCACTTCCAATTCCAAATCAGGTATGGGAAGACATTTCTATGGATTTTATTAATGGTTTACCCACTTCAAAGGGAAAAACTACGATCTTTGTCGTGGTTGATAGACTGTCTAAGTATGTGCATTTCATTTCATTGTCTCATCCTTACACGGCTGTTGGAATTGTGCAAATTTTCTTTGATAATATCTTCAAATTACATGGAATGCCGAGGTCCATTGTCTGTGATCGTGATCCGACATTTACCAGCTTGTTTTGGTCCGAACTGTTCAAGTTAAATGGTACTAATTTCAACTACAGTTCAGCCTATCCTCCTTAAACGGATGGCCAAAGCGAAGTAGTAAACTGGACTGTGGAAATGTACTTAAGATGTTTTACAAGTTCACGACCTAAGGAGTGGAATCGGTGGTTATCATAGGCTGAGTATTGCTATAATACCAGCTTGCATTCGGCATTCAAAACAACACCTTTCGAAGTATTGTATGGTAGGCCACCACCAACCTTACTGACATATATTCCTGGAATTGCAAAAGTTGAAGCTGTAGACAAGGAATTAATGGCTCGTGATCAGGTTATTAAGGATTTGCGAACTACTATCAAGGAAGCTCAATCTCGCATGAAGAAAGTATATGATCGGCACCACAGAGAAAGAAAATTCGTAGAAGGAGATTGGGTATATTTGCGTCTTGAGCCATACCGTCAAATGACACTTTCGATGAGGGAAAATTTCAAATTATCACCAAAATATTATGGGCCTTTTCAAGTTTTAAAGAAGATAGGTGTTGTGGCTTATAAGTTGGCTTTGCCAAAGGAATCTCGGATTTATCCCGTGTTTCACGTCTCCTTATTAAAGAAGAAGATTGGTGAAAATATCCAAGTTTAAGTCGAGCTGCCCTTGATGAAAGATGATGATGACTCTCTCTATCCTAAACCGCAAGCTATTCTTGATCGTCGCATTCATAAGAAAAAGGAAGAAATTTTGATTCATTTGCAAGGTCTGTCACCAGCGGAGGCGACATGGGAAGAACTAACTGCAATGAAAGAGTAGTTTCCAGGCTATAGCCTTGAGGTCATGGTTGTTATTTAAGGGGGGAAGAATTGTTATCTGCTTTACTTTTTATGTTTATTGTTAGAGTTGTGCCCTATTAAGTAGGGAGAGAATTAGTCTTTTTTGCTTTAGAAGTTGAGGGCTAATAATTAGGAGTGAATTAGTCTTTACGATTCAGTAGTAGTGTCCTACTTTATTGGTAATCAGTTGTAACTCAACACCTTTAAATAGTGAAGAAGGTGATGAATAAAAGGAAGCTTAGAATCATTTTATCTCAACCTTGAGTTGAATTGAGGTCAAGGTTCCTCCATAAACCTATTATTCTCTTATTTTGCCAATTTAAACATAGGTCCGAGTACAAAGAAGGGAGAAGGTATTCAGTACATACCATCCCGCCTCCTTTGTAGATCTTGAGGAGCAATGTTTGAGGCCTGCAAATTAAGTGATTAAGATTTGGATTAATTAACACTAAAACATAACCCAATCTTGTAGTCACAGTTTTAGGGCCTCTGGCAACATCTGCCATGAGAATTTTGTATCTGCTTTGAAGCACCAACCAACTCTATAGTCACTTTTTTTTTTGGTTGTAAACAAAGATATCTCAGTAAACAGGAAAGGAGCTACAAAGTTTAGAAGGCGAATCGGGTAGCAGCCGTACCACAAAACATGTGTGTGCGGTTTTTTTAAGGGGGTGGATTTAGAGACACTAAAAAGCAGGACACTCAACTCTCGCTCAAACTGAACCACACATCTCTAGGATGAGTGGTCCTCATAATAGAGGAGGTGAAAAAGAAAAAAAACAAATAATATTAGGTGGAAATGAGTTGGCATCCACTCTCTCTTCAGTGGGCATATATTTATCTTTCTTTTCTCCAGTTTTAAATTTCAAACCAGATCTGACTCTCTCTCTATCTCTTTCTTCTCACCAAAAAACTCTTTCTTTCTTTCTTTTTTTTTTTTCTCTCTCTCTCTCTCTATATCTGTCTTACATAGTGAAGAACATTAGCAAAAATTAAGAAATTGAAGAGTCTATCTCTCTCTCTTACTGTCTCAGTCGAGACGGGCAAATTTTCTCTTAGTCCCGTTAGATTGATAAAATCATATAAACAACTCCAAAACATGAAAAATAGACATGGGAGTTTCCTAATATCGATGATTCCAAACCCCATTAAACAAAACTTATACCTACGTGTGATAGTTGCTGACAATTTACTTATCCATATATTGTCGATTTCGACAATTTACCCATCCATATATTGTCAATTTCAACAATTTACCCATTCATATATTATCGATTTCGACAATTTACCCATCTCGATTTTGACAATAATGTAAATCGGACCATATATAATAATAGCCCACTAAGGGCACATGCGTCATTGACTGAATCTTCTAAGTAATTTCATAGACAAACAAGGGCATATGATGTAAATCGAACCAAATATAATAATAGCCCACTAAGGCACTTGCGTCATAAACTGAATCTTCTAAGTAATTTCTTAGACAAACAAGGGCACATGCGTCATTGACTTAATCTTCTAAGTAATTTTTTAGACAAACAAGGGCACATGCATCATTGACTGTGAGCTAGCTATCTTTAGCAATTATTGTCGAGAGTTGCTATATATTGTCGATTTCGACAATACTTATGATCGACAATTTACCCATTCATATATTGTCAATTTTGACAATTTCAATATATGGTCGATTTTGACAACAATATAAATTGAGCCATATTTAATAATAGCCCACTAAGGGCACATGCGTCATTGACTGAATCTTCTAAGTAATTTCTTAGACAAATAAGGGCATATGATGCTAAGGTACATGCGTCATAACTGAATCTTCTAAGTAATTTCTTAGACAAACAATGGCACATGCGTCATTGACTTAATCTTCTAAGTAATTTCTTAGACAAACAATGACACATGCATCATTGACTGTGGGCTATCTTTAACAATTATTGTCGAGAGTTGCTATATATGCCAGCCTTATTGCCGAAATCATTAATAATTATTGTCGAGAGTTGCTATATATGCCAACCTTATTGTCGAAATCGACAATATATGACAATCTGAAGACTGTGAAAACTTGTAATGTCGACAATTCCATAATCAATGCATCAACGAAATTACAATCTGGGGAGGCAACATGAACAAACAGTTGGGAAGTTATGATGCCAAAAATCGCAAAATTAAGAAAACGAACTTGTAGAGTGGCGTACTTCGATGTTATTGAGTTTAGAGAGGTAAACCTTATTTCATAAAATTCGTTCTAGAAAGAAGATGATATTTCAACATCGATAAATTCATAGAAATAAGTTACAAAGCAATATCATTTTACATCGACATTAAAACTACATGTTAAAACTACAGTGATGCACAATCTATATAAGAGCACTCCAAACCACTGATGCTCCACCAAATCCTAATTGCAATGAGCAACAATACTCCACACGCTCCACAACCAACCAAGGGAGAGAGAGAGAGAGGAGAGAGAAACAAATCCAAATAGCAGCGATCCTCGATTAAACCTTAAAAAAGAGATTTGTCACGACACGAAGGCAAACTAAATTTTTTTGCCATTGTTCTTCACTTAGGTAGAGAGAGAGAGAAAAGAGAGAAAATAATGAGATCTGAGTGAAAGAGAGAGAAGATTTGTTTTCAAAATTAAAATTGCAGAGATGAGAGAGAAAGAGAGAGAGCCCACTTGAAGAGAGAGTACGTGCGTCTCTGCCAACTCATTTCCACCTGGGTTTTCTTTTCCACCTTCTCTATTATGAGGACCACTCATCTCTAGAGATGTGTGGTTCAGTTTGAGTGAGAGTTGAGTGTCTCATTTTTGAGTGTCTCTAAATCCTCTCCCTTTTTTGAATACTATCAAGATGTTACTCAATCATAGTTGTTAAGGACTGCCAGACATAATAATGAGACAAACATGGCAATATTAGTATGACACTAAACCACAGTACAGGCATTAGAATTATTAAGAGACAATGTGAAGGACAATTAACAGTTCTAAAAGTAAAACAAAAGCAAATTAACCACAGTTCTCAAAGTAAACCATACTTGGTCTTTGTGTGAGATCATGTAAATTGGATTTAAATGATGACAATTGTGACGCCCTAGCAAACGCTGAGCAAATCTACCCGAGCATTTTGAGTTATGACCTTGCATATATGTTCTTTATATCTTAATATAGTTGTACGCTAAGTTTCGCTGAAAACATAATTGGTTAAGGGAGCGAGAAGTTCCAGTACACTTCGCCTCCACTTTTGATGTTTCCTTTTGGAAACTAGCTATTTACTTAGTAGCTATATTAAGGAGGAACCTTGGTCCAAACCTCTTGACAAAGTAAGTTTTATAGCTTTGGTCATCTTGGACCCCGGCTCATGGGCTTCACAAGGGATGTTCATGAGTTCTCCTTGGCCTAGGAAAGGCCAAGAGACATTGCCTTGCAATGCGGTCCACTTTCCCAGATAGGGTGCCACTATGCCGCCGTTGTGCCCCACGAGCCAACCGAGACGCACCGCCCCTTATAGATGGACTATGTAACTAGTCCAGGCTCGTCGCCCCTTTATATATATGTATATCATATATCTGGAACCCGGCATAATGAGCTACCCTGATCCGTTACAGGACATGTCTATTATCCGTACCTCGTGCCCAGTCACGAGAGATTACACTGTAGGGATTATTGAGAGAACCTTCAGCGTTGTCGTATCTATCAAATATCTATTCGATGATCCCTCAAGAGTATCCAAGATTATCCGGATGTCGCTCTAGCATTCGTGGCTCTATTCCACTGGCGCGTCGTGCCCAGTAAAGAAGGCTTGTGTATGCCGGCCGCACGTGCTTGTATGTCGTACGGTCTCATATTTTGCTGTGCTCCGGGCACTGTAGTGCTTGACCCGAGTCGGACCGTGACAACAATGGTTGCTGTAAATACCACCAAACTAAGCCTCATTTACAACATTTCTTGATTCCCTTACACCCCAAGATATATATATATATATATATATATACCCAAAATTAAGATCAAACATTTTTTTGAAGGCACAAAGCCATGGAGATCATCTTGTTCCTTTTCTTCTTTCCCTTCCTCTTTCTCCTCTCCAAACTTCTTTCAAGAGCCAAAAACAAGGGATCTTTGGACTTTAAATCGGCATGAATAAAGCATACGACCGCATTGAGTGGGTTTTTTTTTGGCAAAAACTCTTTCGCCTTTTGATTTTCATTAAAAACTTATTGACTTCATTCTTTTTTGTGTTCGGTCAGTCTCTTTCTCTATCTTGGTGAATGAGACTCCATTCAAGTTTTTCAAACCTATTTGAGGTCTCTGGCAGGAAGATCCGCTTTCGCCATACTTATTTAATATTTGTATGGAAGTCCTTTCTATAAATCTTGAAAAAGCACAAACTAAAAATAGAATTGTTGGCATTAATATTTCACAACATTCACCCCCTATTTCGTTTTTCCAATTCACCGATGACTTATTTCTTTTTAGCCACACTAGTTCACAAAAATGCACAAATTTGGCCAAGATGATTGAAAAGTTTTGTTTGGCCTCTGAACAATTGGTTAATGAGCGAAAGTCTGTGATGTATAAGCCCAGATTGCTGAATCGTGAGGTGGTGGGTGTAATAGCCTAATTTTAGGATTTAAACTTAGCCTTTACACCAGATGTGTTTAGAATGCTCAAGAATAGTAAGTAATAGCTAACAAGATAATTTAGCGTGGAAAACCTTTGAATAGGTTAAAAACTATGACCTCTCTTGTAGATTTTTAGAAAGAGAGAATGATATTATTGAGATTGCTAGCTTATTACAATGAGTGTTATGAGTATATGCAATGTTAGAGGTTGAATTCTCTCGTCCTTTATCTAGAATTCTCAAGTCTTATTTATAAGTCTCATAATATGACCATTTGACGACCATTAAGATTCTTAATGATGGACGCTACAAAATTTATTTTAGATACTCTTTGACCAGATTGTGTAACGTTATGATCTTTGTTGCTTCGTAATGACTTTGTGGATGATTGTACATTTGTTTAACTCAAATTATTGATGTAGAGGTCAAAAGTGATAACTAGACCTTAGGGATATTGAATATGTTGATGAGGTCGAGGACGAAGTATGAGTCCGAGATGCAGAATAAGCTATTACAAGACGACTCTCAACCAAGAGCACGATAAGCATTATAGGCGAGTGGTATTGGTTAAGAAACTCGTGTTATAACTATTTCTTGATATTGCAGTCTTGATTCTGGCTGTGTTATAAATGTGCCACGTGCTCTATTAATGAGGTCAAAAGTTTGTATGTTGATCTAAGATGAAGCATGAGTCTGAGATACGGAATAAGCCACTACAGTGGGTGTTGTCAAGAACTGCTTTCGGGTTCGAGTTTCTAACCAAAGACCTTATATTCAGAACTGTCGGTCCCAGCCATCAGACAGTATTCACAGGTAGAGAAGTAGAGCCCCTTAACCACCCCTACACTAGACCGAGGTTCATCTCTTTTTCTTTTCTAACCAGTCGACAGTTACTCTGAAATTAATAGTATGGGCATTGATCTTCTTTCCAGCATTTTTCTTCCCTGTAGCTGCAGTTGAAGTCGTCTTCGCAGTAGTCGACTTAACCTTACGGGGTCGAGGTTGGAAGGAGCTATGAACGTCATTTAGTTGATCGACATCTATGGTAGTCGCACCCCTCCCAAAACCTCATTTTCTTCTTATCTTACTCTACATCTTTTCTCTTTCATAACCCCCTTCAATTTAGTATCCTTGTGACTCACCCTTACCCTAGGGAGTTCTAGTTCAACAAAAATCTTATTGATTCGGGCGTTGCAATAAGACGATGTCGAGATAGCTAGGCTCCAACGGTATATCTAAGGGCTGGGGTTTTGCACAACAAAATAAATTTGATCAGTCGATCACAAGTTTAATCTAAATACATAGTTTTGTATACTCGATTATTTAAAGATAACATAGGCTCGTACATCTGCAGTTCCCAACCACCCTCAACCCAGACTAAGGTCTCGTTCCAGTGTCAACCATTGGTGCTCATATCGTAAAACCATGGTCTACTTTCATCATCTTTCACATGATAGGTAATTTTCTTTGGATTGAAGGCCATTTTATAATAAACGACAATGTTGAGCGATGTCACATTCGGCTCGCCAGCCCTCTACAAATCTCTATTCAGAGCGTCGACTACTAATATCATTACATATAAATTCCCGTTTATCTGGCAAGGGGAAACATTAATGAAGTTTAACATCTCCTTCACTAGATTAATGAACAAAATCAACATACCGAGCTGGAGCTGGCTGACATAAACCAGCACGCCTAACTCCACGTGGTCGCCAAAGTCCCCATCATAAAGTGTAGTTGTGATCAACGAGATGATATGATAATTTGTTTGATAAAGCCTTAATTTCTTCATATGAAAAGTTTCTACTAGGGTGTCCTTCTCATCGTCGCCCTCATCTTCCTCATCCTCACCGTCCCCATCATTTTCCTCATCCTCGACTTCTCGGCCAACCTGGATTACGTTATGGTCGCCACCTCTATTCCTCCCATCCAAATTATCATTTTTAGTTGCCTCACTATCCTCCTCAGGATCAACCTTTCTAGTTGTTTGCGATTGTGAGGTACCCTCCTCGCGCATCCTTGTGAGGGGAGTCACATCAACAAAATCCATCATCAATATGTCGTCCTCACTATCAGATAGGTCATGTCGACTCAACGTCGATAACGCAATCATGTTTAGGTTGTCTATGTCAAAATCTATCGGCCTATTAATGGGCTTCCTAGTGCGCATTTGCCTACATGATAAAATAAAAGATCAGTCAAGTTCGATTCTAGCGACAAGTTATCTAAGGTCGAATGTTATACCCCTCTCTCTACAATAAAATTTTTTCGAGCATCAGAAGTCGATCGACCAATCGACCAACTTAGCCTCGTAAACTTCTTGCTATATGATTTGGTTTATGCTTTTTAAATCGGGGGTATCATCGATCTATATAAGGGTTTTGTTCACAAAGTTAATTATTGGGTTTCCAACACTAATTGAATCCAGATCTAATACTTAACCACTTTCACACATCCAATTCAAGTACAATATTCGGCATTGACCACAAACAATCACTCTTCTATAAATTCTAGCAGTTATAATTCAAAAACCATTCATCCTCTCCATTATTGCTATAGTTTAAGGTCCGCCAATAATGGCGGACCAAGAACACGCCAAAGTTAACAGTTGCAGGAAATAGTAACGCAAATCTGAAAGTAGAGAGAGAAGAAAAAGAACTCACCAATGATCTAAGTAGCGATAAGAGTTTTAATGGCAGAGTCTGAATCGTAGAAAACCTTTTACATATCTCAATAATATTTTTTGGTCTCCAAAAATGAAATATTGGGAGAACGGTTAGAGCACCTGTAGCAGCTAGGTGAAGGATAAGAGGGCGAGGTGGATTCCATCCTTCACCCTCCAAAACGCCAATCCACCCCACAACAGCTAGGTAGATCAGCTGAGCTGTCCACCCCAAACCCACCTCAGGGGTGGTCTCTTCATTCTTTGGGTAGATTTTTGGAGGATTGATGTCGCGCAATTCTGAACTGTGCGTAGCCTTTAGATGAATTAGATACTGACACTTGTCAAGCTTTAAGTGGCTTCCATGCCCCGTACTTCAGAACTGTGCATAGAGTGTATACGCTCATGATGGAGACACGTGGACGGCCAGGATTCAAACTTTGCTAACGGCTAGTTCATGCTGCGCAGTTCACTACGTGGCTAGAGCCTGTATGAAAATGGTAATCCTTCCCCTCTTTATACTTGGTTTTGTTTTTTAGTGATCAGAAGGCCTATAGTTTTAGGCATACTTGTTCAACAAGAACCTCAACGGTTATATTTTTAGGCAAACTTGTTTAGTAAGAATCTCAACGGCTAGTTTATTGGCCAAACTTGTTTGACAAAAAGCTCAACGGCTAGTTTTTTTACCAAACTTGTTTGACAAGAAACTTAACGGATAGTTTTTTTCATCTATAAAAGTCATTCATCTTGTACACTTAATTATCTTACTCTTTTACAGTCAACTTTATTCTCTTCATCTTCTAAACTCTACTCTATTCTCTTGTTATCAATTTTACCCAATCATGTCTGACCTAATTTTGCCTAACCTAATCATGTCTGACCCATCATACTCATCCTTGCCATCATCGTCTTTATTATCATCTGGAAGTGAAGAGCTCTTCCGACGTCAAATTATCATGATGCATGAGTATAATAAGATTTTCATGGAGATGGGAGAAACGGAAGAAAAAGAGCAAGATGCGACATCATCACGGAGGCGGGGGGGGGGGGGGGGGGGGTGTAAAATGGGAAGATTGACAAGCGAAAATACCGTAATCATAAATTAGGCAAGTTTAGCCTTAATCGGGATTATTTTGGTGCCAACCCAGTCTTCGTCGGTATCCTATTTCGTCGTTGATTCTGTATGAGCGAAGGTGTGTATAAACGTATTCATGATGAAGTTATTTCTATGAACCCTTATTTTATTCAATGAGAAAATGCCACTAAGACGATGGGCTTATCGTCGTACCAAAAGATAACGTGCGCACTTCACATGTTATGTTATGGTACGAACGCATACACCCAAGACGAATTCGTTCAGATTAGGGAGTCTACAGGTAATTTGAGTTTGAAAGAATTTTACAAAACAATTATAACATTATTCAAAGCTCAATACCTTAGATCTTCCGATAAAAACGATACATTACACTTGTTAGAAATGAATGGATCGCGAGGCTTCCCGGGGATGTTAGGTAGTTTAGATTATATACATTGAAAATTGAAGAATTGTCCTACCGGGTGGGTAGGACAATATACCGGGTATAAGAAAATTCCGACGGTGATTTTAGAAGCGGTTACATCACAAGATCTTTGGATATGGTACGCATTCTTTAGGGTGCCCAGATTTTTAACAACTTGTCCAATGGAGTTGTGCCGCCATGCAATTACAATATAGGCTCAGCCCTGTACACTATGTGGTATTATTTAGCGGATGGAGTCTATCAAAAATGGCAAACAATTGTTCAAACCATAAGAAATCCGTCCAACGATGCCGAAAGATGTTTTGCAAAGATGCAAGAAGCATGTCGAAAAGGCGTAGAGCGTGCTTTTGGGGTATTACAAGCTAGGTTCAAAATATTGGCGCACGATGTACGATTTTGGAAGCCTAATGATCTAGTAAATATTATATATGCATGTATAGTCATGCACAACATAATCGTCGAAGATGAACGTCACACTTACATCCGGCAAGTAGATATTGATCCCGAGTTTAAAAAAACCATAGATACTTGAAAGGAGACGTTAAATCCAAGACACGCAATCAATACTATGGCACAGTACATCAAGAAGATTCATGAAATTAGAAATCAAGGTGCTGAACGGCATGGCAAGAGGAGAGACCAGATTAAGCCACGTGTCTCCCAAGGTTGCCACGCAGTTCTAAACTGCTCAGCAAGAGCCTACAATTTTTGCCTTTGCTTCCCTTCTCCATACTTAGTTTTTTTTTTTGTGATTTTTCTTTGAGGTATTTCCTCAAACACCTGATGTGCCCTCTATGGTATGTGCATCTCTTCATACTTAGTTTTTTTTTTCTTATTGTTCGTTTAGGCATTTTATCAAACACCAACAAAATATTGCAATATTATCATAATTAGTTGTTTTATCTGCTCCACTCTACAGAGAATTTTATTTAAACACTTGAAAAAACCTAGTATTTGTGGCAAACAAAAGTTTAAACATAATGCATAATCAATTTAACTTAGTTTAAACATAGCATATTAATTATTCTAAAGGAAATATAACATAAACTCGATAGTCTAAACAAAGCATAATAAAACATAGCCTAAGTGGGACGACTTCTCTTCGTTTGGTGGGCGTGTCTGGTATGGGTGAGACTCTCGTTATAGGTACATTAGACTTTTGACTCTGTCTGATAGTTGATAGACATATCAGATAGTCTTTTTCCAGTGACTCAGATAATTTCCTGTGACTGATGTAACTGTTCCTCTAACTCCTCTGTGCGTTGAAAGTGTTGCCTTAAATCTTCATATGCCGCATACCGTATTCCTTGGCTTTTATGCCACAACTCATCAACAATATACCTAGGTAGACAGGTGTGTGGTACCTGCATGGCCGGGATCGGTAGCCGTCTACATTCTCCACTGCTTCCTGCCATCTCTATGAACCATACCAGATCCCCGAATTCCACGCCGTATGCCTTAATATCATAGTTTTGTACATGAGAAGACGTGGTTAAACTCGAAGTAGGTGGCAGAGTAACATTGGGCCTCACTAGATCACGCCCGACCATCCAAATATTCCTGGCCCTCTTCACTAAACTACAACCGATCTTGGGATTTGGATGAGCCAAACGCCAAAATGTCATGCAATTCACGTCAGTAATGATTTAATTATGTCTATCATAGAAGGCCACATCTTTCAGTCCCTGATAAAGCCGTCGATCGTACCATAAAAATTCTATAATCTATGTGGAGGGTCATTGGGAGCACTATCATGCTCGGTGTTCTGACGCATACACCGGTCTTCTAAATACCAAAGCGTACCATTCCCGTATAGGACTGAAACTAATGGAACCCTTCTTTCACTAATCTCTGTGGCAACTCTTACCTCTGGATGGATTGCTTATCTAGACCTCGCCCATGGTTACAAATCAATGTTGGTTTTGTCCTTTTATTCTTTCATTTCTCTGATCACAGCATATGAATGATGGATCTCAGACCCTGAACTAGCCCTTTTATCTTTTCACGCACCCATACGAGGATAAACATGGTTGAAGTTGTTCACCTTCACCAGATATATTCCAACGCGATAGTACTCAAAAAACTTAAACTCCAACAAAACATAAAAGCCTGTAATTGATCTCTTCCCCTTCCCACTCTTCAGAACTGAGATTTCCTCTAGTCCTCGATATAAAGCCGCCATGATCAAAGTACCCCAGTTGAACCTCGACGCACCTAGAATATGGTGGTATGTCAAAGCTACAAGATCACTGGCCGGCAGAGATGTGCTAGTATTCGAGAAGAAGATATTACCCATCATGTATACAATAAATGCCCTCGCATACACGAGATCCATATCTTGGTTATAACAGATGGTTTGAGGATTCAAAGCATCTCTCCTGGTTTTCAACTGAGCTAGAGTGATGTTACCATATCTGATGTCGGTCGTTGTGATTTCGGGTAACAATGTTTGTGCTTCTTTGAACATACTTATCGTCCTACAGGAGTTCAAGACCCACTCCAAAACTTATGCCCGTTAGCATGACGAAGTCTAATGGTGTAAGGCCAAGTTCCCCGCAAGGGAAGTAAAAAGTATGGGTGGAAGGCCACCACCGTTCCACGAGAGCATGAATTAAGCGGTTATCCAAGTTTCCTACCTTAATCCCCAAAATATCTTTGAAACCTATATTGTCGACCAACCTCTTCAATGTGGGATACCTTACAATCCATTGGTACTACTTTAATACCTTATCCAGTGATCCCTATATTATATTTTATCTCGGTTCTGCAAAAACAACACATTAGCATATTAAATTTTCATTCGGGCATTTTGTCGAACATTTGACAAATAATGTTAATAACACATAAATTTTACACAAAAAACTTATCGGCAATTGTTTCGATCCAATAGAAATGTGAACCCAGTTGTATGGAAAGATATCCACTCGGTGCAAATTCTCGAGGGTTGGGGCAGAATTATTATCCGGCGTGAGGTGTAACGGCCTCATATTCGTGACCAATTCTTTACCCCTTCATTTAACTTCATCACTTTGCCTACATCTAGTTTTGGGAATAACACGGCTAGGTCCCGACATTGTTAATCTAAGGATAATGAGATTGAATTACTAGGAAAAGGTGGGGGTTGGGAAATTTATGAAAGAAGTTGTGTTTGGGTGTTTAAACTAGAAGCAATAACAATACTAGGCTCTTACCGCGCAGTTCTGAACTGTACGACATTAATTAAAAAAATTAATAATTACGTGGCTTAATCTGATTGGTTATCTCTGCCCCACAGCTCAGAACTGCGAGTGAGGATTGAACGTTTAGGATGTTGAGACGTGGCTTAATCTGGGACGTAGGTTGTGCCCTGCAGTTCTAAACTGCGGTGGCTAATATCCACCTTGATTTTTGGCTAAACTATTATGGGGTAGAGGTGGGGTGGATTGAATCCGCCTTGCTTTTGGGTAAATTCACCCATCCAACTGCTGCAGATGCGTTGAAGTATGGGTTTAATACTTTGGGATGGTGAGGAGGTGTCTTGTTTTGGGAGAGGGCAATGATGAGGGGAGTGCGTTAACTTTCTACTAACCCCGCACTCTCTCTCCTCTCTTATTAAGTTCAAAAAATGCCTCTTCAACTTATTTTCCCGCCTTTGTTTTGTTCTCTCTATTTTTTCCAATCTCCCATTTTTTCTATCCTTCTCTACCTCTACCAACGTAGTCACTATACCCTTAAACCTTTCATCAAGGTTCAAATCACTCTAATCTTCTCTCCTCAATTTAAATACCAAACAATTCTTATAATATCCACGAGAATCTTTGAAATAAAAACTCTTGAAATATGGGTATAATCCATCTTTCTACCTTATAGCCATAAACAAGCTTAAAACCTCTGACAATCGACAGAGGTTGACAATTAATGACATCTCGATCGGCTACTAAACAGGTCAACTAGGGTTTAGATGGCCATCTTGAACAGAGTTGCAGGTGTACTTCGTTCGATCAAAATAGGTAAGGATGTAAGAAGATTCAAAAAGGAAAACACGCAATCAGATCGAGCATCTATTTATCCTCGACCTCAAGGTTCCAAACGACTCAAGCTAGTCAGAACACAAATTGGCATTTTGAAGGGATCGACCATCCGAGTCAGGTAGTTCTAACATTCTCGATCACTAAAGGGCAAAACAAGACTCAACAGGAAAAGTAGAAAATACATCGATCATCCACTTCATGAATGCCCACCTGTTATACCTGCTATAGCTTGCTCGTCCTCTTCGCGAATTTCTTCATGGGCAATCTTCTTAAGCGCAAGCTTCCGACTTGCGACATCCACAATCTCATCGTGGAAGGCGTTGCACCATAATCGGCAATCAAATTTAGCCAGTTACTCTTCGACCGACCTACCTTCAATGTTAATTGGAACTGGCCTTGGGATGTGAGCGTTGAAAGGAAGGGTGCCAAAGTAACGCTTCCTCAATCCTACTATATTTAATAGTTAGTTGACCTTCAGCAGTGTAACGAGGTCATTGGGATCGTGTTCTTACTATCAGGAGTGGAACCAGGATTCTAGGTTGGGGGGTTAAGATATTACGGGGGTTCGGGGGCTTGGCCCCGATTTTTTTTTTGAGAGTATATTAGTAATTTTAGAGGGATATTTACTAATATTATTGATTAATTACGTAATTTCTTTACGTATACTAAACAAGTTATTAACATATCTCAAACATAATCATGATAAAAATAATTTATTCTAAAGAAAAAACTATATGTACCTGGTAAATCTAGTGATTCCTAAGAGATCCATAACTAATTTAGCAAATGCTACCATGAACAATTGTATCACCTGATAGAGTTTGAGAGAACAAAAGAGATTATCCAAACACAAAGCAAAAAATAAAAATATGCATTAACAAAAAGAGAGAACAAAAGCAAGAAAACTAGAACAAATAAAAAAGATTTCATTTTTTTTATTCAACTTTGTACCTGATGACCACTCATTGACAAGGTCAGGATCTAATAGCCCCAAAAATCTCAATATTTAGCACAATTAAGCTCACTAAAAAATGCATAACAAAATCAAAATAAACAAAAACCCAGCTTGATTATATTTAATCCAAGAAAAAACAAGCAAAAATTGGAAGCAAAAAAAACCCATTAACTATGTTTCTTCTCTTGTAACTAGAAATAACAATAGAAAATCATTCACAAAAAAAAAAAAAATCTAAAGTAGTTTTTTTACCCGGGCTATAGCCCGAGTGAGTCTACCTTTGGTTCCGCCCGTGCTTACCATGGCCAATGAGAGAGTGGGCAAAGTAGATTCAGAATGACAATAAAATTAAGGGGAATATTAACCTTTTATAGAGAAAGTTTGTATTCCTTCATTAAAAACGTAAGCACAATCAATGCAAGACATTAATAATCCTAGTAATCAGCAGTGGACCGGTCAAACCATAATTTATGAGGCGTTATCTTCTCAACTGCAATCTATAGGAGCAATTATTCGACGATAGCTAAGAGGAGGTAAATGTAATAGCCTCCTCGATCTGATCGGTCATAGAAACTCACACCCAGCCAAGCCAAGATCTTGAAGTATACCAATGTTTGACCTCTAATATAAGAATTGTCAACATCGACTACACGAATGGTCACATGCAGAGAATAGAAAGGAATCCGAATCAACTATCGGGATTGAGATTGACACGTCAACATGCAAGCCAGTAAGGGGGAGCTGTGAAGTGCAGTTAGAAAGTGAAGTACAGCTGTATTAAGGGAAATAATGTAATTTTAACCCATCCCCTAGGTCTTCACCTCCCTATGCCCTATAAATAGAGGAGGGGAAGGAAGAGAGGGGTTCAGATGTTTTCCCCACACAAGGCTTGAGCATATATCTTGACCTTACTATAACCCTCTTATCCTATTGTAACACTTGTCCACATTAAGATCTTACCAATATATGTATCATCCCATATTTTAAATCCTCGATAGAGGTTTTGGGACCTCCTATTTTACAGGACTCTACGTAAACGCTGTCATGTTCTTTCGTTTAATCCATAGACCACACTGGTGTAAGGTCGATTCCTTTGTACACAAAATTTAGCCTGACAGTTGGCTTACGTTTCCAAAAAAAAAAAGAAAAAATGTGTGGACGACCGATGCCCCAATTAGCTGAATACTCTCACATATCACATGGTAATTTAGATTATTTCATAATCATGTTTAATATTTATAGTGAGACATATTCATGCCATATATAAATTATTTCCATGTCCTACTCCTCTAGCAATCTTAACACTTCCAAAGGGGTCAATATAGTATTTCCTACTGACACTCGAGCTACACAAGAAGGAATATGTATATACGAGCATTTAGCGCGTGCACACACGTTATTTTTGGGATTAAATTGGGCTTTTGAAAATTTTTTGAACTTTAAACTTAATGAATTAAGCAAGTTTTTTTAAGAGAACAAAGCAAATCCTGTGTTCTGGCTAAGTAATGGTTGGATCGAATCATATATAGGCCTTGACGGGGGATAGTTGCATGGTGGTCATTATCATTTTTATGTGTTGGTATTTAACCAATTGTTTTATGCATACTTATAGAACAAGTTTAATCATAAGACATGAAAGCCCCATAGGATTTTCTTCATTGATATATCAACATATAGGACTATTATTTGTACAGGTACACAATACTAATATTTCTAACCTCATAAAATTTAACAAATCCTTGCATAATAATTTATTTCTCCAAGAGAAAACTTAACTTTGAATCGACACAGTAGGAGCACCAACTATCCTGGGGACAGTGTTGATTCTCTTTGACGGAATCCTCGAATTAGCCACTGCAGCAACAAATACTTATGCTTTCAAAACGGAATCATGATCACTTAAAGCACCAGTTCAATATTTTGAAGGTCGCATGAGAATTTAGTTCAATGGCTAGTGGTTTATTTTTGGGGTATAAAAATATACTTTTAAATGATTGGACAAGGCTGACATGTGACCAAGCCGAAGCCCATTTCAATATTTAAAGTAAACACTAAACTAACCCCTTTCCCTTATAGCTCTAAATCAAAGATAGGGGTACAATTTTGGTGTTTTTGATCCATAGTCACAGCAACAACATAGCTATCACTAAAATGTTTCATATAGTTTGCTCAACCTAAAATAAATTAAAATCTTAATAATTGTGTTTCATACAATATTTCAAATACCTAACTTGATTAATCACATTATAGAGCCAGTAATGACATCATTAACATCAAAACAACATTCATCCTTCTAACCTAACCATAATTATTTATTTTACACTTATGAATTAAATTTAATACATACCCTGGAGAGAGAAAGAGACTATTAAACTCCGCAATCGTAAGCTCGTGGTGTCTTACCTGAAACAACCCAATAAACAAACTCTATGATTATTACCAACTGAGTGCATTTATTGAAAATGCATGGAGATTTAGTAAATACAACATCAGTAATGTGGTAAACAATGTTAGTAATTTATCATAATAGTACAGTTCCAAAACTGATCCAGTAGTACCAATTTCGCCTTCCTAGTTATAGGCCTTAGTTGTAACAAAAATTTCAAATAATAAAAATTAAGAAAAAAATGCAAATCTATATTACATTCTAGGTTACTTGTATCAAGACAAACTTAAAACAACACGTTCTCCGAGGCTAAAATGGCGAATCTACGGTTTAGATTTGTTGTCAGGTTATACAACTTCCTAAACTACCAAAATTTCTTAAAAGATTACATCTGTCCCTAACTCTTAAGTAGTTATGCCACAGGTTTAACTTGAAATTATAACTACATGCATTAACTTCTCTTTCTACTTTACAAGCCTTTTGCATCTTTCTCTCTCTCTCCCTCCCTCCCTCCTCTTCTCTACAACTACCCTCTCCTCCCATTGAATCCGCTCACCACAACACAACAGGTACATCTTTCTTCAATATAAGATTGTTACTCAAATGTTGATCAATTATCTTATGATTCACAAACTTTTCATACTTACCTTCGCATGCTGTATATGCCTGTTGTGAGTATTATAATATCTTATGAAAAGTACATGCATTACTACTATTATATTGAAGACAAAATATCGATTTATATCATATAGTTATGTTGATTAGAAACAGGGTATTTGATCAACATCGTTGATTAAACCAACTTGTGCTATTAAGAATTCTCCTCTCTCTCTCGGTGATAACCGCCAACCATCGTGGAGAACCTGACAGAACGTGGCGATAAACGGATTGCCCGGAAGGAACGGTGCTTCTTCTTGAGTTTAACTCAACGAGAACCACCGACCATCGTGGAGAACGTGACGACAAATGGATTGCCCAGAAGGAACGGTGTTTCTTCTTCCTTTAGGAACTACTACGATGGATCCTCCCCTAATAAAGTCGCTTCATCAAATTGGATTCTCCAATTCTGATGACTCCTTAATGGGGTGCTTCATTCAAAACATCGAATAAAACATCAACAAGTCTCTCGACAACCCCTTGATCAACTTCAACTTCTTCTTCAAGGTGCCCATCTCTGATTTCTCCTTCTCCTTCATCTTCATCCCCTTCTCCTTCTTATCCTTCTTCGTTTCTTTCGCCTTCACTCCGCACCTCGGTGGCTTATAATAGTACTGTGGATGCCCATGATCTCCGAAATCATTACTCGATAACCCCAAAAACAAATTTCTGGGTTTTGTCGACGACGTCGACACCTTGAAACCTATATCGGGAACGTCGGGGAGTGATCGGGAGATGACGCCGGAGACCTCCATTGTTGTTATTATTGTTGTTGTAAGAGAGTTTTTCTTGAAGTTGGTTTATATTGAGGAGTCCGGATTTGCCAACCCTCCTTAACGGAGGGTTGTGCAAACCCTCTCTCTTATTGGCTAGAGAGTTAACAGATGTTAAACACTACACCCTAAACCCTTCTAAATCCCTATGGTGGGTTGTGCCAACCCTCTCTCTTATTGGCTAGAGAGTTAACAAATGTTAAACACTACACCCTAAACCAATAAGAGAGAGGGTTTGCACAACCCTCCGTTAAGGAGGGTTGTCAAATCCGGACTCTATATTGAGGTTGAAGCTTAAAAGGGCAAACTAACTGTTTAGCTACGTGCCGGTTTCTGATTGGATGGGTTTCGATTTTGGCTGACGTGGATGGGAAGTCTGGAAAATTGTGGCGGGTTTTAGTTTGCCACACTTTTTTACGTTTTAGACATGCGTAAACACATATACATCGCCTATATACATGGTTGACAGAACACCTCTATTTGGAGGGCATCAATGTTACCCAAAATTTGACTCCCTCCATACAGAAGAGACTCTTACACTGTTGTATTGTAGTCTGATCCAGTCCCATTTACTTTGAAGTTTCCAAGGGATTGAATCTGTGTTGAAAGCTTTAGATGTTGAAGTAGAGTCAGTTGTGATCCAAATGTCTTTATAACCCAGTACTAGAGCCTTTGAGATAGATTCTACAATGGCAGTACACTCAACATTATAGGCTATAGTCATAGGGATATTAAGAACCATAACAACAAGGGCAGAACAGTTGTGATCTCTGTATACAGCACCACATCCACCATGCCTCGATTTCCCATAGAAGCCCCATCACAACAAATTCTTAGAGTACCTACAAAGGGGGGAATCCAATAGCAAGATAATACATGTGAAGGTTGTTTGAATCTGCACCCCAAGAGTTGTAAGAATTTGTAAGTCAAGTGTTGTATTATGCATGTATGTCTTCGCCTGTGTTGCACCTTCTCTTAAATCAAGCAAAATCTTTCTTTTCATGGTAGTATAGTATATATGCTTATCATGAAAAAGGGTTTTGTTTCTTTGGAGCCATACATTATATGATGTGATCAGGATTATAGAGTACCATAGATCTTTGATTAAAGAAAAGCAATGTGGACGTGTTTTGTAGTTAGTGCCCTGTTTGGCAATGTCTTTAATTACTTTAGTTGTGAAAGTTGATTTTGATGATTTCACAATTGTACATTGCTCCTTGCGTTTCACAGATTTTTGACGAAAAGATGAGATATGAAACTACTCAATCTTATAAAAAAAATGAGAAGAAAATGAAGAAAACTTTGTCAATGACACAAGTAAGCAAACCCATTTTGTGAAGTTAAACTAAATTTACATAATTCAACTAATCTATATCTCAAGAGTTGCACTGATATATTTTTTTTTCCTAATTGTTCAGGTTAGGAGGGAACAAAATGCAAACAATGTTGTTGACATCACTACTATCAATGAGAACCAAATACAACAACCAATACTACGAGAGCCATACATGACAAGGACATTCGACAGCCACATCAATGTAGAAGTTTGTTCAGGAGTTCGGTGTGTGAAATATATACACCAGAATATCTACAGAGGGACGTGAACGCACCACATTCCACAGCCACATGCATTTTTTGTACATAGTTAATAAATTTTTATTTTAATTAAAAATAATTGTAAAGATTTCATAGCATTAGAATTATCTCAATGTCTTTTCACTGGAATTTGCAGACATGCAACGACATCATAAGTAAATGTGGAAATAAATATTTGAAGAATAAATAAGGTTATATAGTCCCATAAAACTATTAGAATTTCTACTACAATACCAACAAGTAGGGTTGTATACGGGTCGGGTCGGCACGGGTTTAGGCCTGGATCTTATCCGAACGGATAATACCGGGTCTTTAATATTCAAACTCGAACCCGGACCGACATACTCCACGACCCGGACCAGAACCGAACCGGAACTATCAGCCCAGGTCGGATTTGTACATCGGGTTTGATTTAATATCAACTTTAAGCTGATTGAGTATTGCAAAAAAAATTAAGTTTGTGTCACGACGAAATTTCAACGGCAGCAGCTTTGCACTCTCATCAACCAACATCAAAATCCAACATCAAACTATATTTAGGATTCTTCATTTCATACACACATACACATACATACACATTGTTCCCTTTACCTTTTTAAACAGAGATACCCAGATCCGATCCAAACTTTAACTTGCGAAAACCTTTGATTCAACATAACATTTATTTTCAGCACTCATACTTTAACTTGCAAACACCTTTGATTCAAAGTTGCAGATCCAGAACATAAGATTCATGTACAACATATCTAACCGCTTCTACTTGCGCCATTGTTGCAGAATAAATGTTTTAAAGAGATAGATGTGTTGTAGTTAAACTAAACTTTAATGTTGTGTAATTGTTTAGTTGTTGTTGGCGGGAGAGAGATTGAGAGAGAGAAAGAAGAGTAGTTGTTGTTACGGAGGAAAATGATAAGAGTAGTTAGTGTTAAGATAAAAAACACAAAGGTCGGTTCGGGTCATGTTGGAGAAAAATGAGAGCCATGTTTGGTGATGGGATATTTTCCTTCTACTAAGTTAATTGATAATGGGAACAATGAGCCATGTTTGGCAATGGTACCTCTATGCCCTATTTGGGTCTTTCATTAAATTATTCAAAATTAAAAGTAGACATGTACTTCTTTGCCCTGCTGGGTATCTTTTAATGTTAGGCTTTCTAACTTAAATATGGGTGGGTACCTCTATATCCTGTTTGCCTTTTATTTGTTTTATTATACTAACTTGAAATTGTATTGACAAGAATCATTGGGCAACCATATTATCAATGCTAAAGTATGTACAGGAGTTCAATGTGTGAAATATATACACACATATATGGAAAGGATATGATAGTACCACGATGGTATTTCAAGCAGATGACAAAATTAAGCATTGGAAACGAAGGAGTCTGATCGCAATATGTTACAACATGTTGTTTAAGGCTTATGTATTTTTGTATGAAAATGTAAATTTTGTTTTCTATTTACTTTTCTATTGATGTCAATACAAAAAATGTTATTGTAATATTTGTAGAGGTTCAAACTTCTAATGTTAATTTTTAACAGGAAACAACACTTGGTGGGAAGATTTCATATATTAATTCATGCGTTGGCATAGCACCGAAGGCGCGTCGACGTCTTCACCGTGACTTGGTCACGGGTAGTACTAGTAGATAAACAAAGTTGAGTACATAAGATCAGGATAAGAGAACAAGTCTCACATATATTCTAACTAAACCAAAGTGAGGGATACAATTTACCTTTGGGAGATTATAATTAAAGATCCCTAAAAGTTGAACACAATAGATTATGGATAAGAGAACGCGTCTCACATATATTCTAACTAAATCAAAGAGGTCAAAGGGATGGATAGAGTTAACCTTTGGGAGATTGTGAAGATCCCTAAAAGAATAATGCTCTAGAAAGGAGAGAGTAGGGTTTATGCGAGATATAGTAAGTTGAGCATAGGGTTTACATAAGTCTGAGAAAAAAGGGAGAAGGAGAAAGAGAGAGTAGGGTTTGCGGGAGATATAATAGGTTGAGCCTAGGGGTACCTCGAGATAGATTGTGGGAATCAACGGCTAAGACCCCAGCCATATTGTTGGTTTTTTTCTTCTTATTATAGGTTAAACTTTGGACTACAAAATCCGTGCCTTCAAAATTGCATAATGATTATTGATAGCTTGACGTATCCTAAAAATACAAATAAACCAAAAGAAAATAACGAGTGAGCTACTAGAAAAAATATATGACATTAAATCCAAGGAAATAATAATTTCCAACAAATGATTCCCACATAGGTATTGAGATTCCCCTTGCTCTACTTCGACTTGGATATTCTTTTAAAGGAGCGGATTGAACTAATATCTAGAGATGTTGAAAACAACGCCCACTCAAAAACACAATCAACACCACAAAAAGAAAAGAAAAAAACATAAACACAATTACCTAATGCAACATCAAATTCACGATCTGGGGTTACTTTAATTATTGTAGTGAAAGTCTAAAACCTCAAATGCTAGAATAATTCAACCCTTTGCAAGTAATCTGATTTCGACAAAATAACCAAATAAAAAAAAACAATTAAATAAAAAATTAATTTTTATTTCGTTGATAGAGAGGTTTGTGTGTCTGAATTAGATCGGTTGGTAGAAGGTGTTTACCTTTGTTATTACCAAGTGCTCTTTGTTTCCTAGGGTTAAGCAAAGCTGTTTAAACTTTGGCCTATGATGTGGCACCACTTTAATCCATTAATGGAGGTCGACTTACTGCTTCCTCGTTGTTGTGCCTTGGTTGATAAGTTGGTACTGTGAAGTGGAGTATAATTGCTAACATTATGGTTAATAACATGGCCATTAAAGGAGCTTAATCAAAATCAAACTTTGAAGAGAGATTGAAACAATCAATGGGGCTATCTTTAATGTTCATTAATCCATGAAAAAGATAGTCTGATTCATGCATAAATACAAGAGACATAACAACAACAATAACTGACCTCATTTCTTAAGCTCTAGTTGTAGACACACCCAAGAAGGTTTTCACAAATGAAGTTTCTCTGAATGAATTTTTTGAGAGATCGAAGATAGTGAGGAGAGAAATATTTTAGTATTGCCATTCAATTGGGCAAAATAAACAGGGCTAGGATTGTAATTTTTGGCTAACTTGGGATCCAAAGGCCGAGATTGATTTTTTCGGACAAAACTATAGATCAACGGCTAAGACTCCAACCATATTGTTGGTTTTTTTTTTCTTCTTTTTCTTCTTATTATAGATATAAGGAGTCAGACTTCAAGGGCAATGTTGCCACATATCCCAATGAGTCCCTACGTTTCTTCTTCGCCATTCTAAGCCATATTACCAGTCTAGTCCAGCGGTACTCTACAATATTTCAACATCGGTCCCAATAAATGTTCAAAGTAGAATCTAAGATGAACTATATTCCAACATTAATAATACAGAATATGCCAGGATGGTTAACTGAAGGTCTTAAATTTTATCCTGAGTAAATTAGAGCTTAAGCGCTCATATTAAAGTAGAATTTGGCATCTTCAGGTTTCTCAGATACTGAAGGAACTTAAATCTTGTGAGAATTAATTTAATATAAAGTTGGTTGTAGTAGCCTATTCGCAGCCTTCCAGTACCAATCGAATACTCGAAGGCTGCATCGAAGCCTACCTAGAGATTCGAAGCCCAACAAGACAGTAAATAAGTCCACGAAGCCTTCAGAGATTAGTCGAACACTCAAAAGACATTATCGAAGCTATCTACCACAGTTGAAGCCGAAGACAGACGGTTAGCACCAAAACTCAGCATCAGTAACAGAAAAACTTTGACCATGGTAATACATGGTCGAAGGCAGACACGTCTGATAGCCAACTCACCAGACAGAACAGTGAATCAAGCTGCCTGACAACTACAGCATCAGAACCGACTCCGAGTACGGAACAGTTATCCCCAAAGGATATACATGTAATCTGACCTCCCATGGCGACTCACCTTTTTTCTATCTCCTATAAATAGGAGGGAGGAGGCACTATAAAGGGGTTAGAAAATCTATCCCAAAAGCCCTTCAAGATTACCTTCGAATACCCTGTAACTCATTCCTATTCGATCTATCATCTAACTCGATATATAACATCAATCATTCAAAATCCTCGCTAGAGGTCATGAAGTAACCCATTCTAGGACTCCACGCAAGTGTGTTAGCTTAGTAATATAGTCTATTATCGCCTTATATACTTGTTTAAGCCCCTAGTCAAAGATAACTCCGTGGTATAAGAACTAGTTTCCCCTCTTACGAAACTTGGCCCCTACATTTGGCGCCGTCTGTACTACACCCATCCTACCCATTCCCTTTTCTCTCTTTCAACCCCCTTATAGCCTTACTCAATGGCCCCCACCCTTCGCTCCACCTCTTCCATCGTTGGAAACTCCACCGACAGAGTAGCCACTCAACTTGCCCTCATTACCCAACACTTCGCTCAGGCTGAGGAGCGCCATAACAATCAGTTACGCATTGAGCGTGAAGACACCGTCAAGAACTCGAGGCTGAATGGCAACGCTGTTTAGATGACTATGACCGACAACACCATACTCTAGATGAACTACGCCATATAGTTCGCGAGCTTCAACAAGGTCACACCAAAGATGCCCCTTAGTGATCTCGATTACCCGCCCCCTCACGCATTTCAACCCACACTCGGCTTGTGCCCTACCCCCAAATCGAAGTTCCCTCGGTCCATCTTGGCGCCAAGGGTGCCCCCACCGCCATATCCACCGGCTCGATCCATCTTGGTGTCCCTGTTACGGAGGACTCCTCCGATTCTACACTTCGTGCTTCTCGCCACCTCACACGGCGTCCTGCTCGGGAACGCCTTGGCGAGCGAAGTGCCGAACATTCCCCATACCCGAGGTCTCACCACCCTTGACCCCAGCGATCTCCTCCTTGTCATGCCTACCTCATACAGCAGGAACTCAATAAAAAAATCCATGCTGCTATTTGCATCAGCGCGAGCCCCACACCGAACTTCTGGAGTCGGTTAAATAACTCCATCTGCCACAAACCCCTCGTAGTTGAAGTACCTCCAAATTTCCATACCCCTAAAATCAGGAAATACCGCAATACTGACTCTCAATCTCATGTTCCCGAATTCCAAAATGCTTTAAGTTTGTATTGCACAGCTGACCACATCTTATGTCGTATGTATCTCACTAGTCTCACTAATAACCCTCTTAAATGGTACCACAGCCTCCCTAATGGTTATATCCGAAGTTTCGAACAGTTGTCAAACCTTTTTATCTTCCAGTTTGCCTTTAACAAAGACCGTGAGGTCCAAGTCAATATTATCTTCAACTTTCTCAAATCCCCTAACGAAATGCTCGAAGCTTTTACCAAGCATTTTCTTGATGAGTCACGCAAAGTTGAACACCTCGATTGTGAGAATGCCGTTCTCGTGTATTCCAATACTCTACCAGACCACAACCATTTTAAGGAGTACATCGTGCTTCATATGCCACGAACCCTCGAGGAGATGCTATCCAAGGTTAACAGATACATCGACCTCAAGCACCTACACGAAGCTAATTGCCCGGGGCAACCCTCGACCACCAACCACAACAAACCTCAACCACCGCCTATACCCATGGTCGCCCCCGTCTCACAGGAGAATGAGAGCCGCAAACGCCCTCACTTCGATGATGCCCCTTTTGAAATCCATAAAAAACGACCAATGCCCATCTTACCAAAACTCACTGCACCCATCAGTACCCTTCACATATACATCCTGGCCGATCCTATCTGGCGTACCCCCTTCCCCATTGAGGTCTGTAAGGAAGAACCCTATTGCCAGAATCATAAATGTAATTGCCACCCCACAAACAAATGTTATGCTCTGTAATGATCGTTGGAAATGATTCTTAAAGCAAGTCATCTACATCGATATGTCGCCGGTTTCCCTAGCTATCTTGATGGGTCGTATCTCAAGCCTCAACCCGCTCCAACTACTGAACCAGCCAAGGTATATATCTTCCAACTCCTCCTCATCTAAGTTAATAACATCGATAGTGGCCATACTCGAAGCAAGCACAAACGAGTGGAAGAATGCTATAAGCTCACTTATCAGGAGAAATTACCCATCCTTCTACTCGAATCTAGCCAACGCCCTCGACCCAAAGGTATATCCTTCATCGATTGTGATACTTCTTATGTTCGCTTCCCCCACTCTGATCCTTTGGTCGTCATGATCACAGTCGAACATCTCGTCTTACACACTATGCTTATTGATCCAGGCAGTGTAGCAGACGTCCTCTTCCTCCATATCGTCTGAGCCATGCAAAAAATAGACCTTATTACACTAGCCAACGTCGAACTTAAGGGCTTTAACGGCGCTACTGAAGTCACCGTTGGTCGCCTTAGCCTCCCTGTCACCACTGTCCCAGTTACTCTCCAAGCCAGTTTTCTCGTCATCGACAATAAATCTAAATATCTGGGCATTCTAGGGTGTGTTTGGCTTCATGCCATGAGGGCCAGACCTTTTACCTATTACCAGACACTACGTTTCACTACCCCTTATGACACGTAGAACATGAAAGGCTCCCAACGCCTCGCCCGCTCATGTGGGCACCCCGAGATCGATCTTACCAAAAAACTTGTTAAGCCATAGAAATCAATGCTTCTCTCACTCCCCACACCCTCAAACCCTTCTACTACACCTATCGAACCTACTATTTATATCGAACTCAATGGCTCTGGTCGAGGCACATTCATTGGTAGTTTCTTGAATGAGGCCGAACGCCATGAACTCACAATAATCCTTCGAGCTAACAAAGACATCTTCGCCTGGACCTTCCAGGATATGCCCGATATCGACCCCACTATGGCCTGCCATCGACTTGACCTCATCTATAAATCCACAGCTGTAAAGCAGAAGAAACGTACTTTGGCCCTGAGGATTCGAGAAGCCGTAAACCTTGAGGCCAAAAAACTCTTGGCCGCCGATTTTATCAGAGAAGTTAAGTACGCCGATTGGATCTCAAATATTGTAGCTGCCCTAAGAAGAATGGTAAGATCTGAATCTGCATCGACTTCACAGATTTCAATAAACATACACCGAAGGATAATTTCTCTTTCCCGATCATTTCCATGCTTCTGGATGCTACAGCTTATCTATGATAGATGCAACTTCAAGTTACAACCAGGTACCCCTCCTCCCTGAGGACCAACTTAAAACTTTATTTATTACTGAACAAGGACTTTATTGTTTTAACGTAATGCCCTTCGGCCTAAAAAATGCGGGTGACACTTATTAACGTCTTGTTGCCACCATGTTTAAATCCTTGCTTGGCAAGTCGGCCGAAGTCTATATCGACAACAGGCTATGCAAAAGCCTCCACAAACATACCCACATTCAGGACCTAACCAAAGTGTTCTCGATACTTTGCTTTTATAACATGAAATTGAACCCTGACAAATACCAATTTGGCATTTCATCCGGCAAATTCTTGGGCCACCTCATCAGCAAATGAGGTATCGAGATCAATCCTACTCATATTTACGCCCTCATCGACATGCCTTCCCCTTGAACTAAGAAGGATGTCCAAAAGGTTGCTGGCAAAATAGCCATCTAAAACCATTTTATCTCAAAATATTTTAACCGTTGTGTTTGGTTTTTCTCCCTCTCACGCGACCAAGGCGTCGATAAAGCTAATAAGAACAACCCCGAAGTTAATTAGACACCCGATTGCGAACAGGCCTTCCTCAAACTCAAAACTTACCTTGGTCGGCCACTTATCATAAGCACCCCCATCGTAGGCGAAATGTTTTTCTTATACCTTGTAGTCACCGCCACTTCTATTAGCTCGGTCCTTAATCGACTCGAATCTAGTATTGAGAAACACGTTTACTTTATTAGCAAAACTCTGATATCTGCTAAAACCCGATATACCAAGCTCGAACGATTGCTCCTTACACTTGTCTACATTGCTCAAAAGCTCAAACCATACTTTCAAGCTCACCCTATACGTGCTATCACTAGATACCCTATTGTAGAGATCCTCAGTAGGAAAAATAAATCCGGACTAGTACAACAATGGTAAGTCTATCTCGGTGAACACGACATCACTCTCGAAAAATAAATATCTCAAAAGGGCCAAGCAGTCGCTGATTTCCTTACCGACTTCCCGGTCAAAGACATCTACTGGGAGGAACACGAAGACGATCTCCTCGAAGATCAACCTGAACAGAACGACCTTTGGGACCCTAACTCGGGCTGACGTCTCTTTACAGATGGATCTGCCGAACCTAACGGTTTGGGGATAGGTATCGTCCTAGTTACTCCTTCCAATGATTGCATCGAAAAGGCTGTCAAGTTAAAATTTGAATGTTCTAACAATGAGGCCAAGTATGAAGCTTTGATACATGGTCTCAATTTCACCCTTAAACTTGATGTTCCCAAACTTGCAGTATTTACTGATTCCCAGCTTGTTCAGAGACAATACTTTGGCAAAAATTAGACAAACTGTCGCATGGCTGAGTATGTCGAACATGTTCGCCAGCGCATGGATCGTTTCCCTAAAAAATCTTCTATTACACATTACCCTCGAGGCAAAAATAGACATGCCGATGCCCTCGCCTACAAAGCAGCCATGTTAGGCCAGTCCGAATCTCGAACACTCCATATCAAAGTACTCGAACAACCAAGTATCGACAAGATGGAAGTCAATGCCATCAATACTGGGGGCGAGAGTCTCGATCCCGACGACTGGCGCACACCCTTCTTTGCATATTTTAATAGTTTTGCCCTCCCGGATGACCCTAAAGCCAAACGTTCATTATTGGAGAACTGACGACAATACACCATTCTCAAAGGCGGACTACACCGTAAATCCCCAAACGGCGTACGCCTCTGTTGCATCTCCAACACAAAGCCACTACCATACTTACCAAACTCTATAAAGGCAATTACAGTGCTCACACTACTGGTCGATCTATGGCTCTTCGGGCCGTAACCCAAGGTTTATTTTTGCCTAATATGAAGAAACAAGCTGAAGTGTATGCGAAACACTATAGCAAATGCCAACGTCACGCCCACAACACAAAAAGCCCTTCACAAGATCTCCATTGCAGCTAAGTTGCTTGGCCATTCAAGCGGTGGGCCATTGATATAGTGGGCCCTTTCCCCAAAGTTTCGGGTAGCTGAGAACACATTCTAGTGGCCACATATTACTTTATTAATTGGGTCGAAGTCATACCTTTATGTCAGACCCGAAAAGAGGAATTCATCAAGTTCTTATGAGAAAATGTCATCACATATTTTGGCTGCCCTCATATGATTTGATGCGACAACGGTCCACAGTTCATTGGGAACAAAGTATGATATTTCCTCAAAAAGTACAACATTATCCTTTCCCCCTCTACCCCATAATACCCACAGGAAAATGGTCAGGTCGAAGCAATCAATAAAACTATAGTCGACGGTCTTAAGAAACATGCCGATCAGAAGAATGGCCGGTGGGTTCAAGAATTACAGCATGTACTCTGGGCCTATCAAACCATACTAAGAAAGGCTACGGGATGCACTCCTTTTTTTTAGCTTATGGTACCGAAGCTGTGCTGCCCACTTAGTTCAAAGTGTCAACGCGTAACCCTGACCTTCCCGATGAAGATAACGAGTTTAAACTTGGATGCAACATGTTATAGATCGATGAAACCAGAGACCGAACCATTGTTAACCTTGGCCGTTATCACCTCTTCCTCCAAAAATCATATAATAAAAGGGTTCGACCACGTAGCTTCGATATTAGAGATCTGGTACTTCAGCCTGTCACACCCTCTTCGAAGTTTCGCAATGCCAGCAAGTTAGCCGAATCCTAGGAAGGATCTTATGTCGTGTATAAAAAAATTAGCAAAGGATCCTATTATTTGATGACCGAAGCTGAAGATCCCCTCCCCAACCCTTGGAACACAATGTAATTAGTCTTATACACCAGGGCCGCGGCCACCACCTTGCTCAACTGATATAAATACAGCATAATCAATGAATATCTTTTTCTCCTCTGAGCTTCTTGTCATGCCTCTAGTGAACTTCTTGAGTTGGTCAAACCTAAGTATCATGTCAACCCTTCGACCCAGCTGATACTTGGGGGCGACCTTGAAGATTTTTAAGGTTCCAATTCGAGCAAACCAGAGTGGCATGAATGGTCGACAGACCGGACACTTGGGGATGTATTCGGGCCGACCACATAATACTTCCTTTAGGCTTAAATTGACGGATAGACCCGGGGGTGACCTTCGAAGTTCAGTGAACTAAGTTGGTCAAACCTAAGTATCATGTTAACCCTTCGAATTGACTGATACTTGGGGGCGACCTCAAAGTTTTTCAAGGTTCCAATTCGAGCAAACCCAAGTGGCATGAATGGTCGACAGACCAGACAATTAGGGATGTATTGGGGCCGACCATGTAATGTTTTGTTTAGGCTCAAATCTGCAGATAGACCTGGGGGTGACCTTCGAAGTCTAGTGAATTGGGCTGGTTAAGCTTAAGTATCATGTCAACCCTTCGACCCGACTGATACTTGGGGGCGACCTCAAAGTTTTTGAAGGTTCCAATTCGAGCAAATCCGAGTGGCATGAATGGCCGACAGACTGGACACTCGGGGATGCATTGGGGCTGACCACATAATGTTTCTTTTAGGCTCAAACCTGCGGATAGACCTGGGGGTGACCTTCGATGTCCAGTGAACTGAGTTGGTCAAACCTAAGTATCGTACCAACCCTTCGACCCGACTGATACTTGGGGCAACCTTGAAGTTTTAGTTCGAGAAAACCTGAGTGGCATGAATGACCGACAGACCGGAGAATCGGGGATGCATTGTAGCCGACCTTCGATGACCAGAACATTCTATACTTTAATTCTTACACAAAGATACAAGCTTACAGATATTCCAGCAATTCAAGTCAAATACATACAAGCAATTCAAGTCAAATACATACCAGGAGGTCAAGTTCAACTACATTACTCATGGTTTAAATGCTACATATCTAATACACATTGTTTAAATTCAACATACCAATAATTCAAGGAAAAAGAGTTTATTACAGGCAACAAAAGCCAAAGACATACCTTATGCAAATACCCCACTCACATAGGAGTGGCCACATTTACTCCTTCTACATGATCTTCTACAGCAACACCTCCATTACCTTCGATAGTAGGGTTCAGTCCCGAAACATCAGCAGCAGCTTCGACTACAGCACCCCCTACATCATTTCTCGTACCAACACCATCCCCTTCGACCGCAGGATCAACTACTACATCTCCAACACCTCCCCCTACAGAGTCTACTTCTACCCCTTCTTACTGTGTAACATCTTCGACAACAGGCTCTTCTCTTGGGGGATTTGAATATCTCTAAATCATACCCCAACTCATCTATAAACTTCTTCAAGGCTGTGGTCACGTCACACTCCTCATCATACTGTGCCTGGAAATGCACTTTCTTGTTTTTTAACTACTTATCTTTACTAACCAGCTTCGCCTGCAATACTGATACCGTCTGATTATAGTTGTCAATCGCAGCTTCAACTTCCTTCGCGGCATTGGCTCAAATTTGCAACTTATCTTATTCTGGAACACCAACCTGAGTCTCCAGCGACATAATGGTCCCCTGCGAGAGCTCATGCCTTTTCCTCGCCTTCTTCAGCTGCTCACTCGATATCTTCTGGGCTCTGTTATACGCTAGCACCTAACCATTCACCTGCACAAATACTTGACTACTTAGCCGTCTAAAAAAAAATTCAACTTCAAAATTCCAAAAATACTTACCTGGTGCAGAGCTTTGTTAACTTGCTTCCTCGCTTCATCTGCTTGTGCCACAGAGAGTAGCCATCGACTCAGCCGTTACTCGAGCGCTTTCTTCCAGTTTGACCTAGCATCGCCTCACTCTGGCTGGTTCATCCTCATCATCGACCACCTGTTCTCGAGCCCTCTTCCGCAAAGTTGTCTTCGTTTGCTGCACGGTCGAAGCTTTGTCATTGACCTTGCCTTTACCCTTGTTGGTCTACCACGGTACCTTGGGCATTGTCTCGGGCACGCTCGTCCATACCGTCCCAGGCCCTCCTCGTCGAGATCTTGCGATCCATCTCACCTTCCCTCGTTGAAGAACTTCCTTCTTTTCTCTTCCTCGAATGCCCAACAGCAACTAGAACGTTTCTCATCAAACTGTCCATCTTCTTTCATCTCTTTCTCACAATACCCAACTTCTAAAAAACTGTATTTACCCACTCTTCGTCCTGGTTGCTCAGTTTATCAATATAAACCCTCAGGTTCTTCAATGTATTATTTGTGGGATCTACAAATTATGAAGGAAAAAATTAAAAGTTTATTCGAGCCACATAGTGAATATACTTTGACTGATAACTTACTTAGATTATACAGCCTATGCTTCAGCCTATATTCTTCTTCCCCCTGTACATTATCATAGTTCCCCCTCACCGCCATAAAATCCTTATCCCGTCCACGCCCAGTCGAACACAGGTCAAATAACCATGGCTTGTCCGAATGGCATTAAATGTAATATGTATCTGCCTTCTTATTCGCTTTCCTCGAATAGAACGACACAATGTCAAACTACTCGATCAAAAACTTTCTTTTACATCGTAATTCCACATTCATCCCCTCGATAACTCTTATCATCTCATAAAAATTTCCATTCATCTGGCATGGGGCAACATCTCAGAAATTCAATACCTGCTTCACCAGCTTTCAAAGAGGCAGTTGTATCCCTAATCGAATTTGGCCTCTGAAGGCCATAATCCCCACCTGGGGGGAATCCTTAATCATGTACTCGACCCTTAGCGGTACCAGAATGACACCAACCTTCGACAAGCCATGTTTCTCCATGAATCGATCCAGCATCGCCGTTTCCTGAGCCGAGACTAGCCCTACCATTGTCCCCGAATCATCCATATCCTCCCTATTATCACTATCCTCCTCTTCCCCTTCCTCCCTCTCATCACCCGAAGGTTCGACAGTACCTTCGTTCCCATTTCCCTCTCCCTCCTTATGTTCTTCTTTGTCACTCTCTCTGACCATTCGATCCCTACGATGGCCCCTAGTCGATGCTCCAACCTCTGGCACTACCACAGCCAACGGGGCGTCCGTGAAAATTTCTAATATTTCCACATCACTGCTCTCACCCCCTCGACCTCGACCAGATATACTTGGTTCGTTTACTTTGTCCTCCTCATCTATCAGCCTCATCCTTGAAGCTTGATGGATACGCATTATACCCTACAGAAGAAGAGGAGTGACATTAGTTTGATATATTCGAGTATCAAGATTCGATATCATAATATTATCTACCCTCACCAAATCGACCAACCTACAGTCGAATGTTCGACTGCAACCCCAACCACCCCCTCACTCCTCCTAATTTACCACTTGGCCAGACTTTCCAGCCAAATGGGTTACCCCCTTCCTCAGTCACGCAGTTACAGACAAAAGCTAAGCAGAACGTTCCCCCACCGTACAGACAAAGGACAAAGGCGAAGCAACAAAAAAATTTAATGGTTTATCTTTACCAGGAAATCAGAAGCATACCTATTTGAGCAGATCAACTTTGACAGCGACAGTGGCATTTTCTTTTCCTCATTTCCAGAACTTCAACCGTAACAATGGTGTATGTCTTTTTATCTTCCTCCTTCCTCTCTCTTTTGTTATTTGGGAATAGTGAATCTCTCTCTCTCTCACCTCTTTAAATACCTCCTAAAAAATAAAATTGCATCGATTTCCCCCACTCAGCATCATTACCACTCTACTCCCCCCTCATTTTTGGTCATGAGGTATTTTACCAATATTGCCCTTACTTTCTCCCACGTGTGTGTCACACACTTACAACATATAATACTTTTTTAGCCTTCTCGAACCTTCTGACGCACTACCCAAAGTTGTCAATTGAAGCCCGCCTATTACATCTACCTTTTTTTTAGTACTTGAGGAAACATCATGATGGCCTGTAGTAGCACATTGCCCCTTGAATAGTACCACCTCTGACAGCTCTGCCATTTTGACTGTCAAATTTTGCAGTCGAAGCATCCCACATCTTCATTTTTGAGCCCTCTTATCCATTCCAATACAGTTGTATCCTTCGACCACATACATTTTTGAGCCATCTCATACATTCGTTTTCGAACCATCTCTACACCCTACCACAATTCATCCTACATAAACACAAGTTTTTGAACCTTCGGTCAATTCTTTTTATTGTACAATAGAAATAAATTTTCTTACCATTTTTATTCATTTTCATTACTCAAGTTCGAAGTTTGACAGTTTGAACCGTGCCTACATTACCTTCGTCTACAGTACTTATCACAGCTACACAATCACACTTCAGCAAAATATTATTTCATTCAAAAGCCCTCGGGCATACATCACCCAATGCAAAAGAGAGAGAAACAACAAAATAACAACATCAACAACAACAGCAACAACAACCAAACCTTTCTGCATACCCACCCCCAATTCTGAAGACCCCCTATTTACATACGGGGCAGTTCTTACACAGTCCTGCCTCAGCTTCGACTGCATCCTCAGCCTCCACCTGGTCTCCTGCTAGGCTTTTCAGTTAGAAGTACCAGTTACTAACATTCGGACCTAGCCACTGTATCACTCTCTACCAGTGCTCGTACGGATGCCCGTAGATAGACTCCCCCGGTTCTAGCTTCACCAAGTCAGGTAACACCATGTACAAACCCTGATCTCTAAAGAATTTCTCATTTAGAGCCATCGTATTCTCTTCAATACGATGTTTTCTCACCTCCATTCTCTTTTGGTAACCAGTGTTTGGTGTAGTTTCCATGGTTTTGCTTACTCAAAGAAGAAGATGAAGAATGTATAAAATTCCCCTCTAATAACACATATTTATACCATGATTAAGAGCATTTATTACCCCCTTAATCAACACTTACCTTAATTACCCTCCTTAATGACTCTCCTCGAAATTGCCCATATTCAGCCATTCAACTCTTCAACTTCCCATGCCTAACAGTTTTTCTCAGCACGCGCTATCTACACCAATTTCTGAGGCCCCTGCTGAGAGGGGGCGAATGTAGTAGCCATTAGGCTATCTACTACAGTTGAAGCCGAAGACAGACGGTCAGCACCAGAACTTAGCATCAGTAATAGAGAGACTTTGGCCATGGCAATACATGGTCAAAGGTAGACGTGTCTGACAGCCAACTCACTAGACAGAACAGTAAAATGAGCCACCTGATAACTGCAATGTCAGAACAGAACAGTTGTCCCCTAAGGATATACATATAATTTGACCTCCCATGGTAACTCACCCTTTTTCTATCTCATATAAATAGGAGGGAGGAGGCACTATGAAGGGGTTAGAAAATCTATCCCAAAAGCCCTTCATGATTATCTTCGAATACCCTGTAACTCATTTCCTATTCGATCTATCATCTAACTCGGTATATAACATCAATCATTCAAAATCCTCGCTGGAGTTCATGGAGTAACCCATTCTAGGACTCCACGCAAGTGTGTTAGTTTAGTAATATAGTCTATTATGGTCTTATATTCTTGCTGAAGCCCCTAGTCGAAGATAACCCCGTGGTGTAAGAGCTAGTTTCTCCTCTTACGAAAGTTGGCCCCGACATTGGTGATAATCAAGGTATGAATGCATCATCAATATTTAATGCTAAGATCTTTTAATGTATAATTTTGCAGTAAATAATACTGGACTAATTGATAAGGGTACACAAGTTTACTCTAAGTTGTCATTTCTAAGAAAACGATCACTTAGACTTTTCAAAAAAAAAAAGGAAAAAAAAATCACAAGAATTAAAGATACATTTCAAGAAAGAATAATCTCTTCTTTCCTAGGAGGGATCTGTTGACTCCCTTCCTTAGACTCCCCAAAATACTCCCTGTTTGAGCCCTTAGATGAATAAAATCTACGGTGGAAATTGTTTGTGACGTGGCAATATTGTAAACCAACTTCTTATTCTTTTTATTTTCACGCCCCTTTATTTCATCTCTCCCCCGTATTCTCTCCTTTCTCTCTCATTCTCCCACTTCTTTTTCTCTTAAAACTCCATTAAAGCTCATCTCCAGTTCTTCTATTACATAGACCCTATTCAAGACTGACGTTGACACTAGAAATACATTTTTCTATAATTCATCTGCGTACTCATTTTAACTCCATAAAATAATCATCTATAATTCATCTGTGACACTAGAGATTCATTTTTTTTAAGAATTAGCTACAGTACCTAAAAGTTTTAGGCCCGCAAATTCAATAGTATCTGAGATGATCTAAGAGATTGTTTTATTAAGGTTTTGTATAAATCTTGAGAGGCTAATAATGATTATGAAATTTAACTCAAAGTATATAATTTAGAATGGAGTACGATAGAGAAAGAGAAGTATTTACGAGTGTAGAAGGAGAAGAGAAGAAAGGAAATCAAGGAGAGAGATGAGAAATAGGGGGTTAAAAAAAGAGATGAGAAAATGAAAAATAATATGAGAAATGGATTTTACTTTATTGCCACGTCACAACCCATTTCTACCATATATTCTCTTTATCCGAGGGCCTTAACCAGGAGTATTTTGGGTAGTCCAAGGAGGGGAGTCAACCGATTCCTCCACTTTCCTGTAATATACTATTTTCCACCTAGAGTGAAAAACTTAAAGGAGAAAATTTGTTAAGAGGGAAGTCTCGATTCTAGAGACAAAATTCTAGGAATACTACTCTGGAACATATTCACTTCAATATGTATCTCTTTCAGTTCCCCTCATCTTGCCCCAATGAATTTCATCTTTCTCGTCACAATACGCACTTATGAGGTGGGCTCAAATAACTTTACTTAGTCAAAAGTATAACAACTTTAAACTTCATGTTTATATTTCAATTGCATATTATGTTCAATAGGGAAATGGGAAGGCATTTTGTGCTGGTGGTGATATTAAATCTGTAATTCGCTTTAACGTTAAAGGTAAATTAGTATTACATAGTTACTCCATACAAATGCTCTTGTATCTCAGAAACTTGCGTATATTGCTAATTATTTAAACATTATGACATGTAATCAATTAGATCATTGGAGTTTCGGTATAAGCTTTTACAATTTTACAAGAAACAATTCTTGGATCATGTGATAGCTACATATAAGAACCCATTGGTGAGATATCTTGTGTCAAATATTTTCTTTAATGCCATTCATTTCTTAGGAGTACTGAGACTCTTTAGATATCTATCTCTGGTTAGATATGTCTTATCTTGTAACGTTAGCTTAGATTGTTACAAATCTGATGGACTCTTCTTATCTTGATACAATCCTAGATCTAGAGGATTATTTACAAACTTCTTGTATATATATGATGTAACTTGTACTTGTTGGTAAAAATAGAAACTGTAACGGAATAATAGAACTTGAGTACTTTTAAAATTGGGAGAGTAATTCCACTGGAATAATAGAAACCGTTGGAGATGCAAATTACGCTCTCTATAAGATACTTTTCATGATCTGCCCAAGTTATTCCGAAAGTAGCGACCAATGGTCTCTCTATTATAAAAACTTAATCCAAGTAATAGAGTATGTACTATTGGTAATATATAATTACAGAGTGTGTACCATTGGTAATATCTCATAAGCTTTTATTTCACATATATGGGACTAAGGCAAATAGAAAAGTTGAGAGTTAAAGGGTTTTTCTTAATTTTATAACAAGTATTTTAATTACATAAAATCCAAGAATTTCCCACTTATAAAATTCGATGAGAAGAAAAAAAAATCGGTGTCGAAAAAGAGATATAGAGCTATGCATAAGCAAAGGTGTCCTGATACTTGAACCTTTACATAGTGGACAATCCCTAAAGTAGGCAAAATGAGTAATTTGAGTCTTGAAATCCTAATCCAGTTTTCTATAGTGAAGAAATACCACACATGGTTCTATTAGGTGCATGGTCCGAAATAACTAGCACATTGCGGCCATATGCTTTATCCTAGTATAGGTAAAGGCTCTAGAAAATTTAGTCCAATTCTCATAGGAAGCGGCCCCACTTCCACAATCACTTTGGTGAGACTATCAGGAGTACCCTTGTAGCTAGGCACCCCACTCAAAGAATGAGCTATAGTTCTCATTCAGAGTTAAAAAAAATCAACCTTACTCTCGTTGTTATAATATTATGCTTTTATACACACCAGAATGGACTATGAGTTGTTAACCCAAAAGTTGTATAATCCTTTGTATAACTATGTGGTTTGTTTTTCTTATTGAATCTAGTTCTTGGATTATCCAGTCATATAGGTTGGGTTTCCCCCACATGTAATTCTAAAATGGGCTTACGTAGTCCAATCTAATCGCACTCGACGTGAGAAATCCTCTCATGGTATTGTGTTTACGACGAATCGCCAACTCCTTACCGTTATATTAACGGTTTTGTACTAGTGCTTTCACAACAGTACCATCACAGTAGACTACAATCGACGGCAAATGCCTACTTTATAAAGTAATATAAGACAAAAGGTTTTTCAACCAACATGCCTCCTCACTAGTTGCAGTTAGTATGACTAATTTGGTCTCCATAGTCGACTGAGCTAGTATCATCTCTTTCTTGGACCTCTAAGAAACTGACGCCCTAACATTACTAAAGATGTATCTACTGGTGGTTATGGAATCATCCAAAAATGAGTTCCAGTCTACATCGCTAAATCCCTCAAGGATCACGGGAAACCTCTAATAATGTTAACCCAAGTTCATGGTTCTTTTAAGGTACCGCATAACTTTATCAATAGTACTCCAGTACTATAAACCTTGGTTACTCGTAAATCTACATAGTACTCCTATAACATAAGTTATATCAGGTCTAGTGCATTCAGTATCATGCCTAAGGCTACCAATAATACTAAAGTATTCTTTCTACTTTACAAGATTTCCCTGGTTCTTCAAAAACTTGACCTGAGTATCACTAGGAGTGCAAGTAGGCCTGCGATGAAAATAATTATACTTCATCAAGATCTTCTCAATATAATGAGATTGATCAAGAGAGATATCAGAGTCAGCACATGTAATCTTTATGCCATGAATGATACTAGCATCACCTAAGTTATTCATATCAAAGTTCTGACTTAACAGACTCTTGGTATCTACTACCAATTCAAGAGTATAACCAAAAATAAGAAGATCATCTACATACAAATATAACAGAGTATACATATCACCAAATATCTTAAAGTATGGGCACTTATCAAATTAAGTTAATCTTAAATCCATTAGATAATAGTAGTTGATCAATTCTATTGTGCCACTGTTTTGGAGCTTGCTTAAGACCGTATAAGGTATTGTTCAGCTTGCAAATTTTATGTTTCTCTCAAGGGACCATAAAGTCTTCAGGCTGCTCCATATAAAGTTTATCTTCAAGATCTCTGTTCAAGAACATAGTTTTTATATCCATTTGATAGATAACTAAGTTGTGCACGGCAGCTAGGGCCAACAAAATTCTAATGCTAGTAATACAAGTAACTGGAGAATATGTGTTAAAGAAATTAACATTTTCTTTTTACACATATCCCTTTGCTACTAGTCTTGCCTTAAACTTATCTACCAAACCATCTAGTTTAAGTTCCTTCTTCAAAATCTATTTATAACCAATAGGATGACAACAACAAAGAGGAAAATCTACCACTTCCCAAGTGTCATTGAATGTTAGAGAATCCATCTTATCATTTATGGCCTCTTGGTACTGATCAGCATCAACCAAAGTCAAAGTTTCTAGTATTGTAGAAGGGTCGGTCTCAAAGGTGTTTACACAAAAATTATCACCAATTTTTTTAGCCATTTTAGTTCGTTTACCTCTTCCAAGTTCAGGGTCAATGTCATGAGTATCAACAATAATATGATCCTTAAATCGAAGCATACTAGGGGTCAATGATGTAGATGGTTGAGAACCCCCACTATTACTACTACTACTACCCCCACTGTCTCTCAACTTATAAGGAAAATTTTCTTCATAAAAATTAGCATATAAAGACTCGATGATAAATTTATCCTTAAGATCAAAAAATCTATATGCTTGACTGTTTATGCCATAACTAATAAAAACACGTTCATAAGCTCTATTTGCTAACTTAAACCTATTATGGTCTGGTTTGAGCATATAAGCTAAACATCCTCAAACTTTAAAGTAACTAGCATTTGGCTTCCTTTTCCTCCATAATTCATAAGGTGACAAATAAGCTTTTGCATGAGGTACACTGTTTAAAACATGGCACACAGATAATAGGGCTTCACCCCAAAACATTTTGGGTGTACCAGAGCTAAGTAAAATAACACTCTAAGTTTAGTAAAAGTTCTATTTTTACGCTCAGTTTTTCCATTATATTCTAGAGAATATGGAGTTGTTGTCTCATGAATAATGCCTAAAGATGCATACAAGTTCTGGAATTTGTGCGAGTTATATTCAGTGCCCCTATCACTAAGTAATTTCTTAATATTTCTATCAAATTGATTTTTAACCTTAGTTACATAAATCTTGAACATATCAATAGCTTTGCTCTTATGTTTCATTAAGTACACTTGAGGTTAGTTGGAATGGTCATCAATAAAGGTAATGAAATGCCTCCTATCATTTCTGGTAAGTGTTCCATCCATCTCATAAATATCAGAGTATACCAACTCTGATAATTGAGATTCTCTAAATATAGTCTTGTATAATGTTTTAGTGATCTTGGCATGACTAAATGATTCACACTTGTCATAATCGTTTAAGTCTATCTTAGGTTTCATGCCAGGTCTACTCATGTGAAATACTTATTTTTCGTTTACGTGACAATGCCTAGAATGCCAAACATTAAAAGAAGACACGATATTAGCAAAAGCATTCTTATTTATTTCAATACTAAGTTTAAACATTCCATCAAAAGCAAAACCCTTTCCCACAAAATCCTTATTTTTAGTTAAAACCCATTGGTCAGAACCTAAAGTTTGCATAAATCTCACTTTATTAAGAATAAAATAAAATACTAAATTCTTCCGCATACTAGGAGTGTGCATCACATCCTTCAAGATAAGAGTCTTTCTAGAAGTGAAGACTAATTCCACGTCTCTAGTCCCTAGAACCTTAGTGGTAGGAGAATCACCACATAATAAGTATTAATCATCAGATTCCTTATAGGTCTTAAACCAGATATGCTCGTAACACACATGGAAAGTTGCACCAGAGTTAGCCCACCAACCATCGGTCCCATCGATCATATTGATCTCACATATCATTGCCATATAAGGCTCTTGGTCATGTAGATTTGTGAAGCATTTCCACATTTTTGGTAGTTCCTTGCTATGAGCCCGGGTGTGTTACATGCAAAGAAAATAATTGGAGTTGTTCCATTGGGTATAGCTATTTGGTTCTTTACTTGATGGTTCTTGGCCTGGTTCGGTTTCTGATTTCCCTTGTTCTGATTTTGATTGCCCTTGCATTTCTTTCCTTTGAAGTTCTTCTTACCTGACTTCAGATAAGCGTTGCCTTTTACTTGCACGATAAGCGCCTTGTCCTTTTAGTCCTATTTCCAAGCTTCTTCCTCAACTCGCAGCCTCATGATTAAACTCCCTATCGAAAATTCCTTTAACTTATGCCTTAAGATGTTTTTGAAGTCTTTTAAAGCTGGCGGTATGTCAATCAACACAGTAACTTGAAATTGTTCATCGAGCTTGATCCCTTCGGATACTATATTGTGAACAATTTTCTGCTGCTCATGTGATTGAGAAATAACCAACTTCTCGTCGACCACCACAAACTTAAGGTATCTATTCATAACATATTTCTTTAACCCAACCTCTTCAGTATCGCATTTTTTTAGAAAGGTTTCCCAAATGTCTTTAGAAGACTCAGATAGTTAGGATAGGTCATACAGTTCATCAGAAAATCCATTTAAAATAAAGTTCCTATACTTAAATTTGGCCTCTGTCCAATTAGAAATCAGTTCTAAAGTAACCTCATAACCAGTGTTATCAGTCTCTTCACTGTAGACATAGATAAGTGTTTCAGGGTTAAGAGGTAGAGGCATATACAGAATATACGCAACCTCTTTCAGAGTTAGGTAGAAGAACATCTTTCTCTTCTACCTCTTAAAGTTTAGACCCTCAAACTTTGAAGGTTTGTTGGAGTAATATCTAACTATATATGAGATAAGCGATATCCTAATGATATAGTTCCAAATAAATAGTTTCCTAAAGTTGTTGGTACTGTAAAAGAATGATAGAACCTGAGTACTCTCAAAATTGGGAGAGTCATTCTACTGGAATAATAGGAACTGCTGGAGATGCAGATTGCACTCTCTTTAAGAAACTTTTTATGATCTGCCCAAGTTGTTCTGGCAGTAACGACCAGTAGTCTCCCCTGAGTATAACCAGCTTTCAAAGCACTATAACATAGAAGGAACATAACTCTGTGTACCAATGTAACACAATACACTATCGTTCTCTTTTTCAAAGTAAATCAAAAAATTAAAAAATCGAAGAGAGGATTAGAAGATAAGTACTCAACTCTTGTGTTAAATTTTTGGTGTAGAACCATAGGTCCTTATGTAGCCAAATACTAAAACTTGTTTGAGTTGATGAAAATAAAATGTATGACTTAATTAGCTAGGAAAAATAATTAAAATGTTTACAACGGTCAAAAACGGCTAGCTAATTAAATACGAAATATTTAATATATATTAATACAAAAAATATTTTAATAACGACTAATTTTTATCCAAGTTAAAATCAAATAATTTTTCACCAAAAAGATTAGATAGGCCCAAAGCTCAAGCCCCCTGGGCTCTAGAAATAAGAAGATCCAATTGCCCAAATCCCAAATCCGAACCTGAGACCAAGCCGGCCCGGCACACCGAGATGCCTGAGGAATGTTCAAAAGTGTCGAGGGTGTAAAATACCCCCACATATTCACACACACATATAACTTCCCTCTACATACTTGTACAATTACAGAGTGTGTACCTTTGGTAATATGTTTATTCATAAGCTTATATCTCACCCATGTGGGACTAAAGAAAAAATATAGAAGTTGGGAGTTGAAGGGTTACTATTAATTTTATAAAAAATATTTTATTTATATAAAATCCAACATTACTCAGTAAATCGATTAAATTGAAGGAGTTTGTTCATGGTATCAAAGCCATAAAAACTGTAACGAGTTTGATCCTAATATTGTTATCTCATTTTCTTTATAACCTAGCTAGATCCATCTTTGCTTTCTTTCTAGTCCCTATCATGTCTACAGAACTAGTCTCTTCATCCTCCAACAATGCTACTATGATTTCTTCTCATTTTTTTAAACATCCTAAACATTTTACACCTTGTTTCAATCAAATTCACTGATACAAATTATCTTCTTTGACTATCGCAAATCAAGCCGCTTCTTATTGGTTAAAATTATGAAACTTTATCAATGGATCTGAAGTATGCCCATCTGAAACCATACTCTCTATTGATGGTAAATCTAAAATCAATAATCCAGAGTACATGACTTGGTATAGAACTTATCAAACGCTCGTTAGTTTGATTAATGCTATACTTTCTCCTACTATTTTTATCTCAAGTTGGCGGTCTAAACACATCTTGTAAGATTTGGGAGTGCCTTAAAGATCATTTTTACCAACAATCTCTTACGAATGCCACTCAACTCCACTTTCAACTTTTATCTATTTCGTAAAATTCCAAACCTCTATCTGATTATCTACAAATTACAAAATCTTTATCCGATTCTTTTACTGCCATTAATGAACCTTTTTCAAACAATAATCTCAGTACTTCAGTTCTCCGTGGACTTGGATCAGACTATACTATGCTTGTCAATGCTATTCTCAACTTCCTCATCTCCCTAAATTTTTAGATTTCTGTTCTCGTCTTCTCTTTTTAAAATCCCAAATTACACCCTATTCTATTCATGAACCCACTACACCAGTTGCCTTTCCTTCTAATACATGTGGAGGCCAAAATTTTAATTCTCGTGGAGGACACTCTAAATATTTTTATTCAGATCAGAGTACTTATTGTTGTGATGGTAACCGTGGTGGCTACTCTCACAATAGTTTTGGCCAAAATAATCGAGGTCGTACTAGTTATGGTCGTGGTAATTATAACTATGATAATTATCGTGGTGGCTATAGTTATGATAATAATCGTGGTGGTTATACTCTTCAGGGCATTCATTGACAACACAATTAAAATTCTAACAATAATCGTGGTATACAACAAAGCATCCCTGGACAACATCTTTCTTTCTGATCTAATCAGTTGATAATGATCTTACGTATACTTTTGCTGGTTTACAGCTATCCCAACCCATGGATCCAAATTGGTATCCAGACACAGGTACGACCGACCATATGATGGGGGATGATCGTCACATGACCCAGAGATCTGATTACCATGGTAATGATCAAGTTATTTTAGGCAGTAGTGAATCTCTCCCTATTGCACACTTTGGTAACATTTCCCTTTACTCTTGTCCTTTTTTCCGTCTATGTAACGTACTTCATGTTCTTTCCATGACTAAAAATTTATTATATGTTGCTCAGTTTACTCGTGATAATTCTGTTAGTTTTCTTTTTCTTCTATGGGGATTTATTATTCGTGATTTACGTACTGGATTGATACCTTTTTAGGGCCCATGTGAGCGTGGAATTTATCCTATTCAACCCGCTTTGACTTGCCATCATGCTATGACTGCTTCTTGTGTTCTTGCTCCACTCTGGTACCACCGATTGGGGCATCTATCATTTAAAATTTTGCACGTTTTTGCCTTTAATTAAAGTCTAGGATCTTCTTTTACTCTTTCTTGTATTGGTTTTTGTAAGAATTGTGCGTTAGGAAAGTTTACTAGACCTCTTTTTTCTATTAATAAATTCCGTACGAATGCACCATTTTCTTAAATTCAGTCTGATGTATGGATGTCACCCATTATTTCAGTTTCTGGTTTCTGTTATTACGTATTGTTTGCAAATGATCATACTTGTTACATGTGGATATTTCCAATGCGTACGTAACAAGTTAGAAGTTTTTGGTCATTTTAATTCTTTTCTTGCGTTTGATGAAAACCAGTTTTCTTTATGTATTAAAAAATTTCAAAGTAATGGGGGTGGAAAATTTGATAATCAATCTTTTTATACCTTGTGTGCACAAAAAAGGAATTCACCACAGACTTTCAAGTTCTTAGACACCCAAACAAAATGGTATTTTTGAGCGGAAATGCCATCATATTTCATAAATGGGTTATACATTACTTATTGTTGCACATAAGCATTTTAATTTGTGGCTTGAAGCTTTTTCTACGACTACTTCTCTCATTAATTGCTTACCAACATATATTTTAAGTTGGTCATCACCTTTTGATGCTTTGTTTGGTTCGCGACCAAACTACAATGTACTTCGCTCCTTTAGGCATGTTTTTTATCCCGTTCTTGGGGATTACACCACTCATAAATTATACAAGCTCGTTCTACTGAATGTGCCTTTAAAGGTTATAGATATAGAACTTGCCACAAGGGGTATCGTTGTCTTGATTCATAGACTGGGAGTAATACCGAAGTGCATTAGTTAAATATTTTGGTTTATCTTTGTAAATAAAAACTTTAGGATGTTATAAAGCCTTGTAAAAAGTTTCATAAAATTCTGTAGAGTTTAGGTTAGTCTTCAGGGGGAGTATGCTTCATCTTCAAAAATAATGGTTCCTTTTGGTTGTAAGCTATTTACCAAGTAGCTATTATGTAGGGGAAGTGAATTCTTTATATCCAAGTTGGACCTAAAGCTTTGTAAACATGTTATTAGCTAATAAAAGCTAGTTCGTGATTGTTGGTATCAGAGCTAAGTTCTAGTGATTGAGTAATCTTGATAGTAATGGCAGAAGTACCTGATACTAATGTTCTTATACCACGTTAGGAAGGGCAACCAAGTAATGCCAAACCGACTATACGAACATGGTTAAATTAACTAGAGCCTCAGATGTAAGCTCTTGGTAGAATCATTGACCAAGTGATGACTATGGAAAAATGCATAAATGGGTTTTCAGATGACCATATCCATCTGGGCAAATGTCTCATTTCCTTAGAATAGGTATTCGAGTGAAATATGACTACAATTTTAGAAAAAGTGGCAGAACTATCATTGAAGGTGAATCTCCTAGTTAGGGTTGTTGGAACTGGCATACCAGCACCCTTGGGCGGCGCAAAATGTCCCAAGATTAAGGTTCCCGAACCAAAGGCATATGAGGGAATGAGGGATACAAAGGAAGTGGAGAACTTCCTCTTTGATATGGAGACATACTTCATTATTATCAAGCCAGAAAGTGAAGGTGCGAAGGTATCGATGGGAACCATATACCTCACAGGTGAAGCCAAACTATGGTGGCACACCAAGTATGTAGAGATCCAAAGCGGTCATAGTACTATTGATATGTAGGATGACTTGAAGAAGGAACTAATGACTCAGTTTTTGCCCAAAATTTTTAAATTCATTGCTCGGAGAAATTTGAGGCAACTGACGTAGACATGCAATATTTGTGATTATGTCAAGCGGTTCTCAACATTGATATTGGATATCTACGACATGTCCGAAAAGGATAAGCTATTCTATTTTTTGGAAGGTTTAAAACCATAAATCCTGACTGAACTGCAAAGGCAAATAGTTCAAGATTTGGCATCCGTAATGGCATCTGCTGAGTGCATTTGCGACTACAATGCCATGTAGAGTGAACTTTGACCAAATCAGTCACAGTCTTAGTCCCAGTTATAGCAGAGGAGTGGATCTTCCTATAGTCTGAATGGAGGTAAGAATGGGTGATACTAAGCTAGAAGTGGGGGAGACCAAGGCCAAAGGCAAGGCCATGACCAAGACAGAATTGGAGGAGTGAGTATGGGCAGTGCCTCGAGTTCTAATCCCAGGAGCGATCACCATAGACCACGCAATTGTGGTGGCGCCTTTTCCTCATCTTGGTTACAAAGTCATCCAATAAATTTAAAATGTTTTCTATGCGGAAGGAATCATAAACCATATCAATGTCCTCAAAAGATGGTATTGAATACTCTGCTAGCATCGCAAAGAGAGCGAGCCAATGGCACCACGCACATAGATGATGGTGGTAAAACTCATATGGGTTCTCTTCACTTACTCAATATAGTGACTACTCTGTTGGCGGAAACTACGCTTAAGAAGGGATTTATGTACGTAGACCTCAATATTAATGGGTAAAACACTTTAGTGGTGGTTGATAAAGGTGTAGCCCATAGATTTATAGTTATTCAGTAAGTGAATTATTTGGGACTGCGTTTGGAAAAAGATTCTTGTAGGATGAATGTCGCCATCTTAGACGCAATGCCGATACGTGGTGTTGCCATGTTTAGTCCAATTATGATGGGATAGTAGAGTGGGAAGGTTAATCTTCTCGCCGTGATGTTAGATGATTTTAAGATTATTCTTGGGATAAACTTTCTTCACTACCACAAAGCAGTACCAATGTCATTCGTAAATTCCTTGGGGATGTTTGACGATAACCCCTCAATCGTGCATATGTCTATGTGCAAAGATGAGGGCAGAATATTATTAGCTCTTCAGTTAAAGAAAGGATTAAAATGATGAGAGATGACCTACCTTGCTACTTTACGAATTGAACTGGGTAATCAAGATCATAGTGTTATATTGACTAAAATCTCACAGGTACTTACTGAGTTCCAAGATGTGCTATCGAAGGAGCTGCCTAAAGTCTTAGATCATCAAATCCTGTTAGTACATGAAGCCAAGCCTCCTGCCAAAGGACCATATAGAATGAGTCTGCATGAACTAGTAGAGCTTCGCAAATAACTTGATGGATTATTGGAATCGGGATTTATTTGCCCCCCGAAGGCACCATATGGCGCCTCGGCCTTATTTCAGAAGTAACATGATGGAAGCTTATATTTATGCATTGACTATTGAGCACTAAATAAGGTGATGATAAAAGAATAAATATCCAATACTGCTTATAGCTAACCTATTTGACCAACTTACATATGTAAAGTATTTTTCTAGATCGGGTTACTATCAAGTCAAAATTATTGATGGCGATGAATCGAAAATGACGTATACCACTCGATATGGGGCATATGAATTTCAAGTCATGCCATTCGGCTTGACCAACACTCTAGCAACATTTTGTACTCTTATGAATGAGCTTTTCAAGAAGTATATTGACAAGTTTATGGTGGTATAACTTGATGATATTGTTATCTACAACCACACTATGGAAGAATATATTGAACATCTTCGCCTTGTATTCCAAGTTTTACGTCAAAATCAACTCTATGTCAAGTTGGAGAAATGGTCATTTGCCCAAGAACAGATTATACTTCATGGACACATAATTGGTGGAGGACGGATCTGTATGGATATGGAAAATATGCTTACTATTGAAGAGTGGAACGCTCCTATGAAAGTTACAGAAGTTTGCTCTTTTCTTGGGCTCGTGAACTATTACCGCAGGTTCATCGAAGGTTATTCAAAGTGCGCGACACCTCTTACAGATCTTCTCAAGAAAGATTTATTATGGTCATGGTCCGAGAAATATCAAGCACTATTTAACGATCAGAAGCATGCGGTAATAAGCAATCCAGTCTTAGCTTTGCCATATATTACCAAATTGTTTGAAGTACATACCGATCTATCTGATTATGCTATCGGTAAAGTATTATTACAAGATAGACATTCAGTTGCGTATAAAAGTAGGAAATTGAATGATACAGAGAAACAGTATTCAGCGCAAGAGAAAGAACTCTTAGCCATTGCGCATTGTCTGCGAGTATGGGGCCATTATTTACTGGGCCAAAGGTTTTGGTGAAGACTGATAATAATATGGCAAGCCATTTCCTTACACAAAAGAAGTTAACGTTAAAACAGGCTCATTGGCAAGAATTTCTAGCAGAGTTTGCCTTAGTGCTCGGGCACAAGTCGGGGAGAATGAACAATGTACCTGATATATTGAACTGTAAAGCAGAGCTATCAGCCCTATCTCTAAGGCAACAGTTAAATCTCAATCTCGCCTTACCAGCACTCTTAAAGATAGGACCTACGAGGGATTTGCGGTAGATCCTCAAGCCCAAGTCACCATTACCTTGGTAAAACAGGGAAAAACCAAATGGTTCTGGGTAGAAGATGGTCTTCTTTATATGAAAAGGTGTCAAATTTTTGTTCCTCGGTTCATAGGACTAAGACGGGAACTGATAAAGGAGTACCATGAAACTTTTGGGTAGGCTATCCTAGTTGGTGAAGAATGATATATGTCCTTATTCCATAAGGGTTACTATTGGTCCAAGGATCGCGGTGAAATTATGGATTATACGCGGATTTGTCACATTTTCCAGCAGGACAAAGTTGAACGAGACTTACCACTTGGGCTGCTTGAGCCACTTCCAGTACCGACACAATCTTGAGAAAATGTTTCTATGGACTTCATCTCAAGGTTGCCTAAAACGGAAGGTTATGGTTTAATCTTAGTGATCATCGACAGATTTTCTAAGTACGCAACATTCATTCCAGCTCTAATTACATGCCCAGTAGATGAAACAATACGTTTCTTTGTGAAGTACATTGTTAAGTATTGGGGTGTCTCAACGAACATCGTTAGCGATAAAAATCTGAGATTCAAAGGGGTAATTTAGGCAAAAGTGCTTAAACTATTTAGGTCTACACCTAAATTTTTAACTAGTAACCATCTGCTATCAGGTGCACAGACTAAATGATTTCACGTAATATTGGAGGAGTATCTTTGACACTTTGTTAGTGCAAAACAAGAAGAATTGGCCAGAACTCTTAGATGTAGATAGTTTTGCTTCAATTTGCAAAAATGTTTATCAACCAGCCAGAGTCCTTTTGATATACTCATGGAGAAACAACCCCTCATGCTACACACTGTAGCTTCAAGTTATAAGGTACAGGATCCTAGGGTATATTAGTTTGTAAAGGAATGGCCAAAAAATGCTGATATCACTAGTACCTACTTGGAAAAAGCGTCGGCAAGAATAAAGAAATGGGTAGATCAAAAGAGGCGATCAAATCCTTTTCAAGTCAGAGACCTTGTTCTTATCAATGCCACCCACCTTCAGCGTAACGACGATAGAGCACATAAAGGTTTGGTACCTTAATATGTAGGTCAAATGCCAATCATTGCCAAAGTTGGAAAGGTTTCTTACAAGTTTCAACTACCATCCCATCATCGCTTTACCTATCCAGTGTTCCATCTCAATGCCCTCAAGCCTTACACTGAAGACAAGGAAGATCTGAGTCAAAATATTGTTAGACCAAAGATTCTTTGTTAGCCAATTACCCCAGATGATGTTCCAGAGAGTGTTCTTGTAGACATAGTGATCTATGACAATGCAGACATCAAGGAAGAAGTCTATGAGTACTTAGTTAACTGGAAGGACCTGCCAGATACAGAAGCCTGCTAGGAGCACTAAGATTCTCATCCCTTACTGGTCCAACTCAAGAAGAAGGAGGTGAAGGAGGTGAAGGAGGAGAGGAAGAAGAAGAAGAAGTTGACGATAACATCTTTAAGCTAAGTGGGGGAGAGTATAACGCCCAAGTGCGTCAGCCGAATATTTTGGTTTCTCTTTGTAAATAAAAACTTTAGGATGTTATAAGTCCTTGTAAAAAGTTATGTAAAATTCTGTAGAGTTTTGGTTAGTCTTTAGGGGGAGTATGCTTCTTCTAAAAAAAAATGTTTCCTTTTGGTTGTAAGTTATTTACTTAGTAGCTATTATATAGGAGAAGTGAATCCTTTACATTGAAGTTGGAACTAAAGTTTTGTAAACTTGCTTTTTGTTAATAAAATCTAGCTTTACATTGCTTATTTATGTTGCTTCCTGTTGCCTTCTTAATGCTTGTTGTTACTATAAAAGACTACTAAAATATGCGGAGGAAAGGCTTACTTGAGGTATAATCCTTGAGTGTCGTATGGATAAAGCTTGCAATCCATGACACTGAGAAACTTTAGGTTATAATATCAGGTGTAAAGGAGAAATACTTAGAGGTACTGCATAGTCGTTCGAAGGGGTGTTATAGCCATTTAAATGAAGATCAATTTTTTACCTAAAAATTGATCCAGCTACAACCTGCTTGGATCCGTTCGAACATGCCTTATTGTCGTTCGAAAGACGATGCGAAGGTTTATTTTGAGAGGTCGTTTAGACCATTAGTTTTGCCTCGTGATGCGGGTATTCGATTTTATGTACTCTTCCTCTATATCTATTGTTAAGCTTTTTATGAGTTGCTAAGCAAGAGAGAAAACCTTGAGAAACCTCAATTTTGTTTGAGTGATTGTAACCTTGAATTGCCAAATAAAACTCTCTCTTAATTGGTGTGGACGTAGGCAATTTGTTAAACCACGATAAATTATGTGTTATCATTTAATTACATTTACTTGTTTAGGTTGTTCATCGCTATTCAAATCGATGTGGTGTTTGGTTTCTGCTATGTGGATCAATAATTGGTATCAAAGTGAGGTTTAATCCATGGTGTTTCTCATAATTTGAGGTAGCGTCTTATCTTGAATTGGCTTTATTTTCTATTGATTGGTGTATAAAAATTGGAGAAACAATGGTAGAAGATGAACCGAGTTCCTCAACGACGCCTAAAAGGAATACCCCGATGGTTATGTTTAACAACTCCAAAATTGAAGTTGAGAAATTTAATGACACAAAGAACTTTGGCATGTGGCGATGCAAAGTTATTGATATGCTTAGTAAAGAAGATTTAGACGAGGTGTTGGAAGAAAAACCCGAGAAGATTGAAGAAAGTGTTTGGAAGAAGATAAATAAACGGGCATGTCGTCAAATTAGGTCATGCCTAGATTAAGACATAAAGTACCTTATGATGAATGAAACCTTGGCAAAAGATATTTGAAAGATTTTTAAGGAGAAGTATTTGGTGAAGAACATCCAAAATGGACTCCTTTTAAAGAAGAAGCTTTACCGCTTCACTATGAGACAAGAGATTTCTATGTCGGAGCATTTGAATGATTTAACCAAGTTAATTACAGACTTGGAAAATCTAGAAAAGGTTATTGGTGATGAGGATAAAGCTCTATTATTCTTGAACTCTCTTCTTAAAGAGTACGATCAGTTTAAAACGATGATTACCTATGGGAAGTATTTTTTAAAATCTTTGGATATAACGACGGCGGTGGTGAACCAAGAGTACGGAAAGAAGGATAAACATGAGTCCGATAAGTCAATGTCTGAGGTGTTATTGGCAATAGAGAGATCTACAAAAAAGAAGAAGGTTAGTGGTAATAACTCTCGATAGAAGTCGAAAGGTCGCGGTGTCAATCACAATGATTTGGGTATAGATGAATGTGCATTCTTTCGTAAGATAGAACATTGGAAGAATGAGTGTCATGCGCTTCTAAAGAAGAATAAAGGTGGGAAAGCTGGCTCTTCAGTTAATGTTGCTCAAGACCGTGGGGTAAATGATGGTAATGATTATGATTTTTCTTTAACTATATTATTTAGTACATGTATTGTTGATTCCAAAGAATGGATTTATAGATTTAGGTGCTACCTATCATATTTGTCTCGGAAGGGGTTGTTTTTATAGTTCAAAATTCTAGAAGGTGTATCTGTGTTAATGAGAAACGATTATTCCTTTTGCATAATGGGGATAAGTATTATTTGTCTTAAGTTGCATAATGGTTTGGTTTAATAAATTGAAGATGTTTGGTATATTCTGACTATGAAGAAGAATATTATCTCAACTAGTTTACTTAAGGTGAAAGGCTACAAGGTTATGTCTGCAAATTGGGTTCAGAAGGTTCTTAAGGGAGTAATAGTATTTTTGAAGGGTCAAAAAAGAAGCAACAACTTGTATTATTTAGATGGTATGACTGTTTTTGGGTATTTTGTTACTGCGGGAAGTATGGAGACTACTTTCAGAAATATTACTCGACTATGGCATATGCGTTTAACGCATACGGGTGAAAAGTTCTTGAAAGTTCTTGCGTATCAAGGGATATTGAAAGGTGGTAAGGCGTAAAATTTGGATTTTTGTGAGCATTATGTTATGGGCAAACAGACAAAGGTGAGGTTTAACACGGCTATCTATCATACTCGTGGAATCCTCGACTATGTTTATTCATATGTATGGGGACCCTCCATGAATTCATCACTTAAAGGTAAATATTACTTTGTATCTTTTGTTGATAATTTTTATAGGCATGTGTGGGTATATACCATGAGAAGGAAGGATGAAGTCCTCGAAATATTCATGAGGTGGAAGAAGTTGATAGAAACTTAAATTAGCAAAAAGATTAAATTGCTCCGTTCAGATAATGGTGAATAGTATACAAGTGATTCGTCTTGCAAGTATGTCAGGATAAGGGAATTATGAGACATTTCACCATTTGGGAGACACCGCAACAAAATGAGGTGACGGAGAACATAAATAGTACTTTACTAGAGAAGATACTATGTATGTTGTCTAATTCTGGGTTGGTTAAAGCATTTTGGGCTTAGGTTTTTACATATACATGCTACCTCGATAATAGGTTGCCTTCGACTATAATTGAAGGTAAAATACCAAGGAAGCTTGGTCAGGAGAACCTGCTACAGATTATGATATTATTCATATTTTTAGGTGTCTAACATACTATCATCTCAAAGATAGTAAGTTGGATCCTCGAGTAAGGAAAGACATTTTTTGGGTAAGAAGAAAGGGGTTAAAGGTTATAAGTTATGGGATACGAAAGACCAAAAGATTTTTCTTAGCAGGGATGCCACTTTTGATGAGACTTCTATGATGATGTCACATGTCTCTGAGCATGAAGAGAAGAGGATAAGTGAGATTTTACAGCGGGTGGAGATTGATGTATCTTCACATGATCCAAATAGTTCTGTACCAAAAGATGGGGGGTATTATCGATCGGTGTGACAATAGTTATTAAGCCATTACTTCATGTTCAAGATGATGAAGACACAGACGAAAGTGGAGTATTTGGTTATACAAATAAGGAGACTCTGGTTGTGGAGTTAATTGAAACTAGTAAACCACCAAGGAATACAAGTAAGCCAGGATGGCTTATAAAATACATGGTACTTCCAAAGGTGAAGCAATGGTAGCCTACGCACTATCGGTCATTGAAAAAGATGTTCCTTCCACTTATAAATAAGTTATTTACGATTCTAAAGCTAACAAATGGGAGAGAAGGAATAGATGCATTCTCTTCTTAAGAACAAAACTTGGGAACTTTCGAAGTTGCCTAAGGGAAAGAAGGCGATTGGTTGTAAGTGGGTCTACACAAAGAAATAAGGATCTCAAAATGATAATATATGCTTTAAGGTAAGACTCATAGCCAAAGGCTATATGATCAATAGGAGGGAATTGATTATAATGAAGTTTTTTCTCCAGTGGTGAAGTACTCCTCCATTCGTATCGTTTTGACCTTGGTAGCGCAATTTAATTTAGAGTTACAATAACTCGATATAAAGGCGGTGCTTTTACATGGGAATTTAAAAGAAGAGATCCATATGACTCAGCCGAGTGGGTTGAAGTTGCTGAAAATGAAAATTATGTGTGTAAATTAAAGAAATTGTTGTGTAGTTTAAAATAGTCTCCAAGACAATGGTACAGATGGCTTGATCAGTTTATGATTGGTCAGAAGTACAAATGGTGTCATTATGACCATTGTGTCTAGTTACGCAAACTACGTGACGGGTCCTTTATTTACTTGCTTTTGTGTGTTGATGATATATGCTTGTTACATGTAAGCATAAAAGTGAAACTGACAAGTTGAAGAAACAAATAGGTGAAGAATTTGAAATAACGGATCTGGGTAACGCGGAGAAGATTCTTGGTATAGAGATTCATAGATATAGAAAGAAGGGAACGACGTGTCTTTCTCAGACAACGTACACGAGGAAGGTACTTCAGAAATTTGGTATTGATGGTAACACAAAACTTGCAAGTATGCCCATTGCCCCTCATTTTAAACTTAAAGCTACTATGTCTCCAAAAATTGATGAGGAACGTGATTATATAAATCAAGTTCCTTATATTGGCGTAATTGGTAGCTTGATGTATTGAATGATATGTAAAAGGCCAGGTATTTTACAGGTAATTTGTATGGTTAACAGATATATGCATAATTCAGGAAAAGATCATTGATGAGATGTGAAATAGATTTTACGATATATTAAAGGTACTATAGATATTGGATTGAAATTTTGTAAGCAAGATTCGATTAATCAGTTTTGTGTAGGTTATGTAAATTTTGACTATATGGGTTATTTAGATAAATGGCAGTCTACTATAGGGTATGTTTTTACATTAGGTAAAGGACCGATTAGATGGGGATCTACACTACAGTCTAAGGTGACCTTATCTACTACTGAAGCAGAGTATATAGAGGTTACTAAAGTGATTTAAGAGTTTATTTGGATAAAGGGTCTTTTGTATGATTTGGGCATCAAGATGGAGCATTTTGATGTATTTTGTGATAGTTAGAGTGCTATATTTTGGCAAAAGATCAAATTCATCATCAATGTATGAAGCACATTGATGTGCATTACTATTTTATCAGAGATGTACTTGAAGAAGGTGAGATTCGATTGAAGAAGATTCACATGAATGATAACCCGACTGATATGTTTACGAAAGCTGTGTATGTGATTAAGTTTAATCATTGTTTGGACTTGGTCTAAATCCTTCATATGGATTGATTTGGCCCTCAACGGGGATATTGGGAACTATGGGCGACTTGATCCACCGTATGTAGGCAATCATTGTTTTGGTGTAGTTAATTTGGTCCTTTGGGATATTTGTTTTTGGGTCCTTGGGGACATTTGTGAGAGAGGGTTCGATTTGTTTTGTTGGCAAAGTTTGGCTCAAATTTGAAGAAATCTTCACTGAGGTGGAGAATTGTCAGGCATAAAGGAGGAATATTTGAAGGTGCATAGTTGTTCGAATGGGCCTCATAGCCGTTTGACCAAAGACTAATTTTTTGCCTAAAATTTGATCTATTACAGAGGAATACTTAGAGGTGCATAATCGTTTGAATGGGCTTCAAAGCTATTTGAACGAAGATCAATTTTTTGCATAAAATTGATCCAGCTCCAACCTGCTTTGGTCCATTCGAAAGAGCCTTATTGTCGTTTGAACGGTGATGCGGAGGTTTATTTTGAGAGGTCGTTTAGACCATTGGTTTTGCCTTGTGTTACTGGTATCGGATTTTAGGAACTCTTCCTCTATATATATTGTTAAGTTTTTCACGAGTTGCTAAGCAAGAGAGAAAACCTTGAGAAACCTCAATTTTGTTAGTGAGTGATTGTAAACTCGAATTATCGAATAAAACTCTTTCTCTGCCGAACCACGATAAATTGTGTATTCTCGTTTGATTGTGTTTACATGTTTAGGTTGTTCATCGTTAATCAAATCGACGTGGTGTTTAGTTTCCGTTGTGTGGCTCAACATACAAGACATATTCGCTTCAACAAATCCAGGTTCCCATATGTCACCTCGCCGCCTAATGCACTCTCACAGTCTAAGCTTACCAAAAATAACACAGTGTTCATTCAAGTTCTCTATCTACTCTCACTGTCCAAGCTTACTGAAAATGACAGTGTTTATTCCAGTTCTCTCTCCATAACCATCATCTGCAATGCTGCCATATAATTCATTGCCTTTGCAATCACCAAACACCTCTCCCTTACTACTCATTACATCACCTATTTTGACCCCATCATCATCCATATTGCCATCACCTTTGACATCAGTTATAACTCCTACTCATGCATCTCCTTCATTACCATTATCAACTTCATCAACTCCTTTGCTTTTAGCCTCATCATCACCTTGATCTAATTCTCCTTCTCAAAATGAGGGTGTCAACACCAGCTCCTTTGCCCTAACCCTATCATCTCCTATACTTCATTTTCCTTCTCCAAATAAATCATTGTTACCAACAGCTCTTATGCCTCCAAGCACATCAGCTTTTTCCCCTCTCTGGAAGCAACTAGTACTCGTCATCCTATGATTACAAGACTTCAAGATGGTACCAGAGAACCAAAGGTTATTCAGAGTATGATCTCCACTAGACATCCTTTACCGTAGGCCTCTACATATCTCCTTCATATTACTGATATTGAGCCTATTTGTTGTAGTAATGCAGTTCACTCTCCTGAGTGACGTCAGGCGATAAATGATGAATTCAATGCCCTTTTAAAGAATGAAACATGGTCATTGGTTCCATCTTCCTCCTCTAATAATCTTGCTGGTTGCAAGTGGCTTTTTAAGATTAAATATCACTATATTGGTCACATTGAGCGTTATAAAGCCCGTTTAGTTGCTAAAGGGTTTTATCAACAATATGGTCTCGATTATAATGAGACTTTTTAGTCTGGTGGTTAAACCTACGATGATCCAAACCATTCTCAAAATTGTTATTACTTATGATTGGTCTCTTTGTCAATTAGATGTTCACTCTCAAAAGGAGTATACATGGTTCAACATCCTGGTTTTGTTGAACCATGTCATTTCACCATATATGCAAGTTACATAAAGTTATCTATGTCCTCATGCAAGCACCCAGAGCATGGTTCTAAAAGTTTAGTTAATTTCCCATTACATATGGTTTTCCTCAAAGTCGAGCAGACTTCCATATGTTTGTGTTTCATAACACTTTTATGGTGACGGTTCTCTTGTTATATACTGGCGATATTATTTTAGCGGGCAACTCAACTCCTTAATTTCTTCTTTTATGGGACGATTAGCCCAGGAGTTTGAAATTAAGGATCTTGGTGTTTTGCATTATTTTTTGGGCGTTGAAGTGGTGACTCATCCCGATCGTTTGCATCTTTCACAGACTAGATATACCTTGAATTTTCTTTGCCATACCAACATAATTAATTGTAAGCCATGCACTATGCCTATCGCTGCTCGTACATATATGTATGCCTTTGATGGAGCCTCTTTATTTGATCCTTTAGAGTTTCGTCATTTGATAGGGGCCCTACAATATCTTTCTCTTATACGGCTAAACATTTCATCTACTGTCACTCATGCTTCTCAGTTTATGAGTTACCCTAGATAACCACATTTGCTTGTCGTTAAGCGTATTCTTCATTACTTAAAAGGGTGTTTTAGTTAGGGTCTTTCTTTTTGTCGCTCATCAAGTCCAATTTGTCTTCTTGCCTTCTCAGATGCTAATTTAATTTCTTGGTGTGGCAAGAAACAACCCACAGTTTCCAAGTCTAGTGTAGAATCATAATACTGTAATCTCTCCTGTGCATGTGCTGAGACAGTTTGGATTTGGTATCTTCTTCATGATCTTCATGTTCCAATCTCCTACCCTACCTCTTTATATTATGATAGTCTTAGTGCAACATACATGGCCGCTAATCCAATGTTTTATGCATGTGCAAAATACATTGAACTAGATTTTCATTTTGTTCGGGAACGGGTCACCCGTGGTACTCACCGTGTTAAGTATGTTTGTTCTCAAGATCAGTTAGCCGACATATCCACAAAATGTTTGTCACAATCTCGGTTTTCATTTATGGCTTCCAAACTGGTCTCTCTTCCGACGACCAATTTATGTGAGAAATGACTCTTTAGATATCTATCTCTAGTTAGATATGTCTTAGCTTATAAAGTATCAAATCGATGGAATATTATTTATCTTGATAGAGTCCTAAATCAAGAGGATTCTTTACTACCTTCTTGTATTGATTTACTTTCCAAAAACATTCTTGATTCAAAGCCTCACTCCAATTTGAGAAGTATATCATTTAAGAGATATGAGGCAAAACTCTTCATTGAAGAGATGAGGGTCAAAACTCTAAGAACTAGAATACATTAGGGAAAAGGAGAGTTATAATTAATTTGTGTAATGTCCTTAAAGAGACCAGGATAATGAATGGAGTTTCAATATCTTAATCACGGTTCCATATATGTCTGCTTAACTAGATTAAAATGTTTTTACCCTAATTTGCACTATGAGATTATCAGGTTGGAGGATACAAATATTTATGTATTTTGAGAGTGCTTATGGACGTACTTACCATACATTAGCATGGGTAGTACTACCCATGATCCGAGTTAAAACTGAAACTGCAAGTAGTTGGTTATATAGTGTTGAAACCATGTTAGGGTCAATGGCGCAAACTTAAGCGCCAAAAGTACAAAAAACATAGATTTTTAATCATAGCGCCGAAGGTGTGTCAACATACTTGTCGTGCCTTGATGGGGGTATTGGGAGTATCGTGGATGTGGGGATTTAGTGTTTGTATTTCGTTACCATTACTATCAAGGGCTTCTATTTGAAGTTTATATTTGATTTCAGTTTTGATTACTGTGATTTTAATTTGTATGTGATTTTAAGGATTTATGTTTCCAAAGATGCAATGGGTTTGAAGTAATTTTGATTAGATGCAGGGATAAACAAGGCCAGCAGAGGGGATTTATGTCTCCACAATTAATAGAGTTTTCTGTTAGATTCATACTTGGCCATTAATGTTGAATACGAGTTTGAAGAATTGTTATATATTCTCTTATGTGTGGAAAAACTAAATCTATTTGAAGGTAGAAAGCTGGGAAGAGAACTAAATTACCTTCCTCTTTAACCAAATACCATTTGCTTATAACACTTTTAACACTTTTGCTTATGGAAGGAATCAAAGATGAGTTTAGTTGTGAACCTCAATTGGACATGTCAAGTTTAGAGTTTGGGGCTTGGGTGTAGGTACTTGGGCCGCTTGCATGTGTTGGGCTTCAAGAGCTTCATTTATCCATTACTTGGTCAGTAGATAGTTATGGGAGTGTTGTGAAAGGAGGTATTTTCTTGAAGTAGATATGTTTTTTGGGTTATGTAGCTTAAATGCTTTAAAAGAGCTTAACCGTGAAATGTGTGATCTATTATAGGGATTAATATATTCAGGTTATGGACTTCTTCTTTTTTATTTTTACCTCCTGAATGGGGAATATTTTACGAGAGGTGGAAACATCGCAAGTGTTGGAAATTAGGATAATGATGGTTGTGTTGAGAGGTAAGTGCAGTACATAGGTAAAACAAACTATGAGTAATGGGCTCATGAACTAAAAATTATAAGACGGGGCACCTTCATACTAAATAAATACATTTTATTAGAAAAGCAGTTTTCATGTTGATAGCACTGATTTTCATTAATTATGGGAATTTAGCCCAAATTTAGACACACCTTTTGGGTTTGATATTTTTCCTTTTGAATTCTTCATCGGACCATACGCTAGAGTGCACTAAATTACATACTTTCAACTTTAGTTTGAATGACCTTAATGCCTTGGCAATACCCATAACTGTTGCAGGTTTACTTGACAGGATAAATAAATTGATTATTCTTTTAAAAATGTCATAGGTATGTTAACGAAGTTATGGGTTGCACTTGAAGAGCTTTGGACTCTATTTAAACGCGAGTAGGTTTTTATTAAATGGGTGTCGCAATTATTGTAGAGGTAGTGCCGAAGGCTTACCATTAAAGTGGGGTAGTGCCAAAGGCACGCCAATTGAACTTCAAAGTGTGATCCATGGCTTGACACGAGTATTCGCTAGGAGAGACATAATGTAGAGTGTATGAATATGGGTAGGAGACACACACGAGAGAATTAATGGCTTTAAATACGGATAAACATTTTTAAGTACATAAAAGATTATTTTATAGTGCCATAGGTACGCCGCTAAAGAGGGCACAACATTTTGGATTTAAAAAACACTTATCATGGCGTGACATGGATTTTTTTGTAGAATTTAGAATAACGATTATAACTTTTATTGTGAAATTGCATGAGTTTGGTGAGGTTGAGCTAAAAACATTAAAATGATTTTTTTTCTTTGTTAGTACTTACTGACAATTTGACCCAAGTCTTATTTGGTAGTGTCGTGGGCATGCCTCTAAATAGGAGTATTGCATGCCAACAGTAAAAGAGTCCATCAATAAAAAAGCCCAATGTCTCACACTCAAACCCACAAAAAGTTATGTAATAATCTATATAACAAAATAATTTTGCAGGCATCTGTAGAATTGATTATGGTACTGCCACGTCGCTTTCTCATAAATTATTAGGTTTCGCCACGTAAGCCTTTTCAAATCATAATATTTTATCACATAATCTAACATAAACTTTGAGTTTAAAAGGCATGATCCGTGACTGGGGTAGTGCCGAAGGCACGCCATCTAAAATATAGTGGGAGTTGGTTTAATAAAGCGGTATCCGTGGCATGACACGGGTATTCGCTAGTATATATATATATATATGATGTAACTTGTAATCAGTAAATCAATTAAATGGAAAGCGTTTGTTTATCATTTAGTTATTTATTTGTTAAACTACATGTTTGTATTAATGATGGATGGTCTCCCTTGTTAATGGAATTGTCATGGGTGGAGGCGTGGGAATAGCTATGCATGGGATGATTTCTTGCTTTCACTGAAAATATAGTAAATTCTTTCTCTCTTTTTGTTGGTTAAGGAATTGATCAGTTTTATGATGGATATTGTCAGTTTTATACTACAAACCTTAAGAACCATTTATATCTTCTAAATCATGAACGAAGTAATCATATCAATGTGGCAACTAAGGAAGACAAGTAATCTCAACCCAAAATCCAATTTAGTTGCAAAAGTAGAACCCACATTAAGTGATCCTAAGCATGGACATAATCTCGAAAGTATTTTATGCTGCTACTGACCAACATCTTCACTTCTTCTTGGAAGCAAAACTACTCGCATTAGAAGCACCCTTCGATCACAATGCCGATGCAAACTAATCCCTCACAATTATCACCCCTCTCCTCTCTAATAATTGGTTTACTAATTTAGAAGATCAACTCAACATTGATTATGGGTGTTGTAATAGCCTAATTCCAAGATACAGACTTAGTCTTTACACCAAATGTATCTAGAGCGTTCAAGAATAATAGATAATAAATAACAAGACTGTTTAGTATGGAAAACTTTTAAATAGGTTACAAACTATGACCTCTCTTGAGGATTTTGAGAAAGAGATGATCTTATTGAGATTGCTAGTTTATTACAATGAATGATTTATAATATAGGATAATAGAGTATGAAATTTTCTATAGTGATTGTTCTTTCTCTCATCTGCAGTTCTTCAGGTCCTCTTATATGCTCTATAATATGACCATGCGATGACCATAAAGTTCCTTAATGATGGACATTACAAAGTGAGTGTGAGATATTCTTTGACCAAGTTGTGTAATGTTCCAACCTTTACTGCTATACAATGGCTCTATTGCTAACTGTGTGTTTCGCGCAGGTTGAACTGCTGGTGTAGAGGTCAAAAGTGATGTCTCGAACTGGGGAAAATTTGGTTACATCTTTTAGCAGTACTTCCTGTATGCTAATGAGATCGATCGAGGGTGAGGTTTGAGTCCAATACATAATATAAGCTATTACAAGATGGATCTCAACCAATAGCACGAGTATTGCTAGGGATGAGTGGTATTAGCTGAGAAACTCATTTCGTACATGTTTGTGATTGTGCCACGTACTTTGTTATTGAGGCTGAAAGTTTGTCTGTAGTTTGAAGATGAAGCATGAGCTCGTGATATGGAATAAGCCACTATAACCGCCCTCTCTCAGCCAACAGTACGAGAATGATTATAGGCAAGTGGTGTTGGTTGAGAAGTATCATTAAATCTTGTAGTTATGTCGGAGGTTCATTTCCAATGTCAATTCATGAATCTATGTTGGTGTCTGTTGGGTTTCCTAGAACCAATGACTGTAGTTAAATATTATTTTATGGGGAATCCATTTGGCGTTGGGAACTTGTAGGGTCTGCTTTGAATGTTGATCTATGTATAAAAGGTAACTTTGAGTTGAGTTTTGAGGAGCAAACCCTTCGTCTCTGACTTCTTCCTCATTGTTTTCTTGTGGTGATAATGGTGACGACTAGGACTCATGCTTGAGAGTCTAGGATCCAGAGGAAGATGAAGGAATTGCATATCAGGTATTTTGGTTATCAACCGCTGCATCTGCTTACTCCAATTTCTGTGTCTCCTACTTTTTATTGTATGTCTTATGAAAAAGTGATAGAGGCAGAGGATGATTACTACCAAATGTCACATTTTCATTACTTGGTGATATATGAGGCGGAACGTCGTAACGGCCTTCGTCTGGTGGCGCAGAAGGCTATTATAATTGAAGATGAAGCGGCAGGTATTCGGCAGAGGGAGTTTCGTCGATATCCTTTTAATGAGTGGGTCTTATTGAAAAATGAGGCCTTCCGTCTGTTTCTAGCATGTGGGGAGGTGAAGAGGATATAGAGGATCATTTTCTTCCATGGATCATAGTTCTTTGGCTATGAAGAAGATCTTTTATCTGTGAAAACTATTTTTAACTTCCCTGCATCTTGTAGTATTGGATCAAAGTTTGGGGTCTCCTTCTTCTGTAAGCTGTTCGTGCCAGAAAAAGGATTTCGAGCTAATACTTGATGTAAATTAAAGTAATCTATAAAATCTTTGTTGTAAAGTATTTTATAAGAGTAACTTTCGGACTGAATAAAATATATGCTTTTTGCTATGATGATACTGTGTCTTCGAGCTTGGTTGTTATCCCTTTCTGTTTGTACCATAGTCGTTGGTATAGATAAATAAGTGTTAGAGGTATAAAGGGGAAAAATGGCAATAAGAGTTTAGAGAAGGTCGAGTTGTTAGTTTGAACTGGAAGTCTCATGTTAATACGAGCTGTGTAACAGGATTCAGATGGAGTTGTGTATATGACTGTTTGGCTAGCTGTCGTTGTAGTTGTTGCTATGTACGCGTCTGAGGGGATATTTTGTGTTATGGGGTAATGAGTTGTCACTATATTTTGCATAGATATTTTATTGTTCTAGAGATGTTCGTACCAATATTTTTTGAGGAAAATTTGTGGGGTGATTGATTCTGCAGAGATCTTCCTTTGTCTATATGTAGGGATTCCTTGTTGTTCTTACTTGTATTAGTCCGAATTTATTGTGTTCAGCATGGTGAAGACTCGTCCTCAGCATACGCAGCCGGTGGATGGTCAGTTTCATATCAAGGTTGCAGAGCTCCGTGAACGCTATATTCGTCACTTGTCGTATGATGTTGTTCTTCTGGAATGGCCATTGAATATGGTTGGTTTGGATGATAAAGGCAGGCGTGTCGATTAGGATCGTTTCGTTTGGTACGATATTTTTCGTAAGTCTTTGTTAGATCCTTGTGTGCGAGAACTGACTATTTAGCAGCTCGCATGCGATAAGATTATAAAAGATGGTGCAAGGGCAGTGAATGGGGAGTTGATTCTTTACGGGCAATCAAACCATCGGGGTTGCTTCAGATGTAACTGGGGAGCTCGGTGAGCTCTAGGTCATGAGATTTGTTAAAAGTAATATGTTTTCTGGTAGTATTCTGTGGTGGAGTTTTGAATAAATATAATATGAGAGATAGTAAGAGAATAAAGTATGTGATGTTCTGAACTGATTGAATAAAGTATTTTGTTATATTTGTTATGTACGGATGCTGTGTATGACAACTGTAAGATTTTAACAACTGTAGGGATATCTTTGAATTTTGAAAATTAAGCTATTTTAGTAAAGTTTGTACGATCTTGGTGGAGTATAAGTAAGATGATTGGTCATTTTGGTATTGGGCTGAGAAAAGGCATAGGGTTGGTAATGGTAGATAATAGAGATAAATGTGATGGTGGCAAACATTATCATAAAAGTCATGATGATATTGTGAAATGAAAAGACGTGCCTATAATAACAGGTGGGATGACTGACACGTGTCAGAAGGAGCCATCATTTCATAAACTGAGGGAGAGTATAAAAACTCATTTCTCTCTCCTTCTTAAATTGTCTATAGTTTTAGAGATAGAGAAAAGTTGTACGCATATCATTATCAAGGAGAGGTAGCATTTAAGTGCTGATTGTGTTTTGAGAAAGATATCTGTATCGAGTGATAAGAGGCCGTCAGAGAGGCGATGGGAACGCTCATATTCAAAGAGGCCACCAGGTAAAATAGAGGATTATTGCTCAATAAGTACAGGTTGGTGATGAAAACACTTTTGTCTGTTTGATTTTGTAAGTACTCTGTGTTATGTAGTAATCTGTAGACATTTGTAATCTGTATAGTTGGTTTTAGAAACTGGGGTATTCAGGGGATTTAAAAAAATAAATTGAAGGAAAGTATGTAATGTAGGATTTGTGGTATATGCTGTTTTAGAGAGAGAAAATGTGTTTGTTGGAGAAGAAGAGGGAAATTGAAAATGATTTGATTTTGGTATTTTTATTTTGGGATTTAGAGAAATATACGTGCTGACTGGGTAGAAGGTGGGTTTGTTTGTTCTGTTTGTAATATAGTGATAATGATAAATAAAAATGTCTCTGTATCTGTAGGTTCAGTATGCGTTCTAAACCTATTATTCCTACTAGTAAATTTGTAGTTTCGTCTGATTTCAAAGAAACATCGTCTTCGGGGAGGGGGAACGTGTGTAGTATATTAGAGGAAACTGTTAATAGTGTGAGGGCGATGATAGAGGTGGTGGGGCCCAGTAGATCTGAGGGCGTGAAAGAGAAAGAGTACAAAAGGGAGAAAGAGAGAGTCCTTGTCATGTACCTAAAGGAGGTGGATGTAGGGAAAGAGTATTTGAGATATAAAAAGAAATGCCCAGGAGAGTGGGGCAGGTATGTGGAGGACCAAGGTCTCTGGTTCAGGACCTATGTCTCTGAAAAAGGGGGAGAAATAATACATTATCAAGTTCCCTATTTGGAAAAGTAGAAGAAGGATAAAGGTATTAGTGAGGGGGTTAGCCTCTCATATTACAATGAGCTTAGGCTATCAAGCCCAAGTGGTGGGGTTTTTATGTTTCTTGAATTAGGTCGTCTATGGCCTTAGACTTCCACTGACCTACTTTGAGAAATGAGTTATGAATGCGCTACAGTGCTTCCCTGCCCATTGAATGGGAATGTGTATGAGATGATGATGGTATGTGAGGCGCTGAACAAAAAATGGAAAAAGGAAGGGACTGCGAAGCAGTTCGCGGCTGAAGATGTGTTGAAGTTTTACAAGTTTAAGTATATGGAGGGTCAAAATAGTGGTTACTTGTATAGTGACTCGGCTAGGCCAAAATTCTTTAATTTTGAGTCTGCGGGTAGACCATGGAACAATCACCTTGTGTGGGTTGAGGGTAGCTACTTGTAGGATCTAGATGAGCCAGTGCTCGAGCTGAACCATAGATATTTTAATCCGAGTAAGTAATGTTGACTAGCCTTCGAATAGTTGATAGTTATGTTCGTATGTTGTGTAACTGATATTATGTTCCTTTTATTTGGCAGAGCCCAAACCGTTGGCTACTCTGGATAAAACTTGTATACTTGATTGTGTTGCTCGCGACCAGGATAAACTAACGGAGGTACTCAGTGAATTGGGTATCCAAAGGCATAAAAGAGTAGGTTCAATAGTGCCAAAAGTTTAACAAGCTCAAGAAAAATAAGTTATGGCCGATGGGAAGGCTGTAAAGACCGTTGCTGACTTGCTTAGTTCTCTACCTTTTGTTCCTCAGATTACCAAGTGGCTTACTCGTAAAGGCCAAAAGTTAGTGTAGAAAAGCGGCTCAGCAGTTGAGGTTATGCCCACAGAACAAGAGATTGTAAAACCTGCTGGTGGTGGCGGGCAGGAAAAACCTAATGTGAGCATGTCTGCACCTGGGGAAGTTGAGAAGAGTCTAAAGAGAAAACGACATGTGGAGGAGGATAGTGATCGGGCTAACTCTTTTGTTGCTGCCAAGGTGAAAGAGTTGGAACAGAGATACTGTCATATGGCTGGGATGAACTCGTAGAAGCTCGAGAATGAGTATCTTGAGCACACGTTTGCGGTATGTGGTTGAAAAACTATTTACTTGATGTTGCCTTTGAACTGAATAAAACAGTTGAACTAACTCTTCTATTTTTAGTGTATTGGCAGATGTCAACGATGCTGAAGGGGACCAGACAATGTTTGGACAAGAAAGGCCAAGAATTTGATAATATGACGGCGAAGTTCGAGGCTCAGTCAGCTCACGTAATAGAGCTCAAGGGTGAGCTTTAGTTGGAGTGAGAGAGAAGGGTTACAGATACTACCGCAGCTGTAGAAAAGTACATTGAACTTTCAAAGTATGACAAGCTCATGTCTGATGCGGTTACAACAGCCTTAGTGGAAAGAAACCACTATATCAACTCGTACTATTATTTTGATCTGAGTGTTGATGATGTGGTGTTGGCCCAGAATGGTAGGTATGCAGAAATCGAGCTTCCTGCTAAGGAAGAAGAGTGATGGACACATAAAATGACTACTATTCCCCTATGACTTAATGTTTATTATTCTTAATTTTATTATTAAACATGACTTATAAAACCAATTTTTATATTTCAAGGCACATGGAGCTCATTTACCAAATATGTGCAAATACCGGGATGTATATCTCAAAGGATGAACTGTTGGAGAAGGATGTAGAGTTGTCAAACATAAGGGTTCCACATGGGGAGGTTACAATTTTGGAGGATAACTCTTGGAGGTTACAAATTTATGTACATTCATGGCATAGGTTATAAATCTAATATTAAATGTAAGAACCCTCTCCTTCATCTATAAAAGGAGAGGTGGTGAGCTCATGAGATCATCTAATTTTGAGAGAATCATTCTTGTAGAGTGCAAGAGAGCATTATTGGAGTAAGTTGGTGCAAGTCTTGTAAGCATTTGGAGCATTTCATTTTGTAAGTCAATAAAATTCCTCTTTTTGTTGTTAGTTTATGTTCATTTCATTCTCATATCATTTAGGCTTTATAGTTGTTATAATGGCTGGCTAAGTCCTCACTAGGGGTGAGGATGGATCTGCCATAAGCGTATGATATCATGTAGTAGAATATATTTTTCTCCAACACAATATGAACATATTATCACAAATTCCAAAACTATATTGTTGGAGACATCCATTATCATCCTATGATCTCTTTAAGTAGAGATATAGGAAGATTTTTGTGATTCTCAAATGATATAGTAAAATTGTATTAATATTGTATTTTTCTAAGGTATGATCCTAATTAACATTTCATAGTTAGCATAGCTTTCATGGAATGTGTTTTTAGTACATACTTAGTTCATACAATATATTATACTTGAGTTATAATTAATCATGAGATTACATCGACAAAAGGTTGAAGTTTGTTATTTCAATTAAGTAGAGAATTTAACATACGATACTATGTCGATATTGTATATAAATGGTGGTGAAATACGAAGCCCCTAGACCTTTATTCTTGATTAAAACCATACCATTGATTTATATAGTTTTACAACCTTAGATTACTAAAACACAAGACCAAAACTAATTTCTAGTTCCGTTCGAAAGTGAACGACACTCTAATTTTTACCCATACTAAACACCAGATTTTGACCCTTTTCAAAGAGGTGGATGGTGATACTGCTGGTGTACCTGAAAAAGCTTCAGACCTTCATTCAGGCAGTAAAGAGGCAACCTATACTATTAAACAAATAGTAGATCCTCTGTGAACGTGCTGAACTAAAATCGCCTTCTGAGGTAGACATTAGCAAGCCTCTTTAACCGTTCTGTGGTATTATATTTTTTATTTGTCAGCTTGTTTGATTTGGAAGATATAGTACTTTATATAATCGCATACTGTTTTCATTTTGAGTGATATTTTGAAATATGTTTTTCGTGAATGTTGGTATTGAAATAAGATATCTATAATTTGTGTAGGAGATATAGCGTTTGAGAAAAACAAACTCTAAATTAGAGAAGTTGCTGAGTAGAGTGAAGGACTCTGTGGCCCGTACTCAGCAGGTACTTAACAAAATTGAATACGAGAGAAGGCAATTTAAATTAAATTTGGAGAAAACCTTTAAAGAGTTATATGGTCTGCAATGTAAATATGCAAAGATAAAAGTAGAGAGAGACAAAGTGTTGAGAAAGGAAAAGGAACGGAGGGTATTAGTTCGAAAACTGAAAGAGTTAGCTTGTTTTCACGACCCAAGTGATAAGGCGAGGTGTCAGAGTATGTTGTTGGTTCTGACTTTGTATTTTGAGGTCGAAGTAGATAGTGAACGAGGGTTGAAGGAGGCTTATATAGAGCTTTTATGGGTGAGAGGTGTAGTTCCAGAACCAGCTCGAGTTATGTTTTTAGCTTAGGCATCACGCAATCATCATAGCTTAGAAGTGAAAAAATGTTCAACTCGGGCTGGTGTGTCTGTTGTATGGGGTGATGTAGAACCTTTATCTGATGTCTTTGGCTTTATGTAGGATCGGAGGGCCATGAGGATTGTATTTTTAAGGATAAGGAAAGAGCAAATAGAGGTTCAAGCGCAATTGGAGAGTGAGGTAAAGGGGTTACATGATAAGTTATCGCAGCACGTAGAGCAAAAAATGTCTTTAGCAAAGTGGCCGTCGAAAGAAATGGCTACTCATATGAAGGTAGAGGCAGAAATGAGGAATTTAGGTGTACTGCTGAAAAACACGCGTCAGTGGTTGCCCAAAGCGCAAATAATATTAAAGGGGAATCTATGCCCATCACGAGCAAAAGTTACTGCTCGAACGAAGCATGAGTGTCACATAGACCGTGTTACTGAGTTTTATGGGATAAAATTATTTAGGCTGGAGAGCGTATTTAGGAAGTTTGTAAAGGAATGTGGGAAGGATTTTGACATGGAAAATGCCAAAGTAGAAAACCTGTGGTTTATCCGAGGTGAAGGAGAAATTATTGTTGACCACCCCCTTCCAAGGTTGTGGGAGGAATCGTCAAAAGAGGAAGAGGTCGAGTGTGTCTGAAACCCCGAACGCGGCGCAAACAACGCCAACAGGAGGCTGCGAGCTTTACCATGCTGCTAGATTTACAGGCATCGAATAAGAAGGTCGTAAGAGACAAGCGGCAGTTGTCTCCTGTCTGGAAGAGTCGTAAATAGATTAGTCTTGGTTTTCTGTGATTATTTCTCTTTAGTGTTTGAAAATGTAATATGTGTTTTGTGATAGCAGAATGATGTATCTAACTTGCTCAGATACTATGTTCTTGATGTAGTTTTACCAATTGTTATATGTATTTTGTTGTTATGAAAAACTATTATAAATGTAATCTGTTATGAATAGGTAACCTGACTGTTATACAAAGTCAGTGCGACGCATTACTTGTTAAAAATGAACAAATGCGTGCTGAGCTAAGATCGAGTCAAGAAGCTGGAAAAAATGCTATTGAGGCTGAAGAAAAACTTAGGGTGGAGATGAGTGAAATGCTTCAAGAGAAAATGGCGGTAATATCTGTCAGTTTGAGACAGATAGAGAGTTTTGAAGAAGGGATAAGAAAAAAGGCGGTTGGAGTTGGAAATGGGTCAGGACGAGCTAGTCAACAAGGTTCTGAATTGTTATATGTGCAAACGCAAATTGCAGAACTGCTAGTTGCATTAGAGGTTGAAGGAAATAATGTGAAGGAGCTGCAGTTTCAAGTGAATATGCTTGAAGCGGAGATAAGTGATGTTGGAGCTCATGCTCGTAAATATGATGCATTGTGGTTGGTTACTGGGATGACGGGAAAGGAGATGGAGGAGGTTTGTGCTTAATAGAATGAAGTCATAAAGAAGGATTGGAACAAAATATGTGATCTAAAGCGGCTTTCGCAAACACGGCACCTGGATATCTTGGAATACCAGTCCGAAAACAATAGACTTTGAAGCGCGAATACGAAGCTGGAAGAGGATCTATTGCTGTTGGAGATAAGTTATGACTCGAAGATGGTATAATGTGCAGGTTATGAAAATTAGATGTCTTTGATTTATCATATGGATGATTTCATGACCTTGCTGAAAGCTTGGAATTCGGATGTGTATCGTGCAAAATGACAAGTGAACGATTGTTGTAAACAACTAGAAGACGCATTGAAGGAAGCGCAACATAAGCTGAGAGAACTCCTTCTCAGTAAGTAGGTAAAAATTGAGGTGGGTGATAGTCATGAGAGGGAGATGGTTGCAGTAATATCATTCTATGCAGCTGAGTTGAAGAGACTGGAAGCTGAAAGACAGAGGGTATATGATGGTTTGACTACTCATGGTGCAGAATGCGAGATGGAGGTGATCCCAACAGCATATTTAGAACCCATGATCTCCAGGATTGGATCGCTTAAGCAGAGAATGGTTAGAGAGGGGAAGAAGATTTTTTTGGGGAGGATGCCAAAATTTATGTGTTGGAAGTTACATAGGAGTGGTGTAAAGGACGCGGCAGGACCTTCTAACGTGGGTAATGAGCTAAGTGACAACTCTTGTGAAGAATGAGTAATGTGATTATGTTGTATGTACACGAACAATGGATAAAAAAGAAATATTGATGCATAAAGAATTAGTTAAAGACGAACAGTGAACTGTACTAATCGTGTAAGGTAGCAATGATAATGCATGTAAAGTAGTATGATATGCGATCGGATCTGCCAAAGTGGTAAACGATCTGTGATGCGTGAGATGATCGGTTTGGCCAAAGTAATGATCTGCGGTGTAGTTTAAATTGTCGATTTGGCCGAAGCTACAAACGATCTGTAATGTAGTTTAGATGATCGATTTGGCCGAAGCAACAAATAATATGTAATCTGTTATCATAAGTACTCGTTGGATTTATTATAAGAAGTTATGTAATGTAGATCAATCGAGCACAAGTATTTTAATGGTGTAGGATTGACATACAGTGAATGTATTAGATAGATAAGCTTGGCCGAAGTAACAAACGATCTATAATGTATTAGATGATCAATTTAGCTAACATAACTAATGATTTGTAATCGGTGTATAGAGGTTTTTGTAGGGCAATCGAACACAAGTATTTCATTGGTGTGAGATTGATGTATAGTAAATGTATTAGATAGATCGGTTTGTCAAAGCAACAAGCGATCTGTAATGTATTAGATGATCAATTTGGCCAAAGTAACAAATGTTTTGTAATCTGTGTATAAAAATTTTGTGTGGCATAACAGAAAATAATCAGATGTGTTCATTAAACAGTAATCTTTTATTGATGTGAGTTCGTCATACGAACTGATAGATTGGTTTGGAGAAAATAATTTTGTGACATATGTGCTATCTTGGATACAATTTTAGTCTCCTTGTGTTTTAAGGATTAGGTATGTGCTCGCCATGCTCAGTGGCGAGGTCGTAAGAACCGAGACCACTTTTCCCGATGACGACAAAAGGACCTTCCCAATTTTCAAATAATTTCCCTGCGTTGAGCTCTTTGCGATGTTTGGGAATCTCCCAGAGGACCAAATCCCTGATTTCGAACTCTCTATGCTGAAGATGTTTGTTATAAGATCGAGCTAAAGCTTGGTGATACATTCCCAATTTCATGACTACTTTGTCCCGAGTCTCCTCAATCCAGTTCATATTGTATGCTAACTAAAATTTGTTTTCTTCATCGGTCATGGTATGGTCGCGAATGGGGTGATGATACTGAGTAGGGATAATTGCGTAGTACCGTAAGCCATAAGGAATGACGTGTATCCAGTTGAAACTCAGGGTTTAGTTCGATAATCCCATAACACGCATGGTAACTCCACGACCCAATTTCCTTTCCTTTTTGTTAGGAACTTTTTGATTCCATCAACGATAGTGCGATTAGTGATCTCAGCTTGGCCGTTCCCTTGTGGATAATACAAATTTGAGGGGGAATGTATGATGTTGTGTTGATTGAGGAATTCGACAACCTTGGAGCCAACGAACTGAGGTCCATTGTCAATCCTAATGAGGTGGGGGCAGCCGAAACAAATGATGATGTTTTCCTAGATGAACTTGATGACTTCATCTTCTCGCGTGCGGCACAGGGGAACTACTTCTACTAACTTAGTGAAGTAGTCCATCGCGACTAAGAGATTTTTCCATTTTTCTGGTACAGTAGGAAACTCGCCGACAAGGTTGAGGGACCATATTTTAAATGGCCATACAATATTACTGGAATAAAGTTCTAAAGCTGGAGCTTGAATTTGGGAATCGTGACGTTGACAGGCATCGCATTTGCTTGCGAGCTCGATGGCTTGAGCTTTTATTTTAGGCCAGAAGATGCCTTTGGTAAGAACTCGATTGGCTAAAGATCTTCCCACTGCGTAGGAGCCACATGTGCCTTTGTATAGTTTGTGTAAGAATTTTTGAGCTGTTTTGTAAGATAAGTATTCAAGATACGGCCCTGTGACCGAAATCTTGTATAAGAGACCATTTTCGACAATGTTACATTTTGTATTATCAAGTACCTGCCTTCTTTCAATAGGGTCTTGAGGAAGTTAGCCATCGAATGTGTTCTTGGTACCAATATACTTGAGGAAAAGTTGTCTCCAATCGTTCTCATCCTCTTTAACGCCCCCAGTATTAACAGAATTTAAACTTGTGATGTTAATGTTGGGGTTTGATATCACTTGAATCTTGAGATACCGAGCTTCTGAGCCAAGGACTACTGTGAGATATGCGAAGGAATCAGAATGTCTATTTTCCCCGTGCGACAAATGTTTGATAGAAATTTTCTTGAATCTACTCATTATGTCGGCTACGGTGGCTGCGTAATCGATCATTTTCCCATTCATCTGAAAAAAAATTGTGTAATGGTTAACAATGAGCAAAAAGTCTGTATATACAGACAGTTCAGACACTCTAATTTCTTGAGCCATATCCAAACCGTGAATCATTACCTCGTACTCTGCTGCATTATTGGTGCTTCAAAATTTAATTAGATGGCCTTTTCAATTCTATCATTAAAAGGTGTGATCAGCACGATTCTGATGCATAATCCTGTGGGTCCTGAGGATCCATCAGTTCAAAGATGCCATCCCTTTTTGCGTTATCCAGTCTGCCCTTTCTTTGAGTTGTTCTTCATGAATTTATGTACTATCTTCCTCTCAGTCAGGATATTCTATGAGGAAGTCCGCAAGGAAATCTACTACGGCCTGGCCCTTTTAAGAATGTTTGGGCTCAAATCGGATGCCATGCTCGGCAAGACTAACTGACCACTGCAGGATTCGTCTAGATTTTTCTCGTTTGGATAATATTTTGCGTAGAGGGTAATTGGTCACTACTCGTATTGAGTAGGCTTGGAAGTATTGTCTTAATTTTTATGAGGTGTAGACGAGAATTAAAAGTAATTTCTCGACCTTGCTGAATCAGGATTCTGCTGAAGTGAGAGTTTTACTGATAAATTAGACAGGCTTCTCGGTTTTCTCATCAATCCTAATAAGAACATAACTCAATGATTCTTTAGTAACTGCAAGATAGATGGTGAGCTTTTCCCCTTCACTAGATGTGCTCATCACTGGTGGTGAACCCAGGTAAATTTTTAGCTGTTGAAGGCAGCTTCGTACTCCGCTGTCCATTCGATCCCGTGGTCCTTCTTAGGTTTATGTTTTGTTGTCCCCACACGTAATAAGTTGAACAACCATCGACAGCGATCGGACAATTTTGAAACAAAATGGTTTATTACGGCAATCTTCCCAACTAACTTCAGGACGTCTTTCTTCATTCTGGGGGAAGGCATAGATAATAGTGCTCGAATGCGATCCTTATCGGCTTTAATATCGCACTTGCAGATTAGGTGTCCAAAGATTTTTTTTGATTGAACTCCGAACTGGCTTTGTCAGGGTTGAGCCTCATCTTGTAGAGATGGAGGATATGGTTTTGTCAAGGTCGTGTGTAAATCTGTGATATGGTTTTCCTTCTTTAGACTTTTGTACAACATATCATTTATATAGAACTCTATTATTTTTCTGAGGTGATCTTGAACATTTGGGTCATCAATCGCTGGTAAGTAGCTCCAGCATTCTTGAGACCGAATGGCATGACTTTGTAGTAGTATAGGTCGTGGTCTATAATGAAAGTTATTTTCTCATGGTCGTCAGGTAGCATAGGTATCTGGTTATAGCCTGATTTGGCATCGATCATAGATAGGAGCTCGTGCCCCGACGTAGAGTCGGGCAGGTTATTTATGATAGGGAGTGGGAAACTATTTTTTGGAGTATGCCTGTTTAGGTTGGTGAAATCTGCGCACACCCTGATCTTCCCGTTCATCTTTGGTACCACTGCAATATTCGATATCCATTCAGGATAATTGGCCTTGTGGATAAAACTGACTTCGATGAGTTTTTCGATTTTCTTGTTGACTTCATCGTGAAGTCTTGGTGCTAAAGTTCTCTGTCTTTGTTTTATAGCTATGGCTTTTCCTTCAAGTTGAGTTTGCGACAGGCCATGTTCGGGTCGATACTCGGTATCTCGTGAAACATCTAGGCAAAGACGTTACTATTTTCTTTGAGGAATTGGATGTGAGTGTCATGCTCTACTGGTGGCAGATGGGTGGCAATATATGTCCTACGCTTGGGTCCACTGATTTCAACATATTATGTGGTCTCTGCGGTAGGAAGATGTTGCCCTGTAGTGTTTACTGTATAGTTCTCAGTAATGTTTCCTATTGTCTTCTGTAATTTCTATGCAAGCTGATGTTCAGAAGATTCTGGTCCAATGACGATATAATTTTTGAATGCTCGTGCTAATTTCTGACTTCATTTTATCTAGTAAACGCTACCCACCTACTCAAAAATGTAATGCCAAGTGGTAAGTTGATGGAATGGCATGCATGTTGTGTAACCAGCAACGTCCCATGATCCCCAGAAAATGGGACTTTGTAGTGACGACATAAAAAACATTGTCGAGTGTCATCAGCCCTATGGTGATAAGAAGTATGATTTTTCCTACGCGTTCTTCCTTATACCCATTAAAGCCACATAAATCAACCTCGCTGGGTTGGACCTTATTGGCCAAACCCATCTTGTCGATCGTGCTCAGAAAAAGGAGTTTGATAGTGCCGTCGGTGTCTACCATCATTGTATGAAGCACCATGTTCTGCATTTTCAACATGATCACCAAGGCATCATGGTGAGGATAGTTGACATGTCGAATGCCGCAATCATCAAAAGAGATCCCAGTTCGCTAAGAGCTGGATACTATAATTAAATAAGCTTCTTTATCTTGCATGGACAAGTCGTGACATTAAGCAACATGCCTCCACTTGCTTCTGTTAGATTCTTTAATGACCTGGGTCTCCATGAGATGGCAGAGCGAGATATGGTACAAATATTTTTTGGCTGTGGGCACTTCGACTTGTACAACTTCAGTGAGGTTTTTGTAACTCCCGTTCTTATAACTTTCCACGTCTACTATATACTCGTGCATTTGTCCATCTGCGAAGATGTACTCCAATAGCCACTGTAAGGCAAAACATTGCTCTGCCTCATGCTGTCGGACCTTATGGTGAATGTTGTATGGTTTGTTCTTGATCGGTTGAAGGTACTGCATATTTTGGAAGAATCTGTCTTTCTGTAATATAGGATATATGCCGGCTGTAGTCACATTCATCTTTGGAAGGTAAGGTCTAGGCAAGCTGCTCCCCTTCCGAGGTCACTCGTCGATGGATTTTGTACATTTTTTGTCTCCTCCTTGATCTGATCGTTTGCCTGATCTCGAGCTGTCAGTGTTGACTTCAGAGGTTTTTGCCAGTCGGACACCATCCGTTTTAGGTCGATGTATCCATTGACCTTTTCAATCATGTCTTCCAACATTTTTGGTTTGTTGAGGATGAGGTACTCCTTCGCCCGGCCATCGACGAGTAAGGCATTGGTGAAAGCAGAAATAGTGGCCCTTGGGTCGATTCGGTCTACTTTTCGGGCTAACTCCAAAAATATTTTGGTAAACATCTCAATTTTTTCTTAGGGCATCTGTTTGAGGCTGAAAAGATAATATAAGTTCTCTTCTTTATCTCTATTGTACGAGTAATTCTTGACGAAGAATTCGCGCAACTGTTCAAAAGTTATGATAGATCCTTCAGGCAGTGTGTAGAACCATCATAGGGGATAGCCTGATAAGCTGGTAGGAAAGAGCCAGGATAGAATGTGGCTAGACCTAGAATACAGGCCTAGAGTATCCTGGAACTCTTGAGCATGTTCCACTGGGTCAGTCCCTTGGGGACTTCCCCATCTAAGAGCTCTTGGGCGATCGGGCATTTATGTAATCTGTTGTGGATCCCTTTAGTCTGCGTGTAAGCTTCGAGTAATTCTTTAATCCGTTTCTCGACATGTTCCTGAGTGACGTACTGTTAATCTATGATGGTTGGACGTATAGTGCGCCCTTCTCCAGGTTTGTGGTCGCCACTCCCTTCACTTAGACATTCTTTTGCAGGGATCCAAACACTTTGAGGTGGGTCTTCAGTATGTCTGGCTCCTGCGAGGATGCCATCTACTTCTTGTTGGATCTCCTGGATTGGGGTGGGACCCATGTCCTGCTGCTGACAGTTAGATCGAAGCACACCTCTTGCAAGAATACCCTTCGGAAGAGGCCCAATTCTGTCATGAACAGAAATCCATGAGCCTTTAGGTTGTATGGCTTTGTTCTTCTGGGCGGCTACATGCTAACCTTGTCAGACCTTTAACGCATCCTGTACACTCGTGAGTCATTGTTCCAGGGCTATGTGCTTTTCTATTTCTGAGTTTAGAGTGGCCCTCAGGTATGCCAAAGCTATTTTCTCTTCCACCTGGATAATCGGCGTACTTTGACCTGGAGGAGACATTCTGAGAAAAGGTGATCAGCGGTGTTTGAGATGATGGGTTTGAGAATTTCGAATCCCAAATACGACGCCAAAGTAATAACCTAATTCAGGGATATGGACTTAGCCTTTACAATAAATGTATCTAGAGCGTTCAAGAATAGCAGACAATATACAACAAGATTGTTTAACATAGAAAACCTTTGAATAGGTTAAAAACCACGACCTCTCCTAAGGATTTTGAGAAAGAGATGATCTTATTGAGATTGCTAGTGTATTACAATGAAAGATTTATAATATAGGATGATAGAGTAGGAACTTTCCTATGGTGATCATTCTGTCCCTCATCTGCAGTTCTCCAGGTTCCCTTATAGGTTCCCTAATATGACCGCTTGATGACCATAAAGTTCCTTAATGATGGACATTACAAAGTAAGTATGACATATTCTTTGACTAGGTTGTGTAATGTTCTGACCTTTACTGTTGTATAATGGCTCTATTACTGACTGTGTGCTTCGCGCTGGCCGAACTGCTGGTGTAGAGGTCAAAAGTGATGTCTCGAGCTGGGGAAAGTTTGGTTACGTCTTTTAGCAGTGCTTCCTATATGTTGATGAGATCGAGGGTGAGGTTTGAGTCCGAGATTCAAAATAAGCTATTACAGGTGTCGTGATGATGCACATAAGTAAAAAAACAAGTACACCTTCAACGTCTTCCCTTCAACAACCTCCAAATGCTAAATGCTTCAGACAACATTTGAAGTGAACCAACATGCTGAGTGCTCCTTTAAAACCTACCACTCTTTTCATTAGAATATCCGTCAACTGCAGGAGCTTCATTTCTAAAAGAATTGAAGAAACAGTATAACAAACTTGTACTTAGATAGATTTGAGCCAAAGCAAAATAGATGTCCTTACCAATATGTATTGGATCACTTCCATTTTCTTTAATTAAAGGAAGTATATTAAGCCAAGGAGGGCAGAACAAAAATTACAAAGTCAACTAGGTCTTGTGCCTCTTAAGGCATATTACAAATAAAAGGTTGAGAATGAGCTCCTCATGCTGCAAGAGCATGGGCATCATTATTGCAAGTTCTACTAATATACAAAAATTTAAAGTTTCTAAAGTGGGATGCTAAAAAATGCATGTCAGGGGCTAGACTAAGCGCTTCCCAAGAGAGGTTGACTATTTTCTCCGTGTAAGTCTTCACAAGGCGCTGACAATCTGAAAGCATTGTAAGACTTTCGGTACCTGCATCCAGAGCTGCTTGTATCCCTCTAATAACAGCTGATGCCTCTGCCTCCTCAGCGTCGCTACTTTGAACGAGTCATGAATCTTGTCATAAAATTGAGAATAAGACTAATTACAAATCCATAACTACTAAACATTTAGTTTGGACCAGGAGGCGTCACCATCACCAGTGTGACAACCCCTCTTTAGCGATGGGAAATTAAATGTGGGGTTTGTGTGTGGGGAGGGGGGCAGGTTTAGGACTGGGGGCAATGATATAACCTTTGAGCAATTTTAAGGACCACTTCTACGCGGATTGGTTTTTGTTGCAATTGAAGATAAGGTGATTTCTACTATTATTCAACTGCTAAACATGATGACACTAGTTTCTTCGTAAAAGAGTATTGTCTTTCCCATAACAACTTTTATTAGGCCCCTGTTACATCACTTTTGGAGGGAGTCCATAATAAGGCTTAAACATTGCTATTTAGGAGAAGTCTAAGCCATACCCATCTCTTTACTGTTTCTTTACAGGAGAAGCGCGGGGGTAGTAGACTCGTCTTCTTCTCCACCTAGGGCGATAGTCTCCCACTATCTTCTCCAGCCAAGATTATATTTGTAGAAGGCCAGTCTTGTTGCTCTCCACATGAAATATTTGATTCTAAAAGGCGTGTAAGTTTCCAATGAGGTCCAAGGGTTATCCATAAGGCTTGGCAAATCTCACTCCTCCTTTGTGCCTGAACTTTCATTAATAAAAGCTTGATATCTATTTAAACTATGAGAATACCATTTTTTCATTTCCCATATAAGTGTCTTTTAGAGAAATTGATGTTAATAGGAGTTAGAAGATATACCCAACATATAGTTCTGAAAAATAGAACTGATAACTCTACCATCCAAGTATGTAAAATCGGACACATGATATTCTGCCACTTTGGGTTATGGCCATATTCCTAGGACAGTGCCCACAGGTTCCCAAAATGGTTCCAGGTATCCAAGGCCTCAACCAAATCTGCCGCCGTTTACCGTTTCCAATGTGCCAGCAAAGGTAGGGGAAAGTTTAGTCTATAGCTTTATAATACCTTCCAGATCAAATCGAATTGCCTACTGAAACAATACCATCATAGGACTTTTTGTAGCGTACCTTTTTCTTAAAAAAGAATGCCCAAAGTTTGTCAGGTTCTTTCAATGATCCGCCAAAAGATTTTGGCCAAAAGGGCATGATTATTGTAATGCACTCTGGTGCACTAAACTACTTTTTTCTAGGCTTGCAAATGTACTGCCAACTAATAAGATGAGCTTTGCTTTTCCCTCCTCATTAAACCCTAAAGCAACTAACATTGAGCGAGTCCAGTTTGTTACAGATATTGGGTGAGTCAGGGGACGAACGTATATAAGATACTAAGAATTGTTGAGCTTAAATAATTTAATACCTTTCTGCTTAATAGACTTTTAGCTGTCCAAACCGTCATAACATTTGCAACTCTATTTAAGTTCCTTGAAATCTAAACTTTTGGCCTTCTGAACTTAAGCGTGTCCCAAGTATATTTCACCACTGATATTCCGTTTATATGAGCGAAGATTTTGGATCACTAATGATGGTGATGGCGGGTCATTTTTTGCTGGAGAAGATGGTACTAGGGGGTCCCACTTCTAGAAGTTTTTATACCATGGGGTTACATGTTTCTTCATACTTTGACAGGAATCCTGATAAAACACTTAGAATAGATAATGACGAGAAAGGGGCAAGTGGGTCCGCCTTGCTGCTTCCCCTCTAGGTTTTAAGAACTCTGTATGAGAAACCATTCATATGAAAGACAAATGGCTTGGGTAGATACACATTAACTAAATCAAACTTTTATCCGCCACTTTTCACAAACCCCACTAACCTTCATAAGTCATGACAGAAGCCCCTTCGACGTCGTAAGGCTTGCTCGCGGTCAAGCTAACCGCCATATAGTGAAAGTGCCCTGTTGTTCTTTTCAAAGCATAATATTTCCTGGCTTATAGCTGTTATCAAAAATTTTGTACTAGCTAGAACAAAAGCATTCTGAGGCGGGAAAGTTGGTCCAATGGGGGGGGGGGGATGGGTTTTAAGGCACTCGGTCAAGGATCTTAATAAGTGATTTTGATTTTCTCTACGAATTGTTTTAAGTTTGTCTAATAGGGGCGCGTTCATAAGTAGCAAAAAGTGTCTTCTTTAACATCTCTTACATTTAAAATTCTACGATTGTCCTCTCACTCTCAACAACCTCCTTATTAATGAGAAGTATTGAAGAGGAGTTGCAGGGTAAAAGGTTTTGTTACTTCAATTTCTCCTTATGATTTTGATTTGGTTGGATTTGTAGACAATGACTTTGATTTGGTCTGATTTTCACACAACTATCAACACCATTTTTTGAAAATATCATTGCTTTAATTTTGCGTCGAAAATACTATTGCTTCAGTTTTGAATAATAGTTCCAATTTGGGTAGATTTATATTGGTTCAAATTTTCCTATCATTGTCCTGCTTCGTTCAGCCTCCCTCTTGAAGATTTGTCATTCAACTTTTATGTCTTCCTCTAGTAGCAAACAGGTACTCTAAACACACACACTCTCTTTATATAGGGTATTTTGTTCTCCTTATTATATCTATTTGCTTTCCTAATTTTATTGAAGAACCCTGTACATCTGTTCCATTGACCACTATCATAGTTGATTTTATTAAGTTAAACATTTTGGGATGATTATGTTAAATAAACCTTTTGGGATGATTATGTAATGTTTTAATTCATTATGATCCTTAATAGTACCCTTGGGTAATGATGCATTTTGATCCGTAACATAACATATAGGGAGTTAACTCCGTTCAAGTGGGGAGTTAGTTCTCACAGCGTAGAATCGATCTTCAGTCAGAGGATACAAGCAATTGGCCTAAAATAAGATCTATCTAAAGACAAATACTTGCGTAGAGGCCCGAATGTGACTCTCTACGACCTCTGATGAGGATTTTTAAGACAGATTGCATTACTGAAGAGTAAATAATAGGGTTCGAGTACAGGGTGATCGAAGGTAAAATGCAAGAGGCTGGAGATGATTTTTCTAACCCCCTCTTGGTTTCCCCTCTCCTCTATTTATAGAAACACAGAGAGCTGAGTCATCAAGTGTGGGTCAAGGTTACATGATTATACTGTCAGAAAATCCCGGCGAGTTATGGGTACCTATCTTGTCGGTACTATTACTGTAACATTTATTGGTGACGTCTCTGAACGGCGCGGTGGTTGGACCTGTCACTGTAGATGCATGAGTGAATCAATGCAATGTCTTATCAGATGAGGTAGCTGTCTGTCTTGTCTTGCTTCGACCGTGTGTTAGTGAGGTCAAAGGGTTTCTGTTGTAGGATGTTAATCCATCTCGAAGCTTTGTCTGGTGGGCTGGCTGTCTATCTTGTCATACTTCGACCATATGTAGATATGGTCGAAGGTGTCTGCTGCAATGTACTGATCTACCCCCGAAGCTTTGTCTGGTGTTGAAGGTTCGTCTCTGGGGAGCCTGCTTTAGGGATTGAGTGGGCTTCGATACATTCGAGTAGGCTATGAAGTGGGCTTCGGGCGTCTGTCTAAGGCTACGAGTAGGCTACTAGATAGCATGCATCACATTTCTTATCTATGATTTGTAACCTATACATGGTGCACAAATAAGTCTTCCCAGTAATTATATTTTTCAATTTCCATATTGGTTTTGAAGGCAGTCCTGCATACATATACCGGCAAAAGTGGTAATGCATTGAGTAATTAAACATTTTGGGATGATTATGTTAAATTACACCTTTTGGGATGATTATGTAATGTTTAAATTCATTATGATCTTTAATGGTACCCTTGGGTAATGATGCATTTTGATCCGTAACATATCAGACTCGCTACCATACATCGCATTTCTTATCTATGATTCGTAGCCTATACATGGTACACCAATAAGTCTTCCCAGTGATTACATTTTTCATTTTTCATATTGGTTCTAAAGTCAGTCATGCATACATATACTGGTAGAAGTGGTAATGCATTAAGTAACATGTGTTTGGCCAAATTCATACTTACAACAATGTTTATTATCCCAGATTATCCCCATGCCTAAGACCTCACCACCAAACCCCAACATACCGATACGTAATCTATACCCAGGGAACAATCAAGAGATTGGAAAAAGTGTAATGACCCGTATTTTTATTTTTAATTAGTACTCTTTATATTCCAAATCTGCATATTCCTTTGCATCATACATCTGCATATTCTCATATCCTTAATGCATCTATATTGTTCTTAGTGCCAGGTTTGGTATGGATTCCTTTTTGGTAGAGCTTTGGTGGCTTGATGGTTTTGGTAGTTTGGCGTTTGGGCATTTTAGTTTGATTATGTGGTATGTGTCCGGAGAGCGGTTTCTATATCTGAAAGGGGTTTTCTGCTTCTCTCCTTCGCATGGGTTATAGTGTTTTCGATTCTGGACATTTCGGGCTTTCCGATTTTTGTTTTGGGGTAGAGAAATAGGGATTAGCTACCCCTGATTTCTCAATGCCTATCAGACCGTCGTCGGACTCCTTCCATCCATTTTATTCCTTCCGGTTAATTTCTAGCCGTTAGATTCTTTTTCAGGGTTTTAGGAGTTCTGTTGGCCGTTCAGCGGTAGAGGTGGTGTTAGACCTTAAGAACCCTTTGTGGTGGTTGTTTGGGTTGTTCCAATCTTCTGAGGGTCTTGGAGTTGTGTGTGTGGTTCAGGAGGACCTCAGAGTAGATTTCTCAAATTGTCATTCGAACGAGGTTCCTAGTCGTTCGAACGAATCTTTGTGTTTTCTGATCATTTTCTGCGTCTTCTGGACGTTTTGGCCATTGGACAGAATTTTCGTTCGAATGAGATTTATTGTCGTTCGAACGAGTTAACTAACCTCCAGGAATTTGGCCCAATACCTCTTTGTCGTTCGAACGACTTTCGTTTGTTTCGACTACTTAAGTCTTTCTTCCTCATTTCTTTTTGTTGGTTTTTCTGTGAGGTGCTGCTTAGGACGATTTGAAAGAGAGAGTTCTAGTGAGAGGATTCTTTACCTCCAATCATCCCCCTCACCTCCATTTATCACCTCCTCATCTTTATCATCATTCTCTCCTCTCTCTAACCTAATCCCCTCACCTCAATACTCTTCACCCAATCCTTTCCCTCGCTCGCAGATCCTTGTTGAGCTTCGCTGCGATCATCTCTCCTATCTTGGGTAAGTAATTTCCGATTCCCTTCCGTCAATTTCGCTTGATTTGGTGTAGGTTGAATTTATAAGGTTTGGGTTTAATTGTCGTATCCTTTAATTGATTGGTTGTTTGTGGTTCTCTGTTCTTGGCATTAGATTATTAGGCGTTCCGCTATCATTCTGCAGATTTTGTTTGGATTTTTGAGTTGGATTTCCGTAGGACTCGGGCTTGTTATCAGGCGAGTTCATATTCCAATTTACTAAGTTTCTTTACTAGTTCCAGTATTTTGTTTTAGAGAGTAGTATTAAACTTAGAGATGGGTTGTGTTTAACTATAGTTTAATTTAGAAATTATTCTGTTAGAATTGTTAACTTGTAGTTTGGGGTGATAACTTGATTCTGAAGTTGGTTTTGGTTCGTATGGGACCTGGATTAGTTAGTGGTGGTTGGGTTGTAATTGATTTTGGAGTTGGTTTTGGCTTGTATGAGACCTGAGATTAGTTGGCAGTGGTTGGGCTAGCGTTCCCGCGGGTTGCCTAGGAATGCCCCCTCCAGCCTTAAGAGATTGTTGGTTTGGATGTAGGCGGTTGGGTTGCTGTTTTGGCTATGCAGAGTCGGTGTAACCGAGTCCCTATCAATCTTGTTTGGGTTGCCAGGTTAGCGGCAACTGTGTTGTGCTTGGGCACCGGTTACACATTATAACTTAACTCATTTTTCAAACTTATTGAGATTGGATACACGAACACTCCGTTTTGGTTGACCTCCGACAGGATCCATGGAGTCCGTGAGATCGGGTTAAAAGAGATAGGTGAGATTGGGAACGACACTATCATACCTAGCAAAACCACCCCGGAGTGTAGATTGGTATGAGATAGAGTCCTGGTGATCCCAAACTTAGCCTCGTTGAGGTTGAAATTCCTTGAAATGTTTTAGACATGATGCTCCGCGGGTTTGATCCACCCATCCACTATGATCAAGTGCGACCATCCTAGCTTGGTCGAGCTTAAACAAATCGTACCAGTGTATCCCTTTACCGAATCTCTTTAAGATAGCTTTAGACGTTAGCTTCATCATTTTAGTATTAGGGGATATTTATGGGAATATCCCCGTTCATCATATCATATCATTGCATCTAGGATAAGTATGGGATTATCCTAGTCATCACTTCACGTCATAGCATTGCATCATAATCATCATCTCCCTCCTCTCATATTCTTAACTTTATTCCCTTTCCGAATCCACTCTATTCTCTCTCCACATTAACTTTTTTTTCCATTCTCTTATCAAGTCAATCCTCCTTTTCGTGTTGATTTCGTATTCATTAATGGTTACTGATTATATTGTTAGAACTATTTAGTTACTTATTTCTTTATCGTACTCGTCTCTACTCTATTTCAAGTACCTGTTATTAGTAAGTTATTTAGTTCTGTTGGATTAGTGAGCTCGTTGTTTGCTTACTCTCGCATTTAACATTTTTCAGAGGTTAAGCAGCTTGGACTGCCGTGTGGTTAGCCAGTCCTGAGACTGATTTTTTCGCTGCAGATTCTTTCAGTTCTAGATTTTGTAGGTGTTCTCAACATTGTGTAGCTGAGTTCTTATTCGAGATGTTGTATTTCATTCGACATGATATGTGTATATTTATGTCTTTTGCTTCCGCGTTATATTGTTATATTGCTGCATTGTTATTTCTTTACTCTGATGATTATTGCTATATGTGAATAGCCGAGCCAGAATTTGTCTACGGCTTGGCTATTTGTGGGGTAGAATCTTTGGATTCCCCGACCTGCACTACTTAGACTCTAGTAATTGGCCAAGCTACCGATTACTGGATTTTGGGGCGTGACAAAAAGTTTATTCACGTACTTTGAAACTGAGCGTCCAAACTTTGCAATTGAGCGAAATTGATACATCCAAGGGCCCTTGCCTGAGGTAAGTTCAATGTTATTTTGCACATATACTTTAATAAATATAACATATATTGCTAGACTTTCTATATTTTGTAAAAATTACTCACACAATTCAATGTTATTTTGAACATTTTCTTTAATTAATATAACATATATTGCTCGACTTTCTATATTTTGTAAAAATAACTCACACGATATTTAGTAAAAATTACTCACACATTTCAATGTAATAAATATAACATATCTTACTCTTAATGATACTCCTCCACAGTCACACTCATACATTGGTCCAATTCTACTATATGATACTTAATGTCATACCATAAAATACTCTCATGAGCTACAAAAAATGATATACAGATGGTAAACACATTATTTAGAATGCATGAGCACTTAAAAATCTTTGGATGATGGTATGGTTTATTATTTTAAGAGGCCTTCCCCTTCCAAGGATCCTTTACTAGGTCAGCGATCGTGATCTAGATGGCAGAAGAGCACCCCTTCCCCCATCCCTGATGTACGCCTAGCCTACGAAGTGAAGCAAGACTGTATAGAGATCACAATCGTAGCCAAGATCCTCATCCGTAGTCAAAACCCCAGAAATAAAGAACAGAACTCGAGTGAGTAGTAAAATCCCCAAAAGGAAGGAGCGGAACTCGAGTGACTAGAGAGCAAACAACATATCATCACTATAGATTATACAACATAACGCTACTGTAGATCATACGTATTGGCCTGTGTACCCATATTTAGATACCTATATTTAGAGACATGGATAGGTACCCATATTTAGAGCCAAATTCATGTATATATTCACTCAAAATCATTCAAAATATGACCCATTTTAGCAATTTATCAAGGTTGATGAAATGTATAAATTCGATACTTAAAATAGAAAACTCGCAGAGCTACCGAAATAGCCATTTCTCTAAAGTAAAAGCATGCCTTGAATTTATGATGTGGAGGGGGTGGCAGAAGTTGCAAAAATTGAAATTAAGTGTAGGATTTAAACCATTAAAATTTAACACTTTATATACTAGGGATTCTGGAATCTAGGATTCTAGAATCTAGGTAGGTTGGAAAGGTGAGGTGGAAAGGTAAGCTATACCTATACCTATGGCAACAGAACCCCGATAGTACATAAATACCTCCTAGCAGAATGTCTGATCAAAATGGGAAGCTAAAGGTAGGATTTGGTCCTTGGTTCACATTCTATCTACCTAGCTCAGGATAGGTAAGATAAGGATAGGTAAGCTAAGCTCTATGGAATGGTTCATATACCTATACCTAAATCTGGAATCCTAGGATTCTAGAAATACCTATACCTAAATCTAGAATCCTAGGATTCTAGAATTGGAGGTTCTTTGATTGGAAGGTTTAGATGCCTCCAAATGGTTAGCCTACTCTGAACTATCTCAATTACTGGATGCCACAAGGCCTTTGAGTTGTAAGATGCCCCAGTGGTGATAAGATAGGAAAGAGTTGATGCCACAACCTGAGATCCCCTAAAGAACATACAAAAAGAAAACCACAATGCACCATAAATCTTTCCTATTTAAAGCTTACAAGAGGCATCACAAGTAGTTGATTTGAAACTTTGTGCTTAATCCTCTTCAAAAGCCTTTTAATAATGTGCACCTCATCCGTTAATGACTCAATAAAGTGCTTCACATAAAAAATATCACCAAAGTTGCTGCAATTTTTTATTTTTTTTAGGCTGAATATCTTACTAATTTAATAACAAGAACAAAATGTCATATTTAGAACTATTGAGGGCTTCCTTCCCTAAATATGAAGTACTTTCCTACCCTTAATATAAGCTTCTTTCATCAAGTTCCAAATTTCCATAAGAGTTTAGGGTGACATTAGCTAAGCTTGGTGTATTCCCAAATCCTTAGTACTCCTACATGTTAATTCCGAAGACCAAAGTCTCCCTTAGAGGCGTTTATCGCTATTATCAAGTTATGCCAAAAGATATCACTTATACACCTGTAATAATAGCTAATGGGTTTTTAAAGTATAACTATTATTTATTATAAGTATTCAAACCTTGATAGTCCAAATAACTTTAAAGATACATTCTTCTCATTATTATGAGAAAATTATCAAAGTAAAAGCAGAAAGTTATGTGTAGTGCATCATTCATTTTAAGAAATATATTGCATTATCATGCATATTTTATGGTTAGCTCTCTTGAGGATTGCCAAAACCAGAATGAATTCCTGGAACTACAATTTTGCATGGTTTTTTTAGCATAGTCGTGATGGGCAAACTAAAAGCCATTTTATAACTCCATATCTCCTAATCCTAATGGAGTTCAGTCTGTGCACCAGGTTAAATTTGCTAAAACTTGCTCATTAGCATTGTAGCTTTTAAACATAACAAATCATCTTATTCTAAATTATTACATAGGATTTACCGCGTACCTTGAAAATGAGGAAAGGGCACACATTACCCACCGACACATTGGTTATACGATTGGATGCAATAGATGGCAATAAATTTTCACCCATGCCACCGAGGGTATTTGATGATACTGCTCAGCTTTACCAAAATACAGGTCATATAGTTGCTATGTTAGTCCAAGAGGGGCTCTTGGGTTATGCTTTAGCACAATGGCCTGGAAGAGTACAATTCTGTAGCATTTGAGCAACTATGAGTACAAGATAAAGGGTTATACATGCGACAAATAACACAACGTGAAAAATGAAAAAATGTGGCACGTAAGAGTAAAGTTGTCCCAAAATATCAAGAGCAAGCCTCAAATCAATTAACAAGTATTGATCAAAACACATATATCGATTTCAATCGAGTTGCACTGTATGCTGGTATTTCTTTTCCTACAACCCCCATTCATAAAAATCCTAAAGATGGCAATGTGTCTTTATCCGTGCCACCTAGGGTACTTGATGATACTGCTCAACATCACCAAGATACAGGTCCAAATGTTGCTATGTTAGTCCAAGAAGGCCTATAGAGTTAAGGTTTAGCATAACGGCTTAGAAGAAAATACGAATAGAACAATTTTCTAGCATTTGAGTGACTACCAGTACAAGATAAAGGGTTATCCAAGCGACAAATAGCATAACGTGCCTGAAGAGAAAGGAGGGAAGTAAGAGAAAAATTGTCCCAGTCTATTAAGAACAAGCCTTGAATCAATTAGCAAGTATTGTTGGAAACTTAAATATAGATTTCAATCGAGTTGCATCTTGTACTGATATCTCTTTTCATGTGGTCCTTATTCCTAAAACTCTTGTAGAAACAGCTCCCATTCCTCAAGATATACCAATTAGCGAATCTAGAAGACAAATAGCTCAACGTGCTAGAAGAGAAAGAGAACGACAATTAAAAGGAGATGCAATTATTCGTAGGGTATCTCAGCACGCTAAAGTTGCTCGAAACTTAAATGTCGATTTTAATCGAGCTTCAATCTGTACTGGGATTTCTGTTCCTATAGTTTATGTTCCTACAACTCCTACTATTCCTTCTCCTATACCTGTAGCTAATGAGAACATCTTATCTACCGAAGAAGAGTTACTAAGCAATGTAATTCCTATCCCCCTTTTTCGCATACACATGAAACTGACAATTTTCCATTCCTTAGGAGCTTTGAAATTGGTGATACTTCGAGAACTCAAGTGAATATGTTCAATGTTGATTTAAATGACCAATGTACTTCAAGCGAAGATAAAGAGCGCAATGACATTGAAGGAGTTGGGTTGCAAATGGGGTGAGATTTTCTTGGACAAATGGATGTCAAATGTATACATTTCTCTACACTTCATTAGTTAGATGAAAAATTATCCCACTCTTCCATTCCAATCCACGATTTGGCTAATGTTGTTTCCAGGGAATGATTAGGCTTCCAACACTTGATCCACTGCCTACTGAATTGTAAGAATTGTACGATAGAAATAGAATACTTTCAAGATCATTTCGAAACTACCTTCGAGAATATAATGCAGCCAACGCATTTACAAGTCTTGACGTTCATATATATGATCGAATAGTCCGAGGACGAGAACCATCTCCATTTGTTATCTACGGAGTCTTGTACCGCCGAATAGGTGTTTTACTGCAAAATCAAGGTGAAGATGCGATGTATGCCCAACTTTATATCTACAATCCCGGTGTAGCTCTTGATACATGTCATAAAAAAATCCACATCTAAATAGAAATGTGTTGCAAACTATAGATAATGCAATGCAACAAAATAATCCATTTTGTGAACTACATCAACACGCGTTTGAGGTATTAGAAGTTGCTTCTGGCGGAGATGAAAATTTTAATGTACCAGTTTATATGTATTATGACAATTCTATAGATCATCACTGATGTAATATGCCAACAACTGATGAAATTACAGTCATACTTCCAGGAGATGGGATGGAAATAAGCAATGTTAAAGATATCGTTATGTATCGTAAGCAAGAACAAGGACTAATGCAAATGAGTGAATGCCAACCTGCCTATCTTCCCTTGCATTATGTTCCTTTTTTGTTCTGACTGGTCAATTAAACTGGATGATAGGATTAAAGCATTGGGATGTAACACGTAATGTTTCAACATCGGGAAAGCTTTCCATGAAGCAATATTTTTGCTATCGTCTTTTCGAGCGCACATCAGAGTATTTACCGATCTTGCATAGAGGTAGATTATTCCAACAATTCATAGTGGACGTGTAGGCTATAAATGAGCAAAATCGATTGACATATGCAAGATTGAAACAAGATGAATTTCACTCTGATTTATACTACGGTCTGATAGACATTGCGACGGAGAGTCTAAACAATGACCAAGTTGGACAATGTAGTGTTCTACCATCTTCACACAGTGGGGGCCCTAGAAATATGTATGAAATCTATCAAGAATCGTTAGCAATAAACCGTTACAATAAACACCCAGATATCTTTCTTACGATGATAACTAATCCAAATTGGACAGAAATAACAAATGCAAATCTACCCAATCAGACTCTCTACGATCGGCCGGATCTGGCATCTTGTGCTTTTGAGTTAAAACGCAAAGCTTTGTTAAATGTAGTATTCAATAATGGAGTGTTCGGTATTCATGTTGCACATGTATGGACAATTGAATTCCAAAAATGCAAACTACCACATATGCATGCACTATTTTTCTTGCGACATGAGGATAAGATTCGAACAATACTATAAGTAGACCAGGTGGTAAGCACAGAATTTCCTGATGAAAAAACTCATCCTGCACTTTTTAATACTATTTAAAAATGCATGATTCATGGACCATGTGGTGAGAAAAACATGAATGCTTCATGTATGAAGAATGGTCAGTGTACAAAGTGGTATTCAAGGCCGTATGGGAAAGAAACAACCATGGAGAAAGATGGCTATCCTATTTACCATAGGCGAGAGACACCTGACATAACGCATGTCGTAAAAGGGATAATTGTTGATAATAGTTATGCCATACCATACAATCCGCAACTATCTGAATTATTTGACCGCCATATCATTGTTGAGATATGTGCCAGACTTCAATGTGTCAAATACATTCACAAGTACAACCACAAGGGTCATGATAGGATGACTATGGCTATCGCATGGGATGAGATTCAACAATACCTTGATTCCCGATACATTGGTCCTCCTGAAGGTGCTTGGAGGATATTTGGGTTCAAAATGCATGAACAACAACCAAATGTTGTAAGATTAGTATTGTATTTACCTAGAATGCATAAAGTTACCTTCAATACAAACGAATCGATGGCCTCAATTATTATTCGAGCTTCTCATGAAAGGATGCCACTCACTATATTTTTTGATTATTGTGCCTCTCATGATAATGCAAGATCATTTATATATCAAGAGTTTCCTTATCAACATATATGGCATAAGGATAACAAAGTTTGGACAAGCCGATAACCACGCAGTAAGTTCGCAATTGGTCGAATATATTATACAAGCCCAAACTCAGGGGAGATGTACTACTTAAGATTGCTTCTGACAATAGTGATGGGTCTTACATCTTTTGAATCATTACGTATAGTCAACAATGTGGTTTATGACACATTTAAATTTGCATGTGCTGCAATGGGACTTTTAGAAGATGATAAAGAGTGGATTTATTGTTTAGATGAACCTGTTATTATGCAGACTGGGTATCAGCTAAGAAGATTATTTTGTGCTATTTTAGCCGAGTGCAATCCTATTGACCCCCAACAACTATAGACCAGATTATGGGTAAATATTTGTGATGATCAAGCGTATAAGATGAAAGAACAATTTCATATTTTTAATCCAACTGAAGATGAAATTAATGATTATGGTCTATATCTGGTATATCAAATGCTATTCAAAGTGAGAAAAATACTTCAAGATTTTCCTCCAATGAAGCCGCCAAAAGGTAACTGGGATACATTAACTGAGAATAGGCTTATAATGGAGCAAAATAATTTCTAGTATGATAAATGACCAGTAGGTGCTCTTGCCAATGTGAGCCACTTGAATAATGCTCAAAAGCAAGCTTACAATACTATTGTTGAGTCTGTCAGGCAACAAAGGATTTATTTTCTTCTTAAATGAAGAAGCTAGGACTGGAAAGACCTTTGTTTATAATACAATTGCGGCCACTTTACGTAAAAAGAAAATATTGTAATAATGGTTGCAAGCTCTGGTATTGCATTGTTGCTTCTTGATGGTAGCATAATAGCTTATTCAACCTTTTGCATCTCGATAAATGTGGTTGAAAATTCCAAGTATGGATTTACAAAGCAATTTATTCACACAAAATTGTTTAGAGAAGCCAAGCTTATCATATGGGATGAGGTCCCCATGCAACATAAGTATTGCGTGGAAATAGTTGAACGAGCACTGAGAGAAGTCCGCAACAATAGTAGGCCTTTTAGTGGGATTACAGTCATACTCGGTGGAGACATTTATCAAATCCTCCCAGTTGTACCTAAAGGTGGTCGTGAGCAAATTGTTTTAGCATCTTCACGAAGATCGTTGCTCTGGCAACATGTTTAAGTTTTAACGTTGGTTGATAATATGCGATTGAATTATGTTGCACCAAAGAACAAACTATTCGTTGAGTTTTTGATGCAGGTAATTTTATCCTTAACTTATTTTTCTAACATTAACTTCACTAACTGATTCATGAACTGATTCCTTAGGTTGGATCCAATCCCGAAGATATTGTACAATTGCCAGTAATAATCTAAAATTTAAAAACTGCCCGAGACCTCATACTTTCAATCTACCCATGTTTGAATGTATCTATCAAAAGGCAAGATGGTTTTCTAACCGAGTGAACAATTCTGTCTGCACGAAATGATGACGTTAACTACATCAACAATGAAGCTTTAAATATGTTTCCTGGAAAATCGATAACTTATTTAGCGGCAGATAAAATTCAAGAAAATGAGGCAGTTGATAGTACATATGACAATAGCGCGGTACCCAAGTGAGTATTTAAACAGTCTTGAACCTCCCGGCTTGCCACTGTTCAAGCTGAAACTCAAAGAGGGATGCCCTATAATGTTATTTTGAAATCTTGCTCCTAAAGATGGGCTTTGCAATGGAACACGATTAATTATTGTCCGGTATGGGACACGAATTATTGAGGCCATGATTCTAACTGGTGCACATTTAGGAAAATTGGTTTTTATTCCACATATTTCCTTGACACCGTCAACTACGAAAATGCCTTTCCAAATCACGCGGCGACAATTTCCCTTACGGTTATCATATGCAATGATAATTAACAAACCGCAGGGCCAGTCAGTTAAATACGTTGGGCTAGATTTATGAACCTCGGTCTTTTCTCATAGACAATTGTATCTCGCACTATCAAGATGAACTTCCGCTAGCAGAATAAGTGTATTACTTCCACCCAATGTTTAACACCATAGACAACAAATATTGCTTACCCCGAAGTTCTCTTATAGGTACGTATATATTTATATATTACATCCATAAAGCTTATAGTTTTAATATTTTCCGTCACAAATAACTCATTTAAATTTATTAATTTCTACAGGCACTTGAAGGCTATTTTCGTGTTAAGGGAAAATTGTTTGATTTGCAGAAAATGTTGCATGTTAATTTGGTAAGAACTCCTACATATAAAATTAAAAGCATTTTTAATTTTTTTAAACATAATTTATTACTACTAAACTATTTTATTTTATTTTTACAAAAATGGGTTGAGCTTCACCTCAAAAGTACACTTGGCAAGTACTTCATTAGACATCAGGAGTTATTGCTTGCTCAATTTTCAAACAGAATGGGGAAAAGTTATCTTCAAATCTGAAGATTGATTGAAAAGTCCAAGAGTCTAGGAAAAACTTATTTATAAATTTTTGTAAGTCCCGTACATTTAAGCAAGATGTTATCTTTGGTTTATGCCTTGGTCAAAAATTGGATGAACTATAGTCAGTTTCAATTTTTTTTTAAAACAATGTTAAGCTTGATAGGCTTTATTTCTACTGACACTTTTTTTAGCTGTAATGCTAAATTAGGATCCTAAATTATGTACTGGAGAGGAGTGCCTCTCTATCTTTCTTTTTTTAAGTAAACCTCACGCCTCTCCTGTAGCATCTCCCCCAAAATTGAAGGTAATCCTCCAATATTTTGTACTGCAGCTCCAAGGAAATTCTCTTATTTCATATATTTCCTACAACAATATTGTTTTTTTTTGTTTAAATTTGATGTTTTTTGTGCATATTTTAGTCAATGAGATAATATCCCATAAAATATCCAGTGCTTTTTATGCATTTCTATGATTCTACGAGACAGTTACTTGAGTAAAAGTGTTCTTGCATTCAATCGATACATTCAGCCTGAGGTAATTATTGATTCATCATTTCTTAAGCTTTATTTCATCTCTTCTTCCTAAATATCCATTGTAAAAGGGATTTCTTTAAATTGCTTTTACAGCTTCTGGTTGCAGGTTAATTTTTTCTTTTTAACCTCTAGTCTAACTTATTTGTATATGTTTTGTCTTCTTTTTAAAGGAATGAAAACATCAACAAGCACCTAGGCATCAACGAGCACCGCTAAGGCTGTACTCCCATGGTAACCTCTTCCGCTTTTTCTTCAATTCTCATTACATTTCATTTCATTTTATGGCCATAATTAGGATAAATTGTGGGCCAATCAAAAATTAAATTAGTTATAATTGTAGAAAAATTGATATATATATATTTTTGAGAGTTTATTAACATTGTTGTGGGAATTTTAGTTTGCCTCGACTTCACGTTCTTGAAAATGTATAAGTCAAATCGGAAGAGCCATTAAATCTGAAGTGGTGTTGTTAATTCCCAAAATTGTTGGTATGATATATTTGATCATTTTATCTTTGTTAATTCTACGCTTATATGATTTTGTTTTCTTGCAACCTATTTAAGTATCTTTATATTTTCTTCATAATTGGCCTTCTTAAAGGTTTTTTTTAATCTTTTATAGGGTCGTTAAGGAAAAAGGATGTCAATGGAATGGGGATAATACTCAAATAGGTTGATTGAAAGGTATGTCCAAGCACCAGTAAATAAGTAAATCATCATGTAGGATTAATGGCTCATTAAGAAAGGAGATGCATTGAATTAGTAACCCCTGCAATGTTGATAACACCCTTGCATCTTTTGCAAGTCTATGCAAACATCGAGTTCTTTAGTGTTAATGTTTACTAACAATTTTTGAGTATTAGTTCATATTTGTTTATAGGCTTTTATCCCAATAACACCCATTTTGCTTTATTCATCTAGATTTTTCTAAAATTTTGTTTCTAGGAATGTTAGAAATACAAATGGGCTGACCTTATTTGCCAAAGTTCTATAATATTTTAGCTTTAGATGTTCCTTTGACGTTGTGGGTTCGCACAAACTGCACATATGTTGTTTATTTTGTTCATTAGGTGTTTAGGGCTTTAAACTTAATAATTGTGGGAATAATAGAAAAGAGTTCTGAACACTTAGATCGTACATATAATACAGACCATTAATGGATTGACGGAGACTACATAGCCTTTTGGTGTTTTCTTTCATGAAAAGTTGACCTTTGGCATTAGCAGATTTATCGACATACTGGAATCATGCTATTTATATAAACTAAAATGGTCTCTGAAAACTAATCAGTATTTATTGCACTTACAATAAGCATATAACCAAATAATAGTCCTCCCTCCAATCTGATTAGTTACATTCTATAACTTTATTCACATTTATGCTTGCTATCTTGGGAATTTTGTTTATTTCTTCTGACCAAATGTACCGTTTCTAATTTTTATTAGCGGCTACTCTTTATGTATTACTTTACTTGATTGAATCCAAGCTCATGCGGTCTTCTAATACAATTAGGTGAGTTCTCGTTATTATCCAGTCTTATAATCTTACAAAATTCCAAAGAAATCAATTGTTGCATATTGTATTAAAGGTGATTAAGCAGAAGCTATTGATCATACTTTTTGTTCTCTTATAATCTAACAGTGACTTGATTTTACCGAAGAGGTTTGGGACATAAGAATTTAGATAAGGAAAGAATCTTGCTACTTAATGTGCACCTTTGTTCAAGGTAAAAATATATATTGAGATTCATTAGCGTTGTACATTCACTTCAGACCATTATGTAATTTTTTGCTTGATGATTGTGTTGTTGATATATAAGTATTTCACCGTATTGAAAAGATATATTCTTTGAATCTCAAGTAAAATTCTTTGAAAATGACGTACCCATTTACAGTTCTAATATATGGGAATCTAAAGTTGTGGCATGTCCTCATTTCATGATCATGTATTTTATTATTGAGGTTAACCTTCTCTTTTACTCTTCCATTCATTGTCACATGAAACTTTCACTAGCCATGAGGGGAACAGCTCCACATGTAAGTGCTGATCTAAGCAATAAAAGTAATCTTCATCTACTCATTTATACATGCATAATATCTTTGGTCATTACTGTAAGTAGCGCAGATACTGTATGGGTTCCCGAGACATAGTAAGTATTAATTATTTTAAAGGAATCTGCATATACATTGTTATTTCTAGCGGTTCTATTCATTTAATTTTCAATAATTAAAATGCCGCGGTTATATGTCTCCTGAGTATGATATGCAAGGAAAATTCTCTTAAAATTTTGATGTATTCAGTTTCGGCCATTATGTAAGTTTTTTCTTTATGATTGTGTTGTCGATATATAAGTATTTTAGTGTATTGAAAAGATATGTTCTTTGAATTTCAAGTATAAATTCTTGAAAATGATGTACCCATTTACAATTCTAATATATGGGAATCTGAAGTATTTTAGTATTGAAAAGTTATGACATGTCCTCATTTCATGACCATGTATTTTATTATTGAGGCTTTGAAAAATTTATATATTTTTCTTCTGTTGTGGGATAACTTGCTCTTTTACTCTTATATTCATTGTCACAGGAAACTTTCACTAGCCATGAAGGGAACAGCTTCACATACAAGTATTGATCTAAGAAATAAAGGTATTATCTTCATCTACTCATTTATACATGCATATATTTGGCCATTATGGCTAATAGCGCAGATACTATAAGGGTTGTTGGGACATAGTAAGTATTAATTACTTTAAAGGAATCTGCATCTACATTGTTATTTCTAACAGTTCTATTAATTTAATTTTCAATAATCAAAATGCAGCGGTTATATGTCCCCTGAGTATGTTATACAAGGAAAATTCTCTAAAAAGTTCGATGTATTCAGTTTCGGAGAATTGCAATTAGAGATTGTCGCTGGAAAAAAGAACACAAACATTCATGATTACGGAGAATACTTGAGCCATTTGGGATATGTAAGTGCATGCCAAATGTTTTCTGCAATTTAATCTAGAGAGCCTTCACTTTCCCACTCATTCAAACTAAAATTTCTTTGTACTTATTTTCAGACATGAAAATCATGGAAGGAAAACAGAGTGGAAGAGATAGCTTATCCAGACCTATCTGAACTGTATTTTCTCATAAAAATCTTAAGGTGTGTCCAAGTAGGATTGTTGTGTCTACAAAAAAATTTAGATGATAGGCCAACCATGTCATTTGTACTTTCCATGCTTACGAGTAAAACTGCAACTCTTCCTACCTCAAAGGAACCTGTATTTACCCAAACAAAAATGTCGCCAGATCTTGATTCTAAAAATAAATTCGCAGCTTTACTTAGTCAAGGACGGTGCTTTTGCATTGTACTGATACATATTCTCTTTTGATATCACGGGAAATAGTCATTTAGTCTAGGTTTCCTGGGGAGAGTATTTTAGTGGCCACATGGTCGTTAGATATATTGTACCATCGTGGGGGTGTTCAAGGTAGATAAAGAGAGATTGGAAGAGTATTATCCGATCACAAAGTTCAAGGGTATGAAGCCACAACCAATTTGGGTCGAGCCAATACTGGAAGGTTGTAATTGATTAGTTAGATGTTTCTTGAACTACATTCCATTCTTTGAATGGTTGCTTATATAGGTTATAATTTTATTTTGCTTACATTCTATGAATAGCATACTTTTATATCTATGACTTATCAGATTACATATTATAGTACTATAAATAACTACATGAGCTTATGTTTCTTTTGCGCCTGCTTCATTTTCGTCATATTTTCTTCATTAATCTCTTATGTTTTTTGTTGATATTGTTTTTGATGCTTTTAGTGTTTTTTTAGTATTATGAGTTGTACATGTTTGGGTATGACCGTTTGAGTTAAGGTACTCAGACTAGGCCAATTGTTGTTATGAAAGATCGACTTACTCAAACTGATCTAATCGAGACCCTTTAGCAACATAGTTTTTTACTCTCCAATATGTCATAGAGAATATTAAGAGTCGTAGATTCTATAGCATTAATCATGTCTTTAAGAAATGTAATGCTAAAATAGAGTAATATATGACCTCCATAACTTTCCATAACCTCCTTCATAATCATTGAAGATTAATATTTGTAACTCATACTCTTAAATCCTCTTCATCATCTTATCTCTATATAAAGATGGATATCATCAACTAACATATTTCATCTTATCTCTATACAATTTCCAGCATCTCCCCTCTTGGTATGTTAACCATTTTATCTCTATACATGTTTTTAAGGAATGTAATGTTAAAATTGTAATATCGTTGCATAACCACATTTACTATGAATATTAAGAGAGCCATTATGGAAAAGAAAACCCTTTAGAGAAGTACATTGTGAATAAGGGTTATTTTTTTAACAACTTCTATCAATAATATATCTTGACATAAGCTGTAAATAATATTGACATAAGTTGCTAAATTGATCAAGGTCCACAAGAAAGTTGTATTTCGCGGAGTTTTATTTCTTTTTTAAATCTTAGGGTATAATTGCCTATGCTAATTTGTGATCATCGAGTACTATTGACCACTAAAACAAAATGGTCATAATCCAAATAATATAGTACCATGATATGAAAACAAATAATCGTCATTCTTTTTTTTTATTGCACATATATTATTGTGGAACCATCATTTTATACCTTACTTCATATCCTTAGTTTAGAAGGTGAAATAAGTAACTAAGTAGAAAATATGTGATGCCATTTTCCTATCCTTAAGTTCATGTTGATGGCAAGCGTGAGTCTGATGTGAATGTCATACATTTCATAAAAGGTTATAGTCTTGGAAGGTGCACCAAATCATCCTTGGTTAGGTGAAAATGAGGAAAGTTCATACTCTGACAAGTGTCTTTGTTATTCTGATAGTATGTGATTTTGAACCTGTTATGAACTAACTTATCATAAATGTACTCTCTCTCAATCAGGTGGAATACTAATGCAAAAGACTTACATTTATCCCTAAACATCCCAAACATGATATACTTGAGCACAAGAGGCAATAATAGCACTTGGGTCGAAGTAGCTTCTATGTTCAGGTTTACCAATCATTCTACAATTTCCAAGAATTTGATATTATGGCCAACGAATCTACACAAGATAAGAATTTTGTTATAGAGCTATTTTTCCATAGCACAATCGATAAACAGATGATCATATTCTCATAAGAATTCTTAAATTATGAGAGTACTGAACTTAAGTTATAATATGATGTTTACATATATTAGAAATTGATGACCAGTATCTTGGTTGTGAAACTCATGTCTTAGACTATAGATATGCATTCAAAACTTGAGCAATCAGAAGAAAAACACAGTAGGTTATAATAACATGCTCATTTGTTGTTGGAAAATTGCGATTTGAGTCATTGTTGCTGATATTTGTGATAGTACATGAACTTTAATCATGGTAAAGTATATGACTAGCTAATTTTATGGCTCAAATTAGGGTATTATAGTTTTTTGTTACGATCTTTATCAACATGCTTGAACTAAGATAAAAAGATGCCACCTTTCATTTCTAGGTCATGATATTTGTGCTTTTAACACTGTAGGTGGTAGGAAAAGTGGTTATATTTCTCCTATTATAAACTTCCACTGTGAAAGATGGACTGACAAAATATGATTAGTACTGTGACACCAATTCACTTGCCTATTATTTTAAGTTGTTCTTTTCCCAGAAATTTGATTCAATTGGTATTTTATCAAGGAGTATAAAGTTACACCTAATGAAATTAATCCTTGCTTTCTTAGGTATAACTTGATTGACTGACTATAGGGGAGAAATCATTTGCACCCTCAAGCAAAGTTGTCCAGATGATTCCAAATTAAAGTTTTAGCATAGGTACACTGCATGTATATCTTGAGGCTAAAATTACTTCTTGATAGTCTAATACTTAAATGTCGTACCTTATTTATTAGGACTATTAGCTAAGTTATTGATTGACCTCTCCAAAGTTTGATCAAGGGATATGGAGTCAAAAAATTTACACATCTATGCATTCTATCATTATGAGCTTAAGCATTCGTGGGTAGCACGGGCTCATAACCTAGTCTCTTTATTATTATGGGGTGGTATTTTTGCCACTTTGGATAAGTTTGCCTTATGTATAGAGACAAAGAGGGGTCAGGATGCGATGTGGGGGCCACGAGAATCGTACATGAATGGGCAGTTTTGGAAGTTTAAGTTTTAAGTCCAAAAGCTAAAAAAATAAACCACGACAAAAAAACTTCACTCTTCCTCCCAGACTCAAAACTTCACTTTTTAAAAAGGGGGTATGCAAGCTCACTATCTTTCTCTCAAAAGATCGACAAACGATTGATCATTCTCTCCATCTTCACAATCTTGTTTCTCCGCATTAGCTCGAAAATGATCTTTGACGATTCGTCCACCATTTAAGCTTCAACACTAGCTTCTGACTTCCCCAAATCTCCATCATCTACGGAGAATTGCCAAGTTTTGCAATTTTATCTTAGATTTTGGCATATTTCTCGATTGCTGATTTGGAGTTACTGATCTAGGGTTGATGAGTTGTTGATTTTCATTCCAATTTCGTCTCATATTTGAGCATATTTCTCGACTGCTAATTTCGAGCTACCGATTTATGATTAACGAGTTTCTGATTTTTATTTGAAATTGCAAAATTATTGATTTCATCCTTCTTTCAAAGGTTTGCAGCAATGATTTAAACTTTCCAACTGTTTTATTTATTACTGATTTAAGTTGTTGATATAATCTAATCTTCAATTGTTACAGATTCAATTTAATCTATTGATTTAATTGGTTATTGTTGAGTTACTAAATTTGTAAAACTACCATTAATGGAGAGAAACAATTTAAGGCAAATAGTCCCTGGTCTGTATGCTACATAAACGTCACAGTTACCGCTAAATTTGACTTCTCTAAGATATATTTAATTTGATCATATTGATTTTGATGAGTGGGTAAATTGTGTTTGTTTGATGTACTACATGCTAAAATCTCAAAGTTTAGTAATGGATGTTTCCGTGTTCTCGAGACCTTGGGTTTGATTATCTGTCAGTTAGGATTTCAATATGGAGTTTCGATTATTGAAGGTTCAGTTCAGATTGAAGTTTGAAGGGTTTTAATTTGAGTTTGATTATCTGTCAGTAAGGTTTTCAATTTGGGTTTCATGGAGTAGTTTGAGTGGATCAATCACGGGCATTCTTTGTGAGTGATTATTGGTAGATTTGTTCGGAGTTGTTAGTAGGGTTTCAATTTGTTAAAGCATAGTATGTAAGGATGCCTACACCTACCAAAGCTCATGTCCACGAGATTTTGGAGCATAATGTCTATGGTTAGTTTTTCAATTTTTGAGTACAATGTGTTGAAACCAAAGTAGTTATGTCGCGAAGTACCTGAAAAGATCTCCAGACCAAAACTCTATTAAAAACAATAATCTTTTTATGCAATTGGGGCATCCATTCTTAAGGTCAGGTTTGAACACAAAACAATTGGTGTTTACAATGAGGCATTGTAAGGAGTCATTAATGATTATCCCCATTCAGGTTTGTCTCATAACAATCTCTTAACAGTTGGTTTAAGCGTTGTAAGGATATTGGGGGAGCATCTCAAAATTCTAAAATTACATAGACTACTTTTATTTTCTGTAATAGGGTTTTCGTTAATCAGACCACTATTTCAGTTTCAAAGTACTCATAGATACTACAAAAATAATTTGATTGGAAAAGCCAATAACTTCAACTACTTTTGTAATGCCTCTACATGGACATCTTTGACATACAACCCACTAAGTTTAATCTCTTTACTTCTTTCTTTTGTTCATATGATGGAACATTCTTATTGGTGCATGAAACTTAGTGCAATTGAAAGTACCCTTTCACCTAACCTAATTGTGTAAAAGGAAATGTGTGTTACACTTGAGCAACGAGATGCAAATTAATGTTAGGCAGTCCAAATGATGTCCGATTCAAATAATGTTAAAAATCATTTTTCTGCATCGTCATCTATTTTGGATCAAGTGCATTAACAACTCAAGCCGCATAAGAAACTACCGGGCAGAAAAAGAATAAGGGATGTAGTGGGCTAAGTACTATGGTGGTTACAACCATTTTTGTAGATGAGTAATTGAGATTCATTAAAATATAATTATTTATTTTCATAGGTATTTGGTTCTCTTTTCATCTCTCAGTAAAACGTTCTGGATATACTTATTTTTGATAGCATTTTATGTTTGTTATGTAGTAATGCATAGTTTCTGTCTTCTCATGATCTTTTTGTTTCTTTTAAACTTAGGTTTTTTGTATTAGTTTGTAACTGTTTTATTTTATTTTATTTTTTATTATTTATTTTTTGTAAATGTCAACCTTTTCATAATACACAGGCACAAGCATATGGATTAGGGTAGGAATCATAAGAAGAACATAAAACATCTGGGTTGATGGTTTTGGTTTTGACAAGGAGTGATAGGGCGAAACATAGTAAATGGTTTTGAGCATCACTTTGAAATTTTGTTCGCTCTAGCCATATCACAATAAACTTTCGAATATGGATTAACTCGGGAAATTAGTATGATACAGTTTTATAGCAATAGTTCATCCTATATTATGTTTTATGTGTCTAGAGGGTGAAGGGAGTACATGGTTTGATGTTGATAGTATAGGAGATGATTTTGATACTTTAGAAGTTGCACCTAACGGGGAAATATAATACATTGATGGAATTAAAAAACGTTGCCAGTGGTGTGACACTGGTTTTACGAAGTTGTAATATTTGCATTTAGACTTCTTTTCTTAATCTTTTCTATATTGTAGTAATGAACTAAACATTTTTGTCAATTCTTTAGTTTTAATGTATTTGGAATGTTATGAAAAACTTAATATAGGGCGGATAAGTGTTTAGTGATTGTTATATAGGTTTATGAATGTTTTGCAGGTGGTTTATTGTCAATAAAATAGGGAAGTATTGCCCATTTTTTTTAATTACTATTCAGGTTTATGAATGACATGGTTTACAATACATAAAATATCGAAAGTGTTGCCCATTTTTCCTTTAATTGTTATACAGATTTATGAAATGATTTACAAGTGGTTTATGGTCTATAAAATAGGGGAAATTGTGCCAAATTTTATATAGAATTTAGAATATCGATTAAGATTTTTGTCGTGAAATTGCTAGAGTTTTAGAGAGGTTCAGCTAAAAACATTTAAAGAAATTTTTTTCTTTGTTAGTAACTACTGTTAATTCGACCCAAGTCTTATTCAATAGTGCCGAAGACACGTCTCTAAATAAGAGTAGTGCCGAAGGCATGCCAACTAAACTTCAAAGCGGTATCCGTAACGTGAAACGCTCTTTATTATAACGTGGCAGTATTTTTGCCACTTTGGAAAAATCTGCCTTATGTCCAGAGACAAAGAGGGGTCATGATTCGCTTTGGATATCTTGAGAATCGCGCATGGATGGGCAGTTTCGGAAGTTCAAGTTTTAAGTCTAAAAACTAAAAAACAAAAACAAAAAAAAACCCGAGTATAAACTACTTCTAAAAAAAATCTCACCACAAAACCAGCACTCTCTCTGTCACTATACAATTGGGGTTCAATTTTGCTAGAGGAAAACATCTCTCCTCTCTTAAAGTAAACCCTAGCTCCCATGGTTTCTCACTCCTTCTCAGGTCCTCTATCAATTGGAGTTCAAATCGTTTTCAAAGGTTTATGGTCAGATTTGGAGATCATCTCTTAAGATCTAGAGTCTGATTTAGGATGGTTTAAATCTGCAAGTAAAGTAACTACAATTTGGGGGTTTTCTCATGTTTGATTTGGGGGTTTGTTTGTTTGAGGTATTTAGGGTTCAATCATGTTTATGGACAATTTTGTTTCGATTGATGGGTTGTAATCAGTGATTTGGAGTTGGGTTTCAATTTATGGTTTTGTTCATAAAGGGTTTCAATCACCAATTTTAGGGCTTCATTGGTAAAATCTCTAGGGTTTGATGTACATGTTCAGCATTTAAAGATTCAATGCGGGTCGATGTCGCAAAGGGCACTGTTTTGGTTTCAAATGGGGTTTTCCCTGGGTCATTTCAATTTTAGCTGGCTTCAATGAGGATATGTTACAGACCCAATATCATTGTTTTGAGTAGTCAAGTGATGTGCGATGAGGTTTTGATCGATTTTTGCTATTGGTTTTGGAGCATTGTGTTTTACTTGCTTTCATGAGTATAGTAAAAAAATACAATTTTAGTATTGAATGTAGAGTATAGTATCGAAGCTGATAGCGGGAAATCTAAGTCGTTATTCCCTCTATAGACAGACCCAATTCATGGGATAAAAGGAGAGATTTATGAATTATTATAGTTGTTATTAGAGTAGTTGATAAAATGATGAAACTAAAGCTCAGATGATTACGCACATTCTTATGTTTGGGTTTTCGATTTCAAATCTTAGATGGCACTAATTAATTTGGCAAGCTTTTAAAACTCAAGAAGCTTCACTGCAAGTTTTGTTTTAACAGGTTTTAGTAAGCGGTGAAGCTTTTGAAATAGAGCTTCTGAAATGATGAGATGCTTCAAATATTGGCTATTTGATATACACAGTGTGTGGGATTAATTGATATTTACAATACAACAAGTGGGAAAAAAATTACACCATCAAAATTGTGGCCAATAGACGCCACGCTTGAGTCTACTGAGTTGGGGAATAATATGAAACACGATACGAATATTTTAAATCAAATTTCACAATACTGCCCATCTAACTTAAAGGTATTAATTTATGCATTCTCCAAATATTTAACTATCAATATGCAATTCAAGCATTAGTATAATTTATTAAAATGTTTGTATTAATATCTTCTAATTTTTTTAAAAATATTACAGAGGAAAAATTCAATGGGATCTTTAACTGATTTGGGGATTTCTCACAAAAATGACCAAAATCAAACGCCGCCTGGAAAGGTGTCCAAAAAAATCTAACTTACTTGCTGAGAGGTACACTTTGCATAATATATTACAATTTCAACATTTTTCTTTCATAATTGTACCAGAAATTGTGAAAACAATGGTAAATTAACATATCATCTCCATTGTTTAATGCAGAATATCATATCGACATGAATCCTTCTCGGTGACAATTTCATCTCCAATTACCAAGCTTGCCATATTATGTTTACTTTGTAGTAAAGTTAATGAATACTTCCAAAAATCTCTATGACTTTAACCATTTCTTATTTTGTTTGTTGCATTTAGAATGAATGAATTAATATTGTTTACGTCTTTTTAATATTTATACTTCCTCCCAAGTATTTTACGACAATTAATGTACTGGCCTCTAATCTTTCAATTTGGTTATGGAACTCCCATAGCTAAATTTTCCCCCTAACTTACATAATAGGAAAAGTAAAAAAGGATTTGGCTTAATAATGACAGATATATCAATAATTTTAAACTAAAATGAAAGTATAATTTACTCTTAATCTTCTGACGCGGATTCAAAAGTAGGGTCTGATTTGTACTTATATGAAGAATGTAACCATATGTGCCTATGTTGAAGTAATTTATTTTGCCTTGCAAGTCCAGTGCCACGTTAACATTAGGACAAACTCTAATGTTGCCATTTTTAATAGTTTTCCCTTAAAAATTTGGTTAAAAAACTTAAGAATTTATGCTCTTACTCATAGTCTATTTATTTAACATTTTGAACTTAAAGCATTCGTGCGTAGCACGGGCTCATAACCTAGTCTATCTCTCTATTAAAATAGAGCGGTGTTTTTGCTATTTTTGACGAGTCTGCCTTATGTCTAGAGACAAAGAGGGGCTGCGATGGGTTTTGAGTGTCCCGAGATTGACACGTGGAGGGGTTATTTTGGAACTTCAAGTTTTAACCCCAAAACTTAAAAAACTTACCCCCGACTCACAAACCTTTACCTTCCTCCTCGACTCAAAACTTCAACTCTTCCAAAACAAAGCAAAACAAAAAATTGTGCTCTCCTTCAAACAAAACAAAGCTCTACGATCACTCTTTTTCTCCCAGCACTTATGGAGATTTTGGTGTTGTTTTATCTCCTTCTCAAAGCTTCAAAGTTAGAATATGTTCACTCTTCATCTTGAAGCAAATGGGTACGACTTTCTCTCTCTCTCTCTCTCTCTCTCTCTCTCTCTCTCTCTCTCTCTCTCTCTCTCTCTCTGCAGGGTTTATCTAATCTAGGTTTATGAGGGGATTTGGGTTCCTCAATTTGGTTTTTTTCGTTCTCAATTTATCTTATTAGTAATTAAATTTGATACTTTGCTCTAATTTTGCACTCCATTATGTATTTGCAGATTTCTAATATTATCTTAAGGTTCATGAGTTTCAATTTTGTTTACACCAAATGCTAATGAATTTTTGATTTTTTACTGGTATTTTTCTAATAGTGGTGATTGGAAAGGTATGATGGAAATAAGACGAGAGGATTGATTATTATGCTTTGTGAAGATATAGTCATTCATCTTTTGGAGCAAAGAATGTTGAATTAGAATTTATGTTGTATTCACAGGCATAATAATTATCCTCTTATCTTCTCCTGAATTCCTTTCATCTGAATCAAGATATGCGTTTACGTATATTTTCGATGTTATCTACCTTTTTTCCTTTCCAATGTGTCAAGTTCATATCTGAGGCATATTATGCTTATCAGACTTCTCATTTATTTTTTCTTCTAGAGTAGTATGAATGGGGTATACATATTTTTGGTAAATTATGATTTATGATATTACTCACTTTGTAGTTTTTTCATGTTTTGTATACCATAACCCATATCTGTAGTCGTCGCCAAAGAGATCAAGTTCATCTTTGTTTCAAATCAACAGTGATTGGTTTATGTACCATAGGTACACAAACTAAATATTAAACCTAATCTAAGGTCCGACAGTGTTCATCTTTAGTGGGTTTTAGAATAATTGGTTTACGATCATAAATGCAATAGGATGAGGTACATTGAGAACAATGACCATGTTTCTTATTTTTATGTTATACGGCTAAGATCATGAAATTTTGAGATTTGAATTTAATAGAGCTTATTTGGTTGCCATAAGCTTTTTATTATTATTGGAACTATACTATGTTATTATTACTCAGTTAATTGAAACTCGAATAACTAAATGATTTTAGTTTTTATTTTGGGTTGGATTGTGTACCCGCTTCAAAGCTTCTACGTGACCACATTAACTGCTCAACAATTACAAAGGCAGTGAAGCGACATACATATTAACCAATTCCAAGCGAGTAACAGACTTCATAATACCAAAATATCGAAAGGTACTCCCCTTAGCATCATTTTTTTTATTCTTCATACTTTTAGTTTGTTTATGTTAGTTCATGCTTATTCACATCTCCTATATAGTATAATATCTTAGGGGCTTCTTGCAGTACCATTTTCTTTTTGTTCTTCTAAAAGTAAAGTATCCAAAAGCTCTCGGAATAAAGCTTATAAAACTGTACTTCTTTCAACTAGAAAGGATTAGCAAATGCAAATTATGATTTTATTTATTTATTGTTTTAGTTAAGCATTTAGGATAACATCGAAGTACATTGAAAAAATGTACAGCTTAATTTGTAACTTTTTGTTGTTAAGTTGTCATTATCTTAGTCTGAGATTAAGAGTTATATACGAGGAACCACTTGATTGTTTCAGTTCACACCTAAGCTCCTAACACTAATGTTGATTGATGTAAAGTTGAGGGGTTTGTCCCAGTCACAACTCCAGTCATCAAACAAAACTACAACACAACCTTTACAAAAATGGTTTTCTCTCTATGTTTCTTCCCCTGTTCTTCATCAGCAATCATCTCTTTTTCAATATTTTCTTTCATCCTTCTCTCTTCACACGCCATTACCATTATAAGTATGGTATGAAATTCAGGTATTTTCAGATTTTTGAATCCCTCTCTTGGCTCGACCATAATACAGTTCTGGATAAGAAAATTTAATCTTAAAACGAAAAACTTTGATATGAAATCTAGATATTTCGAAACACTTTATTTCCGAGTTTGGGCTATAGATTACCCATTACAAAATATAGAAAACTTCTTATATTTCTCTATTATGAATTGGTTGTTTTGCTCTCTTTGTTGGGGGATGAAAAGATTTGTGGGATGGATGGTGCACCAGGGTGATATGCGAGCACGATGGGATGGAGCATCATTGTTGTATATTTACTTTAAATTCAGCACAAAAATGCTAGCTGATGGAGTTGGTTGAATAAGATGCAATGTTCGTATATGGACAACCAAAATGTTGTTGTGGTAGATAAAGAACATATCTTAATGCTAATTTTGAAGATATCAATTTTAATTTTATATAGGGTAATCGCTTTTGTAATTATTTTTACCTTTGTCTCGATAAATACATAGTTCAACTACTAAAGACATACATGTGTTTCTCTTTGTAGAAGTGTTATATACTTATATGGTCCCCTTTTTGAAGATTTTAAATGTTAGAATTTAAGTTGAAATGTATTTGTGGGCGTCTTAGTAAATTATTCATTCTTCCATGTTCATGTTTTACCAGAAGTTGGTACAAACAGTTTTGAAGTTATGAATCTGCCATTTTAATGCTATCCTGCTTATGGTTGATTACTCATTCACTGATTATTGATCCACTTATGTGTTGATATCTTTTAGAATCTCATTTCATTTTTCATAGTTTCTCCAAAGGGATTTGAAATATGTGAATTGGCTTTACGAAATTGATAATGGAAAAAATAAAAGCGTAATACGTATGGTTAATATAAAAACTGAGTTCACCTTGAATATTATGACTTAAAGCACACATTAGTTTTAGCGTCGAAATCGTGTCATCATAGCCCTTTTGCATGCAGGTACATAGAAATGTTTTCCAAGAGTCTTAGCTTGGAGTATAAGCAGCATGGGATTGATGTCCAATGCCAGGTTCCTGTTCTATCTCTATCAATACTACTTTATCATTGTTCATAGAGGTTTTGGAAAAAAAAATCCCGATAGAAAATTTTTGAGAGAAAAATCTCAAGAAGAAAACCTTGAAGAAGTTTTCTCCTCCAGAGTGAAACAACTTCACATGCAAGGTCCTCATAATCAACAGTTACAACTAAAAGGTAGGTATAATTCTCTTTCCAACCTTCTGTAAATCACAAAGGAAAAATAAAGGCAGCAAAAATAATCTGACAGTCTTACTTACTCTATGAACTGGCCACAATGTATGATTTCATTTGCTTATCTTACAATTAGGAGGCCAGTATAAAGTCGTTAAATTTATCTTCCTACGTATTCTTTTATGATACGAATGGCATTATTACCGTTCCTTGTAAACATTGATGGAACTGGAAGCCACTTGCCCCATTTCTGAAGACTGCTATTAAGGAATTTATCCAGTAATAGACTTAATAATAAATCCGATATATATTTTTTACAACATTGAAACACTATGCATATAAACACAAAAACTTACATCAGCGCGAATACTAGCTCCACAACATAAGCAGAAGTAATCTAAGGGAACATGGGGAATGACCTAAGGAAAACATCTTTATACCCTTCAACTTTCGCAGCTCTTTAAGTTGGTCTTATTTTATGCTGGATTTTCTACAATCCAAGTGTACATAAATATAATATCTGAATATTGTAAATAGAGTTTTTTATAACTCAATACATAGAGAAGTTACATACATACCTTAAATTAATGATACTATTGTAAATGTTTTATTTTTTTATGTCATTGCTTCGTTTGAGTTCAATCAATGTTCTTCGATTTACTCATTTATACATGCATAATATCTTTGGTCATTACGGTTAATAGCGCAGATACTGTAAGGGTTGTCGGGACATAGTAACTATTAATTACTTTAAAGGAATATGCATATACATTGTTATTTCTAACAGTTCTATTCATTCAATTTTCAATAATCAAAATGCAGCGGTTATATGTCCCCTGAGTATTCTATGCAAGGAAAATTCTTTAAAAAGTCTGATATATTCAGTTATGGAATATCGCTATTAGAGATTGTCGCTAGAAAAAATGAACACAAGCATTCATGATTACGAAGAATCCTTGAGCCTTTTGGGATATGTAAGTGCATGCCAAATGTTTTCTACAATTTAATTTGGAGAACCTTCACTTTCCCGCTTATTACAACTAAGATTTCTTCGTACTTATTTTCAAACATGGAAATCATGGAAGGAAAACATAGTGGAAGAGATAGTTCATCCAGACCTATTTGAACCGTGTTTTTTCATTGAAATCTTGAGGTGTGTCAAAGTAGGATTGTTGTATCTACAAAAAAATTAGATGATAGATCAACCATGTCATCTGTACTTTCCATGCTTACGAGTGAAACTGCAACTCTTCCTACCCCAAAGGAACCTGTATTTACCCAAACAAAAATGTCGTTAGATCCTAATTCTGGAAATAAACTCACAGCTTCACTTAATCAAAGACGGTGTTTTTGCATTGTAATGATACATATTCTCTTTTGAGATCACAGGAAATAGTCCTTTAGTCTAGGTTTCCTGGGGTGAGTATTTTAGTGGCCACATGGTCGTTAGATATATTGTATCATCGGACTGTAATTATAGTAGACAATTAGGGCCACAAGACGTGGGGGCGTTCAACGTAGAAAAAGGAAGATTAGAAGAGTATCATCCGATCACAAAGTTCAAGGGTATGAAGCCACAACCAATTTGGGTTGAGCCAACACTGGAAGGCTGCAATTGATTAGTTAGATATCTCTTAAACAACATCTCATTCTTTGAATGGTTGCTTATTCAGGTTATAGTTTTATTTTACTTATATTCTATGAATAACATACTTTTATATCTATGACTTATCAGATAACAGATTATAGTACTATAAATAACTACATGAGCTTATGTTTCTTTTGCGCCTGCTTCATTTTCGTCGCATTTTCTTCATTAATCTCTTCAGTTTTTTTGTTTTTAGTATTATGGGTTGTATATGTTTGAGAAGTGTCTACTCCCATTATAAGACTTAATGTACTGTTAATTGCATTACAAGACTCAATTGTTGGTAGTTGCCTATATGACTAATTATGTTTTCTACTAAATTTTAGATCGTGAGGCATTTCTTGGAGGAGACATGTGTCAATCCGTCCTTTATCATTAACCATCCACAGACAATGAGCCCTCTCGCAAAGTGGCATAGATCGAAGACTAGACTTACTGAGCGTTTTGAATTGTTCCTTAACAAACAAGAAGTATGTTCATAGAGCTATTTACAATTTACAATTTGTTTTATTTTTATTTATTTTTTTGATGTTCTAATGCATACATGTAGTCTCATCCCTCCGTATCTGTTAGGTCTGCAATGCATATAATAAATTGAATGATCTTGTGGTACAACGCAAACAATTCTCTGAACAACTAAAGGTACCATTCGCTGTTCTTAGATGTTACGCGATATATTCCATGAGAATTTTGTTTGAGTAGGTTGTAATTGTGGTTTTAGGATTGACAATCAGGTGATGACGAGGTAATGGCCTTAGATGAAACATTTCTTACAGCTCTAGAGTATGGGCTGCCCCCAACTAGTGGTTGGGGTTTGGGGATTGATCGGCTCACGATGCTTTTCACTGATTCATAGAATATCAATGTTGGTTTTCTTTTGCTAATAATGTTTTCCAGTGCTGCATTTCTAGATGAAAAATATTACAATTTTGTGGAGGAAACAGGTCCAAAGAGACATAACAATTTTTCTGCTAATCAACATTGGGTGATGTAAATCCGATAACATGTACCATGATTTGTCACTATACGTGTTTTTATTTACAATATATCTTAATATTATTAATATATCGTTGTACCCGTGGATATAATTGGTTATGTAATAATTTTCAAAAATTTAGTTTATTGAATTTGTTTTAGCCTAATTGTGATATGATCATCTTTATTGCTTTGGACACCAATATGAATAATGGACATAAACTTATTCGAGTTTAAGATGATTGGCAAACTGTGCTTTTGATATCTTAACGCAAATAAGTTCATTTTTTAATATCTCAAAATCAGAGTTTTGTTAGGCTTTAACTTTATTGGTTGCACGTCTTACATTTTAAGCCATAATATTCCCAATTCATAATATGTTTAGACATAAGATATCTGCACTTATTTCAAGTTTGTACAGGCAAACCTAATGGCTAATTTTTCAGTAATTTGGTGTTTTGAATCTAAACTATTTGTGAACTGTAACCTTAGATTCAATGCTTGACATATTTCTAGAAGTATAATTCTATTTGTGAATTGTGACCTTAAATTTTATATTTTAGCACTCTTGGAAATCTCTCCACGGATTCTCTAACTACAACCACTGTTGGTTATTTTGTTTTGTAATCTAGATTTAGCAGTTTTGTAGATTAAATTTGTTGGTTTTATATATTTCTAGAGCTTGGGGATGAAATAATTATATGTTTTTTAGCTTTGTTGCGTATTGGATCTTTAGCTCAAATGGGAGAGCGCTTGGGAATGGAAATGAATTTCCAAATTTTTCAAGTGATGGTGGTTCAAACCCTCTAAGATTTGTTAGTGATCGATTTATCTATCAATTATAAACTTAAACATTCGTGCGTAGCACGAGTTTATAACCTAGTCTATTATATATTAGAGAACGGTGTTTTTCGTATAGACAAATTTGTCATTGTCCCCTAGACAAAGAGGGGTTGAGATTTTATGTCCTTTTGTAGAAATTGGGTAAATGAGCGAGATGAACAGACCGGATCTATCTAAATCTTGATACAACAAGGGTACATTAGACAAAACACGTAAAAATGGTACTGCAGTCTTAGTGCATCTCTATCTTTCAACAACTAATCCCGACTCTCTTTCTCCCATCACGCCCCTCTCTCCTAATCACGTATCTCTCTCTTCAACAACTCTCCATCTCTCCCAACAATGCATCTTTCTCTTTCTGAAGCAAGGTACTTATCTCTCTCCCTCTCTCTCTCATTACTAACAGAAATTTTGCTAGACACATCCTATTTATAGAGTACTGATTTTTGTTTGAATTTCATTCCCATTTACTCATAATTGCAATTCTAAAACGGGGGTGGTGAGAATTTGGCATTTTGGGGATTGATTTTGATTCCCATTGTTAAACAATTCATTAGGTACTACTACTTAGACCTCACTCCAATGTTGTTTATGATTGTTTATGATTTTTTTATTATTGTAAATGGGTATAAGATGGTGTTGTGGAGTGTGGGTTTTGTTTTGTTTGGTGTTGGAAATTTGAAATTATGAGTCTAATTGAAGCTTCTTTAGAGTACATTATGTATGTGGGTTTTGAATAAAAATTATGATTTGTTTTTGGTTTTTGGGATCTGGGTATTGGTTTTCTTAGTGCTTGACGGAATATTTTTGAGATGGGGTTTTGACGGAGTTGTCTTTAGAGGCTAATGAGAGTATTTTTAGGTAAGGGATTGTTATTTGATTGGTAATTTGGAAGTATTTTATTGGACTTACATAATTGTTATAGATCATGCATGAGGATATGTTTTTTAAATTATGATTTTTTTTTTAATAAAAATTATGATTTGTTTTTGGTTTTTGGGATCTGGGTATTGGTTTTCTTTAGGGCTGCAACTTTTATTTGAATTACTGATTTTTTTCGATTTCCGATCCAATATTTTCGATTTTGGAACCCTATTTTGTAATTTCGATTTCTGAATTTTTCCGAAAAAATTTAGATCGAAATCGGATAGCTTTGTGCAATTCCGAAATTATGAATTTTCCGATCCGATTATTCCGATCTGATTATTTTGAATTTTCCGATCCGATTATTCCGAATTTTTCGTTCCAATTATTATGAATTTTCCAATCCGATTATTCCGAAAAATATTCTGAATTCCTCTGATCCGATTTAATTCTGAATAATCCGAATTGAAACATAAAACATTAGATCTTAAGATTCTTAACCTAAGGCATTCTTCACCGCCTCTTCTTCTCCATTCTTCATTGCCTTCCACTCCCTCTACTCTTAAGTTAAATCTCCACTGCCTCCACTCCCTTTACCCTTAAGTTAAATCTCTACTGCCAACATTCTCCATTCTCCACTGCCTCGATTTTGATACACAGCGAAGAAGAAAAGTTAAATATTCTCTCTGGCTTCAATTCTAAATCTTTGATTTTTGGAGAAGTGAGAACTTTGTTATTATGGTTTGATTTGAAATTTATTTCGAATTTATTCCGAAATAGTCGGAATTCCGAAATTTTCGAATTCGGATTCATTTTTACAGTTCGAAAAAAATCAGATCGGATCTGAATAAATTTTATAGTTCAAAAAAAAATCGGAATTTTTTTGACCCCCTCCATTTCCGATCTGATCCGAAAACAAGCCTAGTTTTCTTAGTGCTTGATAGAGAATTTTTGAGGTAGGGTTTTGACAGAGTTGTCTTTAGAGGCTAATGAGAGTATTTTTGGGTAAGGGATTGTTGTTTGATTGGTAATTTGGAAGTATTTTATTGGACTTACATAGTTGTTATAGATCATGAGGATATGTTTTTTAAATTTTGAGAATTGAATTTTGTTTTGTTTTGTATGTAGTGATAATGTGGAAGGATTATGAGTGTTCTAATGAAGTAGTAAGAACATGGAAGGAAACCAGAGAAGGTTGATTCTGGCAATGGTTTTTTGCATTGTTTCGGTGGGGTTTAGTGCGACTCTGAATGAGTTGAGGAAAGGGTTGGAGAATCCTGAGCTTTTGAAATGGCCTGTTAATGATGATGATGTGGCGTGGGATGGCCGCATGTGATTTGTTCTTCAGCTTCAAGGTGTGGGATTGAAGGGACCTCTTCCTCAGGATATCAATCAGCTCACTGATTTGGGACTTCAGAGGAACAGTTTCAATGGGAAATTACCAACATTCAAGGGGTTGTCCAAATTACAGAAGGCGGTACTTGGATTTTAATAATTTTGACACCATCCCTTTGGATTTCGCTAATGGTCTTGATAACTTGCAATTGTTGTCTTTGGATGAAAATTTGTCATTGCACAAGACTACAGGATCGATCTCCAGAACTCTCTTCAGTTAACCAACCTATTCTTATCAGGTTGTAATCTGGTCGTCCCCCGGATATCTTAGGGAATATGACATCTTTGTCACATTTGAAACGGTCCTACAATAGACTCTCTGGAGGCGGATTATCTGGTCCGAAGATACATAAGCATCAGACAACTAATGCTACATAGTAATTGATTACTTTAATTTTCAATAGTTTGTTTACTGCTAATACCTTATGTCGTTCTTTATTTTTTGAACTATCAAGTCAATGGTGAGGGTAAACCAATCTCTAACCACAGCAGCATAACCATTGGTAGAGGTAAAGAATGTGTACATTAGGGGCCAAAATTGAGAGTATAAGAAGAAATAAGGAACCAAGTTGAGTTTATCAGTTTCCAATTTATTTTTCAGATTCAATTGTCTCCCTTCGTAGTTACTGAAAGGTGTTGGTCTACTACAAGATACGAAAATATAGAAGAAAATGTAGTGATATATGTAAATTTAGTGCAGATTTTTATTTATAGAGAATTATATTTAAGTGTCATTTGGGCTTTGGCTATTATGTAAAGTGTAGCATGACATATGAGGGGGATGTAATTTGTGTTCTCAATGTATTTCTTGATAAATTACTAATTTCATAATCCAAAAATATACAAAAAAATTGTGTTTACAAATTTTGATGATCTTGATGTACCAATCTGTGGTTATTGGAGTTACAGATGACTTTGTTTCCCCTAAGTTCGAGATACTCCCAGTGTGTGGTTATGTTAGTTACAGAGGACTATGTGCGGTTATTAACGTTAAAAATGGTGTTATAGATTAGTTTGTTTTATTACTTTCTATAAGATTATTTGGTCATTTTTTCCCAAATATTTGAACTGTAGCACATTTAGATTTGGTCGTTAGTATGCTAACCCATTCAGTACATGAGTTTTAGCGCCGAAGGTGCGTTAATGATCAATTTTATAGCGCCGAAGGCGCGTCGACGGAATCATCGTGGCGAGTCACAGGTAGTACTAATAATCAATATCCTAAAATACCAATATATCGGGACATATCAACAACTACTGACAATCCCGAACTGCACATTTTGGCATTGTTCATTTTTCTTCAAATTTCTGATAGTTCTAAGATTTCTTGCAAAATTTTCCATTATGCAAGTGAGATATCTGTATCACATTTGCCCAATATATATATATATATATATATATATATATATATATATTTCAGGTTTATTTACGATAATACAATATTATTATTTTTTGATCCATGAATCAAGAATGTGGACTTCGATATTTTGTTTTTCTTCTTTTTGATATTATATGTGGCACTATATCCAGTGCTGATTTCGCAAGATTTAGTATATAATTAATTTATTACCATAATTTTTCACAATCAGTAGGAGCCTTCAAAACTGGAGAAGATTGGCAATGAGATTGTAGATCAATTCTTTAAGAAAGTGGATGATGAAAACTGGGAAGATCTACAATTTCCAACTAAACTACGGGCGCTAGACTTTGATCAAGTCCCATTTCAAATTTTTGGCCCAAAAAATTGAGGTCGGTTGATCCAATTTCATTTGTTTTCTGTGCAAGTTTATAAGGATATTTTTATGTTGCTATCTTTACGCAATAATTAGTCATTTGATTTTCCAATTTTATATTTGTGTGTGCGATCTCAAATAGCCTAGGGATTACTATAGTAAATACTAAATAGTTATAAACAATGAACCCAGATCAGATAAGGGTTGAAAGGTAACAAAAACTGCTAAATCAATTATTACTGAATCATTGTTGTTCATCTATATAGGATAAATACATTAAAAAAAGCTGCTACCTCTGTGGCCCACAGTAAATGGTACGATTAGATCTTCCCGCACAGATTCAAAATGCTCTTTAACTATATAATGAAAGAAGATGAAGCAAAATTATCTATGAGGAAGCTGTACCCGAGGGTGTTGCATATCCATTTTGGTGCGACTTCTGCCATCTCCACGCAATTCTCAAACTCTCTTGAAGATCTGTGTGCTTAGCTGTCCAGTTTAGCTCGCGTTTGATCTTGGATGGGTCACTGTACACTTCAGCATAATCACCGGGACGACGGCTCAAGAATTCAACTTTGATGTTGACACCAGTTGCCTTCTTACATGCCTCGACAAACTCTTTCACTGATCTACCTTTTCCAGTGCCAACGTTGTAAATGCCCACTTTCCCAGGAATTGCCTTAGCAAGAGCTTTCACATGGGCATCAACTAGATCAGTGACATCAATGTAATCTCTTACACATGTTCCATCAGGTGTGTTGTAGTCAATTCCTTTTACCTACAAATGGTACATGGGGAGATAAAAAAAAAATTCTATATGCAGATCATCAGTGTATTTTGATTCGCTTAGCTACAAATTTAGTATATGCTAGAAGAATAAAATAGAGGCAAAAGAGTTTACCTTGAGTCCGGGTAGAATCCCCGACGCAGCATCAAAACAAGCCCCAGAGATACGGCCATGTTCACGCAATTCAGGTCTGGGAGCTTCTCCTAACCTTCCTTCTGGATCGGATCCAATAACATTAAAATATCTATCAAATTCACATAAGAAGAAGATTAGTCATCTTGCCCAAAACAATTACCCGTACCAGTCAAAGTCCAAGTAAATACTTGCAAATTTAATTTTCTCATAATGTGTGACCAAACTGATTAACAGAGAATAGGATAAAGCAATTCAATCCTCTTTCGATCATCTATATTGATTTCACTTCCAACTAGACAATCTTAATGAACAAAAAGTACATGCAACAAACTTTGGATCTTCAAATGTAGATTTTACTTGAAGAGTATATCAATATAAGGCTTTCATCAGGAACAACAGAAAAGGCAATAGTAGAAACATAGGGAAGAAAATACTACAGTTCGCTAACATAAAAGGGAAACCAAATGCTTCACACAAGCAGACAATATTGTAAGGGTTACCAACACCAATCAAAGATGTCGCCAAAGTTCAATACTGACGTGAGCGAAACAAATATGTATAGCAATAAAAACCAAAAATGTACGTATCCAAGTCTACATACCTTAATATCATAACAGCCATGTCTGAGCTCCTTGAGAAATCTAAGATGATATCTTCAGACATCTTCTTAGCTTTTCCATACGGGTTTATCGGGACCTGAATGGAGATAATTTGAATCAAACCATCTCTAAGTGGTTCAACGACTATAATCGTACTTGCGGCCTCGAGAAAATGCCACAAAAACAGAGCAATAATAACCATTCATAGACCAAATTTCACAAGTAACACTGATAATTACTTACTTGTATTATTTTCCTATGTAGTACTAGTAGTAGCCTTAATGGATGTGCTTGATTTTATAAGTAATGACAGCTTACATTTACTTCATTAGCCGTAAGTTCAGATTCTAAGCTGCCACAATTTTATACAGGATAAACTTAGACCTGTAACACGGCTAAGTAAGATGCAAAAAACATATGAAATCTGAATCTTAGTTGGATGATTTGTAAGTTCAGTGGATAAGCCTCAAACTCCTTTTGATACACTGGCGAACTACAGTGACGGTAGTAACAATCGCTAACGACCCCTACCCGTGGACAAAATATTTATGCAATAACACTGATTGTTTTTGAGTTATAACCTGTGAAGTTTGTTCTGTAATGGGCATCTTTTCCGGCTCTCCGTATGTTGCACATGTACTGGAATAGATCAATGTGTTGACACCATGAGATGCCATTGCCTCTAGTACAACCAAAGTGTTTGATGTGATATTATGATAGTACCTGTATCACAACCAAAATAGGGCATTTGAGACAAGCTTTATTTTTTTGTTACAAGTGGTCTAATTTTAATAGCATCAGGATACAGGTTAAAGCAAAAGACCAAGCCATGAGTTAGAGTGATCTAAAATATAAAAAAATGATGTGGTACATTGAAAAGGATTAGACCAATATACAAGTGAAAAGGAATTAAACACTTTCTTTCCATGAACACATACAAAAAAAGACACCATAAGATGGGGGTATTTTCATGGAGTAGAGTAGAGAGCCGAAGGCACATTCAGTGAAGACAAATTTCAAAGACATAGGCACCTGTTTCTTCTGTACTATATGGCAGGTAATGTTGTCAACACGGGCTACCAGTTATACTTATATATAACTGGAAGGAGAGAAAATCTTTTTACAGCAAATTGTTACCACTTACCACCTACTTGAGGAATGCATTCATCAATGTCTAAAAAGATGGCCTCATTTGAAATACAGGCAAAACATACCTAAGAGGTTCAAGTGTGCTTTCCCCAACATAAGCAACGGCGGCAAAATGAATCACTGCATCAAATGCATTTTCCGAAAATATTTTGTTCACCTGAAAATTTCAGTTAAGAGGAAAAAATTGTATCGTCCAGTAATACATGCAAAAGAAAAAACTACACATATTCATCATATCATTGATGTTAAATGGATACAGCTTTTGAATCTCCCAGATCAGCATAAATGAACTGGAGCCTCCCAACTTCTGGGAATAGATTCTGGAGAACCTTAACAGCGCCTAGGTTACCTCTAGAAAGGTTGTCCTGTAAAATAAGGACAAGTATTAATCATGAACTATGACCGATGACAATAAAAGGTTAAGCGTCGATGAACTTCAATTAATAAGAGGAGTATTTTATAAGTATCAAAAAGCTTTACCACTATAGTTACACGGTAAGAGTCCTTCAAAAGTCGAAGTGCGGCATGTGAACCAATATAGCCAGCACCTCCTGTTACTAGGACATGTGTTACCCCTGGTTCATGGTGGGAGAACTAAAAAGGAATTAGAGAAAACTATTAGGTGTGTTGGAGACAGCTAAGAGAAAAGGAAAAAAAAAGAAGTGAAAATAGAAATGAGAAAAATATGATGATAAACTAGAGAAATTTATTGTAATGAACAGCATTAGATATAGGTATATCTCCAATTAAGAAACATGGTAATTGGATATATATATATATAGCCTTGAAGTATATGCTAATCCATAAATGACCTACATAAATACATCCGCAGACACCCACACACACATACTCACACATCTAGTCTTAAGATATATGCTAATCAACAAGTGTTTTCGCATGTGTATATGTCTATAATACTGATCAAGAACTTGAACTCGGGACCTGGAGTGCCACATCTAGTCTTAAGATATATGCTAATCAACAAGTGTTTTTGCATGTGTATATGTCTATAATACGGATCAAGAACTTGAACTCGGGACCTGGAGTGCCCACGCACAATTCCGAGTTGGATCGGGCGCTTGGCCCTAGTTGGTCCGAGTTTTTTTGTTTTAAGCTCAAATAATTATACATCTTATTATTACATGAGTGCAACAATCTGAGTCAACTCGAAAAAACTCGGATGAGTTGGCCCGAGTTCCACGATCCTAGACGATTCAATGCTTTCTCCGAGAAATCACAGACGCTAATTCCGAGTAGGATTAGGCGCTCCAATCCAAGTTCTCGAACCATGAATTTATGTAAATAAATGTATAGGGAAACAAACCTAATAGGATGATGTACAGGCAAGTATTTTTTTATGAATGCCCCATGCCCCATCAGTATTAATCAAAGTACAGTAAGTTAATATTAGGCTGCTCCTTGCCAAAGGCATAAATCTAAAATCAATATGAACAATAATACGAAAACCCTGGAAAAAAGTTGACTTCATTTCGACCCATAAGCTTATAATCTATTGCATTATAATGTGGTATGCACTAATACTATACATGTCAGAAAGAAGAATTCGCATCATGCCATGTGCAGTGGTCACTAAAGGTGGACTTTGGATTGTAAAGAACTTAAAGGAAATTTGCTGGTTAGAATTTGACGGAATCGGTAAGAAGGCGTTAAATTTACAATATGCTATTTAACCTTTTTTTAGTAGACATTTGGACACGAAATATTTAAAACAGGTCACCAAATGGAAAACAGAAACCAAATTCCACATAATTCATTTCATGAGGCTCATTCAGGTTTATGCTATTACATATAGGACAGGAGAAAACAAATTGTAAGAAGTCTGCAGAACATACAACAAACACATACACTCTATTAATAAAAATATATAATGCGTTAGAGCAACGCTTTGTCAAAATGATAAATAAGTACAAATGACATAACGACAAAGGGATGTGCATGCTGATTAACATAAATCAAGTCTAACAGACTAGTTGTTGATATACAGCACCTCTTCTAACAGTAAAGAAAAAAAAGTATTTCATAAAATCCCATATCTACTTAATAGCAAAAACTTACTGGGCTTGGGGTATTGAAACTAGATGACTGGTTGAGCACAAGAAAGAAGAGTCCAATGACCATAGCAGCAAAAAGAATTTTTCCAACCACATTACTCTTTCGCTTTGAATCTGCATAATCCATACCTGCTATAATACGAAAAAGTAAAATAATTTATAAACCACACATGGAGATTCGTTTTGCTTGAATATGCAAAATAAAATACTAATTGATACATACAGGCTCACCCCTAGTGTACCCAAATTTTTTATATATAAGTTACTTGATGGATGCAATTAAAAGTAGGACACATCTGTTAGATGAACAGGAAACTACTATCTTTCAAGAGCATCAATAGGAAAGCCCAAGAGCCATCATTTTCTTTTTCACTTTTATCGGATAGAAGTTGTTGTCACACAAAAGGGACCCTGGCCTTTCTTACAAGAGAGAAAAAAAAATTGGAAAACAACTTTTAACTAAAATGTCCTGTAGATGGTTTAAGAAAACAGAAGAAAGAATACTAATCCTCGATCATGTATCGTACAATACATGGTATGTATCTTACTAAAACCTTTAACCCATCTATTTTATAATAAAAAAATCGAGCAGTATTGAAATATAGAAAGAGTCCTACAATGCACTCAGTATATTAATCTCCTTGTCCCTTTCCTTCTTAACTTATCTTCCTTATGTCTCTTCCCTCTCACATCTACTGTGAATCCATAAAAACTTTAGTGGAGACGATAACTAACCTAACGGAAGTATTCTAAAATAATCCCAATGCTTATTACAAGGATCCACCTTCTTACAATATGCTAGACATACGATACAGAAGACATGATACACTAATAAATGGCAAATGATATTGATGTGACCAATTTTATTTTTTTGCTGACCATGGTCATATTTAGGCACTAATACAAGAAAAGCAATGTTAACAAACTGACCGTAGAGAGTTTTTACATCCCACTTCCACCAAAACTGCACAATGGTCGTATTTCGGCACTAATATCCTAGTTTACCGCATAACAGTGAGACCAACCACGTGAATTCCTTATTGTTATCTTGGATTTATATTTGTATTTATCGTAGACTTTTTCTGATTGTAAGTGCTGATATATTAGATCACCTTGATTCGAACAATATCGTAGATTTTGTCCCCTTGAAAACCTCTTTACCGAAAAAAAGAGTTTTTATTTTATTTAGAAGTTAGAAGAAGAAGAATTAGAAATTAGAAGAAGAATTTTTTTCAGTGGCAAAGATGTATGGAGTTTAAGAGAGAATTTTTTGACTGTTTATAAAGTTAATGGAGTTTAAAGGGGAGAGGAAGATTTTCCAGAGATATGGGTAAAAGATGTAAAAAAAGATTAGTTGGAGAGATTATAGGAGGTAAGAGGGGAGAGACTACGCACAAACCAAACTACTTGTGCAAGAGAGAAGAAAAGATAAAAGGAAAGAGAATAAAATGGAGAGAATCGTAGGGAGTAGAAAGATGTCTTCATTTTACCTAAACTACCCATTGTTTTCCAACTTATTTATGTGTGTACAATTAGCACAAACTGAAAATAAAGAAAACACTAAAGGATATTTTAGATATCGGAAAAAGCTTCAGACGGACTACCATTTAACCTCTTTGTAACTACTAAACACAATTTTGTGTAGTTGTTTGTAAGTGACCCCTCTATCGGTCAGTCAGATTATATTCCATTTTCCATTTCCCGCTTACCTTCTCTAACCCTCATCTCTCTCCCATCTCACGTCTATTGCGAATCCATAGAAATTTTCATGGAGTTCAATTCACCACATCGTAGTATAATCCCTATGTTTATTACAAGGATCCAACTTTCTTATGATATATTATGCACACAGCAAGCAATACATGATATACTGAAAAATGATCAACGATATAAAGAACTTGATCATAATTATACAGATAAAAGCAATCTCAAAAAAGTCTGTAGAGAGCTTTTATTTCTCACTTTCAACAGTTGTGTACTATGGTTAAACCATTCTACTGACCCCAACCCCCCACTCCGCCCTGACACACACACACCCGCTCAGGCAATCCAAATAGCCCAATATGAACAATGCCAACACCAACTAAATGAAATGATAAAAAAAAATAGTCCTACCCAAAAATTCAGCCCTCTGTAACAAAACAAAAAAAGTATTAAAAATAGTAATCGTTCACATCCCTTAGTGACTACTTTACTTAATGTACCCAAACTTCATACTTTACATAAATTATAGTTAACATCACAATGATTATTATAGAAGAAATGAAAAACCTGATAATGGCCAAGATCTGCTTGCCCTTGGCTGAGCTCTTGTCTTTCCACCACCTAGCATGTGAGAAATCCTTTATATATCAATGGGACCTCGACACCACTCCTCTAATTCACTAATCAAATAACTCGCGCAACTTCCACATGCATCCCCTGTAACCCAAAACCAAAAAAGGAATAGATTTTTATCAGAAATCAAACCCATTCTCACAATTCACTAAAAAAAACAAATTTCACAAAATCCGGCATTAGATCACAATACCCAAAACTCAAAATGAAAAAACAATCAACCAAAAACATGAAGTAAGGAACAAAACCTGATAGTTGTTGAAATTCTGTAATAAGAGAGAAACCCCAGTAAAGATCACCCCTCAAAACCACAAAAAACGAAGATCGGAGGAACCCCAAATACGCAATTACAAGAGGGGTTAAAAGAGAGATAATTATAACGCAAAAAAGCACTAAATTAAACCTAAAATTGGGCAAAATTAGTAACGGAAGAGGATTAAATTGTACCTGTCAACAACAACACATAACGCCTGAGAAAGATTGGAACTTTAATGAAAGGTGCTTTTAAAGGAGAGGGGTCTCAATTTAAAGAGTGGATTTGATTGATAGAGTAGAGGTTGATCAAAGAGAACAACGTTGAGTACAAACAATGGAACCCTGTTTGTGTGTGTGAGAGAGAGAAAGGGGAGGTGCTTTAGACCAGGTCCGGGTCTTTGTAGGTGTTGTAGGAGAGAGAGAGAGTTTTGTGAGTTTTGAAAACTGTTTGTGTGTGTGAGAGGGAGAGAAAGGTCTTCTCCCATGGTGTTGTATAGGAAACATTTAGCAACATTGAGATTTGAGAAAGAGAGAGTTTCCATATTTTCACTATTTTCCAACAAAATTATTTTATTTTATTTCTTATTAGTATTTCCTTAAGGTTACCTAGGGAAACAGCATAGTTGGTGGCTTCACCAAAATTTAAATAATCAAATTCTGAGTTTGATTTGGGAGAGAGGTTTGGTTTGAGAGAGATGAAGAATAAAATGGAGATGTACCCAAGTGCAATGTGAAAACAATTCTTTCAGTCTCGTTTGATTAATTATTATTAAATAAACTAATAATCGAAAGAAAAATGACTAAGATGGGTCACACAACAGAGTGAGATATCGAGAAAGGAGGAGAGTGAGATGGAGATTTGTGGGAGAAAAAAAGATACGTTGAAGAAGAGGGGTTTTCTAATTAATTGATTTACAGAAGAGCAAAAGGTGTTTCACGAATTTTTTCGTGTATTATGAAAACACTGCTTTTAGTCGTATGATTGTAAAAAAAAAACATTAAAGACTAAATTGAGCATATTTAGCATATTGAGCATGTATTTAGAAATAATTCATGTGTAATTTTTGTATTGTATGAATGTGTTATATCATCCCGTAGTGCATATTCTCTCAATCTCAACATCCATATGGAGGAGAATGCTAAGGGTAATGAGTAAAAAGATTGTTCGAAATTTTTTCATACAAGTCATACATTTGGTCTTGGGGGCCTGCCTAATCTAACTTGACTAGTCTAAAAAACAAAACAAAAATGATTAGAAAACTACGAGGATCGCTATGACCATTTATTTTTAATTTTTAATTTATTAAATATAATAATTATTTTAATTACTGATTTTGCTGTTTTGCTTCATTTTAAAAAAATATAATATTTTAGAGGTGCGGAGTGAACTGTACTACGCCACCTGTCGCGTTACAGTTGAATGTTTGCTTTGTTTTGGAGGACGTACCGACATTTATCTCACGTGTTTCTCATTTATGTCCTAATCTTGATTAATACAACTATTTGCACCCGTTACTTATACCATCTCCAACAGTTTATCTTCAAGTTGAAATTGATACACCATAAAAACTAAGGGCTTTCACTAGTGATTTTTTTTTCTTCAACACATTGGATTTGTTTTAGGGATCCATAACCCTTTTCTTTGTCTTCTCGTGCATATTACAAATAAAAAGGCTGAGGAATAATCCCCACAATGCTAATAAAGTGTGAGCATTGCTAATACAAGTTCTACGTGTATTAAAATAAATAACTGTAACTTTATTGTTTGGGCATGTTTACTTAAGTGTAAGCATTACTAAAAACCACGACCTCGGTTTGAGGATATTAGTAACTGCAACTTTATTGTTTGAGACTGATATTTTGATTACCACTGATGATTTTGTTAGCTAGAAAAACTTGGGGTCCCTTTCTCCTCTGTATTATATTCCTTTTATAGACCTTACTCTTAGTTCGTTTACATGTATCAGCACGTTCACCTGAATTGGGGGAAGGGTGGAGGTTATTTCTGTAACTACTAGTTTGTGGGAGACATGTGTTATTAACTTGTTCTGTTTCATTTGGAGTGCTCGAGCTACGTTCTTCTTCAATTCTTGGTCCAGGTGTCATTGTTGACAGTGTATGTCATGTGTATGTTGCGTGAGTCTGGTATTGGATCAGTTCGATATTATCCCAGCTCGAAGGATAAGTCCCCTACACTTACAGTTTGACAAAATGAAAAACTTTTTCCTTAGCCGTTCGTTTCATACATGAATCTAATGGTTAGCAAAGACTGACCACAACCCACGTATGAGACTTATGCAATTATAATCATGTATTAATCTTAGATAGGCCTGTGCATGATGAGGCTGTATCCGTTCAATTCTTAATATGAACATTTAAGTAAACATAAATTAAGTTGACATAAGAAGTAACATGCAAAACCTATACAAAAATACATATATTTGTGGCTTCTGACTTCCATTAATCATTTTAAGATTTATATTAAGCACAATTGCATGATCGAACATGCCCGTAGAGTCGCAATAAATTCATTGACTTTGATTTAAGACTTAAGAGGTCTCTATATGATTGACGTAAACGCGTTATGAGAAACATTTACAATATAAAAGACAAAAAGTTGTAGTATCCTGACATTTTCTTTTTCTTTTTTTTCTTCTTTTTGGCTAATCCCACAGGACACCACAAGACATCCAACAACTACAATGGGGCCGTTACATACACCATAGTCGCCATGTTCAAGCCGAGATAATTCATGTCCAAAGATATCCAACTACTCCCAGAGATAATTCATGGTAAATCTCAACTAGAGCGCACTTTATATATGTTAATGAGAACAGATCATCTTTGGAGCTGGACATTGCAATAACTAACAAATCTTTCTCTTTTCTTATAAAAACATAAAAGTACATCCCAGAAAATAATGTTAGTTTGTTCACATGTGATGCCATGGTTTGTGTACGATGGAGTTCTTTAAACTTAGTTGTAACAGAGGCGGAAAAAAAAAACATGAGGGTTGAAATAAAGAAAGCCATTTTACATCATTTGTAGAAATTCCAAAGCACATATCGGTCTAAAATCCATTCGGACTTTAAAATGAGTGTTGCCTGCGTAGGTGTGCCATCAATTCTTGCCCAGGAGATGAAAGTGTAGCTGTAATTCATCCGAGTGTTGTTGGAAGGAGCTTCATATAAATTAAACGAGTTCTATCACCGGAGTACGCTTCTTCTGGTTGTTTTTGTCAATGCCTCCATAAACCTGAACATCCAACGATCTAACATTCCTGTTCATGTCCAATACAAGTCAGGTTTTCACATCATAAACTACAAAAAGAAGTTGAATAGCATAAAGTTTCGCTTGGGGTTTGATTGAGCAACCCTAAGCAGTAAAGTCACAAATCAACCAAATACAACAAACTAGGAAGACTTATGAAGCTAATGGGTGACAAATGACCATTAACATCAAATTTGTTAAATGAGGAAGAAAGAGAGGAACCTGTTAAAGCAAATGTACCACCAAGAACTGCACATAGTCGGGTGATGAAATGTAGAAAACTGCGACGTTCTTCTTTAATTGTCACGATAATTGGTGAAAGGTCATACAAGAAGTATACAGCTGCACCAGAATAATATTAGGGGCAGATCGTTAGTAAAACGCATATCAGAGATGCCACAAGTACATAAGAATTCAATGAGATCAAGATGTTGACCGACCTGGCCAGTTTCTTTCAAAATCGTGAATGGGGCTAAAGTATTCGGTGACAGAAAATTGATTTGTGGGTAAAACTTCTTTCGAGAGATATCTATATTCAGTTGGAACAATCTACAAAAACAAAACAACGAATCATTATAATTATAGCCGCTTAAACCTAAAAACATTAGTACAATATTGCAAAGTAAGATAATCAGCTTGGGGTTATAGAAAGGATCAACTAGATATTTTGCTGGGATTATAGAAAAGAATAAGTTAATATTTCGATCAAATTTGGGCCATAAAAAGTAAGTACAAAAATATTTAGCTAGCTGCTTGTCACTCTTGGCCGCTTGTTTTATCTTTTTCGGTCGCTTAGCCGGGGCACCTTGCGATCCACAATAGCCGTTGTAAGCTGGGTGAGGCCTTTCTAGGCCGTCGTTCTACAAAGCTAGATAGACGAATAACCGGAAAATCCCCTCTTATTACAATTCTTATACAGACTAAGACCTCACGGTAAGGTTTGAAATGCACCTACTATCCAGGAAACGAAATCTTTTGTATGCATCTTTTTGTGCAGTAATATAATATGTATTTTTCTTATCATAAACAAATACATTAAGTAAAGACATAACATTAGAACTAGTATATCACAATACATTGAGGACTGACAGGTAGTCCCAAAAAGGCCTCCACGCTCAGATTCATTAACAACCCAAAATCTAATTTTAGAGGAAACGAAACAATTTTAAAAAACAGTTCATATTCATTTTGGTCAAGCTGAATTGGATATGATCCTTTACTTGCATGACATACTTTGTTCCTTATAATACTCTTGGAGCAACATCCCATCGAGCAAATATGCACCTAGTTCGGAGGCTAGACAATATGATAATAAGATTCTTTGTTGATATGGTATGTTTGGTCAAGGAGGTGTTATCTAGATTCCAATCACGAAATTAAAAAGACACTGGGTTAAGGGCATTGCAGTGTGGTAAATTGGGAACTGCAAAACAAGAAAAGGTAAGGAGGGCTCCACACCTCAACTGGAAGGGAGAGGGAGAGAGAGAGAGAGAGAGAGAGAGAGAGAGAGAGAGAGAGAAAGTTTTGTTTGTGAGCGGAGTATCAACTTTAGAGCTATAAAATGCGAGTGAAATGTCAAACATGCTAAACGGCAATGTGGAGACACAAAAACTAACTAAATTTGCTAATTGGGCAACGCCAAACATGCAAAGTATGAGTGAGGTATGTGGACCTTGATGAAGGAAAACCGAAAGAACCTAAATGTTCACCTTCAGAATCATTAAATAAAAGTAAATTAATTAGTCAAATTAACCTAATCATATATAGGTTGGATGAGACTAAAACATAACTAGTTTCCTAAACCGGCAATGTCAAACATGCACACATAAGAGTGAAATGTGCAAACCTTGGTGAATGAAAATCCAACCACATGACAAAGGTAGTTTTGTATTGGAAGAATCATTATATTTTTTTTGCAAAGAAAGAATCAATATGTTAATGCATAATTTTACCTTTATGTAATATTTAAATGTTCCGCTTGCACCATTTAGAATACGTGAAGTTCCATCAAGTGGATTATGAAGTCCGGGATACTTTGGACCAAAAGACAGATCATGAATCAGATGGCTAACATTCACATGAGTTGCACCTTCAAATATCTGCAAATATATATATAAAAAAAAGACATGAGGCTAGTATAATACGAATTAAACCATAGAAGGGGCATTTTATAGAGATTGTCATTAAACCCAACCCAAAGGTTGTTTTGAAGGGAAAAAAATAGAAGACGGGTTACAAAATGATTATGTGATTGAAGTGGCAATAATTGGTAGAGACATAAGCCTCAGCCCAAATATGGCATGAGATGCTTCGTGAGATGTAAACCCAGTACAGTAATTAAAACCATGATAAATGTAGAATAGTTAGAATACAAAGTTATGTTCAAGGGAGGTTGACAACGGCATGATCTAAAGTTATGAAAAGATCTCTACAACATTTTGAAGAGAGGGGCATTATGCTAAAAAGGCTTAAAAACAGGTTGACAAATGAATTAATCCAGAACACAAGGGTTTCCAAAATGTATTGGATACGTTACACAGCCAAGCTCAAAACTAAAGAAAGGAAACTTCACAAAAGACAACCCCGAGTATTTTTCTGGAGAAATACATAAGGAGAAGCGCATCCCTCGTAAGGTGTGAATCCACTAATTATAGTCTTGAGACTTCAAAAGGTTATATTTTTGGTTTGCAGCATTAAGGGAAGAGCTTACCTGTTGCGCAACAAAAACATTTAACCCGTGAACTGAAATATGGAAGTTTCCAGCAACTCTTTGGACATCTAAAACTCCATAAACCTGCAAGAGCACAAGCTCATTGGTCAGCATGAAGATAATAAGTGATAAGACGCATTTAGAAATCCCATTAACGCATACCCGGCATCCCTCCCCATTTGCCAATGCTTGTTTCACACTCTTGACCATTTTTTCAGCATCTTGATCAAATCCATGTGCATGAGATTTTGCAGTAGAATTCTCCACGTGATTTTTATCATCTGATGATGACATTAGTATCTTTGGCAACAATTAAGCATGGATAAAAATAAAACCAAGAGCCATTAGCTGATCTTAGGATAAGCTAAATGAACTTCTTTTCACTACTGAATAAATGGTACTTTTGAAAAAGTATTAAACAGAAAAAGTCGAAATCTAAGTTAGGTTTGACTTCTTTCTCAATGGCCGTAGGAAAAACCCTGGCCCCAGATTAGACACCAATATGAGGAAAAAAGATAGGCCATCATCAGAAGGTAGGGTCTTTATTGATTAATTAATTAAGAAACTTCCCAAGATGAAAACAATACAAAAAGAACACGAGATTTCAAACATCTCAAAAAGATAATCATAAAAGTCATTACAAAGCCGGACAAATAAGTGTTCTCCCAGAAGATGAAGATAGCATAATTTGGATGCCAAACAGAAATACAAAATTTACCACTAAGTCTGCATGGGAGAAGCTTAGACAGTCCAATTCAACAGTTCCATGGAGTAAAATGGTTTGGAATATAGAGTTTCTCTGACTAGACATTCATTCATAACCTGGCTGACTGCAAAGAATAGATTGAAGACTGGACTTTCTGGTCCAAATTGAAGTTTTACTAGAATCTTCTGTGACCTTGAGGAAAATAGAACGCATTTTTTCTTTATTTGTCAGTTTTCTGATTACATATGGTTCAGTATTCTCTAGAACTTAGGAATACTAAGAAGAGCTCAACTTTGTGATGGGTTTTAACCACCATAAAGCAGTAAAAGAGATACTAAGGGCTGCATTTAATGCTGCATTGCTGCTATGTACTACAAATGGGAAGGAGAGAAAGCAAAGGCATTTCAAGCGAATACAGCTTCCAAGGAAACTGTACTTACTAAGATAAAGTATATGGTGAGTCAGAAAGCTCAAACACAACATTCTGCTTCCTGGGAACACAATCAAATGACCAAAATCTTCATGAATGGGGTCTACAACCGTCAATCAAGATTGAAACAGTCTAAACATAGAATTTCAGAACAGTAGAAGACATGTAATGAAACTACATTGATCCTTGACACAGCTTGCAATAGCTCCACAAATTCATATGGGGGCATCTTTAGACTCCCTAATGGTATACCTGTTACAGTGTTTACAAACAAAACTCAGAACCCTCTGAGCAGTGATCAACATCTTCTCTGTACTATTAAAACGGGACTGGAATTAGCAATACAGCTTGGTTGGAGAGAATTTGTTATCTACACTGAGTCTTGTCACTCAAATGATGAATGCCGACTGGTGTTCAGACTGGAGAGAAATGAAACTTTACAGGATGATAGACAAAGAGAGGAGACAGATGGAAAAGATCAAGTTCATAACTGTTAAAATTCGTGTATATGCTTTCCTTCTTTCTCTTTAGAATTAGCTAATTTGTGCATAAGCATATTCTTTGGGAATCTTCTCCTAGTTTATACATATTTCAATTTTAATGAAATATGGTGGGGGTCTAGGCTAACCTCAGTTTCATTCCTCAAAAAAAAAAAAAAAGAAGTTTTCCCTCTCATAACTAGATCCTCAAATCTAACCCCTACCAATTTTGAGGTCGAAGAGACGAATAAGGGGTATGGCTTGTCCTCATAAGTCCAACAGAAAGATCTAAAGATAGTTTGACAAGGATTTTAAGTGACGCACATTTGATACTCTTTATTAGATACACATAAGGATGATTTAAGATATATCTTTCACTATGGATATAAACTCCTTAAAATGGGGATCATCCTCACAAATAACATTTCAAGATTTTTATCAACTTCAAAATAGTATTTCAAGTGCAAAAGATTGCACCCATTCTAAGCTATCCATTTTATCTCAAATGTAAAGATATAATTTATGATATTGGAAATGTTGAAATGAGCTAGTAGTTTACAAGGAAGATCTTGATTGTGAGTAGATCACATCCATAAGGAAAACATGTCTTCAATCATCTTTAGGTGGGTCCTATGAGTGTGTGTCAACAAGCGTGTCATCTAAATGTGTGTCAAAGTATCCTCTTATTTGTATTAGTATCCTTTTCAAGTTCTAAACAAACAAAAAAATGTACTAAAACTATTAGAAAGTAATGTAATGTGAGCATATGCGAGAGTTAGCAAACCTAAGAGTGCCACAGAATTTGCGGAAGATCTGTGAGTTCCAGGAAATTTAAAAGCGAGTAATAATTCATCCTCTGACCCATCTTTCTTACCACACCCCTCTCTTTCATCAAAACCACAATCATGGTCCCTCCCTCCCCACAGTCCACCAACGGCTTTCCCCTCTCCCTCAGGAACCGTATTCTTCAAACCTATATCCAGAGGCCACGATTAACTAGTCAAATACCAACACACGGAAGGCTTCCCCGGTACCAGTTAGCTCCAAGAAACATTTTTCACCCTCCCATATCTTTCTAAATCCCTATTACTGTTGCTTCTGTTAAAAGTCAAAAAATGTTTCAAACATGTTAAGATCTCAAACATTGCCTTTAAAGCAACTCTCTGTTATGGGTTTGCTATACCAATCCAGTAATATGGGACATTGCTAGTGTTAATGTTCTAAAAGGTCTACGGGATGCTAATGTGTGAGCTACTTTACTGGGTTTGAAATGCTGCCATAGTTCTTCCCGCCTTGTTCCTTTCAGTAACCCACTAGATTGTTTTGTCGAGAATAGACCTTGAGGGATTCACACTCTGTTTCATCAATAATCTACGGTTTTAATCGGGTCAAATCTGGTGATACACTCTTGACATTCACCTTTTGTGTTTCGAATGACTGGAGCTTTAAGAACCTTGTCAAAGAAGGTATCCGTGGCCGGTGTCCAAGGATTAAGCAAGATTATCAACAAATTTCGAACATATAAAGATCCTCCTCTTGCCAAATAATTAGCCCCACTAGCTGAATAATAAAAAAATACCGCTCTACCTTTTCCAAAGGAAAACTTGATTTCTTCCTTCCCCGAAAACTTAAGTATAATACCTCCAATCTCGTGCCAACTCAAACTAGGATCTACAGAGTCGCATACCACCTCCTAGTGCCAAGGTCCAAGGTCCAAAATCCAAACCTTCCTCTTCCGAAGAGACAGTAACCCTCAGCTGTCATCCACTAGCTAATTCGACCATGCTTTTAACCGCTTCAAAAAATGACTTTCGGACCGTATTCTCATGAATAGTAGGTTGGTAGGCACAACTCCTCCCTTGCGCCAAAGTCAATAAGCTTTTCGACAAAGCCTCCCGTCGCCCCTCCGCTTTGTACCGATGAAGAAGCAAACAAATAGTAATTTTGAACCCTTTTCTAATCCCCATATTGGAACTCAAATGAATTTCCCACTCCAATTCAACAATATTTGTGCCAACGTGGCTATACCTCCATCCCTCCACCTCCAAAAAGCTCATAGATATTATCTAGCTGTTTTATCAATGGTGTTAGTCAGCCACAGGATGCCCTATGGGAAAGCTACCTTGGAGATCAATCTACCAACTTCTACTAACTCAATACATGATTATCTACCTTTATGCTTAGGCTAACCTCGAACACCTTCCTCTCAATGATCAACTTCATTCTGAGACCCTCCACTGCTCACTATACTAGAGAGGAAGTCCACACAAACAAAACAAACCTAATGTCAAACCATGCTTACACAAAACCATTGCTCCATTGCTCCATTGTACTACACAAGTACTTCAGTACTCTGCAAAACCAGAGAAATACTTCTTTACTTCTTCACAGTACCTCGACTACCTTCTTGCACCCAACAATACAGGGAGAAAAAAATGAGAGAGAGAGAACTGCTATTTCATCCAAACTCCATGAACAACTCTAATCGCAGCAAAGAAAGGGGAAGAAAGAGAGAACTGCAACCATAACAACCATGGACTTCCAATCTCTTTTACTATGCCATCCTGCTCCAGCCACGATTACCATAGATCCACCACTGACCGCCACAAATCCCAGCCGAAGAAAATGTCGTTGCGTCTCCAAACGGAAAAAACGAACCCTAGATTGAAACAATACAATTGGAGCAGCATTCGACGGAAAAACAATGGGTATGCCCCTCAATCAACTGGCTTGAACAACCGCATTTTAGTTTTAAGAATGAAGGAGAAAGCAGAAGAAATCGCAAACAAACGAAAAGTTTGGTAAACAACCCTAATAACTCTAACAAAATAACAGTGAAAACTAAAAACCTAGGGGATGACTTTTATAAAGAGAGCCCTAATCCCACTAACATTAGGGTTCCAAAAATTAAGAGACCCTCTCCAGCAGTTAACCCACTAACCCATATTACATCAATAACTGAAAATAAAGAAAACACATAATACATAAAAACGTGGAGAGAGTAGCGCCAACTTAGACGTTGGCGAGAGAGACGCCCTCTTTCTAGGTATCCGTGAACAGTGAGTGACGACCATGTTACATCATATTATGTATTTGTATTAAGTATCTACTATATGGCGGCATCAGACTTGATGTGAAGATTAAACTAGATCTCCATTGAAAATAAGGGAATCGGAAGATCCGTAAAGTATACTAAAGAAATAATAAGAATTTGAAATAAATAATAAGAACAATAAAATAGATAATAGAAAAGAAGAAACTTTAATTCCCTTGTTCTTATATGATGTTTACCGAGCTAAATTTGTCCCATTTGATTGTAGCCAGTAGTAATTGGCATGTTTCTAATGCTGCCACTTACTGTAATTGGGGCTTTGGCGCCAAGAACGAACCTTGGCAGGAGTTAGGACACACATGGTTGCCCATACATCATGGAATTTAGAATACGTATGGGTTGGTCGTGTAGGTATTTCTTTGCATAATATATACGAGTTTACGGTTACCAACACAAATATCTTCAAAAAAGATAATGCATAAAGACCCGAAATCTAAAACAATGAAGAGTTGATACAAGAGTAGCATTACCATGCTTATGATTAGTGTGCTCCTTCTCAACAAGGTCCGACAAGTATTCAGTGCCGATAATATGACCATCTTTACTCAAACGAAGCTGTATAAAAACTTCAATTGGTCAGTGGGTTGAAACAATATTGAAGTATTTTGGCTTTATGAAATAGAAATTAAAAAAGAAGCCCAACAAGTAAAAACAAAATTAATACATGATGATTAATGAAAGTTAGTCTAGTTGACTTAAACAAAGAATATGGATGAGAAGTAAGAATTACTTTTATTGCAAAAAAGTTCTAAGTATATACAACTTCCATCTGCACTTAGAAACGAGGAAATGTCTCCTCCTTCCTACAAAGTAGGAGAGAAGTATGATAAAGGTAGTCATGTCAATTCCCTAATCTTCTCACTTATAACGAAAAAATTCCTAAGCCTACAAAAACATCCATTTCTTTTTGACTTTGACTCCATTCTAACTTGAAACATAATCTGAAAATCTCATTTTTGCTAGATAAATCGACCCTAAACTAGTGGAGACTCTAGCCCTCCTCGGATTCCTCGTCCGGAATTCTGAACGAAATATATATTTGCAGGCTGGTTTAAACTCAGAAAAATCAAACCAGATTATATATCTGAAATTTTAGGGAATCTATTCAGTTATATGCAATGTCCTTTTTCAATATGACTATTGATTTTATTATTTTCATAATGATTTAGTGTTTCTACACTGCCGTCTTGCATCATTCATCCTCTGAGAAAGAACAGGAATCAGTTCGTGTTGCCCCTTCTCGAACATCATGAGAATGAGGGTATCTTATTTAGGGTGGTTGCATAGCTGTGGAACCTACAGAGGTGGAGGAAGACGCGACCAAGACTCATAAGGAGGACAGAGAGGTGGATATCTTCCCCCCTGTACTCATTGTGGTAGATCCCCGCATTATATCAGCTATTGTTAGATGAGACATGGAAAGCCAATTTACACTCATTAGGCTACATGTTCAGGGAACATGAGCTCTTGGCTAAAAGGCTGTGCATCCCTCGCTCCTTTGCAATTAAGGAGGTCACGAATCAGATCCCCAATAAATGCAAAGTTTGCACAGGGTAAAAATTTAATGTAATTTAGCTGCTTCAGTGGCATTTTGTGACGTAGCTGCTTAGGTGGAAACATGGTCGTTAGATATATTGTATCATCGGACTGTAATTATAGTAGACAATTAGGGCCACAAGACGTGGGGGCGTTCAACGTAGAAAAAGGAAGATTAGAAGAGTATCATCCGATCACAAAGTTCAAGGGTATGAAGCCACAACCAATTTGGGTTGAGCCAACACTGGAAGGCTGCAATTGATTAGTTAGATATCTCTTAAACAACATCCCATTCTTTGAATGGTTGCTTATTCAGGTTATAGTTTCATTTTACTTATATTCTATGAATAACATACTTTTATATCTATGACTTATCAGATAACAGATTATAGTACTATAAATAACTACATGAGCTTATGTTTCTTTTGTGCCTGCTTCATTTTCGTCGCATTTTCTTCATTAATCTCTTCTGTTTTTTTGTTTTTAGTATTATGGGTTGTACATGTTTGGGAAGTGTCTACTCCCATTATAAGACTTAATGTACTGTTAATTGCATTACAAGACTCAATTGTTGGTAGTTGCCTATATGACTAATTATGTTTTCTACTAAATTTTAGATCGTGAGGCATTTCTTGGAGGAGACATGTGTCAATCCGTCCTTTATCATTAACCATCCACAGACAATGAGCCCTCTCGCAAAGTGGCATAGATCGAAGCCTAGACTTACTGAGCGTTTTGAGTTGTTCCTTAACAAACAAGAAGTATGTTCATATAGCTATTTACAATTTACAATTTGTTTTATTTTTATTTATTTTTTTGATGTTCTAATGCATACATGTAGTCTCATCCCTCCGTATCTGTTAGGTCTGCAATACATATAATAAATTGAATGATCTTGTGGTACAACGCAAACAATTCTCTGAACAACTAAAGGTACCATTCGCTGTTCTTAGATGTTACGCGATATATTCCATGAGAATTTTGTTTGAGTAGGTTGTAATTGTGGTTTTAGGATTGACAATCAGGTGATGATGAGGTAATGGCCTTAGATGAAACATTTCTTACAGCTCTAGAATATGGGCTGCCCCCAACTAGTGGTTGGGGTTTGGGGATTGATCGGCTCACGATGCTTTTCACTGATTCATAGAATATCAAGGTTGGTTTTCTTTTGCTAATAATGTTTTCCAGTGCTGCATTTCTAGATGAAAAATATTACAATTTTGTGGAGGAAACAGGTCCAATGAGACATAACAATTCTTCTGCTAATCAACATTGGGTGATGTAAATCCGATAACATGTACCATGATTTGTCACTATACGTGTTTTTATTTACAATATATCTTAATATTATTAATATATCGTTGTGCCCGTGGATATAATTGGTTATATAATAATTTTCAAAAATTTAGTTTATTGAATTTGTTTTAGCCTAATTGTGATATGATCTTCTTTATTGCTTTGGACACCAATATGAATAATGGACATAAACTTATTCGAGTTTAAGATGATTGGCAAACTGTGCTTTGGATATCTTAACGCAAATAAGTTCATTTTTTAATATCTCAAAATCAGAGTTTTGTTAGGCTTTAACTTTATTGGTTGCACGTCTTACATTTTAGGCAATATTATTCCCAATTCATAATATGTTTAGACATAAGATATCTGCACTTATTTCAAGTTTGTACAGACAAACCTAATGGCTAATTTTTCAGTAATTTGGTGTTCTGAATCTAAACTATTTGTGAACTGTAACCTTAGATTCAATGCTTGACATATTTCTAGAAGTATAATTCTATTTGTGAATTGTAGCTGCTTAGGTGGAAACATATCAAAAGTGAGTTAATATAGTGAGTGGGCGTTTTGATGGCATGAAGACAATTGACAGTTCAGAGGCAACAGTCGTTTGTCTATAGGACTTCCTGATGGTATCCTTCAGGCCACGGTTCTCTAGAAAATATATAAGCCTCCTAATTCGAGCAAAAACAGCATATCAGTTAATATTTTTATACTAATCTCTATCCAAAAAGAAAGATCTTGATGGAAGTGTCAAAAGCCAGAACATGTGAAAAAAGGAAAGAGATAGATGAAGTTTTCCATTAGTTTGCAAACATGACATGAATGATGAGAATATGCATGAAAAATTAAACACTACAAGCAAAACTGGTAAAACTCTTTGGTGAAAGTAGAACATAGACCAGTTGAAAAACAATTTCCATTTTCGAAAGTCAATGATTATCACTATAAGAAAATAACATAAACTTTTTCAATAAGATCATGTGGTCACTTTCAGGTCTTGAGCTTCTTCGTCAAAGTGCAAGATAGATGTTGTAATAAAAATACTCAAGGCATATATCTAACTTAGCAGATCTTCTATTCTCATTATATTAAAACGACCATTCCAAATAAAAACGGTTATGGTTATATGGAAAAGAAAAAACTTTCTTACTTTCCATATGTTCGTGTCAAGGTCCACTTCATGATTGCCTGACATGTCGATGGCATCAACGCTTAAAACTGAAATATACGTAAAAAGTCATGTTTCAAGACATGAAAGATAATTCATTAGAGAAAAAATGAATGAATAAAAAAGAAACATTGCCACTTTTACACTGTAGATACATAATGTGTACAGTAAGGAGAAGTTATCATAAGTTAAGCACATACATATCGTGTGAGTGGAAGAAAATATATTTGTTTATGCACGGGCGCACGGGTTAGGAGAATCAAGATCAATGATCAACTCATGTTGGGTTGTGATTAAGGAGGCAGTGAATAAATATAGAAAATGACCAAGGACAGATAGGGAGGCCAAGTGATAGAAACTATTACTGAATATTTAACCCCTCGGGTAGGAGAAAACGATCAACAAACAAATTTGGAGTAGTCTTAAGAGAGGGTCTTGCTACCCCTCTTTGTCAGCCACCTATTACTGAATACGAATAACAGGGGCTGATTTGGTTTTTCTCCCTTAAGGCTCTCAGACTTTTTTTGTTTAACCAATGATGTGGAGGGCTAGTAAAACCCTCCTATTAGGAGAGGTTTGGTAAATTGATACTCTTCATAACCGAAACTAGATTGAGAGTTTAGGGAAATAATAGAATTTATATCCTAGTAGAATTAGTAGTATATTCAATATTTAACGGGCTTGGACCTTAAAGTTAATTGGCTGTCTTAAAGAACAACTTCCCGAGGAAAGAGTACAATCTGACTTTCGGAGGAAAGAAAACAATCAAGTCGGATCCGCAACAACTAAATCCTTCCAACGCTTATCCCAATATCTTCAAACCCCCCATCTATATTTTCTTTGGTCAGAGAAGGGGAAATGTGAGAAAAATTTTGAGTTGGAGAAAAATAATTCTTAGGAGAATTTTTGACAATGGAAGATCATGATGACTTGCAGATGATGCAAAATCCAAGAACATCAGTCCAAGTGCCTATACATTTGGGTATCATCTCAAACAAGTCCTATGGAAGATCAGACCAAATAACATCTACATTACTCATCTATACTATCTCTCTCGTGCTGACAAAAGATATAGTTCCCCAACTCTAATTGTCATCCACAAACTTAAACCAATTCTTCAATTTACTAGAAGGAAAACTTAATTTTAATAAATAGTAGGAATTTTGAATCTCTCGTTCCTTTATTGGCAGCATTCAACCCAAAGAAATCCACAAACTGAAACCCAAAATAATTGGATGTTCAAATTTTCTTATGGTGAACCTAAACCTCAAACATCAACCCAACTTAATAACCTATCTGCACATCAAAATGATTTGATGCTTCCTGGAGTGGCATAATCCATTTTGTAGCTTGATACAACCCATAACACACCATGCCCCACCTAATAGTTCAAATTTATTGGCTGCACCTCCGACCATGGACATAGTTCCATTTAGCATTAACCAAAAAATATTAGCAATTCGGTTTCATTTAATTTAAATGTCCAATTAGACAATTATTGGATAACCTGGAGTTGTGTTCCGTCCCCACAACCCAACAGACAACTAAGATACCATCAGCCACAGTACCTAACCTTGGTTGACGAATCCTGCAACTCAGGCCTCTCTAGCAAATAATCTAATGGATACCAAAGAGAAGAGAAACCAAATAAACTAAGAAATGAAACAAAGTAATAATACATGCTTAGGTTATCCATTGCTACTACAACCGTGTGAGGCGTCCTGTGGTTCCACAACTACCTAACTGCACATCCTGGGACCCCACACCTCCCTAACAAACCTTTGATCAACAGTCTGAAGATTCGTCCCCTAAATCTAATAAAGTCAAGTTCATAATTTCTCATAAAATAAAATAAAACATTATATTTGCTGCCAACACCCCTCACCTTTTGGAAGTAATACATATAGTCTTCATTAAGAACAATCTTCTACTGCCAACCTCCTCTTCACCATCTAGCTCGTCTTGACTTGGCAACCCAAGAATGAGACGCAGCATAAGCGGTCATATCAACAGAAAAATACTCAGTCAATCGCAAAACAAAGGAACAATCATCAGATCACCACTAGATGAGGCCTTTATCATCTTCTAATATTCTACCAAATACCTCTTCTTATCCAAATCATCTTAATACATCATATAACCAATCTATCCTACTTACTAGCAATATCAAAGGCGAGCAAACCAAGCATTGGAAAAGTATCTCTTCTTTTTCTCCAATGTTTCCCTCCATGGTTCCTTAACGATATTCTGAGCCCCTTCATCTTTAAGAACAAATTTTCTTTTCAGGCTCTCTCCAGGGAGAACCAACATGCTCCTGAAGGTGCATTATGAGACCACTGCATCGTATCTGAGGAAGAAACACAACTGACACCTTACCAAGACTGATTTCTACACCCAAACAAGAACCCACTGACACGATAATACTGGTTAACTGGCACAAAAACTGAATGTGATGCTATATTTAGATCTGCAACAGTAGAGGATGATTCTCTGAACCGCTGGAGACACAATCACCACAGGACTAGATCAGACTACTTACAGTTTTAACAACTACAAAATTCTGGCTCATTCCATATTGAAGTTATTTGAACTGGACAGGCCCACAAGGGCATTTTCTTCTATACAGTTTTTTTATGCTTCTAAAGGTAGTATTAATGAAGTATGACTCCACCTGCAGAATGCTGATTATGGGGTACCATCTGTGAGGGTATTTTCGACAGGGAAGGAAAAGCATATCAGACATAACAATAAGGATCAAAGATCTTACATTCTTGTGAGCGAAATTGTTACAGGAGTGTAAAGGCTATTTCTTTAGTATGTTATTTTTTTAGATTGAATTCAACCATTAAAAGAGGAATTATATGTAATATGTGTTCTCTAATTTTCTATTAAATGTGGACCTTCTCGATTCCTGTGTCATATGGTTCCTCTTTGCTTGGGAATAACAGTATATTTCGTAAAAGAAGAAAGAAATGCCACAAGTAAGCAGAACAAAAATACTAACCCTCGCAGGGTAGTGATGGGAAGGACATATTTATATGAATTGGAAGAGTTTCTCCACGCTTCAGATCTACAGACATCTGGCCACAACATACAACATATGTTTGTCAGACTTCAGACACCAAATATGAATACAGTCCAACTCCAAATACAACATAGCATCAAGTACTTATAGGTTTGCACAGCCAAAAGAGAAGTGTGGCGGGTGAAAAACGAACCTGATGAACTGTATATGTTGCAAGATAATACTTTAACTCATGCAAGAACAATGTGGCCATTATGACTAATCCGAGGATGGATACTGCAAAAAAAGTTAAAAAGAAACCAATGAAAAGCATTGAATAAGCTATAGCTACTCCTACAGTTAGGCATGTATATGATGTAAGAAGATAAACTGTTAAGAATCACTTAACGCTCTACAGAGCAACCATAGGAGAATCTTGCATGGATTACAAGACTAACTAGGTGAGTGATGGTCATGGGAATATAAAATTGGAAAGTAACTTCAGTTTTCTCCCCCACAGGCCACAAGCCCCTATCCATTTGTCCAACTATCGGAGTTACATAAAAGGTGTTTACTATCAACAGAGATAGTTACAATCACAAGAGAGATGTTCACCTGATAAAATGCTATGTTAAGAACTTCACTTTAGTTGTGATATTTTTCTAGATTGGTCGCTCAGTTCTTTTACAGATACATCCAAATCTATTATCTTTCGTGTCAGAGGTGTTATTAAGGTACAATTTCTTATTGCAGACTCTAGAATATGTCTTGCGATGTTTAGGTTATATCATGAGTCATGCATTGGCAAGTAAGCCGAGTAATATATTAATCCATTTTTTCCTCCTCATTCTCATCAGTCGCCGGAGCCATGCATTAGATCTACTACTGTAGATTAAATACAAAGTTTATTTTGCTTTCCAAAAATCTCTGCAGTTCTTTTATACTTCATATAATCTGTGCTGGTAGCATGTCCTTTCAGGCATTCCATGCATCTCGCTAAATGCTCATTAAATTTGATGACAAAGCATAGTATTCATCCATTAGAAAGGTACCTAGAGCCTCGAAAAACTATAGTTTTGGAGGTATCTGCATGTTGTTACCATTTAAATCAATGAATCTCTTAACGGCAACAAAGCTGAATTTTGCAACAAATTAAGAAACTTCTGTGGAGTTCGACTTAGAAGCTCGATGAAGGTAGGTCAGTTCGGGCCAAATACTGCAAAATTATTTGCAAGCTAATGCTTTCAACTAGGTTATGGTCATATGAGCTATTGTTATGGATTCAGATTAGAGCCTCCAGTCCATTTATAAGTCTGAGAGGGGTCGTTTGTGTTTAAGGATCAGATGGACTTTGAAAGAATCTCATATTGAACTATAAAGAGACTACTTGTGATTGTTAACTACTTAGTAAGTCTTTGTAGTAAAGCTCCCGTAATTTCATTTAGCCCTCTCATTTTTCTTCAAGCTTGTGTAATAAATTTGAAAATCTATTAGTCTCTTCGTAATTTGGAAACACTCTTATGATTAACCACAACTTTCCTTATAAAGACACATTTATGTGTCTATGCTAAACACGGTCAGCGGTATACTAGTATCTCCCTCAACGTGTATATTCCTAAATCCTAACTCCAACTTCCCTTCCAACAAAAATGAATCAAGGATCAGGCCTGCCAAGAGGTCTTGATCTTACATTAAAAGCTATAAACTTATCGGCGAGTAACTTGAAGGTCAAAAAACGAGTACATATGCATACCCCCAAAAAAATTATTTTATTTTATTTCAAAATTGCATACTAAACAAAAACAAAAACAAAAAAAAAACTTTCCCCCAATTTATGAACTAAACAATTCGTAGACACTAACATTACAAGATAAGAAAAAAGAGTTACCGATTGCCCCAAAGCGCGTCTTTTGAAACAAATGCTCCTCGGCACGAGGAAATGCATCTAAGCTTTTAATAGCTTGCTTCATACCCATTTTTCACCCTGATCAAAAAAACCAATTAGGGATTCGAAATTGTTGTGTTCACCAATTAAATCATTGGGGCATATAAAACCCCAATCTTTCGCAATAATTCTTTTCAATGAAACACAACTTACAACAATCTAATCATACCTAACGACTCCTAATTCACAATCAAATACAGCCTAATTGAGGTACAAAAATCAAGCCCTAATTGAGAAAGCGATTCTTACCGGTCAGGTTTTGACTGCTGCAGACAGATTTATCTCCGAGTCCGTATTTTTCAAGGCTCCGGTAATAAGTCGCGAACTTGAGACTAACGCCGAATTGGGTGTTTTTCTCCCACGTTAGAAATATTTTAGCCGATTTTGGCTCGAGCAATGGTTTTCACCTAGTGTGTCACTAGGCGAGATTACAAGCTGTTCGCACGGGCGCTTGAGGTTATCTCCTCAGCTAAGCCTTTTATTTTAACTGGAAAAATATATTGAAATGTTTGAGAGATCCTGGGGTTACTATGCTATATTACCAAGTTTTATCTTATTGATCCACGTATATCAAGGTAGTAGGCAACTTGTGTCAAACCATGACACAAGATAGTAGGAACCTGTCCCTTGTGCTTAGATAGCATCGAACTAGTACCATGCTAGGCTCACACAATATACACGTGATATACCCTGTCAAACAGTGGCACCTGGACCACGGACTGAAGAATAACGTGGCTCGAGCACTCTAAGAAATATATAATTAGTCAAGAACACATGTCTCCCACGAACTAGCAGTTACATGAGTAACTCCCACTTTCCCCTATTTCAGGAGAACGTGCTAACCTACGAAAACAAACTGAGGATGAGGTTTATAAAAAGGATAAATTCCAGAGGAGAAATGACCAAGTTTTTTCTAGCTCAAGAGATCACAAATTGTAATAAAATTATTAGACTCAGGCAATAAAGTTACTTTCACTAAATCCTCGAGCTGAGATCGTGATTTTTACTATTCAGAGGTTTATATGCTAAATACCTATGTCAATTTATATTTTTTGTTGTTACATTTGTGTAATAGGTACATTTAGTGTAAGAGTTATTCGAGCTACAAAAATAGGCCCTTACATTTGGCGCCGTCTGTGGGAAATAAGACATTTCCACAAAATACTAAGGCAGATAATTATTCAACAATCAGCATTCAGTCATGGTGAATCCCAAACAACCAGCTTCGGTGATTCCCCAAGAGCAATCCCCAAATCTCGATCAACTAGCAGAACTTAGGGTGAACCTCTACGTCAAAACAGAGAAGCAAAACGAACTCGAGCGTCGATTATTATCTGACTGAGAGCTTCATGAACAGGAACTCGAAGAGGAACGTAGAGCTCGACAACTAGAGTTCAAACGACATGAAAAATAGATGACAACACTGCAGACTGCCTTAAAAACTCTGCAAGACAATCAACAGGATCAAGTTCCCAAGGAACGTGAAACCATACCCGCGAATTCCAGCATTTCAGCATGAGGAACAACCGTAAAGATCATCAGATAACGGAATCCTCAATTCATCTAGGACGTAAAGGTCAAACCGAAATTAGCAGAGAATGTGGACACTCAAAACGATTGGAGGACAAACCTCGACCTTCATCTAGGGTGCCAGTTCATGAACGTTTGTGCGAAGGAAGCGACAATCATAATCCATGACCTACACGATTGTTACGGCAATCATAATCATGAATGAAATTCAATCTAGATAAATGTCAATTCGGAGTACACTCTGGTTGATTTTTGGGACACCTCATCAGTCAGAAGGGAATCGAAGCTAATCTCAATCAGATTCAAGTTCTAATCTTTATGCCATATCCAAAAACAAATAAACATGTACACAAACTTGTTAGGAAAATTGTAGCTATCAACAGATTTATCTCTAAGTCATCAGATTGTTGTAGATGGTTGTTCATGCTACATCGTGGGTCTACCAAAAGAGGCAAGGGGCAACAGAACGAGGAGATTAATTGGATAGAAGAATGCGAAACAGCTTTCTAAGAACTTAAATGGTATCTTGGGAAATTACTAGTGATGAGCACTTCGATCGAAAATGAGGAATTGTTAATCTATCTCACAGTTACAGAAAACTCCCTAAGTTCGGTCCTCATACAGCTTGAAGGTAAAATTGAGAAGCCAGTGTACTTTATTTGCAAAACCCTTACGCCAGCCGAAACTAGATATTCTAAAATAGAACGACTCCTCCTAACAATTGTCTATACTTCACAGAAGCTCAAATACGCTTTCCAAGCTCATTCGGTCAAAGTCATGACAAACTATCCCTTTTGAGAAGTGCTATCTAAGAATAGGAAATCACGTAGAGTGCAAAAATGGTCCATCAATTTGGTTGAGCACGACATCAAATTCAAACAGAGAACCTCAAAAAAAGGACAAGCAGTGGTTGACTTTTTAGCAAACTTCCCAATCGAGGATCCAGATTGGGAAGATCACGATTCTGATCTAACAAAAAAAGACGGCGTTGATAAACATTCCAAACCCTTCGAAGAACGAGCTGAATGAATCACACAAAAAGGATGGAGGCTTCTTACAGATGGATCCGCAGGATCCGCTGGGTCAGGGATAGGAATCGTGAAGTCCATACGGTTGAATTTTGAACCATCGAACAATGTAACGAAGTATGAAGCATTAATTCATAGCCTGGATATGACATTAAAAATCGGCGTTCCTAAATTATTAATATATACTAACTCATTGCTGATAGTACATCACTACTCCAAATAATACAAGAAGAACAACAAGATGGTTGCCTATGCAGTACTCGTTGCTGATAGAATGAGCAGATTTAATAAAGCTACACTCGATTATTTACCTCTCGGGGACAATCGTCACGTTGATGCTTTAGCTTACTTAGTTGGAGTATTTGGTACAAAAGCCAGATATTTACAAATCGAAGTAATATCAACCCCCAACATCGATCATACTTCGATGTGTAATCAATACTAGGGGCGATAAAAAGGAGGAAGACGATTGGAAGAAGCCTTTTCTCACTTACCTCGACCCAAAAAATAAATGTGATGGGCTACTTCTAGAAAATCCCAAAGAGCGGAAATAAATAATTGAAAATTCCAAACGATATACAGTATAGAAAAGCGCTTTGTATCAAAGATCAATGACTAGCCCCTATCTAAAGTGCCTCTCCAAAAAAGCTGCTAACGGAATACTACATGAAGGGACTTGTGGCTCCCATGCCGCAGGATGGTCTCTTGGAAACAAAACAATTACACAAGGAGTTTTCTGGCCAAGAATGAGAAAATAGACCGAAATATTCATAAAAATATGAAGTTTGTCAATGACATGATAACCAAATACGAGCTCCTACACTCGAACTTCACACTAGTAAGGTATTCTGGCATTTCAAGTGATGGGCACTTGATCTTATGGGAGAATTCCCAAACACACCGGGTAACCGCAAATTCCTACTCGTAGCAACAAATTATTTTACTAAATGGGTGGAAGCAGTTTCCCTTTGTCAAACTCGAGAAGAAGAAGTCATCTCCTTTATCTGGGAATATATCATCACAAGATTTGCTGCCCTCACCTAATTCAGGTCGATAATGGGCTACAGTTCGATGGAGAGAAAATAGTGGCATTCCTTAACAAATATAACATCATTCATTCACCTTCAAATCCATACTACCCGTAAGGCAATGGTCATGCCAAAATCACAAACAAAACCATAGTGGATAGACTCAAGAAGAGGTTCCAATCATAAAAGAAGGGTAATTGGATAAGAGAACTACCAAGGCAATCAACAGGTTGTTCCCTATTTTTACTCACTTATGGGACAAAAGTTATCATCCCAACAGAGAATCATCAACCCGCTAAAGATTACAAGCTCACTGATGAAGAAAATGAGTTTAAATTAGCATGCAATATGAATTGGGTTGATAAGACATGAGCTCAAGCTGTTGCCAACTTGGGTCGATATCATCAAATGCTAGCCAATTCTTACAAGAGGAGGGTTCAAAATCGTGAGTTTGAAATTGACGGATTAGTTATCCATGAAATCCCCAAGAACAAAAAAGATTTACATACTGGGAAGCTTGTAGAGAACTGGGAAGGTCCATTTCTTGTAGTGGGACGAACATGTCTGGGATCCTATTTTATCATGACAAAGGATGGCATCAGGATACCAAACCCTTGGAATACTAAGAGATTGAAGAAATACTATCACTAAATCTATATTTTTCCAAGCACATGATATATTTATAATTGTTATTTACATTTCAAAAGCGAGATATACAGTTTGTACATTATTTTCTCATCAATGAAAACTTTTTAAGTTTTTTCCCATATTACTGTCTATTATAATACATATGTATATTTATCTACTAAATTTCCAAATGCTAATGCAAAGGTAAAACTCGCTTTAATCTATCCAATATCTACAATACAGGAACAAAATTAGATCAATGAAAACTTTTTAAGTTTTTTCCCATATTACTGTCTATTATAATACATATGTATATTTATCTACTAAATTTCCAAATGCTAATGCAAAGGTAAAACTCGCTTTAATCTATCCAATATCTACAATACAGGAACAAAATTAGTTTACTAGTACTCTTACACAGACCCTTTTTGGGAAGCAGACGAACTTCCACCGACTCCAAAAGCTTTAAATTTTGGTACTCTGGCAGAAACAATCTCTCTACCTTGATCAACCATTTATTGGGTGAGGGAACCAATGTCAGACACCAAATGTTCCAAATATTCAAACCGTATTAAATTCATCTTGTACTTCACGCTCTGGACAATCATCTTATCATGTATAATGTCTATCTCTTTTTCAATTATCTTAATCTCACACACAAAAAATATAATAACTGCTGCCATCTCTTTCTTATGTACTGTACCGGCCGCGAGCTTATCTCTGTTTGGAATCGTGAGCTCAAAAATTCTCGCATACCCATTGATTCGTTCAAAAGTTTTGTAAACTGCCCGAGCATGACGCGCCTCCATCACTGTTGTAAATTCGTTCATCTGCCTCAGCATACCCATTGATTCATCCATCCTAATCCGATTATAAACTCTCTGATTGACCTCTTCCTTAAGTTTCCGTTGAGATACTAAAAGGTTAGCCTCAAATTTTTGAATCAATTTATGCAAACCCACCTCCCTAGTCTAGGAATCCGTCTACTCGGCCTCCAACGTCGTTACTTGCCCGATTAAAGTTTTCACTTCGACCTCCTTCTTCATCAATTGCTCCCTGACATTATTAAGATTCTCTTTTACACCCCATACTTTTGCCTCTAACCCTTTCATACGATATTGAGCGTGATCCACATTTTTGTTTTTCTTCTTCAGTCTCTCTACCACCTCTGTCTAACTATCACACATAATTAATAACATCCAATTTCTTTACTCGTTTGACAAGATTATTTATATGACTCTGCGCACTCGCTAGATCATCATATTTTTCCTTTAGAAGCCTATTCAACTTATCCACATTACCTTGAGCACTCACCAACTCGTTTTTTCCCCACAAGTTCTTATAACTATAGAAATTTCACTTCCATTTTCATGTTTAGTTCAGCAGTATTTTCCAATGACTCACGTGTCTGGTTTAACTCGACATTCATATTTTCATTTAATTTGGACATCTTTTGAAGACGATGCACTTTTTCTAGTTCGACCTGCACAATAGATCACCATCTTTAAATAATCTTTCTATAGTTACACAATACATATATTTCTCATTTAAACAATCATACACCATCTCACTAACATATGTTCCATAATTTTATATTATAAATATATCATTGACACACCAGTACGAGCTTATACTTTTTTAGCTTTTAAGCTATGTAGGTTTCTCGCTCTGGTGGTCAGGCGCTCTATGTACTCGGGTCTAGGATGAATACCTCGATCTTCTAAAACTTTTAGGTATGCTTACTTTAACCCTCTCTCACTGTCTATTTCAGCTTCTAAGTAGATAGTTAACATCATGAGGTATTTGGTAACTTCTGGGGTATTTTCTCAAATACCGTCAGGAAGGAAAGGCCAAATTTTCAAATACCTATTCCTATCATTCCTAAGATTCTCATCCTTCTCAATTTTTTCTTTGGCCCATCCTAAACGAGCCACAGATAAATCTCTCCAATGATTTTTACTAAGTTTTCTATCTTTTATGACCTGAGCTTCAGCACGTCCAGTCGTGAGAGCTGCTGCATATGAAATATTTTTCTCCTTAGCGAGTTCTTTCTTTAAGTCATCAATTTTAAGGTGAACTTCGTTAAATTCCTACACATAGTAATTTTCATATCAAAAGCAACATTTATAAGTTCCAAATATATTACTAAAAAATAGTCACACTATAAATGTTTGCCCCCCACAATGATAAAGTAAGGATCTACCAACTTTACAACAATATCTTAAGTTACCTGCTCGCGGTCTCCCACTTCTTGATTGTTGGCCTGCGTAGTTGTGGTGACATTATCCATCCCTGAAACAACATCTTGAGGTGGAGTCCTCCCTGCTTCAGTCTCCTCCTCTTCATATAGCCCTGTGACATCCGCAAATCGTCCTTTTATGATAGCTCTCGCTTCGGCCTCAGTATGGCCATCATCTTATAATTAGTGGGCAAGGTTATCCCAAGCAGAAGTTAGTTGCTTGATCTTTTGCGTAGACTCTCTCCCGAGCTTGCCAATTATCTCCTAAGAGGAAGACCTTAAAGCTTCAACTTCCGCAATCGAGCTAGTTTTCTCCTCCTCCAGCTTGGCTCTCTCCCTAGCCACGTCATTTTCCCACTTTGCAGTCCCTTCCCCCCAACCAAGGTAGAGACCTTTCAAAGCATGGGAAACCTATACAAATCACATTTAACGTCAAAATAAAAACAAATACAAGTACAAACTCTAACGATTCCCAACTTACCCTCATAATCTCGAGCTCCATCACGGACTGCCCTTCCACAGGGCTAGACAGTGCAATAGCCCTGAACTTCCCTTCCAAAGTGAGCATCTCATGGCCTTACTTGTTTCCTCTATGACCTTTTTTGGCTCCTTCCCAGTAGCAGGAGGAGGATTGTCCGTTAATCTCCTCCTCTTTGAGCCAGTTGTCAACTCCGAATCTGTGGCTTCTTCAGCAGATAAAACGGTAGTTCTCCCGCTCCTCCTCTTAGGCAGCCTTGGGTTGGTTTCAATCGCACCACTTACTGTTGGCTGCGGCTTAAATGCCGTTGGCTTAACTTCTGAGTGCTCGGGCACAACAATGGGAAGGGTCCTTGAAGTCGAGCTTGTGCCTACCATTTTCCTCTTGGCTTGAGCCTTTTGAACCTTAAGAGATTTACTGTTGACCCTTTTAGTTCTGCTTATCTCAAGCTCATTCAGTACCACTTCAAGTTTAGACCTCTCTCGAGCTATTACGTCAATAAAAGATTTTTCTTTCTTAATAGAAGAGTGAGGATCTACATATAAAATAATATATTATCAGATAGAGTACCATACACATGTAGGTCGAAGTTAGTGGATCTACCTATATTTCTTATATGAGTTATATGAGAGAGGCAGGGCAACCTCATCAGCTCATTGTAGGTACTCCCCTCTCACCCACAAAATGTTATCATTCCAAACCTTCCCCCCCAGAGTTTAGGTCGAAGAAATGCAGTCAATAGGAGATAGAAGAGAAATAAACACCCCCCGTGGCACCGAAAAACTTCACATTATAGAATTTTAAAACATCTAACGCAGTTAACCCTCTTTCTTTCTCCTCACTAGCCCACTTCTCATTCAACGCTTCACTTATAGCTATCACCTTATACATATTACCATTCAATTGAGCAGGACAACCATTAACCCCATTCATAATACCTTTCGCCACATTGCTCAAAGGAATAGTTAACCCATATTCAAACTGGGCAAAATAACATAGAAAAACTATCCTCAAGGTCTTCTGACCCATCCCCATTGAAACACTCAAGGAAAATAGAGTCAGGAATACCCCTGCGAGTTCTCTCCCACTCCAAATCAGGCAACATAAAGTAAGAGCTATCACCCTCCTCGTCAAAATACTTCCTAAACGACCTACCACCATGTTCCATCACACCCCCCATACACCCTTTAAACTACCCTTTAATTTACAAAACTCCCTCCAAATGTCTAAACTCTTAGGATACCTATGCAGTATACCTAGAAAATAAGGAAACTCGACCTGCTCCTCCCCCTCACTCCTCTCCGAATTAACTTTCCCCTTTTCGACAGACATAATAACATCATTCGATCTACTATTTCAAAGTTCGCCACCCACAAAGTTTATACCCTCACGCCCTACAGTTTCCTTAGCAGTCAAATGACCTGAGGTGGACACATCCATCTTGAACGAAGAGCTCAAAATAGAAGGGCGTTTAATACTTAGCTCTTTCACATGCATCTACACCTACATAGAGGGCCAGCTATTCAATTAATTTTTATATTCTTTTTCTTTCACTTTTTTACATCAAAAAAATAAATAAAAATATTTCCGCAGTACTTATCCGTCTAACAAGTAGAACACACATTTTCAAACTACACTTTTTCCACCTACAGTAAGTAATAAGATTTTTAAATATAGACAGTTTTTAAATTTTAAAATTCAAAAATCATAAAAGAAATATACGAAATCATCACATATTATATCAAAGTAATTTTCACAACAAAAAATTCAGAGAATCAACACCAACATTACTAACCCTCAATGGCGGAGGATGAATCCGGCATAACAAATGCCTCCTCCTTCGCAATGATCTTCGGTAGCATAGAATCAAAATCTTCACCAACAAAACTACGTCTTCCTTCTGTAAATGGTAACAAATCTCTGGATTTTCCTCATTCACAAATCTATAATAACGAGTTCTCTCTCTCTATGAATTTTCGTCTCTCTTCATTATGTAAAGGTTTAAAAAGAGGGAGGGAAGGACTATTTATATATATTTTTATAACCGCTAATTGTTATTAAAACTCGTGTAAGCCACCATCGATTTTCCAACAGAGGTATCTTTTTCACTGCCTTTGTCAGTCCACTCTTGCCTTTTGAGAAATGACACTCTATTATCATTACAACCACTCCTAACATTAAATGCATCTCTCTCTTTCCCATTCTCCCTCCTCTCAGAACTTTCTGCATCCCTCAGAATAAAAATTACAAAACTACTAATGCCAATTCTTTTTCTCAAACTACTACTATCAAAATACTCAATCGTACAATCCCACTTATTTATACTTACTTCGACGACATTACCAAGGCTCCACACATTCAAATTCAAAATGTTTCAACAGATTCAACATTAAAAAGGAGACAAATATGCAAAATCAAAACAAAAGATATTCTTTCTTTATAAACGACTTTACATTCCTTGGTAGGTAGGACATAGAGGAATAGGAGTGGGAAGGTCAAGAAACTAGGTCCCAAAGTAGCGCAATTGGAGCTCTTACACTTTAACAAGAATTTTCGCTTCCTTTGCATGTCTTCTGGTGGTCACCATTTTTTTAACTTACCGAGAAACAGAGAAGTAAAGAACTTGCAAAAGATTTGAAAAGATAGAAGTGCTTGTAGAACAATATTCATCAGTACAATAACAGTAGTACTTATAAAGAGATCATAATCAATGTAGAGAAATATTTCCAACGCAGTCATCATTAAAAGAAATATTTTATGTGTATGGACCTATCCCTCGACCTCACTTGTAATCGAGCTATCACCACTTTGAATAACCTTCATCTCAGGCTCACGCATTTTTCAACATAACTTCACCAGTCAACATTTCAACATACTCCGCGAACTGGTCAAAAACGTGGGTCGAACTTAAACCGAAAACCCAAAACCAGTCAAAAATACTTGTCTCTCACAAACTCATCAGTTACACTGTCAATTACCACTAACTACATTGTTCAGAGAACGTGCTCCAGCACGATGAAGAGCTGTGGAGAAGGCCTATATAAGGAAGAAGTTCCAGAAGAGATAGGGACCAGAAAAATTATACAAGAGATCACCTAGAAATTACATATTCTAGATTCTCGATCAATCATCAGAGCATCTTAGTTCCAAGACTCATGCATTTTTTATTCTTAGAGATCACTTGTAATAAGATATCTGCCTCAGGCAATAAAGATACTTTCAACAAAAATCCTCCACACGAGGTCGTGTTTTTTTTACCTATTTATAGGTTTTCCACGCTAAAATCAGCTGTTTCATTACATTTGGCATCGTCTGTGGGAAAGATTGCATGTTCACGATATCCTAAGGCTGTCTTTCACTACAAATTTCAATCATGGTTACTTCTAGATGACCAGCTATAGGAACTCAGCTCAAAGTGTCCATGGAGCCGGGGCAACTCACAGAGTTACGGGCGAATCTTAACGCCGAAACTGAGAAACGCGCCGAGCTCAAACTTTAGTTAACTAAGGATCGCGAGCTCTGTGAGAAAGAGATCGATACTGAACGACAAGCTCGTTTGCCAGCGTTCAAACGACATGAAGATCAGATGACATTAATGCAGACCCCCTGGAGGCTCTGCAAAATACTCAACAGGCTCCACCAACCAGAGGTCACAATCAACTTCTAGAGACCTCCCATATTTCTGCAAGGGAAAGGTTAGGACCTCGAGGAGTCGCCAGTAAAGCTATGTCCAAGAATCTACACCGCGAACCATAACCCTCCATACATTTGGGGGGTGAAGTTCAGCCCGAAGTCGGTCGAGGTCACAGAATTTCCGTCCGCCATGAGGAAAATCAACGACCTCAACATCAAGCTCCAGCACGAGATGGCCTAAGTGAAGGTACGAGCACTCATCATCCATAACCAGCTCGTCCAACAATTCAACCGATACGTCATTACGTCACAAATGAGCATATGGACCAACGGATTAAGGAGTTGATTGAAGCACAGGTTCTGGATACTACCGGCTATACCACAAAGATACAAGGAAGTCCGATTGCCAAGGAACTATTCGATATGGTGATGCCAAAAGGTTTCCATAATCCAAAAATTTGCAAATACAAAGGTACTGACCCAAAGGAGCATATTCAACAATACCGTGATTCATTAGGGTTATACTCCAATCTCAACCACATCCTCTATCGTCTGTTTGCCACAAGTCTGCAGGAAGAACCACTCCGATGGTTCTACTCTCTCCCTGAAGGCTCTATCTACACATTCGATCAGCTGCAAAAGTAGTTCATTAAGACGTATGCTCACAACAGAGATACAAATAGAACTTATATTCTCTTATCAGTCTTAATCAGTCACATGGAGAGAAGCTCAAAGATTTCTCAAAGAAATTCTTAGAGCTTGCGCGAAAATTGGATAACCTCAAACAAAAAATAACTGTTACTGGTTTCACCAATGCTTTCCGGCTCGACTGTAAGGCCAAAGAATACCTCTTCCTTAACAAACCTGCGACCTTGGAGAAGATGATCACCAAAGTTAACAGTTACGTTGACTTAGAGAGGATGATGTCTGAGCGACAAAAATTTACTAAATCTGTTTTTTCCACCAAAGGCCCATCTACAGATCGAGCCAGTAAACCCAAGGAGGAACATGGACATCAAATGCGCACCAAGGGCAACGCTGGTTACCCTTGGAGAAGTGTTCCACCAAACATGCCCATCCTCAAAAAATTGAAAGTCCGAATCTCCACAATTTTTCCATTACTATTGAAGGATCTACTCTACCGCGTCTCTCAACCGCTGGAACCAAACGACAGTCGACCATATTGCCCATATCATAAGGTAAATATTCATACTACTGACAATTTCTATACTCTAAAGTGGTTGCTCGAGTACATTTTTAAAGAGGGACGGATGCTCGAGTACATTGTCGATCTGAAGTCGTACAAGGATGGCAGTTATAAGAAGTAGCTTAAAGTTATTCAGGTCAGTGATCAAGCTGAGGAAAAATACCTTTACCATATGTACCACAACAACATGATTGAAATCAATCAGATCACCAATTTTAACAAATCAAAGCACATGAGACTATTAGAATGTTGCGATCTCACACCTCAAGACAAAGAAGCCAAACTTCTCCCTGAGTCGAGCAATCGCTGACTAGGAATATGATTTGAAAATTACGATACCAGCCATGCCAAATTTCTACATCATGATGCATTAGTAATAATACTAAAAATGATGAAGTTTGTCATGAACACAATGATAATCGATACTGGAAGCGGTATTGAGATTTTATTTCAAAGTACAATCGACCAGATGGGATTGGCTGACCAAGTTTTTCAAAGCTACACCGATATCAGTGGGCTCAACGGTTCTAAAATAGAATGTGTAGGCAAGATCATCTTACCTATTACCGCAGGACCAGCCACCATCGACGTCGTATTCTATGTTATTAATGCCAAATCTTGTTATCTCAAGATTATGGGCCGCTGCTAGATTCACAACATGGAACCAATAGCTTCCACATATCATTAGGCACTCCGATTCAAACATGATAATGGTATTTATGTAATCATAGGTAGTCATAAGCTCTCTCGAGCTTGTGAAAATACTGTCTCTACTATCCTAGATACCTCTGACAGATTGGCTGCATAACAATTATAGGAAGCTGATCACCTCAATGATCAAACTTTCACGGAGAGGCCTACATAATTCATCAACCTCGACAGACCTGGCTGAGGTACTTTTATTGGTACTAAGCTGGGCCAACAGGAAAAAGATACTCTCATTCAATTCTTGTAGCTCAATTAAGACATTTTTTCATGGTCTTACGAAGAGATGCCTGAGGTCGATCCGACCAAGGCATGTCACAAGTTGGCCATAAATATCTACGCCACAGCGGTCAAACAGAAACAACGATGTCTATCACCTCGGCTTCAAGATGAAGTTAACACCGAGATCGAGAAATTGATCAAGGTGAGATTCATTCGAGAAGCCAAATATCCTGACTGGATATCCAATATTGTCGCTGTACCGAAGAAGAACAGAAAAGTTTGAGTATGCGTAGATTTTACCGATCTAAACAAACATACTCCAAAGGGCAGTTTTTCTTCCCAACATTCATCAGATCTACGATTCTACAGCCGGCCATGATCTCCTATCTATGATGGACGCTGCTTTAGGGTACAATCAGATTCTACATCTGGAATAAGATCAAGAAAAGACAACTTTCATTACTGAAAAAGGTTTTTATTGCTATAAAGTCATGCCCTTCAGACTAAAAAATGCAGGTCCTACATATCAACAGTTGATGACTACTATGTTCAAGGCACGCCTAGGGAAAGTCGTTGAAGTCTACATCGATGATCTCTTGTGCAAGTGTGTACAGTCAGCCAATCACATCTCAGATCTCAATACTATATTCAACACTCTTCGATCTTACAGGATGCGTCTCAACCCTGATAAATGTCAATTCGGGGTCCATTCTGGCAGATTTCTTAGTCACCTTATCAGCAAGAAGGGGATTGAGGCCGATCCAGATTAGATTTGGGCTCTCCTCAACCTGCCTTCTCCAAAAATAGCAAAAGATGTTCAGAAACTTGCCAGTAAGATTGTCGCGATCAACCATTTTGTTTCTAAATCTTCAGACCGCTGTTGTTGGCTGTTCTTATTACTCCGTGGTTGTACCAAATGAGGAAAGATTCAGCCAAATACAGAGGTCACATGGACACCAGAATGCAAAGCAATTTTTTAGGATCTTAAAACCTATTTGGGGAGGTCTCCCATAATGAGTACCCCAATAGATAATAAGGAACTGATTATCTACCTAGCAGTCATATATACTTCCCTCAACTCAATTCTCATTTGCCTGGAAGGGAAAATAGAGAAACCAGTCTTCTTCATCAGCAAGACCCTCACACCAGCGGAAACAAGGTACTCTAAAATTGAGAAACTTCTTCTCACTCTTGTTTACACTTCACAGAAACTCAAGCACTACTTCCAAGCTCATTTAGTCAAAGTCATGATGAACTACCCACTTCGGGAAGTTCTATCCAAGAAAGAAAAATTGAGAAGAGTGCAACAGTGGTAAGTCAGTTTGAGAGAATATGATATCAAGTTTGAGCAACATTATTCTGAAAATGGTCAGGCAGTTGCCGATTTTCTCACGGATTTTCTAGTAGAAGATCCTGAGTAGGAGGAACACGACCCTGATCTTATAGAAGAAACACCTGAGGATCCACCCCTAAGCCATTCGACGACCGAGTTGAATGGATCACTATATCAGGATAGAGACTTCTCATAGATAGATCAGCAAGACCCGCAGGGTCAGGAATTAAAGTCATTTTAATTACCCCTTCCAATGACAGAATCGAGAAATTAATTCGCTTGGATTTTGAGGCATCAAATAATGTCGCCGAGTATGAAGCTCTCATTCATGAACTGACCTCGCTCTTGAGCTTGATGTCTTCGAACTCTAAGTTTACACAGATTCACTACTCATTGTCCACTACCACTCAGAGCAATGTAAGAAGAACAGAAAGATGATTAAATACGTAGCCCACATTGCAGATAGGATGAGCAAGTTTGCGAAAGCAACTCTCGATTATATTCCTCAAGGTGAAAACAGACACGTTGATTCCTTGGCATATCTAGCTGGGGTCTTGGGTATAGAAGCTCGATATCTCCATATCAAAATCATTTCAACCCTCAGCATTGATCGCATTTTTGTGTGCACGATCAACACTGGGGGCGATAAAGGGGGAGACGACGATTGGCAAAAGACTTTCTTAGCCTACCACGGTTTAACAACAATTGCAACGGACCACTCCCAGTAATTCCAAAGGAGCGCCGACAGTTGATGAATAACTCAAAGTGCTACACTAATCAAAATGGTGTGCTATACCACCTTTATGTCATAGGGCCTTGCCTCAAGTACCTCTCCAAATAAAAAACGGATGAATTCCTATGCGAATTAGATTAATGGACTTGTGGCTCCCATGTCGCAGGTCGATTACTAGAAAATAGAGCAATCACACAAGGATTATTATGGCCTGGCATGCATAAACAAGTTGAGGTGTACTCCCGCAGATGAGATAACTGCCAAAGACATGGACACATGATACTCGTCTCTTCACTCGAGCTCCATACAAGCAAGGTTTTTTGGCCATTCAAAAGATGGGCACTAGATCTCGTCGGCAAATTCCTTAACTCTCTAGGTAACCGCTATCACCTACTCGTAGCTACCGATTATTTTATAAAATGGGAAGAAGCAGTTCCACTATTTCGAACTAGAGAAGAGAAGGTCATCTCTTTTATCTAGAACCACATAATCACTCGGTTTGGGTACCCCCACCTAATTCGTATTGATAATGGGCCACAATTTGTGGGATAGAAAGTCGTAAACTTCCTAAACCACCATAATATCATCCACTCACCATACAATCCTTACTATCCTCAAGGCAATGGCCAAGCTAAAATCACCAGCAAAACCATCGTGGATGGACTCAAAAAAAGGCTTCACTCACAGAAAAAAGAGAATTATATTCGTGAGCTGCCTCATGTCCTAAGGGCCTATCATACCACTCCCCGACAATCAACTGGGTGTACCACATTCCTCCTTGTTTATGGTACTGAGGCCGTCATTCCTTCTGAATATCATCATCTAGTTCGTGACCACGAGCTAACTGACGAGGAAAATGAGTTCGAGTTGGCTTGTAACCTCAATATGATAGAAGAAACCAAAGAATGCGTCATCGCTAACCTAGGTCGATATCATTATATGCTTGCCAGATTGTACAACAACCGAGTCAGAAGCCGTGCCTTCCAAATCAAAGATCTCATCCTACGAGAAATACCTCAACATTGCAAAAGCCCCACGCTCGAAAATTAGTCAACAATTGGGAGGGTCCATTTATTATCACAGGCCTCTCAGTCCTGAGATCATATTATCTCATGATAGAAGAAGGAATCCCCATTTTGAATCCTTGGAATACTAGGCAACTAAAACGGTACTATCGTTAAGCGTCTTACTACTCTATTTCCTTTATTCGCTTGTGTTATGATGTTGTTCAATTCCAAAAGTAAGATTTTCATCTCCACCCAATGTTAATTCTGAACTTATCAATGAAATTCCAAGTTTGTCACAAACATCTCTCTACTTATGTAGATTCTACCAAACAAGAGATAAGACAAATGTTATACTAGTCTTCATCTTTTTTAACTTGTTTGGGTCATTTATAATGGCTAGATCAAGGATAACACTTAGTTTGGCTGACTCTACTAAATCTCTACGATTGTAGTAAGTGTACAAACTTGTTTCATATCAAAGACTCTATCAAACAAGGGATAAGGCAAAGGTAATACTAGTCTTTATCTTTTTCAACTTGTTTGGGTCATTTATAACGACTAGATCATGGATAACACTTGGTTCGGCTGACTCTACTAAATCTCTGCGATTGTAGTAAGTGTAAAAACTTATTTCATATCAAAGACTCTACCAAACGAGATATAAGACAAAAGTAATACTAGTCTTCATCTTTTTCAACTTGTTTGGGTCATTTATAACGGCTAGATCAAGGATAACACTTGGTTCGGCTGACTCTACTAAATCTCTGCGATTGTAGCAAGTGTAGAAACTTGTTTCATATCAAAGACCCCGCCAGGCATAAGATAAGGCAAAGGTAATACTAGCCTTCATCTCTTTTAATATGTCTGCAATATTTCTATAGTTCAATCATGTTTCGACTTGGTTTAACTCAACCCATTTCTGCGATTGAAACAAGTGTAAAAACTTGTTTTATATCAAAGACCCCACCAGACACAAAGATAAGGCAAAAGTCATGCTAGCTTTCATCTATTTCAATGTGTCTGTGACAGATACTATTTATTTTTTAGATCAGATTCATATTACAATAAATTCTTTTCTGTTAATGGTATGTCAGCCGTGCATACCACTTCAGTAGGGATGTCAGCCGTGCTTCCCCCTACAACAAGAGGTCGAACATTCAGTTCATAGATTACAACAACTCTACCCCTCTCTATCAGGTCTGCAGGTCGAGGGCCCAAATTGGTTTTCATGGAGGCCATGTAGTTCCCTCGATCTATGTTAACTCTATAGATGCATCCCTTATCTGACAGACTTTTGAACAAGGTATCTCGTTATAACTCAAGTCTTTTTACTTCATCTACAAAATACACAACTATCGCCTTTAGAAGGTCTGAGCGTGATGTATCAGGTGTGACCATCCTCAAATTTCACTCTCATCTTCTCAAGGCGTGACTCCAATCTAGCATACAAATTCTTCTGATGAATCATTTCCATATCAACTTTAGCATCATGTGTTACATTCTCTTCCAACTTTTTTTATTATATATTTAGCTGATTCACCAGGTTCATAGCCTCCAGGTCCACTACATGGGCTCGAAGCCTCTTAATTTCTACATTCAACTCTTCCCTAGCCAGAATATCCTTTAATAATTCTTCTTTCCTCTTCATCACCATTTCCTTTGCCTTGATTTCCCTTTCCAAAACCTTCTCCCTGATAAGAGTAGCATCCAACTTTTGCTCACATTCCCTTAAGATTGCACTACCTCTCTGCACATGCCCCTGAATTCGAGCTACGTTACCTTCCAGCTTTCTAATTCGTCCTGATAAACTCACCACATCCCCTCGGACTAGAGGAACTTGAATATCCTTCTTAATCCCCCTCGAGCACTCTCCAGCCTCTGCTTTCTTGGCACGTGCGTTGGCTTGTGCCAGTTCAGCCTTTAATCGTGTCATTCTCTCATTTAAATTATTACACCTTCGTTATATTTCCCAAAACTCCATATCCTTGGCAGGTAGAGCTGTATGCAAGTGTTCAGCCGTGGCTTTCGAAGCTGATAGATTTTCTCGAACACTCTCAGCTTGTTGTCTTTTTCAACAAGTTTTTGTTTCAGTCACTCCATCTCGTTTCTACAATTCTGAAGATCAGATCGAAATCGTTCCTCCAATCTTTCTAGCGCTTGAATACTGTACGGAGCCATTTCAGCCTGCTTACCCTTAGCCATCAATGTGTCAACCCGACTTTGGAGCTTCACGGCATGTTCTTTGATCTCTACCAGCTCTTTTAGCCCCTTAGCTATTTCGGCATCTTTTTCTTTGACCTTATGAGTCAGGTCGGAAACAGCCTGGGTTACCTCCATAAGTTTAAAATGCACCTTTACATGTTGGTCTTCTCTGTTCTCATTTGCCTCCCTCATCCTATCCAACTTCTCTGCAAATTCCCGGTTACATTAGAGTACATCATCCATACGCGAGCGAGCTGAATCCAATTCGATATGTGCGACATAAATTTTTTAGCACAGTTTAATCCAGAACACAATCAATGCGCATCTATATTTCATTTCCAGACTTATATATGATTTCTAACATCTGCGATGTGCAAATACTTCTAGACTAAAGGTTCGGATACATTATCAGATAAACGTTCCATGAAGTATATTGCGAAGTCTAAGGAACATATTTTCGATATACTACTTTGCATAAAGAGCGTTGAATTTTTGTATGTACTATATTAATGACATTTTCCTAAAACTGATAGAAAAATTTATGGCCTACTTTGGTATCCTATTTACTATGTAACTTTATATCGATATAGTATACAGGCCAAAAAGCCTTTTTTGAAACTAACCTGTAGCTCGGCTTGCGAAGACAATGAAGATGTGGAAATCACTTTCTCCCTGACAAGCTCAGTCTCTAGGTCTTTTATCCTGGGACTCATTTCTTTAAGTGCCTACAAGAGGGTTATAAAAAAAACTAGCCTAAGAGTCTATTCAATGTACACAATCCAACAGTTTATAATACCCATCCAAAATGCTCATACAAAACCAAATCATTTCTCTATCCTACCTTCTCGTGCTCGCCATCCAGGAGTTCATTATCGTCCCCTTGGTTATCCAACATTGTTTGACGAGAGACACCGTCTAACCCGTCAACTACTCCCACCGCGACCTCTTCCATCCCTTCAACATCTTCCTCCTCAATGTAGGTGTCGGCCTTAATGGCATTCACCTCCTCCTCAGAGTATCCTTTTAACATCAGGTGGAGCCCCAACCTATCACACTCCTCTACTATCTCCTCCAAATTGGCCATAACCTCCACCTGTAGCTGAGCAATTGCCACGACATGGAAGGCCTTCAAAGCCTCCAGCTGCTTGGCGTCCTTAACGGCATCAACGTTAGCTCGAGCTAACTTTTTCTCAAGCTCAATTTTCATCCTCATTAGCTCAGACATGTCTTTCTCAGCTCCAAGCCAGATCCCCTTTGCTAGCCGAGCAACCAACAAAAATAAAAATCGACCTCAACATCAGCTCGAAACACAATCCATAATCTTTTTTGCATAATCAGTATAGACTTACCATCTTGCTCATATCTTCTTCACCATGAAGGATCGCCAATCTAGCCCTCTCCTCAACCTCTTTGAGGTCGTCTACCACATCTATTTTCTCTTCAGCGACCTTGTCCCCCAATTTCTCCGAAGGTTCGACTCTTCTCCTTTTTTCTTTAGCGACCTCGCCACTTCTAGTGGTGCCAGAGGCCGGCGGATTTTTAACATCCGATTTTTTGGATATTTTTGAGCTATCGTGCTCAACATAATGGGTTATGGCTGAACCGGCCCATCTTCCAAGGGTCTTGGCTAAGTTGGTTCGACCTTCCCCGCCAGTTCCTTGCCTCTTCCCTTCGCCAGCTCCCACCATCAGCCTTGTTGATTGAGCCTTTTTAACCTTCTTCGACCTACTATCAATCTTTTTCTTCCTACTAAGCCCGAGTCCTTTTAACACAACTTCGAGCTCAGTCTCCTCCTCTGCAACTTTGTCCAACAATGACTCTTTCCTCTCTACATGAGACTTCATACCTGCCATATAAAGCATGTTTATCAACAACTACAGGCATAAGTTCAAACACATCAGTAATATTATCTATGCATGGTCATACTTACTTTGTTTTACAGTTCTAAACTGAAGGTCCAAAGGTTCTTCGTCATTTTCTGAAGGCAATTACCCTTCACCCATATGATGTTATCATTCCAGGCTCGACCTGCTGAATTCAGATCGAAGAAGCGAGGCCAAGTTACGCTCGCACAAAAGTATGCCCCACCACAAACGTGATAATTCTTCACCCCATAAAATTATAATACATCCTCAGGAGATATCCTCCTCACCTTCCTCTCATTTTCCCACCTTTTATTTAGATGGTCACAAATTCTAATTACCTTCCACATGCTCCCGTTCAATTGAATGGGACATGCCCCAATTGTATTCATAATCCCCTTAGCCAAGTTGGTAAGGGGAAGACTCAGCCCGTACTCTAATTGAGACAGGTAACACAGAAAACCTTCTTCAAGGTCACTACGAACACCCCCATCAAAGTAGTCTAACGAGATCGATTCTTCTATGCCCCTATCTCATTTTTTCACCCCTAAATCCGCCAGCAAATAAAAATATTCCTCCCCAGTCGGTACCGTACAACTCCTAAACTGCCTACCGACATATTCTACACAATTATCCCATGTCCCTCCTACAGCAGCCTTGGCTTTATAAAATTTTCTAAATGCATCTGAACTAGGAGGATAGGATACTAATTGACCAGGAAAATCTAGAAATGGTTCCAACCCTATTTCAACCTCATTATTAGACTCAATCGTCCGAGCAGAGGTCGACACCTCGGTAACAGGTAAACTACCCATTTCAACTATAATTTCTACGGGCAAGTTTTTGACCCTATACGACTGCCTCTCACGCTCAACCTACATACATGTTCAAGTATCTATTATTTTATACAAATCGGTCATATCAACATATGGCATATCTTTTATATATTCTGTGTATATATCAAAATTACAAAAAAATTGCCGTGTATAGCTGTTGTTAAGATTTGCTTCAAAAATGATTTGTACATATACATATATACTGCGTACGTCTCTACTAACCTTTAAAATCAGAATGAGAATCCGCAGTAGCGCCAAACCCTTCCCTCACGACGCTGCTGTATAGCCACCTGCCTGATCCAATGTCTTTTACTTTCTTCAACCGTTGATCACCCTCAGATAAGTTATTATTAGGTCCTCTAATTTTTTTTCGCGCCTCTCTCTCTGTGCTCTCCATATTTTCAGAAGTAGAAAAACGTTAGAATTCAATCTTGACCTCAACAATCAATTTAATCATTTCTTCTCGAGCTGCGGGATTCAGCACCAATACACAAAAGCATGCCTCATAGAAGTACCGGGCATACTCGCATTCCTTACTCTTAACGTCTAATCCTTCGAGCTAGCACTTCCTCACCGGTAACTCAACATCTTAACCAAATACTCCAAAAACCCTATCCCGTACTTTAGCTATCTTTATAGCCAATCGTCCCTCCGCGGCATGACGTATCCTCAGAGATCGAGTATGCGCCATCCTAACCTCTTCTCCAACTTCGCAAATTATCATACCCATATTTATACGTTTTCTACTCATATTCCCCTCAAAACGTGGTTTTTACATTTTATCTCATAACAAAAAACCCTAAAATCTTGAGTAAAATATTTGAACTTATCTCTTCCTTCGTGCTCATCCTTTAAATTACTTTCTTGTTTGAGTTATCCCAACTAAAGTTATTCTTCCATCGAACTCTGTTAGAAGGAATTTTCGAATTGCTAAAGTCTTAAAATTTTTTGCTCTAACTTTTTAACACACGAAACAATCTACTTATATCACAACACACATTCTCACACATACTCATCTCAGTTCAAATAAAGCAAGGCAATACTTACAATATTCATACATTCATCATAATAATTTAGTTCGATTTCTACAGAATCTATATCTACAGCAACGCAAGTAATTGAACGACTAATATTTATTCATGACAAAAACATTATAAACGATTTTATTCATGACAAAAACATTATAAACGATTTTATAGATAACAAGTTTTTCAGAACACCGAACTCCAGGTACTTTACAGATAACAAGTTTTCCACTGTTTTAAAGAGCCACTGGTAATTCAGGCATGTTGACGCATCAATTTCTCCAGTTCTTCTTGCTTCAGTGATCTTTCACCTTGATACAAACAGAAATTGGAACCAATAGAGAGCTTCCCTCGCATGAGTTTAGTCGAAGCCTAATCGAACTTCAAATGGTAACTATGCAAGCACTAGACTCAGTGCTAAAATTAAATTCTCGAACTAAAGGTCTACTGAGCACCAAAACGTGATGGAAATATAGAAGTAGACTCCCAATGGTTGTCTCCCTCCTCCACTACCATCACCTCCTCCTCTGAAACCACAACCACTGAGGAGTTGGTAAAGATGAAGAGGGTCTGACCTTAGAATCCATGGTGATATAAGAAATCAGCATAACTGCCCTACAATTATGCCTATGCCTGCATATGAAGCCCTGACCATATCTTTCGCAAGGATATGGAGACAGACCCACCGGTTCTTGCTTGTCAAGACGACGACATAAAACCTCTACTTGCAGTAGAACTCTTCCTCAACTTCAATCGCTTCGTCTTCCGACATGCGTTGATACGTCGAAGGAACAAGAGCGGGAATCACCATCTCTAAGGATTAATCCCCAAAGTACTTCAACTTCAATCTCTACATTTCAATTGTAATTCTCTCTTCAATGACCATACTACGAGTCTTTACCATTGATAATTTTAGAAAGAACAATGCACTGCTCTAAAGATTTGCTACAGGTACTATTTATATAATACTACATTTATTATACAGGTATATTTTCCTAAATGTTATCATTTATTATAGATGCAACTTTTCGAGCAGTAACCGTCACATACATCAGTATCAACATCATCATTTAATACCCATTCTATCCCAATAACAACACAATTTCCAATACGTCAACACCATCATGAATACTTTATTTATTCACAAATTATAAAACTCGTTACTCTCCGATTCTTTCACAACCAAAGACATTCGTGACTTCGGTTGTGAGGGGGCGATCGTAGGGACCTATCCCTTGACCTCACTTGTAATTGAGCTATCACCAGTTTGAATAACCTCTATCTCAGGTTCACACATTATTCAACATAACTTCTCTCGCCAACATTTCAACATACTCCTAGAACTGGTCAAGAACGTGGGTCAAACTTAAACCAGAAGCCCAGAACCAGTCAAAGACACTTGTCTCTCACAAACTCATCAGTTACTCAGTCAACCGCCACTAACTACATTGTTCAGAGAACGTGCTCCAGCACGATGAAATGCTGCAGAGAAGGCCTATTTAAGGAAGAAGTTCCAGAAGAGATATGGACCAAAAAAATTACACAAGAGATCACCTAGAAATTACATATTCTAGATTCTCGATCAATCATCAGAGCATCTTAGTTACAAGACTCAAATATTTTTTATTCTTAGAGATTACTTGTAATAGGATATCTGCCTCAAGCAATAAAGATACTTTCAACAAATATCCTCCACACGAGGTCGTGGTTTTTTACCTATTAATAGGTTTTCCTTGCTAAAATCATCTGTTTCATTTTTTAATTTCTATTAGAATATTGTTACAGGTTCATTGGTGTGATAGCGAATTCCAAAGCCATTTTGAGCTTACAAAATTTGGCCATTACATTATGAGAAACCCAACAGCCAATTACAACAGTCACATTATTATAGCAATTCAGTTTCTAAAACTGCTTTACAATTTTAAGAAGAAGATATCCACATCAGCAAATTCGTCATTAAATCAACAATAACCTATTCACATTCCCATAACGATCTCGATTGAAGCTTCTCAGCTCAGGATACCCATGCCTTTAGTTGAGAGTTGGAAATTGTAGGGACCTGTCCCTCGAGCTTAGATAACATCGAACTAGTACCATTCCAATCTCACGCAATATACGCATGACACACCTTGTCAAACAGTGACACCTAAACCACGAACTGAAGAATAACGTGGCTTGAGCACTTCAAAAAAGACAAAATTAGTCATGAACACCTGTCTCTCACGAACTAGCAGTTACAGGAGTAATTCTCACTTTCCCCTATTTTAGGAGAACGTGTTAACCCACAAAAATGAACTGAGGATGAGGTCAATAAAAAGGATAAGTTCCAGAGGAAAAAAGACTAAGTTTTTTCTAGCTTAAGAGATTATAATTTGTAATCAAATTATCAAACTCAAGCAATAAAGTTACTTTTACTAAATCCTCGAGCTGAGGTCGTGGTTTTCAGGCTAAACACCTACGCCAATTTATATTCTTTGTTGTTACATTTGTGTCATAGGTACATTTGGTATAAGAGCCATTCGAGCTGTAAAAATAGTCTTTTACAGTTTCTTATTTCTATTGGGTGGAGATAGTGCTTTAGTTCATTGTATCTCCCATAATCCGTGATGCGTGATCTTGAAAAAATACTTTTAAAAAATAAAAAATAAAAAAGAGAAAGGAGTATAGGCAGCCCCACATCTTCTCTTTATCTTGCATCCTTATCCTTTTCTCTTTATCTCTCTTTAGTGTCTCTCTCTCCAACGTCCGTCACTATCTATCTATCTATCTATCTATCTATCTATCTATCTTTCTACTATCTTTTTTCTTTATTAGAAGCAATACATAAAAATCCCTTTATAAATTAAATGGGACTGAATCATCTCCACTACCAAAAAATAGCTTTTGGCAACGGAGAAATTCTGTTACAAACTTGCAAGAGAAGAAATTCGCTGCCATAGGTATGAATATATTGCCTTTACCACTCAGCGAGATATAAGTCCTGATACTATTATTTCAGTAAATCAAAACCAAAACCTGATTGATTTTCCCTCCCCCAAATCTTCTCATCTTTTGCCGCAATTCTGTTAGAGACAGGGATCAACTTCCCTACATTTCTCTTCGGATTCCTCCTTACTCATGATCTCCAGATTAAATTGAAATGTACTTTACTATAGTTTGTGTGAGTGATGGTTCTCCCTTTTGTCTTCTGTAATTATAGGTACTCAAATCAATCTCTTCTATAATTAAAATCTTCATTCGGTCAATTCCACTTCCTACTTCTTCTTTGTCTTCTTGCTTTGTAATTAGATCTAAAATGTTATACGCTGAATCTAACTTAGGGTTTTTAGATGCTTAAATGTATGAATTACCCATTGAACGTGATTTGAAGTATTTGCTACCCATTGAATATGATTTGTTCAATACTTGCTTCTTAATTTTAGTTGGGGATCTTTATTGTACGAGGGTAAATAGATTCGTTGAAGATATCGGGATTTAATTTTTTGCAGGATTTGGGTAGTTTGGATTTGGGAATTTTCCTTTGGCTTTTGGTTAGAAGATCATAAGACAATAATATCATGTTATCAATTGTTCCTTTCTTATGTAAGATCTAAAATTTTCTATACATACTATTGAATCTAATTTTTATTTTTAATACCTACTTATTATTGCTTATGGGTTACCTATTATAATTCTAAAGTAAAGATTTCCTTTTTCTATATTTTGTGTTAATGCGGCAAAAAAATGCCTGGTTTTAAAATGAAAGAAGTTAGAGTATAACCCATTATCTATATTTATGTTCAACTGCTTTATTCTCATTTTCTGAATTAGCTTAAGTTAATTTGCATTGAGTTTATGATTGATTTTAGACATTTTCATATGAGCCGGGGATGGAGTATGAATCCAATATGTGCCACCAATGTCTAAGAAGTGATAAGAGGGAGGTTATCTGGTGCTAGTAGGGTAAAGCAAAATACTTTTCCCGTGCCTATAAAGTGGTAATTTTACTTTCCATGGTTTTTCCTTTTATCTATCAACTATAAATTTTCTAAGATCACATTGTATATAAATTATACACTTTGGTGTTTAGTCTACTGCTCTATAGGGATATGTTTATATAAAGGTTGACATAATGCAGAAAAATTAACAATAAATGGTGTTTGTTATTGCACTACCATAGAACAATTATGTGGAGTACAAAATTTTTTGTTGTTGTGCGACATATTGGGACTGTGCAGATTTGCAAATGAATAGTCAATATTCATTTGCATATTTTGCTTCTTTTTTTATTCTTTCCTAATTCTTCCATGCTCTCCACTTTATATTTTATTTTTAACATTTTCTTATAAACATCGATTTTCTTATAATCAGAAGTCATTAAACTTATAGCTCATTTTCTATCATGCAGCTAAATACTAAGCTATAATTCAATGGAAGACTAAATCGAATCAATTCAATGAAGTAAGGAGGATTACAGGTTTGCAATTTGAACTTTGGCATTCCATGTGTTATCTTATTTCTCCTCTATCATCCTCAAAATTTTATTGGAATTGGCCCGATTTGAAATGTTTCTTCTCCTATATGGCTCCCACTTTAGAACATTCAGATAGATTCTACCACATGTATCTATGAGTAATCTTGTAAATCAATGTTGCTTTTTATTTACATGTAAATATTGTTGTTTTTCTCTCTTTCTCTTTTTCTCTCTCACGCTTTCTCTTTCCCTCCCTCTTACTGTTACTTTCGCTCAAAGTTACAAGTTTGTATTAAAAATTGCAGGCTTCAATGGAAAAAAATGAGACAGTAGATGATAAGCCCTGAATTTAGATGACGTTGATATAGGTTTGAAATTACTTGATATTATGGAGCCATATTTAGTAAAAGCTCTACCAATGCCTAATTCAATTACAACAACCAAGGTACTATTAAAATCCTAGTATTGCTATATGATTGTCCTGGTTTATTAAGTTAACCATAAGACTCTCATAAAGAGCTAATTTATGTTGGGTGTCAATCTTTTCTGACTAAAAATTTGATATGTCTAGGTTACTTTCCATTTACTAATCTTTGTAATTCATGATTTTTGACCTTGGTTTCACTATATTGATTCATTTCTAGTTAAGAATCTGAAATATATTTAATGTCAAAAGGTTAATAGGTGTGTTGATCAGATCTATTTCATATTAATATTTACTTATAGCGTTCATGAAGTTGCTTGCAAAGGAAGTATTATCTTTCATCAACTATTAGATTACATGCATACAAAATTTATAACATCAGAGGTTTGGTCTATGCATTAGTATTTGCCTTCGTGTATTTAAGTTCTATTTGTTGCTAAATCTTGTCAAACTCATCGTGCAACAATGAATAAATTAGTGGTTTCTAATTTTGTTCTTGCAGGTATGATTCAGGGTAGAAATGAAACTTTATCCAGTTTTTGTAGGGATAATACATTCTCTGGTGGACATTCAATCCAGAAGCAGCAAAGAGAGATATACTTTAGCTCTGGTTAGTCTACATACACCTTCTATACTCGGTGCAGTTCTGGCAACTTCTAGATTGTACGTTATTCCCATTTGGTTGCTGAACTCAGTAAGGCATTCCCTTTAGAAAGTAGATTTTGACTCTCCGTAATGGAGAAACATGTGAAAAATAGAACATTCACTCCGTAATATGTCCTAATTTGATTCAAGTTTCATTTATTTGTTGTTCGAAGATCATCTTGAGCTATTAATAAAACTATTGCATGCGTTTCTCGCAACTAGAATGCACATTTATTACAATAATTTAGGTAATTTATTTGGTTTAGTTTTTTTAAAATACGAAAATGAATTTGCAACGGACAAAATCCGCAGCAAATAAATTATTATTTGCAACAAAAATTGCTTTAGCAACAGAGATGATGCATTGCAAAAGAGGTTATTGTGAAAGTTTTTATAACAGACTAAATCTGTTACTAATATTCAGCCAAAGGCAACGGTGTTTGACTGTTGCAAAAACTTTACTTTCAGCGATATACCTCGTCTGTTGCAAGACCGTTCACATCACCCCCTATGACAACACTTGTGTTACGGTTATTATCCGTTGTGAAAAGTTTTTAGCAACGGATATGGTCTATTATGAAAAGCTATTTTTTTGGTGGTGCCCTCTCTCAATCTTTCTCTGTGTCGAAGATCAAAATCTAATTACATCAAATTGATGAGATAAAGATAGATTTTATCGAAAATAACATTGGAAGAAAGAAGCAATTCAATAAATGGTCTAAGCACCTCCAAATTCATCTCATATATTTATCTAGATTGAACCATTAAGAGATCTAAAAGTTGAAATGATGGAGTTGATTGTGGTGACATTGCAGTGACTAATATCACTATAACTTATATGACCATCTTTTTCATCCATTATCCATCATAATATTAAAGTTCACTTGTAGTCATTATACCTTACCCTAAACTCACAGTTCTTGTACTTAAAACTCCAACTTACGGTGGTTAGTGGTACCATACGGTAAACTTAATTTATATCAAAAACCCAACTTACATTGGAAATTTGTACTATAAGTGGTAATTTACATATAAATTAATTCAGTACTATTACAATTTATCAAAAACCTATCTTACGATGGCTTTTGGAACTGTAAGTGACAATTTGCGGTGTCTATAGGGGCTTAATCTCATAGTGGGGAGATTAAACTTTTACACCACTGAGTTAATACTCTCTTAGGGGTTCTAATAAGCGTATTAATTTAAAATATAAAAAGCTTCCAGTAGACACACTTCCGTGGAGTCCTAGAATGGGATTCCTCCATGACTTCTAGTGAGGAGTTTTAAGATGAGAATGTATAAATGGATGAGATTACAAATAAAGGTTCGAGTAGACTGAATCTTAAAGCTTTAGAAGGTACTCAAAGGTTCTTTGAGCTTCTTAAGATGTGTCTGAGGAAAAATCTCTCAAACTCTCTATGGTAGCTCTCCTCTCCTATTTATAGATGATATGTTAGGTGATGTCGCTATGGAGAGGTTAAATTATAAGTGTATCCTTCTTTATAGTTGTCTTGTATTAAGGTCGGTTATGCGAGGGTTATCTGCTGAGTTATCTGCCTTCGACCAGGAGTTGAGCTAGACTGAAGCGGTGGTCAATGATTTAGTGGACTCGAGGGCGGACTTGTTATGGTTCTAAATGATTTGTAAGTGCGGTAGGTTTTAAGTTTCTCAGGAGTCTTCGAGTATCTAGTCTATTCTAAAAAACTGCGAGTAGGCTATAATATATTTGTCCCCTCTTAGCTAAGACCTCAAGAAAGGTTGATTTTATGTTGGTTAATGGTATTAGTTGAGAAGCTGTTTGCATGGGAATTTTGAAGTTTAACCGCTATTAATGTGTTAGACATCGAGATTATTAATTACTGATTATGTTGATTATGATTTTAGTATCATTAATGAGCTCTTAATCTCCTTTAAAAAGAATCAGTGTGGGGGAGCAAATTGCCATTAACCCATTACATATTCTTTGCTCAATTCCCTTTATCAACGCCTTTCTTCCCTTCCTTAAGCAAGATGTAGACCCGTTCACGAAGCCAACAAGAATTGTGGGAGGCCCGGGTAGCTGCCAGGGTGACAGAGTTTACAAAAAAAATACTTCGGATGTATGGGCTTGGAGGCGCAGCTTCCAGAGCTCGTTAACCTCCAAATAAGTGAGCTGACTGGTAAGGAGTGAGACGAGGTGGAGGAGTTTAGGTTCTGGTGGGTGATGTTTTAACAACATCTCCTGACTGCTGCTAAAAGGCTTGGTATGTTGAGAGAACTGGCAGAGCGAGTGATGGAGGTAGAGGATAGTACTACAAGTAGTAGCAGTTTAGGGCACTCAAAGAGTTACCCTGGCTGTAACTGAGTGGTGTCCCCTTCGGTTTCTTTTTCTTGTTTGTTTATTGTTGTTGTTGTGTATTTTGTATTTTGGAAATCGAATAAAAAGACTTTTGTTTTATCTTATTTATTTCCGAAGCTTATTACATATATTTTTAACAATTATGAATCGAATATTCTAAAAGATGGATAAAGGAAAAGACTTATAAAATGAAAATGATAGGAATCTCTTACCTTCGAAGGTCATATAAGGAGATCGAAGGTAATAAAGTGCTAAACAAAATTAAAATGATACTACCTATCTGGTCTTCGATGGTTATGGAGTGAGGTCTAATGGAAAATGTAATACGAATAAAAAAAATGAAAGGATTCTTGTAAGGTCGATGGAAAAGATATAACATGAATCTCAATGATGGGATTCTTTAAGCTTCGAATGTTGTGGAAGTAAGTCGAAGCAATATGTGACATAAACCAAAGTAGTGGGATTATGTGATCTTCGAATGGGATTATAGTAGGGGAGACTGATATGACCGTATCTGTTATGTAGTTAGACTCCCGAGGCTATTAATATTTTAGAGGTCAACATGCACTGATTTGTCTGTTATAGGTTTTATTCTTGACTTGTGGGTCCCTGCTTATTTAAATAGAGTGCAGAGCTGGGTTTACTAGTCACTTCATGTCTTATTTAGGGTATGATGACGGTTGGTGTGTCAAAAACGCGTATAATCCCTTATTTCAAGACATTGAATTGCAACAATCATATGGGGCAATACTATTTTCATTCGAGGCGTAGAGAAAGAGGTGTGTATTAATCAAGAATTGGATGGAGATTGTGTATACAATGGTTTATGTTAATTTGATTTAAAGAATTTGAAGATGAAATTTAAGCGCGAAGCTAGGAGAATTAGGTGGTCGAAGCAATCAAAGAGGTGGGAAATATTTGTAAGGGGCAGTTTGCTAGAATTATTGAGGGAAGGTGGAGAGGTGTGAAAGTTTGGGGTTAGTGGGGGTAATGATGGCAGTTATGAAAATGGATATAGTTTGGGATTTATTTATTTAAGAGGGGAGAGAGAGAGACAAACATTTTTACTCAACTCTTGAATTTTTTTCTACAGGGGAAAAGAAAAGCTCTACAATTCATATCATTGCTATTGTCGGAGATCGACTGATAGCACCAATGCAAGGTATGTCCTCCTTGCCCTTGTTCTCTACGTGGTCTTTCTTCTTCTTCTTTTTCTATTTTTTTTGAATTTGGTAATATAGATTAGGAAAATCTTGGCGTCTACCATTAATGGTGGGTGATGTGGGTTTGGGGAAGATGGTTAGTTTTGGTCTAGGTAGAGCAGATGAGGGTTTGGCTGAGAAAATAATTTTGGTGTGTACCTACCCAATGTTACCTTCGAGTGGGTGCTTTAGTGAGTTTATCATTTGGTTTAGATATTTGATCAGGTGTGACTTCTTCGAGTCCCATTTGGGGAATATTCTATAGTGTACCCGTGAAGCTTCGATGATGAGACTAATGGATGAAGTCGATATGATAACGAATAGGCCAAGTACTTCTGATCGAGAGTAGGGGAGCGATAGTGATTTGGAGGAGTTACATATAGCAAATGTCACGCCTCTAGTGATTATTGAGCCTGATGTCAAAAATATGAGACGAAGGCGGAGAAGGGTACGAGTAGTCGAAAAAAGTGATGAAGAGGAGGGTGAGGATGAGGTAGGTGGAAATCACCCTGTAGAAGATGACGGAGAAGGTGGAGACAAAGAAGATGAGGAGGGAGATGGGGAGAATGAAGGTAGTGGGTGCAGGTATGATGACAATGATATCGAGGATAATGGTATCATGTTTTAGGATGTCAGTCCTCGATAGCAAAAACGGCCTAGCCTATTTATAAAAAAGTACAATCTGGTTGGTAAGGACTTCTTCTTAATCCCTATAGGCCAAAGTTTATCTTCATGGATGCACCCGTAGATGGGATAATAGTGTTCTGAGGGCAGATTAGTCTAGGTCTGCAATTCCTCCTTTGGTGTCAAGTAAAGGAGGTGTTAAACTTTTGGGATGTGTCTCCTTGCCAAATGAATGAAAACTTTTACGAGATGATAAAAATCATTGGGGTCTTAAATGAAAAGTTATTGGCCGAAGGGAGGCCTGTGGTGGAATGTGTTGATATTGTCACCTTTTACTCGAGGAAGAGTAAACTGAAGCCTGAGACATCATATTCAATGCCATCCTTAAAAACCCTGGCAATTCGACTTGTGCTTGACTGACCGAGTGTGGGATGTTAATCTTGTTATTGTCCTTGGGAATTATGAGAACCTTAAAGGTGAAGAGGAGCTCGCGTTAAAAAATAGGGTGTATAATCGTGGTAAGTATTATTTAATTATTTTGAAGTATTTACCTTCGAGTATATTTTTAACTTCCACCCTTCTATTTTCAGTATCTCAAAGCGAAATTCCCGATGATTCCCAACACTATCTGGATGATCTGATCGAAGAGAATGGCGATCAAATGAACCAGATCTTCCGAAGGTTAAAGCTACTGAGGAGAAGGTGGAGGACGGCAGATAGCCTACTCAAAGGTCCTTCTAGCTCATAAGGACCTTTGAAAAGAATAAAACCTTCTACCCTATAGGAAGGTTCGGGCGACATAGAATATGATAAACTCAGGAGGCCGAAGAAAACTTATGTTTTATGGACATAACGAGGGAATATAGGTATGTATGTCTTGCGAGCAATATCTCGAAGGGCCCCTATCCAGAGGGAATTGTCACGGGTCTCTCAAAAGGGGAAAGATAAAACTATTGGGGTGGGGTTGAGTTCACAAGCCCCTGGGACATCATCCCTAAATAGAATACACGATCAAATAGATGTTGTTCCAACTGCAGGTAAGGCCGCTCTGCTCACGACCGAAAGAGAAGATATTGCTCGAACCACGGCGGAGTTACTAGTGCAGCTTTACATGTCTGACCTTGACAAAGATGGGCGACGCTTCGAGTCTGTTGTGAGACATGTAGTGATTGTTCTTTGTTATCAATCTTATAGTGCTTCATGTGGTTTGTGTTTATTGTTTGATAGATTTCTTGGCTAGGTTTAGTCTTGGGGGATGTGCTTTAGGTAATCCTAGAAGGTATATAGCTGAAGGGTAAAAGAGGTGGGCGAGTCTGAGTATGTGTCAAAGGGAACCATCCTGTCCAAAGACACCCGCGTGTCTGAGCTAGTGCGAGAACTCCTACAGATTCGAGTTGATGCATCGAAGGAAAAGTTGGTTATGGTCGAGCGCCATGCGGAGAAAGTACTAGAGCTTGAGGATAAGTTGAGGGATAATCATACGAGGTTCCAGGTGAACTTCGAAAGTAAGTATTTCATAAAGACATCGCTAAAGCAATTCATCGATGAATTGGGATATGATCCTTATACCTTCGAGCAGTTTTTGTTTCACCCTTTATTGAGTCCCGGTGTAGAGGATGCGAGCTAGGTGCCAATAATGGTGTGCAGTCCTGTGGTGGTAGAGTCGATTATCAAGTACCAGGTGACTGCTCCTGATGATAATTTGAGTCATGCTACCAATGTCATCGAGCCCAATGAGGTAGATCACACCAATCCCCTCGTGTAATACTCTGTAGTTTATGTATTTATAACTGATGGTACTTTTGTGTCCTTTATTTTTGTAACTGGTGATATTTTCTTATTTATGCTTAAAATTTTTTAAATGACTTTTCATTCTATAATGGCTGTCAGCTTTAATTTTGTCTGTCTAAATATGTATCAATTGAAGTAAAAATCTATCTTGATCATAATAGTTGAGTTATATCGAGGTTTCCCCCAAGTATTCGAATACATGGGAGTGAACACAGTCGAGGCCAAACATGGTTAGGCTCGAGGTTACCCATAAGTGTTTAATCTTTTGATTATTCATGCCACTTAGGTTTGCCCAAATTAAGGAACTTTGGAAAACTTTGAAATTGCCCTCAAGTATCAGTCGAGTTGAAGGCTTGATGTAATACTTTGGTTTACCCATATTAGAAAGTTCATGAGGCTTTAAGGTCACCCCCAGGTATTTCTATCTGCGGGGTTGAACCTAAACAAAACCAAACATGATCAGCTCTGAGGTCGCCCCCAAGTATTTAATCTTCTGATTATTCATGACACTTGGGTTTGTCCAAATCAAGGACCTTTGAAAAACTTTGAGGTCGCCCCCAAGTATCAGTTGGGTTGAAAGTAATACTTAGGTTTACCTAAATCATGATGTTTATGAGGCTTCAAGGTTGCCCCCAGGTATTTCTATCTGCAGGATTGAATTTAAACGAAACCAAACGTGGCAGCTCAGTGGTCGCCCCAAAGTGTTTAATCTTTTAATTATTCGTGTCACTTAGGTTTTCCCAAATTAAAGAACTTTGAAAAACTCGAGGTCTTCTCCAAGTATTATTTAGGTCAAAGGTTTGACGTAATACTTAGGTTTGCCCAAATCAAGAAGTTAATGAGGATTTACTATAATATATGAAACACGTGGCATGAAAATGGCTTAAGAATGTGTTGTTTTATTGATTCAAAATTATGTGTTACAAACATGAAAAGTGTCTACTCTTTTCTTCTATTATAGTAGGCCAACTACATCGTATTTCTAGGGTTCGACAGAGGTTCTTTGTTTTTGGTTATTAGATAATAAGACCCCTTGTCTATTTTGTAATAAACAACATATAGTCCTTCTCAAGATTCGGCTAGTTCCCGACATTAGGGGGTTAGGACGATGGGGTAACTCTTTGAAGGACCAGGTCACCGATTGTAAAAGATCTTGGATGAACCCTTTTACTAAATGACTTCATTAGTGGGCTGTCATATCGGCCAAGGTTAGATGGGGCTTTGTCCCTTGTCTTGTCGATCCAAGGCATGTTATAATCAAGTTGGAACTCATTTTCCTCCTCTGGGAGGTCTGGGTCTCTTGTGAGGACTTTAAATTGTGTTGGGTGAACTACCTCTATTCCATATACGAGGAGGAATAAAATACAACGTGTAGACTTTCTTGGTATCGTGCGTTAGGCCCATAGAACGTGGTGTAACTTCTGTACCCATCGCGCCATCTTATCGTCGACGCGCTTCTTAAGTTTATCGACTATGGTTTTATTTATAGCTTTGACTTGGCCATTTCCTTGTGGGTAGTAAGGCATGGAGGGAGATAGAATGATGTGACACTTCTTCAAGAATGTTCTGACCTTGTTCAAGAATGGAGGGAGATAGAATGATGGTGTCGGCTTCGTGCTAGGATATACATTTGAGGTGTAGTTCGTCTTTGAGTATTGAGTACCTTCGACAATTTTCTAACAAAGATCGTTTTGCCTTTAGGGTCGATACTCTTGCCCCCAGTATCGGTGGTATTGATTACCAGTCTGTCGATACTTAGGCATTCGTGTACCTCAATATCGAGCTTTCTAGGTTCCGATTGGCCTAGCATAGCGGCTATGTATGCCAGAGCATCGATCTGTCTATTTTAGCCTCGAGGATAGTGCATTATCAATGACTCTTATGGGCAGCAATCCATGTGTTGGCAGACGAGTTTGGTGTATTATGCCATTCGGCCATTTTCCTGATTATCTCGAGTATAGTGTCGTAGGATAAGCTGTGATTCGATAAAAACAACCAATATGGGGATGCCCAGCTCGAGGGCCATATCTGAACCGTGAATTAAAGTTTCATACTCGGCTTTATTGTTGGTACATTCTAAGTTTAACCAGGACAATGTCGATGCCATAACCATTCAGGCTAGCTGAGCCATCAGTAAATAGTCTTCAACCTGTGTTTGGATTCCATAGGTCTGATTGTTTGATCTACTCTTCTAAGATTTTATCCTCGCGTTCTTCCTAATCAGCGTCGTCTGCTGGAAAGTTTGCTAGAAAGTCTGTGACTGCTTGACCTTAATAGGACCGTGGATCATTGTTTTAGTATTGATAGATATTTGGGATATAGAAAGGATGTCAATGGCTATAAGCTCTGAGAAGATTGGGTTGTTGATTCTACTCCATGAGTTAGGGGATGGGATCGAGCTAACTCAGATTGCGGCTTTAATTTGTTGGTAGAGTTTTTGTTATGTTACATAAGGTGGTAGATAGGGAGAATGGTCTGTCCAAGTTCGGTGTAGTTTCGATATGAGGGAATGTTCTGCATTGCGCTCACCTAGCCATTCTCAGGCTCGTCTTCGAGTAGGAGGTCAGGATGTTCACAGGGTAGAATTACTTGAGGCTTCAGAAATGAGAATACCTAAATGTATCAAGTCTTCAGGTATGGGGTGCTTAATACCTTCGGTTAGTAGATGGATCGAGGTTGCCTCTATTCGGGAGTTAGGGCCTAAGCGTGCGTGAGTGTATATCTACGAGGGATCGGGAGCTCTAGACCGAGTAGGGGGGTCGTGTGCTCGTACTTGCTGTATACCCCAAACAGATTTGTGGAGCTTCTCGAGGTCATGGTGGTGTCTATCCGTTTCTTCGACACGGCGTTGGCATTTATTTTTAAGTTCCTGTTGTCTGGCTTTGCACTCGTGGTAAACCTGGCTGGTATGCCTCTCTTTAGTCTGAGCGAGCTGGTTGCGCATTAGGGCTAGTTGGGCGGCAATATCACCTGTCAGGGGTCTTACGATGTCTGAGGTTGAATGAAGGCTAGGAGCTATTGAATAAGCGCTCGTGTTGGTAGAGTGGTTGACAGTATGGGTAATAGTACAGAGGATGCCAAATATAGGGGCCTAATCTCATATAGGGGGGTTAAACTCTTACCTCACTGAGCTCATACTCGCCAAGTGGTTCTAATAGGCATATTAATTCAAAAAATAAAAAGCTTCTAGTAGACATACTTGCGTGGATTCCTAGAATGGGATTCCACCACACCTATAGTAAGGATTTTTAAGATGAGATTGTATAAATGGATGAGATTACAAATAAATGGTTGAGTAGACTAAATTTCTAAGCTTTAGAAGGTGATCGAAGGTTATCAGAGCCTCTCAATGGTATGTCTGGCGGAAAATCTCTCAACCTGTCTATGGTAGCTCTCTTCTCCTATTTATAGAAGATATGATAGGTAACGTCACTATAGAGAGGTTAAATTCCAAGTGTATCCCTCTTTATGGCTGTCTTGCACTGAAGTCAGTTCAACCAGGGTTGTCTGTTTTTGACCAGGAGCTGAGTTAGACTGAAGCGGTGGTCAAAGCTTTAGTGGACTTGAGGGTAGACTTGTTGTGGTTATGATTTATTTGTAAGTGCGGTAGGATTCGAGCTTCTCAGGAGTCTTCAAGTATCTAGTCTACTCACAAAAGCTATGAGTGGGCTACTATAGTATCCTATTTTTTTTCTCTCTCTCTGCATATCCTCGTCTTATAAACTCACCTCACGTCCTCCGACGTTATTCAAAGATGCCGTTAGAGAGAGATGGATAATCATAATTTTGGTGTTGAAACTTGTTACCTAATTGAAGAATTTGATTGCTGCATAATTTGATAACCCACAAGCCACGTCAAAGGCACTTAAACGGACAAGAATACTATGTGTTAGACCCACGTGGAAAGGTAAAGCCAAAAATTTATAAGGGAAATTTAAGCTTTACACATGTCACATGATCCCGAGTACTTCTAGGTATAAGACCTTCCCTATAAATAGAGAGGGAGGCAGACCTAAGAGGGTACCATTTTTTAAATCAATGCGTTCATCTACTAAACCTTAATAGCTCTAGAGGATGAAGGAAGAGATATGCAGAGAGAGTTGTGTAGTGCCCTTCTCTGATAAGATGTGTCAAGCCTCAAATTAAGAATTACTTATTAGCGTCCTTCAAAAGACCTTTGAGGCTACAATTGGAATCGTCTACGTCCTCGCGAGAAAGCTTTATACAAACACGAAGATGGTAGTTTATGCATGAAATTAGACGTATAAGTAAGCATTGTCCGAGATGAGAGTGACGCTCTTGCTATTACAAGACCAAATGATGATGAAAGAGGCTCAGATCTGGTAGTATCAGGTAACAAATGATGAGATGTGAGAAACACTCTTTATTGGAAACCAAGCGCCCACCGGCGCCCGAGCAACTTCCAAAATGGTGGGAGACTCTACGCCAAACGAGGTGCCACCCGACAACCAAAATGATGGAATTTAACCCTATTTACTGCCGATGTATGATTCAATGTATGAGCCTCAGGCTACCCCAATTTGTAGCCAATATACACTTTCCATTAGAACAGTATCGCTCCCTAGTGAGTAACGACCTCAATCACCCAGATGACCAGTATAGCCCCCTAACATATAACGATCCCCACCGCCAGCATACCAGCATAGCCATACCAGCCCACCACCACCTGGTCGGTCTGACCTACAGTACAACGGTATGCGTCCCCCTATTCATCTACCATACCCAAGGGCTTTTTACATTAATTACCTCAACAACCCTTAGTGGCATCAACAGTACAACCCTGATGACCCATCCTACCCGCTGACCGGCGGTAGTATAAGAGAGGTAACCCACAACCCAGGGGAGGCACAATTCCTTGTACAACGACAGATATAACGAGCACTACCAAGGAATACATCAATTTGAATAGTCGTATGAGATAGATGAAGAAAGCAATGAAGAAATAACTAACTCCCTCTAACATATGCCTCTATAGAAACATTGGTACAAAACTTACAATACAAGGATAACGTTCCAGCCATATGGTCAACACAAGGGACCCTTCAAAAGGTCCATAGTACCCCATTTACATTGAACATTTGGAACTTCGTAGTAGGATAAAGCTATTCCCTGCCAAAGATAGATTTTTTTTAACCAGAGTCATGATCCCAGACAACATATCTCTAAGTTCCAATACAGTATCGATCTACAGTACTGAACAAACGTGTACATGTACCGCATATTCCCTTTGACCCTTTATGAAGGGGCTCTCGCTTGGTTCCAAAGCCTCAAGCCTAATATAATATCCACATTCTAGCAGCTTTCATTGGTATTTGTGGAAAAATACCTACACAACCAATGCATGAAGAAGTAATTAGCTAAGTTCTTTAAATTAAAATAACATGTGAGAGAGACCGTTGATTCATTCACTAAAAGGTTTAAGAACGAGCTAGTACTTATAGAGTAAGTAGATGCCTAAACTGCTTGCTGGACATTCATGGGATCCTGCCTACCTGGCTCAAAATTATGAGAAGCCTTGCACAAGAAACAGCCAAAAACATTAGAAAATCTCTACAAAATAGTGTGCAAGTACCAAAATATAAAAGCAGACAAACAAGCATTAACTTCTCAGATAGTTTTTCTTCTTAGTACTGCATCTACCCATTGCTAGTCGTGCGAACATAATCATCCAAACACCCTTGAGATGGTACTGACAAGAATTGAAGGGAGGGTAGAAGCAAAAGAAGTGGAAAATAAGAAACACAAGGCAAATCAAAACCTCCTCTCTGAGGGGGTAAACTAAAGGTTAGTATTGGTAATGATACTTACCCAGCGATCTTACGATCTCATGAACAGACATCCTAGTCATCTCCAAGAAAGACGCAATATGCATAAAGCCACACCTAAAAATTAACCACCCAGGACAACCATATTGTGCTCACCACGAAGTCTATGACCACGAGACCGAAAAATGTTATGACCTAATCAATATGATTGAAGCATGGTTCAGACAAGGGCGTTATACCAAATTCTTAAAATGACCAATCCCTGCCGAAAGGATGCTCGCCCATGGAGCTCCAGCAGAGTCTACGGCGATTATGCCAGTACAGGGGCACATCGTAGTATGCGATATGATACTTAGTGATATTTACATGACATCATCCCACAATGTAATCTCCAATTCCATGAGGTAACACTATCGACTAAATAATAAATAGAGAAGAGCTTTGGGTATAGAGGCCCTCCCAGAAATGAATCACGGATAAGCTATATACTTCACAGACAACGACATGGGGTCGGTATCCCACCCATATAATAATGCCCTGGTCATTTGGGTCAAATAGATGCTTGCAGATTATGGGAGTGGAGCAAACATTCTATATCATGACGCTTTGGTCAATATGAACATGCATGATTGTATGACCACCTCCAAAAATAGAGATCTTGAGTTTTAACGGGTCTATGGAGAAAGCAGTTAGTAAGCTAACCACCCAGGTGCAAGCATGGCCCATAATAATATCAGTGACCATCGTTATAGTGAACAACCCATTTTTTCACTACAGTAACATCCTAGGAAGGGAATGGATCCACGAAATGAAGGCAATACCGTCATCCTACCACCAGGTAATATGCTTTCTAGCCAAATTTAGAATGCACCATATATGAGGCTGCCAAGTAGTTGCTCGTATTTGCTATGCCAACACCCTTAAAAACTTGATTACAATTGAGAACTCAAAAAAGAAAGTCAAAAGGATAGCACAAGATAATGGGAAAGGCATAAGAATTGGCCAATAGCAACGAACAGGGAATGAGCCCTTGGTTATGGACTCATTCCCTATTTGTGATAGTCTAGACAAAATGGACATGGATGTGTCACGCATCCATGACCAGAATGATGTAATCATAAACATGTTTAGTAAAGAATTAACACCATCCCTCGTAGAGCCAGTCGAAAAAGTAGGCATTAAAGGCCCTAGGAGAACTACATATATTGGCTTATCATTAACATGAGAAGATTGTTCAAGGCTTACGACCCTCTTGCAACGGCACAAATATATGTTTACCTGGTTATTTGAGGAAATGTTAGGTATCGACCCTATCATCACCTACCACTGGTTCCATGTTAACCCCAAGGCGACAATTGTGAAGCAGTTGCCATGACAAACAGCTCCAAAACTGCGAGCCGACATAAATGAAAAAAATTCAAAAATGGTTGAAAGCCAAAACTCGTCGATTACCCACGATGGGTTACAAACTTCATGGCAGCCCCAAAGAAGAATGGGAAAATATGAGTCTGGATCAATTTTATCGATATAATAATAAAATTTCCAAAGAATATTTTCCCCATTCCCCTCATCACAAGGCTTGGGGATTCAATGGCCAACCACCAACGAATGACATGTATGGATGGTTATTTAGGATTTAACTAAATACCTTTAGCAGTCGAGGACTAGGAATACACTTCATTCACTACAAAACATAGCTTATAATGTTATACAATGATGCCCTTCGGTGTGTAAAATGTAGGATCCACGTATCAGTGATTGGTGACAATAATGTTTGAAGAGCAGTTGAGAAAAATTGTGGAAGTGTTCATCGATGACTTGCCCGTCAAAAGTGGACTGAAGAACAACCATTTAACTGATCTAGAGACCGTGTTTACCAAGCTCAGACACTATAAAATGATGCTAAACCCTAAAAAATACAACTTTGGTATTTCATCGGGAAAGTTCCTGGGGCACCTGGTAACCTACTAAGGAATAGAGGCTGACCCTGATTAGATACGAGCCCTAACATGTTTTCCCTTGCCTAAGATACTAAAACAAGTTCAAAAGCTAGTTGGAAAGATTGCAACACTCGGTCACTTTATTTATAAAGGTTTATACAAATGCCAATCGTTGTTTCAACGTATCAAGGAAAATAAGAAATACCAATGGAACGAGGAATGCGAGGCAACCTTCCAAGATATGTTAAAATGCTTGGCTATACCCCCGATCCTCAGTACACTAAAATAAAATGAGCTCCTGGGATTATACTTGGGGAACACAAAATAATCCATCAGTGCAGTTCTCATCCAAGCAAAAATTAAGACTAAGAGGCCAGCTTACTTTATTAGTAAGACCCTCTTGGGGGCAGAATTATAGTATTATACGGTAGAAAAATATATGTTCGCCTTAGTATATGCATCGCATTTATACATCCAAATGTACAAAATCAAGGTTCTAACGACTCAACTATTGAGGGAGGTATTTGTAAAGAAGGATAAGGCTCATAAAATAGCAAAATGGGCAATCACCCTGGGGGAATTTAACCTTCGTTTTGAGCCATGAGTGGCAATTAAGGGTTAAGACATTAAAGATATGTTGGCTGACCTCCCAATTAGTGATGACAACTGGGTTAACATAGAAGATAATGACCAAGTCGCACCCTCAGAGGTTACTAATGCTTCATTTATAAAGGAGTGACAGTTGTACAGTAACGGATTAGTTAACATAGGTGGATCAGGCCTAGGGGTCGTATTAGTTTCTCCCAATATTGAAAAGAGAGAAAAAGTAATCTGAGTCAACTTCCTATCATGTAATAACAAAGCCAAGTATGAAGCCATTTGCATAGACTAGATACAGCGTTGGTACTGGGCGTGGAAGAAATTTCCATCTTTACCAACTCACAACTAGTTGTTAACCAGCATAGCGTAACATTTACCCTGGGTGAATTTGGCCTTCGTTTTGAGCCACGAGTGGTAATTAAGGGATAGGTCATTAAAGATCTATTGGTTGACTTCCCAATAAGTGATGGAACCTGGGTTAACATAGAAGATAATGACCAAGTCGCACCGCTAGAGGATACTAATGCTTCATTTATAAAAGGGTGGTAGTTGTATTTTGACGGATTAGTTAACATAGGTGGATCAGGCCTAGGGGTCGTATTAGTTACTCCCAACAACAAAAAGGGAGAGAAAGTAATCTGAGTCAACTTCCCATCAAGTAATAATGAAGTCGAGTATGAAGCCATTTGCATAGATTAGATGCAGCGTTGGCACTGCACGTGGAAAAAAATTCCATCTTTACCAACTTACAACTATTTGTTAACCAGTATAGCGGGACATTCTAGGCCAATGGAAAGATGGCAAAATACATGGTAGTCTTAAAGTGAAGGTTTAAGATGCAGCGTTGGCACTGCACGTGGAAAAAAATTCCATCTTTACCAACTTACAACTATTTGTTAACCAGTATAGCGGGACATTCTAGGCCAATGGAAAGATGGCAAAATACATGGTAGTCTTAAAGTGAAGGTTTTAACAGTTCAGAAAAGTTAACCTCGAACACATCTACAGAGGCGAGAATAGGTACTTTAATGCGTTACATACTTGGCAGGAACCATCAATGATTGACTAAGAGTTATTCAAGTTAAGGTCCTCAACCAACAAACTATATTGGAATATAAGGCAGAGGTAATGCAGATCGACAGTGGGGCTCAGAGTGATTAACCCGACTGGAAAAAACCATTTCTTGATTTCTTGGGTAAACACCACATACTCCCCACAGACAGGTCAGCCGCTGAGAGTATCAAGAACAAGGAACATAAATATACTTTGATAAATAACGAGCTTTACCAGATGAGCCTCTACGCCTCACATCTCACATGTATTGTAAGAGAACGGGTGATGATGGTCATCAAAGAAATCCAAGAGGGGGTATGTGAACCATACAAAACAGGTAGGTCTATGACTGAACGACGAACACAGGGACTTTACTGGCCAGTAATGAGGCAAGATTTCATAAAATATGCAAAGAAGTACAAAGAATACCAATTCCACAATCATCTCATCCTTGCCCCCGCCGTCGACCTCTATGCAATATCATGCCCATGACCGTTCGCAAAGTGGGGACTGAATATTGTCAGAGCACTCCCAATGGCTAACGGATGACGTAAATAGTTGTTGGTTGACACAAACTACTTCACCAAGTGGGTAGAAGCCATCCCACTCAATCGTATACGGGAAGAAGAAGTGATCAGTTTTATGTGGAAACATATCATTATGAGGTTCGATGTTTCAGCGGTCCTTATAACAAATAATAACGCTCAGTTCATAGGCAGCAAGGTCACCGATTTTGTGCACCCTTATAACATCAAAATACTGTAATCAAGCCCGAGGTATCCACAAGGGAATGGACATGCCAAGGCAACCTAATTTTATTTGATGGTATCAGCATGTGGTTGGATGCTACCAAGAGAAGATGGGTCCACGAGCTGCCCCACATGTTATGGTCCTTCCAGATAACCCCTCGAAAGTCAATAAGCTTTACTATCTTCATGCTTAGATATGGGTCTATGGCAGTGTTATGCACATAAGTCATAGCCCACACAACAAGGTCTACGGCCATTCAAAATGAAGTCAACGAGCGCCTCCTTGCTAAAAACCTTAACTTTATTGGCAAAATACGATAGGAGGCCTCATCTAACATGCTAAGGTACCTGGAGACTTTAAAGAAAAATTTAGCAAAATATATCACTAAAGAGAGATGGATAATCATGATTTTGGTGTTGAAACTAAAACATCCAGATTTGGTGTTGGTTTCATTTCATGTTAAGAATAGATGTTAGTACTCTCTTGTAGTTATTCATCGTTAGAAAGTACACGTAGAACTGCGACTGGTGGACTAACAATGAACATGTATGTTAGTTTTGTACCTCGTTACTCAAATACTCTATCCCTATAGTATTTTATAGAAGTTCTAAAATAATTATTTTTTGATGAAAAAAGGTTTTTATTCGAACAAACTTTTTTTCTGCTCGAATTGACCTGGTAGAACCATCTCTATTAGAATAGACTTTTGTTCTGTTTAAATAAAATTAGTCCTACTGAAATAGACTCTTGTTCTGATCAAATAGTAAAACTAGAACCCACTCTGTTCGAATAAACTCTTGCTTTGTCTAAACAGAGCAACGAGATTTTCAATTTTTCTATTTAAACCTTATTTCCCTTTTCAAATTATACCCTTTTCAAAACCAATTTTAAGGCTTGAGGTTTTTTTTAGAGAAGAGGGAATTCAGCGGGAATTAATCTTCAAGTTGAATCGATTGAGAATTATATAAACCTAATTCCAATTTAAAATTTTGAGAGTTTTATGGATTCAAACTTTGGTACGTGGTCTGAAGAGAGGTGTTACGATAACGAAGGGCGTTGTGAGAATGAGGAATTGATTCCAAGGAGTTCAAGTAGAAGATAGGTCATCACGAGTTGTACTTATCGAGTCTATAAGTGATTGAATTTTTGTAATTTTGTTTTAATAGTGGATTTTAGGTGTCGGGTGATTTGGCAGTAACCTATGGGTTTTCCTCCTTAAAAAGTTTCCTACAGGGTTAAAATTGTTTGCCTTTATGTTTTTGATTGCTTATTGCTTATTATATCAACTTGAGCTAGGTTAAAATTAGACAATTTGTTTGAAGGATGATTGGATCTACTTTATTTGACCTAAATTACTTGAAATCGGTTAATCTTAACTAGTTAGAAATTTTAAAAACTTGTTACCCAATTGAAAATTTTGATTGATGCACAGTTTGGAAATTTCAAGATTTTTTTATGTGGGTTGTGTTAAAACATGAATAAAAAATTCAAATACAAGTTGCTTCCTACGGTAACTAAGCCCACCGTAAGTCAAAACTTATGGTTTTGCACCTAACATATGCAGTGACTAATATGACTCTTAATATGGACACTTCGACCTTTAGTCATTTAATTGAGGATGTGCCTGTAGAAATTGATTATGTAGATTTTGCGGTGGGCGAGTTAAGAATAGAGAGCTCGAAAGCAGTAGAGTTAGAGATAGAGGGGAAGGATGAATTAAAGTTTCCAGATTTCCCTGGTAACTTCTTACCATATCCTGGAGGGTCAGATGTATTCTATAAGTTTTGTAAAATCAAAGGTAGTTTAGGTGGCGTGTGGGGTAAGGTGATAGAACATGCCGGTAGGTCATTTAGGGGGTGTGGAGTTGCAAATGGGGAAGAATACTTTTTCTTATTGCCCAATTTAGAGCATGAGAGATCTGAGAGGGGAGTGGATGAGTCTATCTCTTTGCAGTACTTCGATGGGGGTATTCAAAGTGATCTGGACCAGATTTTTTGTGTTATCTGTCCCAGTTAAAGTTTGGACTAATGTTGCCTCTGAGCAATCTTGCTAAAGGTTTTTTGAATGTTATTGAAGCCTGCCCTGCCCAATTAAATGATAATATGTGGGAAGTGATAAATGTATATGATAACCTGAATAGAAGGTGGGTTTGCAAGGGGGTGGAGAGGAGAATAACCCATACTGATGTTTTGGAGTATTATACTGTAAATACTATACGGCGACTGGACGTGCGTTCTTCTCTTCCAGTTCGTCTTGATCTCAGTTCTTTGACCTGAATTTAGCAATGCAAGTGTGGAATGATAACTTGATATGGGTGAAGGGTGATTGCCTACAGAGATTGGACGATGAACCCATAGATGATCTTATATATAAAGCTCTGAAGAAAAGTATGTAATTGCTTGTAATATTAAACTATTTTTGGGTTAGTGTTCTGTCTATATGTAATAATGTGTTGTTTATTATTGTAGATCCTCAATCACAGGTTGTGAGAAAGGAATCTTTGATCGATATTTTAACTCGAGAAGGATCAGAGCTCGAGATTGTTTTTGACGAGCTCAAGATAAGCCGATTTAAAAGGGCTAACAGCAGGCCAAAAAAGGTTCCAAAGTCTCAAGCAAAGAGAAAAATGACCAAAATTGGCACAATCGTTGGAGATGGAAGAGGGAAATATCGGACGCTGAAGGATGTCCAACATTAGGAAAGGTTGCACCGATCGTTTTTAAGGCAAATCTTACAGGGGCTACATCGTGCAAATTAATTCAAAGGTACCCTAAAAGGAAGACTGTAAAGGTTGATGGTTTAAACTCACCGGCCATGGAGAGTGGTGAAGTCTCCATGAGTTCAAGAATGAAAAAGGTGGACACTCTTGCTCCTGTGAGTGAGTTGAAGGAGGCTGGGAGTAGTACTACTGTGGAGGACAAGCTGTTAGTGTTGAAGAATAAGACGAGGGTAGCAGCTCAAGAAGGGTTTGAGGAGCTGGACATTTCTGTGAAGTTGGAGCTTTACAAGGTAAGTTAAAAGCTTCATTTTATTTGAATTTTGTGTAATCTTCTAACTGAAATGTTATTTTTTGTTGAAGATGTCTCGTTTGTTGAAAGGAATCTGTCTCAAATTTGAGGATGGGTGGACGGAGCTCGGGAAGTGGGTTGCCCAACTTGAGGCTGATTTAGATTTGGAAAAAGAGCGTTCGAGCTCTACGAAGGATTCACACCGGGTCATGATGCTCAAAATGACAGAGGAGGCGAAGAAGAATGTCGACGAAGTTTCAGTTGCTCGCGACAACCTTGTCCAAAAGCTTTTAAATGTTGGATACTCAGTATCTGATATTGATGCGATTATAGAGGGGCGTTATGTTGAAGAGACTGATGCCAAAGAGGAGCCTGATATTGATGGTGGTTCTCCTCCAGGTGTTGTAAAAGGGTTGGATTCGAGCTCTGTGAGAGCTGATTTAGAGAACCGGGAAGGAGAGAGTGAGAAGGTAGAGTAAATAATGAAGTTTTGGTTTTGTCAATTGAAAACTATGATTGTATAGAAAGTATGTGGAGGTATTTATAGGATAGTCTAAGAGATGTTGTATATATTGATTTATAGGAACTGAAAGGTTTGTGCCTCAAAATTGAGGATTTAGAGAAAGAGCTAGCTAAGGAGAAAAACTCTTTAGCAACTCTGTTGGTATTCGCATACGGAGCTGCAGGTTAGAAAAATAGCTCAAAATTTATGACTTGCTCATTTTATATCTCTGGCGCTTGCATTAAAGAGTGTAAGAGGGCATATAAAAATAAAATCAGGTTTATCACAAGTAATCCTAGAATTTGACCGTTTAAGGATGCTAGTGAATGTATAAAATGTGTTCCTTGAAATATGAGGAAATATGAATAGTATGGCCATGAGTATGAGATAACTGCGTAACTTGAGGGCTAACTTGCTTCTCGTTTTATGGGCTCGTGATAAATTGAACTCTGTTTAGATATGCGTACAACAAATTGTAATTTATAGACCGTATCTGTGGAATATTATATAATCGAGCTTATAGGGACCTATCCCTTGATCTAACCCAATTAGAATTATTACCCGTTTAAACTACCTCCATATCAGACTAACACATTCTACATATAATCCAAACAGTCAGCATTGATACCTACACCACGAACTGATGAAGAACACGGGTCGAGCACAATAGAAAAGCATAAATAAGTCAAAGACACCTGTCTCTTGCAAACTCAACAGTTACCCAGTCAAGCACCACTTACCACGTTGTTCGGAGAACGTACTTCAGTACGATAGAGAACTGCGAACAAGGCCTATATAAATAAAATGTTACAGAAGAGACAAGGACTTGAAAAATATTTGAAAAATTGCCAAGAAAACCATATTTTCTACATTCTCAAACACCCAAACTTCTTATTTACAAGATCAAGAATTTCTAGTTCGAGAGATCACTTGTAATAAGATATCCGCCTCAAACAATAAAAGTTACTGTTACTAAAACTCTCAACTCGAGGTTGTGGTTTATTACCTATTCAGAGGTTTTCCACACTAAATCACTTGTGTTATTTCTTATTTCACATTAGTTTTTGTCACATGAACATTGGTGTAAGAGCTAATTTTGAGCCATCTCAAGCTTACGGAATTAGGCCATTACATTTGGCACCGTCTGTGGGAAAGAAGACATTTCCATGATATCCTATGGTATACATTCACTCTACTACCAATTTCAAACACGGTCACTTCCAGACGACCAACAACAAGAATCCAGCTCGATCTTTTAATTGAGCTAGAAAAACTTGCAGAACTATGGGCGAATCTCCACGCCGAGACATGGGAACCCAATGAACTTGAACATCAATTTACTCTTAACTAAGAGCTCCGTGAGATGTAGCTCGGAGCCGAGCGACAATCTCGCTTGACAGCGTTCAAATGGCATGAAAACCAGATGACAACCATGCAGACCGCATTACAAGCTCTGCAAGATACTCAACAAGCTCCTTCAACAAGGGATCGCGATCAATTACCAGAATCCTCCCGGGTTTCTGTACGGGACAGATTGGGACCTCAAGGAGCCACCAATAAAGCTATTTTAAGAAATATTCAGCACGAACATCAATCTTCTATTCATTTAGGTGGTGAAGTTCAGCCCAAAATAAACAGAGGTCACCGATTTTCCAAATATCAGGAGGGTGAACAGCGACCTCAAACTTGAATTCTAGTGCGTGATTGTTTGCGTGAGGGTGCCGGTACTCATAATCCTCAACAACCTCATCAAGCCATTCAGCCAACACATCAGTATGTCACACAAGAGCATATAGATCAGTGCATCAAGGAGTTATCGAAGCAAAAGTTCTGAGCATAGCAGACGACCTTACCAACTTACAAGGGAGTTGGATTGCCAAAGAACTATTCAATATGGAAATTTCGAAAGGTTTCCATACTCTGAAAATTCGTAAATACAAAGGCACCGATCCAATGGTGCATATTCAACAATACCGTGATTCATTGAGGTTGTATTCCAATCTCAACCACATCTTCTGTCGTTTGTTCACAACAAGGCTACAGTAAGAACTGCTACGGTGCTTTCATTCTCTACCTGAAGATTCCATACACACATTCGATCAGCTACAGAAACAATTCATCAAGATGAATGCTCACAACAAAGACAAAGAGGAGAATTTATATTATCTTATTAATCTTAAACAGCCACACGGAGAGAAGCTCGAGGCTTTTGCAAAGAAGTTTTTGGAGCTTGCACGCAAAGTAGACAATCTCAATAAGAAAATGGCTATTACTGCTTTCACCAACGTGCTCCAGCTCGACTGCAAGGCCAAAGAACACCCCTTCCTTAATAAACCTGTGACCTTGAAGGATATGATCACCAATGTTAATGGTTATGTCAACCTGGAAAGGATGATGTCCAAAAGGCATAAATCTACTAAATCCGTCCTAATCACGAAAGGTCTATCCATAGACCAAAACACTGAACCATAGGAGGATCAGGGTGATCAAAAGGGCTCCAAGGGAAATACTGGCAACCTTCAGAAAGGTAGTTTACTACCCAAACCGATCCTCTCAAGGATAAATGTTTGATTCTCCGTAATTTTTCCAATCCTTTCCAAGGATAAGTTATATCGTCCCTCTTAACCATTGGAACCAATCAAGAACCGCCCGTACTGCATGCATCGCAAGGTAAGCCATCATTCTACTGACAACTATTATGCTTTACAGAGGTTGCTAGAATTTATTTTCAAGGAGGGATGGATGTTTGAATACATTATCGTCCTGGAATCATACAAGGATGGCTGCTATAAGAAGCAGGTCGAAGTAGTCCAGGTCGAAGATCTAGCTGAGATGAAACATCTCTACCATATGTACTACAACAACATGATCGAGATCCATCAGATCACCAACTCTTGCTAATTCAAGCACATGACAATATCAGAATACTGCGATCTCACACCTCAAGATAAATAAGCTAAGCTTCTACTTAAGTCGAGTAATCACCAACTTGGGATCTCTTTTAAAGATTACGACATTATTCATATAAAATTTCTGCATCATGATGCATTAGTCATAATGCTCAAGATGAAGAAGTTTGCCATGCACACAATGATGATCGATACTGGAAGCGGTATTAAGATTCTCTTTTAGAGTACAATCGGCCCGATGAGATTGGCCAATCAAGTTATTCTAAGCGGCACCGATATCAGTGGATTCAATGGTTATAAAGAAGAGTGAGTAGGCAAGATCATCTTACCTATTACCGCAGGACTAGCCACCATCTTCATCGTCTTCTACATCATCAATGCCAAATCTCATTTTCTCAGGATTATGGGCCGCTGCTGGATTCACAACATGGAAGCAATCGCTTCAACCTATCATCAAGCACTCCTCTTCAAGCATAATGATGGTATCTATGAAATCAAGGGTAGTTAAAATCTTTCTCGAGCTTGTAAAAATACTGTCTCAGCCATTCTGGATACCTCAAGCAGATACGCAGCATAACAATTGCAGAAAGCTAATTACCTTGATGATCAGCCTTCAACAGAAGAGCCTATAGAATACGTCAACATTGATAGGCCTAGCAGAGGTACTTTTATCGGTACCAAGCTGGTCCAGCACAATAAGGATGATATCATTCAATTCTTACGACTAAATTGAGGCATTTTTACGTGAACTTTTGAGAGATGCCTGAGTTCGATCCAGCCAAGGCATTTCATAAATTGGTCATCAACATCAATACCACGGTGGTCAAACAGACACAGCGATGGCTATCACCTCGCCTTTGAGATGAAGTTAATATGAAGATTGAGAAATTGATTAAAGTGGAAATCATTCGAGAAGCCAAGTATCCAGATTGGATATCCAACATCGTCGCTGTCCCCAAGAAGAATGGAAAATTCCGAGATTATGTAAATTTCACAGATTTAAACAAACATACTCCAAATGGCAGGTTCCCTTTTCCTAACATGTATCAAATTCTTGATTCCACATCAGGTCACGAACTTTTATCTATGATGGACGCTACTTCTAAATACAATCAGATTCCACTCTTGGAAGAAGATGAAGGAAAGACTACTTTTATCACTGGAAGAAGACTTTATTGCTACAAAGTCATACCTTTCAGACTCGAAAATGTAGGCGCGACTTATCAACGGTTGATAACTACTATGTTTAAAGCACATCATGGGAAAATTGTGAAAGTTTACATTAATGATCTCTTTTGAAAGAGTATACAGTCAGTCAACCATATTACAGATCTTAACGCAATATTCAACATTCTTCGATCTTACAAGATACGACTCAATCCTGATAAGTATCAATTCGGAGTACATTCAGGCCGATTCCTTGGCCATCTCATCAGCAAGAAAGTGATTAAGGCTAATCTAGCTCAAATTAGGGCTTACCTCAATATGCCATCTTCAAATACGATGAAAGACGTACAAAAACTTGCCGGTAAGTTTACCGCTATCAACCGATTCATTTTGTAATCTTCAGATTGTTATCGTTGGTTGTTCCTACTACTCCGCAGTTGTACCAAACATAGAAAAGTTTAGCCAAATGCAGTGATCCAATGGACATCAGAATACGAGGTAGCTTTTCAGGATCTCAAAATCTATTTGGGGAAGTCTCCCATAATAAACACCCTAGTTGATAATGTAAAACTGATAATCTACCTAGAAGTTACCGATATGTCTATAAGCTTAGTTTGGATTATACTTGAAGGAAAAATCGAGAAGCCAGTCTACTTCATCAGCAAAACTCTCACTCCAGCGTAAATGAGGTATTCTAAAATTGAGAGACTCCATTTAACTTTGGTTTATACTTCACAGAAATTTAAGTACTACTTCCAAGCTCATTCAGTCAAAGTCATGACGAACTACTCCCTTCGGGAAGTATTGTCTAAGAAAGAAAAATCTAGAAGAGTGTAATAATGGTCAGTCAATTTGTTATAACATGATATCAAGTTCGAGCAATATTATTCCAAAAAGGGTGAGGCTATTGCCAATTTTCTTGTGGATTTTCTAGTGGAAGATCCTGAGTGGGAGGAGCACGATCCTGACCTTGTAGAAGAAATTTTTGAAGATCCACCCACCAAAGCATTTGACGAGCGAGCTGAATGTATTACACGAATAGGGTGAATACTTCTTACAAATGGTTCAGCAGGACCCGCAGGGTCAGGAATTGTAATCGTATTGATTACCCCTTCGAACAACTAAATTGAGAAATTAATCCGCTTAGATTTTGAAGCCTCCAACAATGTCATCGAATACGAAGCTCTCATTCATGGACTTGACCTCATACTTGAGCTCGGCATCTTAGAACTCTCAGTCTACACAGATTAGTTACTCATCGTCAACCATTATTCTGAGAAATAGAAGAAGAATGACAAGATTATCGAATACGTAGCCCTCGCAGCAGATAGGATGAGCCAGTTCGCAAAAGTAATTCTTGATTATCTTCCTCGAGGTAAAAACAGACATGTCGATTCTTTAGCTTATCTATCCGGGGTCAATAGAACAAAGTCCCGATATCTCCAGATCGAAGTGATATCAACCCCCAACATTGATTGCATTTCTGTATGCATGATCAGTACTGGGGGTAATAAAGGGAAGGATAACGATTGGCAAAAGCCCTTCCTTGCCTACCTTGGCACCGACAAAAAATGCAAAGGACCCCTTCCAGCTGATAAAAAGGAACGCCGATAGCTGATCGACAACTTAAAGTGCTACACAAATCAAAATATTTTTTTATATCGCCGTTCAGTCACGGGGACTTAGCTCAAGTGCTTCTCCAAAAATAAAGTAGACAAGATGCTCAGAGATTCACATGAAGGAACTTGTGGCTCTCATACCGCAAGTCGATCACTCACAAACAGAGTAATTACATAAGGTGCATTCTGGCCAGGTATGAGCAAGCAAGCAGAAGAGTACTCATGCAAATGCAATACATGTTAACGGCATGGACAAATGATCCGCGCCCTTGCACTCAAATTTCATGCAAGCAAGGTGTTCTGGCCATTTAATAGATGGGCGCTCGATCTTGTCGGTGGATTTCCTAATTCTCCAGGTAACCACCGATGCCTACTCATAGCTACAGATTATTTTACAAAATGGGTAGAAGCAGTTTCACTATGTCGAACCCAAGAAGAAGAGGTCATCTCTTTTATCTGGGAACACATCATTACTCGGTTCGGATGCACCCACCTAATTCGTATCGATAATGGGCCACAATTCATTGGAGAAAAATTCATAGCTTTTCTCAACAAACACAATATCATCCACTCACCATCCAGCCCCTACTTCCCTCAAGGCAATGGCCTAGCCGAAATCTCTAACAAAAGCATCGTGGATGGACTTAAGAAAAGACTTTACTCACAGAAAAAATGAAACTAGGTACGAGAGCCTCCTCATATCTTATGGGCATACCGTATCACTTCACGTCAATCAACTGGCTGTACCCTATTCCTCCTTTCCTATGGGACCGAAGTCATCATTCCAACAGAATATCATTATCTAGTCAGAGATCACGAGCTAACTGATGAAGAAAATGAGTTTAAATTGGCTAGAAACCTCAATTGGATTGATGAGACTAGGGAACGCGCTATTGCTAACCTAGATCGATATCACCATATGCTGGTCAGTTCGTACAACAGATGAGTCAGAAGCCGTACTTTCCAAATCGACGATCTTGTCCTTAGAGAAATCCCTTTGCACAGAAAAGAGCCACATGTCAGGAAACTAACAAAAAATTAGGAGGGTCCATTCTAATCACTGGTCTCACTGGCCTGGGATCATATTACCTTATGACCGAAGAGGGAATTCATATCTTAAATCCTTGGAATACTAGGTGACTGAAATGGTACTACCGTTAAGTCCCTCACTACTTCATTTCAAATTCTAGCTTTTCCCATTCCAAAAGTAAGATTTTCATATTCATACAATGTACATCCTATTCTATTCAATAAAAACTTCCAATTTTTTTCTCATACGGCTCTCTACTTACGTAGACAATATATAGATTAAAGCAAAGATAATACTAGCTTTCAATTGACCTTTATTCTGATTAAAGCAAAGGTAAAACTAGCTTTGATCGACTCTATACATACTCTGCGATTGAAACAAAGGTAATATTAGTTTTCAATCAAAGAACTCTACCAAACATAAGATAAAGCAAAGGTCAAACTAGCTTTCATCTCTCAATATGGCTGTGACAATTATACTCTGCGATTAAAACGAAAGTAATATTAGTTTTCAATTAAAAAACTTTACCAGACATAAGATAAAGCAAAGGTAAAACTAGCTTTCATTTCTCAATATGGCTGCGACAATTATACTCTACGATTAAAATGAAGGTAATACCAGTTTTCAATCAAGGAACTCTACCAGACATAAGATAAAGCAAATGTAAAACTAGCTTTCATCTCTCAATATGGCTGCAACAATTATACTATTTGATTAAAACAAAGGTAATACTAATTTTCAATAAAAAAACTCTACCAGACATAAGATAAAGCAAAGGTAAAACTAGCTTTCAGCTCTCAATATGGCTGTGACAATTATACTCTGCGATTAAAATAAAGGTAATGCCAGTTTTCAATCAAAGAACTCTACCAGACATAAGATAAGGCAAAGGTAAAACTACCTTTTATCTATCAATATGTCTGCAATAGATACTTTTTCAGGTTATATATACAGCCACTAGAAAGGATTTTTTTTATGCTGTTGGGAGGTCAGCTACGCTTTCCCCTACAATTGGTGGACGATCAGCCATAAATTCTTGAGCAGCCACAGTGCCTTGCTCTACCAATTCAGCAGGTCGAGAATCTAACTCCGATTCCATAAAGTTCATATAGTTCCCTTGATATACAACTATCTAAGAAAAATTCTCTCTTGCCATTTGAAGGTTCTCTTTCAACCTCTTATACTGTACTTTTTGCTATTCCATGTGATTATCTGTGCGGGACATAAATTCAATGTTCGCTTTTGCCTTCTTAGCAGCTTTAGCTAATTTAGCCTGGTTTATCGCCTTCAATTCTGTCACCTGAGCACGAAGATCCTCAAGCTCTTTATCTTTACTTGTACTTACCCTAGCAGGAGAGTTCTTCAATAACTTATCTTTTATCTTTATCGAAATCTCCTTACCTTCGATAACCCGCTTTAACTATTGTTCCCAGGCAAGAGCAGCGTCCAACTTACCTTGGCACTCCCATAATCGCTCATTTCCTTTTTGTACGTGACCTTGAGTTTGAGCTACCTTTCCCTCCAGCTCTCTGATTTGTGCTCATATGCTAACCAAATACCCTTGAACATGGGAGACCTTGACATCACCTTTATTTCCCCTTGAGCGCTCTCTAGCCTCGGTATTTTTGGTGCGCGAAGTGGCCTGGGCCAAATCGGTCTTCAATTGTGCCACCCTCTCATTCAACTTATCACATTTCCTTTGCACCAACCAAAATTCTATATCTTTTGCATGTAAAACTACAGTCAACTGCTCCACCACAATTTCAAAGTTAGATAGAGTATCTCGAGCTTTCAGCAGCTCGCTATCTTTCTTAGTCATTTTATTTTTCAACTGCTCCTGTTTGCTCCTGGTACTTAGTAAATTAGCTCGAGTCTTCTCTTGTTTATTCATTTTACTGATCATTTGGTCCTTCAGACTGGCTACAAAATAGTACAACTCCTCCTCTGACATTTTAAACACCTGTATGCTGTATAGAGCTATGACAGCCTCCCTATTCTTTTCCATCAGTACCTCATTTTGATTTTTGAGTTTTGTTACCTTTTTCCTTGCCTCCGTGAGCTCTTTTTTCCCTTTACTAATTTCAACATCCTTCACCTCGATCTTCCGGGTGAGGTTATCAGCATTTTGAGTTGCCTCAACAAACTTAAAATGTACCTTTACATGCTTATCTTCCCTATTTTCATTTGCCTCTTTCATTCTATCAAACTTTGTCATAAACACTTGGTTACATTGGCGTGTCTCTTCTTTGCTCAAACGAGCTGACTCTAATCCAACCTACACATCAAAAATACAATATATCAAGCTCAATTCAGAACACTCACTTAATACATACAACTTATTTCTAACAAATTTCTATTTTTTTACATCTACTGTGTGAAACTACTTCTAAACTTAAGGTCGAAGTATGATCCCGATTTGATGAACAATGACATATACTTCCTGTAGGGACTTATCCCTTAATCTCACTCATAATCGAGCTCACACAGTTCAATTTACCTCTATCTCAGGCTCACGAAATTTTAGCACTTAACACTCTAGTCAAACATTCCAACCAGCCCCATGAACTACTCAAGAACGTGGGTGGAGCTAAACCCAAAAAATATTATTCAGTCAAAGACACCTATCTTCCATGAACTCTTCAGTTATTCAGTCAACTACCACTAACCGCATCATTCGGAAAATGTGTTCTATCACGATGAATAGCTGTGGAGAAGCCTATAAAAAGGAAAAGTTCTAGAAGAGATAGAGACCAGAAAAACTACTCAAACTTCTTATTTACGAGATTAAAAATATTTCTATTGTAGAGATCACTTATAATAAAGATATCCACTCTAAGCAATAAAGATACTTTTACAAAAATCATTCATATGAGGTCGTGGTTCTTTTACCTGTTCAGAGGTTTCCCATGCTAAAAATACGTGTCTCCAATTCTTATTTTATATTAGCGTATTATTAAAGGATCATTGGTGCGATAGCTAATTCCTAATCATATCGAACTACGAAATTTGGCTATTACATTTGGCACCGTCTGTGGGAAAGATTGCATTTTCACGATACCCTAAGGCAGTCTTTCATTACAATTTTCAGCTATGGATTCTTCCAGACGATAGGCCGCAGGAACTCAACTCGAAATTTATGTAGATCTGGGACAATCACCGAGTTACGGGCGAATCTCCATGCAGAGGCAGAAAAACGCGCCGAGCTCAAACTTCAATTAACAAAGGATCGCAAGCTCCGAGAGAAAGAGCTCGATGCAGAGCGACAAGCTCATTTGACAGTGCTCAAACGACACGAAGATCAGATGACGACGATGCAGACTGTACTCGAGGCTCTGCAAAATACTCAGCAGGCTCCTCCAGGGAGGGGTCACGATCAACTTCCAGAGACCTCCCGTATTTCAGTAAGGGAAAGGTTAGGACCTCGGGGAGTTGCCAGTAAAGAAATCTCCAGAAATCTACCACATGTACCGCAACCCTCCATCTATTTGGGGGGATAAGGCCAATCAGAAGTCAGTTGGGGTCACCAGATTCCCATCCATCAGGAGGAAGGCCAGCGTCCTCTCCATTAGATTCCAGTATGAGATCGCTTTAGCGAAGGTACGGGAACTCATCATCCCCTGCCAGCACGTCCAGCAATTCAACCAACACGTCATTACGTCATAAAAGAACATATGGATCAACGAATTAAGGAGCTGACCGAGGCACAAGTTCTGGGTACTACTGGCTACACCACGACATTACAAGGAAGTCTGATTGCCAAAAAACTATTCGATATAGAATACCGAAAGGTTTCCATACTCCCCAAATTCATAAGTACAAAGGTACAGACCCGAAGGAGCATATCCAGTAATACCGCAATTTATTGGGCTTGTACTCCAATCTTAGCCACATTCTCTGCCGTCTGTTTGCTACAAGTTTACATGAAGAGCTACTCCGATGGTTTCACTCTCTTCCTGAGGAATTTATCTACACATTTGATCAGCTGTAGAGGCAGTTCATCAAAACATATGCCCACAACAGAGACAAAGAGGAGAACTTGTATTCCCTTATCGGTCTTAAGCAGTCACATGGAGAAAAGCTTGAAGATTTTTTAAAGAAATTCTTAGAGCTCGCAAGAAAGGTGGATAGCCTCGACCAAAAGACAGCTGTGACCGCTTTCACCAATTCTCTCCAGCTCAATTGCAAAGCCAAGGAATATCTTTTCCTTAACAAACCTACGATGTTAGAAAAGATGATCACCAAGGTAAACGGTTACGTCAACTTGGAAAGGATGATGTCTGAGTAATAAAAGACTACTAAGTCTCTCCTCTCCACCAAATCCCTACCTGTAGAGTGGATCAGTGAGCCCAAGGAAGAATAGGGAGGTCAGAAACGCACCAAGGGAAACACTGAGTACCCTCGGAGAAGCGGTCCGCAAAACGAACCCGTCCTCCCAAAGCTGAATGTCTAAGTCTCCTCACTTTTTCTACTACTGTTAAAAGACCCGCTCTACCGTGCCTCTCGACCACTAGTGCCCATCGAGAATAAACCATTTTGTCTACACCATAAGGTAAATCATCATTCTACTGATAATTGTTATGCAATACAGCGGATGCTCAAGCTCATTTTTAAGGAAGGACGGATGCTCGAATACATTGTTGATCTGAAGTCATATCAAGATGGCAACTACAAGAAACAAATTGAAGTTGTTCAGGTCAATGATAGAGCTGAGGAGAAACATCTCTACTATATGCATCTCAGCCACATGATCGAAATCAAACAGATCACCAATTCCAACCGATTAAAGTGCCAGAGGCTCTCGGAATGCTGTGATCACACACCTCAAGACAAAAGAGCCAAACTTCTTCCCGAGTCGAGCAATCGCCGACTCAGAATCTCTTTCGAGGATTACGATACTAGCCATATCAAATTTCTACATCATGATGCATTAGTCATAATGCTCAAGATGAAGCAGTTTGTCATGCACACTATGATGATAGATACTGGAAGCGGGATTGAAATCCTCTTTCTGTGTACAATCGACCAGATGGGTTTGGCCGATCAAGTCATTCAGAGTGACACGGATATCAGTGGGTTCAACGACTCCAGGGAGGAATGAGTGGGCAAGATTATCTTACCTATTACCGCAGGACCAGCCACTATCGATGTCATTTTCCGCGAAATCAATGTCAAGTCTCGCTATCTTGAGATTATGGGCCGCTGCTGGATGCACAATATGGAAGCAATCGTTTCCACCTTCCATCAAGCGCTACAGTTTATGCACGACAACGGTATTTACGAGATCTAAGGTAGTTAAAAACTTTCTCGAGCTTGTGAAAATACTGTCTCTGCCATCCTAGGTACTTAAGCCAGATTGGCCGCATAGTAATTATTGAAAGTTGATCACCTCAACAATCAATCACCTATAGAGGTGCCCATGGAATATGTCAACATTAATGGACCACCTAGTAGAGGCACATTCTTCGGGACTAACTGGTTCAGCGTGAGAGAAACGCTCTCATCCAGTTCCTACAACTAAATCGAGATGTTTATGCATGGCCTTTTGAAATAATACCCAGAGTCGATCTAGCTATGGCTTGCCACAAGTTAGCCATCAACGTCAACGCCCCAGCGGTCAAACAGAAATAGCGACGACTTTCACCTCGTCTTCAAGATGAAATTAACACCGAGATCAAAAAATTGATCAAAGTGGGATTCATTCGAGAAGCCAAGTATCCAGACTGGATATCCAACATTGTCGCTGTCCCAAAGAAGAATGGGAAAGTCTGCCTTTGCGTAGATTTCACAGATTTGAACAAACATACTCCAAAGGATAACTTTCCTATTCCCAACATTTATCAGATCCTCGATTCCACTGCAGGCCATGATCTCCTATTTATGATGGACACTGCTTCAGGATATAATCAAATCCCACTTGTGAAAGTAGATCAGGAAAGGACAACGTTCATTACCGTGAGTGGCCTTAACTGTTATAAGGTCATGCTCTTCAGGCTCAAGAACGCAGGGGACACATTTTAGCAATTGATGACTGCTATTTTCAAAGCACACCTGGGAAAAATTATTTAAATCTACATCGATGATCTCTTGTGCAAGAGCGTACAGTCGGATAACCACATCTCTGATCTGAATACAATATTTAACATCCTTCGATCTTACAGAATGCATCTCAACCCAGATAAATGTCAATTCTGGGTATATTCTGGCCGCTTCCTAGGCCACCTCTTCAGTAAAAAAGGGATTGAGGTCGATCCAGATCAAATCCGCACTCTCCTTGACATGCATTCTCTACAGACAATAAAAGACGAACAAATACTCGCTGGCAAGATTGCCGCGATCAACAGTTTCATCTTAAAATCTTCAGACCGCTACCGTTGGCTATTCCTATTACTTCGCGGATGTACCAAACGAGAAGAGGTTCAGCCAACTGCGGATGTCACATGGACACCAGAATGTGAAGTAGCTTTTTAGCATCTCAAAGTCTATTTAGGGAGGTTTCCCATAATGAGCACCCTAATAGGTAATGAGGAACTAATAATCTACCTAGCAGTCACAGATACTTCTCAGCAATCGAGAAGCCAGTCTTCTTCATCAGCAAAACACTCATACCAGCAGAAACAAGGTACTCTAAAATTTGGAAACTTCTTCTCACCCTTGTTTACACTTCGCAGAAACTCAAGCATTACCTCCAAGCACATTTCGTGAAAGTGATGATGAATTACCCACTTCGAGAAGTTTTATCCAAAAAAGAGAAGTCACGAAGAGTGCAACAATGGCCAGTCAGTTTGGGCGAACATGATATCAAGTTCGAACAACGTCATTCTGAAAAAGGTCTGGCCGTTGCCAATTTTCTCATAGATTTTCTAGTGGAGGATCCCGAGTGGGAGGAGCACGACCTAGACCTTACCGAAAATATGCTAAAGAATCCAACCCCCAAGCCATTCGATGAATAAGCTGACTGGATTACTACGTCAGGGTGGAGGCTTCTCACATATGGATCAGCAGGACCCACAGGGTCAAGAATCGGGATCGTTTTGATTACCCCTTCTAATGACAGAATTGCGAAATCAATCCGCTTGGATTTTGAGGCCTCAAATAATATTGCCGGGTATGAAGCTCTCATTCACAGACTCAACCTCACTCTTAAGATCGATGTCTTTGAAACTCTTAGTTTACACAGATTCATTACTCATCGTTCATCATTATTCAGAACAATGCAAAAAGAATGGGAAGATGATCGAATATGCAGCCCTTGTTGTAGATAGGATGAGTAAGTTCACGAAAGAAACTCTTGAATATCTTCCTCGAGGGGAGAATAGGCACGCCGATTCCTTGGCATATCTAGCTGGGGTCTTGGGTGCAGAAGGTCAATATCTCCAGATCGAAATCATTTCAACCCCCGGCATTGATCGCATATCTGTATGCATGATCAATACTAGAGGCGATGGAGGGGGAAACAACAATTGGCGAAAGCCTTTCTTAGATTACCTCAGTGTCGACAACAAGTGCAATAAACTACTTCCAACAGATCTAAAAAAATGTAGACAGATGATCAACAACTTGAAGCTTTATATTACTCCAAACGGTATGCTTTACCGCTTATCCGTTACAGGGCCCTACCTCAAATGCCTCTCGATGTCGAAAACAGACGAACTGCTCCACGAATTACATGAAAGAACTTGTGGCTCCTACGCCGCAGGTAGATTATTAACAAACTGAGCAATAACTCAAGGAGTATTCTGACCCAGCATGCGCAAGCAAGCAGAAGAGTATTCCCGTAGATGCGATACCTGCCAAAGACATGGAAATATGATACGTGCCCATGTGCTCGAGTTCTATGCAAACAAGGTCTTCTGGCCATTCAAAAGATGGGCACTAGACCTCATTGACGAATTCCCTAACTCTCTAGGTAATCGCCGCCATCTACTCATAGCTACCGATTACTTTACAATATGGGGAGAATCAATTCTGCTATGTTGAAATTGAGAAGAAGAAGTAATCTCTTTTATCTGGAACCACATAATCACTCGATTCGGGTGCCCCCACCTAATTCAAATTGATAACGGGCCTCAATTCATGGGAGATAAGGTCGTAACCTTCCTAAATCACCATAATATTATCCATTCACCATCAAATCCATACTATCCTCAAGGCACTGGACAAGCTGAAATCACCAACAAAACCATCGTGAATGTACTCATAAAATGGCTTCACTCATAGAAAAAAGGAAATTGGGTTTGCAAACTACCTCATGTCCTGTGGGCGTATTGAACCACTCCCCGACAGTCTCCTTGGTATACCCCATTCCTCCTTGCTTAAGGCACTGAGGCAGTCATTCCTTCTAAATATCATCATCTAATCCATGATCACGAGCTACTGACGAGGAAAATAAATTCAAATTGGCTTGCAACCTCAATATGATTGATGAGACAAGGGAATGCACCATCGCAAACCTAGGTCGATATCATCATATGCTTGACAGGTCGTACAATAACTGAGTCGGGAGCCATACTTTCCAAATCAGATATCTCATCCTCCAATAAATTCCTCAACATCGCAAAGAGCCTCACGCTGGAAAATTAGTCGACAATTGGGAGGGTCCATTCATTATCGTAGGTCTCTCAGGCCTGGGATCATACTATCTCATGATAGAAGAGGGAATCCCCATTTTGAATCCTTGAAACACTAGACGACTAAAACGACACTATCGTTAGGCGTCTTACTACTCTATTTCCATGTTTCGTTGTTTGTTTTGCAATTCCAAAAGTGAGATTCTTATCTTCATCCAATGTAAATTCTAAACTTATCAATGAAAGTTTTTTTTCACAATGTCATTCTCTTCAAGAAATAGTCATCCACATTCTACAAATTCAGGCATAGATGATACTAGCTTATAATTAATATTTCTAAGTTCGATCAAGGATATCACTTGATTGGCTTCTGTTAATATATATCTGCGAAGGTGGCAAGTGTAAAAACTTGTTCCACATCAAAGACTCAGCCAAACAAGAGATAAGACAAAGGTAATACTAGTCTTCATCTTTTATAGCTTTTTTGCTTCACTTCAGTAGGCTGGATCAAGGATAACACTTGGTTCAGCTAAATCTTTACATCTCTACGATTGTGGCAAATGTAAAATCTTGGTTTTACATCAAAGACTCAGCCAAACAAGAGATAAGATAAAGGTAATACTAGTTTTCATTTTTTACAACTTGTTTGGTTCACTTCAGTAGGTTAGATCGAGGATAATACTTGGTTCAGCTGAATCTTTACATCTCTGCGACTGTGGCAAGTGTAAAAACTTGGTTCCACATCAAAGACTCAATCAAATAAGAGATAAGACAAAGGTAATACTAGTCTTCATCTTTTATAACTTGTTTAGTTCACTTCAGTAGGCTAGATTGAGGATAATACTTGGCTCAGCTGAATCTTTACATCTCTGCGACTGTGGCAAGTGTAAAAACTTGGTTCCACATCAAAGACTCATCCAAACAAGAGATAAGACAAAGGTAATACTAGTCTTTATCTTTTAGAACTTTTTTGGCTCACTTCAGTAGGCTGGATAGAGGATAACACTTGGTTCAGCTGAATCTTTACATCTCTGCGACTATGGCAAGTGTAAAAACTTGGTTCACATCAAAGACTCAACCAGGCATAAGATAAGGCAAAGGTCATACTAGATTTCATCTCTTTCAATATGCCTGTGACATTTCTGTAGTTCAAATCAAGTTTCAATTTGGTTTAACTCAACCCGCTTCTTGGATTAAAACAAATGTGAAAACTTTGTTTTATATCAAAAATCTCGCTAGACACAAGATAAGGCAATGGTCATACTATCTTTCATCTATTACAATGTGTCTGTGACAATTCTATTTATTTTTAGGTCAAAATCATACTACAAAAGATTCTTTGCTGCTGATGGAGTGTCAGCAATGCTTTGCTCCACATCATCAAGAGGTTTATCTTTTAGTTCGCGGGCCACAACAGCTCTACCTTGATCTATTGATTCAGTAGTTCGAGGGCCCAGTTTGGTCTCCATGGCACCTAGACAGTCCCCTCGATCTACCTTAGCTCCACAGGTGCATCTCTTATCCGACAGAGTTTTAAGCAAGGTATCTCGTTCTGACTTAAATCTTTTAACTTTCTCTGCAAAATATGCAACGATCACCCTTAACAGGTCATTTTGAGATACACCTGGTACTATCGCTGTTACAAATCTCATCTTCAACCTCTCGAGGCGTACCTTTAACCTAGCGCAATTATCCTTCCATTCAATTATTTCCGTATCAACCCTATCATGATAAATGGCATCTTCTTCCAATTTGGCAATATATTGTGTTGGCTCAGCTAGGTTTATGGCTTCTAAATCTACTACCCGAGCACGAAGTCTCATAATTTTTGTGTTCAACTCTTTCCTAGCTGGCAAATCCTTTAATAATTCCTCCTTCCTCTTCACCAACAAGTCCTTTGCTTTGATCTCCCTCTCCATAACTTTCTCCCTAATAAGAGCAGCATCCATCTTATGCTGACTTTCACTCAAATTCCCATTTCCCTTTTGAACGTGCCCCTAAATTTGAGATACGTCACTTTCCATCTCCCTAATCCGACCTGAGATACTAACTACATCCTCTCGAACTATAGGAGCCTTAACCTCAGTTCTACTTCCCCCAGAGCACTCTCTAGCCTTGGCTTTCTTGGCACGAGCAATGACTTGATCCTTTTCAGCTTTAATTTGAGCAACTCTCTCGCTTAAGTCATCGCACCTGCGCTGCATTTCCTAGAATTCCATATCCTTGGTGGGGTGGGCTATTTGTAAATGTTCAGTTGCGGCCTCCGAAGCCAATAGATTTTCTTAAGCTACCCTCTGCTCCTCATCCTTTTCGATGAATTTTTATCTCATTTGCTCTAGATTGATCCTACACCTATGGAGATCTGATCGACATTGTTCCTCATATCGTTCTAATGCCTGAATATAGTATTAAGCCGTGTCAGCCTGCTTTCCCTTCACAGCCAGAACGTCGACCTGACGTTGGAGCTTCTCAGTACGTTCTGCGGCCTCAGATAAATTTTCTAATCCCTTCTTAATGTCAGAATCTTTCTCTTCGACCTAAAGAGTCAGGTCAAAAACAGCCTGATTGAACTTCTCTAGTCTGAAATGCGCTTTTACGTATTGATCCTCTCTGTTCTCGATTGCCTCCTTCATCCTGTCAAACTGCTCCATAAATTCCCGGTTGCACAAGAGTACGTTGTCCTCACGTGCACGAGATGAATCCAATTCGGCCTAGGAAATATAACATTTAGTGCAGTTCGATTCTGAAAATCTAATTCCTTACATCTACATACTACATTCTACGAGACTATGTGGCTTCTAAACATTTATTTCCAAGTACTCCTAGATTAAAAGCTTGGAATCCATTCTTAGATAAACACTTCATGAATCTTCTTTCGGCGTACAAGGTACATATTTTTGATATATTATTCTATATTAATAGCGTTGGATTTTTACGATGCATTTCTATCCTATTTACTTGATAACTTAACATTGGTGTAACATGAAAGTCGAACAACCTATTCCAATCTAACCTGCAACTCTGCTTGCACAAACAGTAGGGCTTTTGAGGTCTCTCTTTCCCAGGAAAGTCCAGATTCTAGGTCATTTATCCTGAGACTCATCTTTCTAACTACCTACAAAAGATTTATTAATAGAGTCACCATACAGAAGTTTCTTCCCCACGCAGAATTCAAACAACTTACAAATACTTGTACATAACACATGTCTACCCTACCTTCTTACTCCCACCTTCTGGGATCTCGACATTGTCCCCTTGGTTGTCAATCACTGTCTGGCAGGAGACACCATCCAGACCATCCACAACTCTTACCACTTTTACCTCAACATAGGTGTCAGCCTTAATGGCATCCACCTCTTCCTGAAAATAACCCTTTAACATCAAGTGACGACCAAGTCATTCACGCTCCTCAACCATCTCATCAAAATTAGACTTTGCCTTGATCTGTAATTGGCCGATCGCCACAACTTGAGTAGCCTTCAGCTGCCTGACTTCCTTCATGGTTTCAGTCTTGGCTCTAGCTAGGTCTTTCTCCAACTCCCTCTTCGCCTTCTTCAACTCAAATATTTTTCTTCAATACTGAGCCAAATCCCCTTAAAAAGACGAGCAACCTGTAAAAATTATATCAATCTCAATTATTAGCTCGAAGTGCATTAAACATTTATTTCTGATAGTATAACACTTACCATCTTGCTCGTGTCTTCCTCCCCGTGAAGAGCCACCAACCTGGCTCTTTCCTCGACCTCCCTAAGGTCATCCACCGCAGTAGGTTGTACCTCAGCAACCTTCTCCCCAGAGGATTCGAATCTCCTCCTTTTCTCTTTGGCGACCTCACCACTTTCCGTGACGTCCGGGGCCGGCAAAGTCTTTTGCATCCATTTCTTCGGAAAGAGTTGGGCTACTTTGCTCATCTTAACGGGTTTCGGCGGAGCCGAACTGCCAGTTCCAGGAGCCTTGGAAGGATTCGTTCGAGCATCCTCACCACTTGTTTGCCTTTTTTCCTACATCGACCCCTGTCATCGACCTTGTAGACCGAGCCTTTCAATCCATGTTCAACCTACTGTGAACTCTCTTCTTTCTACTCAGGCCGAGTTCCTCCAAGACGAGTTCGAGTTTAGTCTCCTCCTCCGCAACTTCGTTTAACAGGCATTCTTTCCTTTCCACTATGGACTTCACACCTGAAATAACACATTTAATATTAACTACAGTTGTTAACGAAGCATAACAATAATTCTATCTATGTATGTCTATACTTACTTTTCTTTACAGATCTTAATCGTAGATCCAAAGGTTCTTCATCATCTCTTTGAAGGCAATTACCCTTCACCCATATGATGTTGTCATTCCAGGTTCGATCTGCTAAATTCAGATCAAAAAAACGACACCGAGTTACACTCGCACAGAAATACGACCCCCCACTGGCTTTAAAATTCTTTACCCCATAAAACTGTAAAACATCTTCAGGGGTTATCTTCCCCACTTTTTCCTCCTTTTCCCACCTTTCATTTAGATGGTCACACATAGTTATTACCTCTCAAATGTTCCCGTTCATTTGAACAGGACATGCCCCAATTGAATTTATAATTCCCTTTGCCAAATTGGTGAGGGGAAGGCTCAACCCATACTCTAATTGAGATAGGTAATACAAAAAACCCTCCGAGAGGTCACTACGGACATCCCCATCAAAATACTCTAACGAGATCGAATCATATATACCCCTATCTCATTTTTCTACTTCCAAATCTGCCAACAGATAAAAATACTCTTCTCCCTCCGCTACCGTGCAACCCCTAAACTGCCTACTGATAAACTCTACACATTTTCCCCACTTCCCTCCTACAGTCGCCTTGGTTTTACAAAATTCTCTAAAGGCATCAGAACCCGAAGGATACGATACCAACTGACCAGGGAAACCCGAGAGTTGTTCCAATCCTCCTTTCCATTCGTTATCGGACTCATTCGTCCGACTAGAGGTTGAAACCTCATTAACAGGCGAATTGCCAATCTTAAAAACAAATTCTACAGGCACATTTTCAGCCTACAAAGATGCCTCTCACGCTCGGCCTACATACAGATTAAGGTATTTATCATTTTTCCATCTATGTATACATATATATATATATATATATATATTCAACATATATCTCTGATCAATCATTCGCGTATAACACATATCTTTAAACTATCAAAAATCAAAATATATTGCATATATCTATACTAACCTTCCGTATCCGAATGAGAATCGGTAGTAGAGTCAAGCATTCTCCTCACAACGCTATTGTATTGCCACCTACGAGATCTAGATTCTTTTGCCCTCTTCAACCGTTTATCGCCTTCGGATAACTCTTTATCGAATCCCCTAATTTTTTGCCTTTCTCTTTAAGTGCTTTCCAAGTTTTTTATGATTAAACGTTTGTTTGGAGATGAAGAAGAACTATTTATCCTTTCTCTCTCATGCAGTTGACATTTATAGCTCCTCGCACGAACTATCCTCAATTCCAGAACCGAGGCATCCTTTCCACTCTCCATGTCAGATGCCTTGTACCATTTTGATAAAGCCACATTTCCATCATTACAATCCCCCTTATTTTTTAATATATTTTTCCCCCTATTTTCATATTTTTACCTGACCTTCCTATACTTATGATGACTCACACTATTCAATGTCAGAGCTTTATTTCCTTTTGCATACAAAACAAAACTAGAAGCTTCTGCATTTACACATTTTTGTTTCTCAGTCCTTGTTTATCATTCTTATAGTGATTGGCGTCATTTTCTAAACTGTACAAAAATTCAAATTTATTCAAATGTTTGCTAAAACAGTCTCAAAGCAGATTCACCCTATATGAAGATCCGATTGACTTATATTATTTCTATTATATTAAAAATATATATATTATTCCCAAAGATACACTTTACATAACATCAACCACAGCACTGGTAACCTAACCAAACATCATCCAAACATATTATTCAACGATCTTCTGGTTTTCCAATTCGAGTTCAATTTCAGTAAATAAACAAATCAACTTCTCTCGATCTACTGAATCCCTCATCAAAAGCCAAGCATCCTCACAGGATCTCCTTACCTCTAAACCTTCTAGCTCATATTCATTCCCCAAATAGTTCAGCATTTTGATCAAACGAACACAAGATCCTCTCACGTACTTTAAAAAATCTTTATACCTAATCGTCCTTCCGCGGCCAGACAAATCCTCTGAGATCGAGCCGTGCAATCCTACTCTCCTCCAACCTATACCTATGCATTTCACACACTTTCCCTTCAAAATGCATGATTTGAACTCATCAATTATTACCTATTATCTCGTAACAGACAAACACAAATTCCTAGGATCAATTAGTTGAACTTATACCCTCACTAGTATATAAAATAGCCACTGTATTCGGCCTTACTCTACCACAAAAATTACCCCTTTCGACCTATAACAGCTCGAGTTTACATATTTCCCACAATTTCTTTCCATCACTTGTTAAACGTAAATTATTTATGTCAGCACGTATTTATCTCAGTTCGAACAACATTGCAACATTGTTTTATCACTTATAAAACAACTATTCAACTAACATCCAGCACGTTTCAGGTCGATTCAAGAAGTTTTTATATCCACAATTTCATGAAAATAAACTTTTATTCATATAAAACATAGTACATACGATTTACAGATAACAAGTTTTCACACAGGAATACAACAAAATGTTATCTGTCCAGTACTGAACTCCAGGTACTTTACAGATAATAAGTTTTCCCTACTTGTTCAAAGCTACAAGTCAGTCTGTCATGGCAAGGCATCATGTTGTCCAGTTCTTCTTACTTTAGTGATTTTTCACCCTGATGCAAAGAAGACAGTGGAACCAACAAATTTTTTTCCCCACATGGCTCGGTTGAGGCCCAGTCGAACTCCAAGAGAGAACTATGCAAGCAGTGGACTCAGTGTGGTACCCACAAAACAAGATGAAAGGTCTTCTGAGCACAAATCCCTGATTGAAATGCGTCAACAGGATCTCCCTTACAGTCCTCCACCTCCACTACCATCACCACCTCTTCTATAGCCACCACCACCGAAGAGTTGGTAGAGATGAAGAGGGCCCATCCTTAGAATCTACAACAACACATAAAATTAGCATATCTGCCCCGCAGATACACCTTTCCCTACATATGAACCCCTAACCCTATCTTCTACAAAGGTACGGAGATAGGCCCAACGTTTCTCGCCTGTCAAAACAAAGACATGAAATCTCCACTTATAGTAGAAATCTTCCTCAACTTCAACTGCATCCTTTCCCGAGAAGATTTGGTACATCGGAGGAACAGTGGCTGAGATCACCATTTCTAAGGAATGATCACCAAAGTACTTCAACTTCAACCTCCACATCTCAGACGTAATCCTCTCTTCAAGAGCCATACTCCGAGTTTTTACCATCTCAGAGAAAGTTACGCATGCAAGAATTGTTCCAAAGAATTGATCAAGGTACTCTTTATATAACCCTAACTTTATTGTGCAGGTATGATTTTTCAGGCGTCATCATTCATTACGGACGCGACTATTCAAATGCAACTGCCACATACAACCGCATCATCATTTAATACCCATCACTTCCCAATATCGCGTAACTCTCACCCAGTCAAATGCTATCATTACCCCATTTCAAAATTACAACTTTTAACAAATTCTTTCTCAACCAAAGCCACTCGTGACTTCAGTTGCGAAGGAGCGATTGCAGGGACTTATCCCTCGATCTCAATCATAATCGAGCTCACACAGTTCAATTTACCTCCATCTCAGGCTCACATAATTTTAGTACTTAACACTCCAGTCAAGCATTCCAACTAGCCCCACAAACTACTCAAGAATGTGGATCAAGCTAAACCTAGAAAATGTTATTCAGTCAAAAGTACCTGTCTCCCATGAACTCATCAGTTATTCAGTCAACCGCCACTAACCACATCATTCAGAAAATGTGTTCCAGCACTATGAAGAGCTGTGGAGAGGCCTATAAAAAGAAAAGTTCCAGAAGAGACAAGGGCCAGAAAAATTACTCAAACTTTTTATTTACGAGATCAAAAGCATTTCTATACTCTAGAGATCGCTTGTAATAAATATATCTACTCCTAGCAATAAAGATACTTTTACAAAAATCCTCCATACGAGGTCATAGTTTTTCTACCTGTTCAAAGGTTTTCTACGCTAAAAATGCCTGCCTTCAATTCTTACTTTATATTAGCGAATTGTTACAGGATCATTGGTATGATAGCTAATTCTTAATCATTTTGAGCTACGGATTTTGGCCATTACACTTCCCATTCCAAAGTACACATTCTCTATATTTCCTTTTCAATACTCTGATATTATATATACACAATTGAGTGCAATTGAGCCTAAAATTTTAGCAAGTTTTTGGTTTGTCTCTATACTCAATTTTTTTTTACTTTGTAGCTCTAGAGTAATGAAGCATACAAGTCAAATATTTCTTGCTCTTTTCTAGCCTGTAGCTCCCTTTGCGAAGACAACGGGGACCCTGAGGCGTGTTTCTCCTTAGCGAGCTCATTCTTTAATTCATTTATTCTGAGGTACATTTCCTTAAGTTCTTACAACAAAGTTTACAAGCACATCTTAGCTTACAAAAGTCTATCCAACAAATAATGTTCCATTAGATTACAACATTTCAAACCCTTCATAATCACACAATCATAGAGTCATCATTCTACTCTACCATCTCGTTCCCTGCCTTTGGACGCTCATTGTCATCCCTTTGGTTATCTTGCACCGTCTGAAAAAGGATACCATCTAGCCCATCTACAATACTAACTGCAACATCTTCCACCTCATCATCTTCCTCTTCCTCAATATAGGTGTCTGCTATAATATTATTCACCTCAGTTTTGGAGTACCCCATTTTTAGGAGGTAGCGCCCAAGTCTATCATGCTGGATTACCACCTTCTCCAAATTCTTTCCCGCTTCCGCTGTCAGCTCGTTAATCTCCACCTCTTGAGAAGCCTTCAAGGAGTTCAGTAGTTTCCCCTCCCTTGCCAAGTCAGCTTTCAAATAAGCTACCTTCTTCTCGAGCTCAACCTTCCCCTTCTTAAGCTCAGCTTTCTCCTCCTCCATCCTGAGGCAGATCCCCTTTATCAAATGAGCAGCCTACAAAAAACACAACAATTATCAACCACATTATTAGCTTGAATTATCATACAAAATTCAGCATATGTTCAAATCATCAAACTTGCCATTTTACTTATTTCCTCCTCACCGTTGTGAACTGCAAGCTTCGCCCTATCCTTTACCACTTTCAACTCATCTTCTTCACCAAGTCGATCCTCTAAGGTCTTCACCTAAATCAGTTGGGTAAGAGGGTCAACCCTACACTTTTTTTCCCTCCTTCGACCTCGCCACTTCCTGCAGTTCTAAAGGTCGAGCTACGCTTCAGCATCCTCTTCTTTAGAAATGCCCGAACTAGCTTTCTCGATGTAGTAGACTCCGGAACATCTGCAAAGTTTCCTCTAGAGGCCTTGGGCAAGACCACTCATCCCTCTCCATCAACTCCCCTCTTTTTGTTGCCACCAATATCCATCATTAGCCTCGCTGTTTGAGACTTTTGAACTTTCTCACACTGGCTATTAGCACATTTCTTTATGTTGATGCCAAGTTCTTTTAAAATAGCCTCAAGTTCAATCCCTTCCTAAGCAACAGTGTCTAACAGGGATTCCTCCTTCATCACCTTTGACTAAGGACCTGTCAATCAACAATACATTATCACCAACAAAACAACTTACAATTTCAATATTTAAATATTATACATTATACATTGTTATACTTACATTGTTTTACAGTTCTATACAAAAGTTCCATGGGTTCTTCATCATTTCTCTGAAGGCAATTACCCTTCACCCATATCGCATTATCATTCCACATTCGACCTGCTGAATTTAGATCGAAGAAAAGAGGTCAAGTTGAACTCGCAAAAAAGTATGCCCCTCCACTCCACTTGAAGAATAGCTTTTTACACCATAAAATTGTAAGACATCTTCAGGAGATATCCTCCTCTCAACCTCATCATCCTCCCACAACTTATTCTAAAATTCAGGAGATATCCTCCTCAGAATTCGAAGGATAGAATAATATTTTTTTAGGGAAATTTGGAAATTGAACAACTCCTACTTCATCCTCCCTATCAGATACTACATTCTCGGACTCTGCCAATCGACCAGAGGTTGATGCCTCATTAACAGGTAAAGTTTCCATATCAACTACAACACTACAGATAAAATTTGGTCATCTACAAACTCCTCACGCTTGACCTACATACAGGTCAAGGTATTCTATTATTATTTTTTACATATACATCACCCATATACATATATCATTCATATCTCATTTTACGATTATAACAAGCCAATTTTAATAGATTGCTATAAATAGTAATTTTAAGATTTGCATAGCACAAAAAAAGATTTTCAAGATAAACACATTTACAGTATCACAAATCATCTACTAACCTTCTATGTCGGAATATGAATCTGATGCAGCGCCAAATCCTTCCCTCACAACGTTGCTATATAACCACCGTAGTGACTTAGTCTCTGTAACTTTCTCTTGCTTTAATTGTTGATCACTCTCGATTAATTTTTCATAAAATTCTCTTATATTTTTTTTCTTTCCTCTCTCACTACTCTTTAAGTTTTCAGAAGTTGATAAACGTTTGAGTGAAGAAGATGAAGCATTATTTATATTTTTCTCTCAAACTACTGGCAGCTATTGGGCCTCGTACGAGCAGCCCTCAGTTTTGGAACCGAGGTATCCCTTCCACAATTAATGTTAGACGTCTTACACCTTTTCGATGAAAGCACCTTCCCATCATTACCCCTGCCCAATATTTTAATATATTTTCATCTCTCTCTCCTAAATCTCTCTCTGACCTCTCCACAATTATGATGACTCAGCACTTACACGTAATCAAACTTTTCCTGCTATTACACCAGAGACAAAATCAAAAGCAACATACTTTTTCTATTTTTTGCTTCTTCTACTTATAGAAGTGCTGACGTCATTTTTAAAGTTCACAACATTTTGTAAATATTCAAATTCATTTTTCATAATAGTCACAAACAATATTTGCAACAATAGAGGACAGATTTAAACTTTATTCTCATTAAATTTCTTTGACAGTTATTCGAACTCATACAATTTACTCCCTTATATTTAATTACACCTGAAACATCCCTGATGTCTGGGGGAGCCACAACTGATCTGTTTGCCTCCCGCAATCCTCACATCTTCCATCTCAATCTCTTCTTCAGTAATTAGTTTCACTACCTCTTTTTGAGCTGAGGACTCCACAATTACTTCCTGGAATAGCTCCTCGTAGATGCATCGTCCGTACTCAAGTTCCCTACCCATCCAATCTAAACCTTTAAACTGACACTTGGTCACTGGCAGGTCAGCATCATAGTCTAGCAAGCCAAAAATCTACTCTCGCACTTCAGCAATCTATATCGCCAACCGTCCCTCAGCGGCATAACAAATTCTCTCAGATCGAGTCTATACTATTTCTATTTTCTTCAGCCTACTTAAAAATCATTTCCCCTATTTATGTAGTTTTCTAAATTACTCCAGATCCCCCCACAATTTGTAATTATATTATGTTATTTTACAACAGAAAACCCTGGTATCCTGAGAAAAATTATTTGAACTTATCTCCCCACATCGACCTCAGTGAATTTGGCCTATTCCATATCGAACTTATTCTTTTCAAATCAAATACATCGGAATGACCTCCCTGAGCTCAAACTTCCAATTCTTATATATCTTAAAGCTTCTACAGTTATCTCTCTTCCCTAATAATTCTTAGTCATTCAGTTCAAAAATGAATTCTTGCACATCTTTTAGGTTATAAACATATTTTTACAACTCGATTACTATAATATCTTTTGTAGTTCCAATCTCATACATTACATTTCATCATCTATTCTTAAACCTTTGAATTATTGATAGCTCGATTTCAAGAGTTATTCTATATATCAATAGTGAGTTTGAATAATAAATTTTATTAAGCTCGAATATAAATTATTGGTACTTTACAGAAATCGAATTTTTCAGGTACTTTACAGATATCAAGTCTTTCAGGTACTCCAAAATCAGGTACTTTACAAATAATAAGTCTTTCAGGTACTCTAAAATAACAAATCCTTCAGTTCATATGACTTTAGTGATATTTTACTTAAAGAATCTTCTGAAGCTAAGTAGACATTGAAAGCCGCCAGACATCCTTATCCCTTCACACCAGATTATTCTGACCAGAGTCTGGGCATGAAAGTAAAAAGAGTTGGTGTTTGAACAAACTCTTCAAACAAAAGGTCTTTTTAGAGCCAAGAAACAATGATGGTGCAGAAGCAGACTTCCATTCCCCGTCTCCCTTCTCCACTACCGCCGTTACCAACTCTATAACCACAACCATCGCATAGTTGGTGGTGATGAAGAAGGCCCAACCTTAGAATCCAATCTTATGCAAGATATCGATGCAACTGCGCCACAGTTATGCCAACCCCCACATCAATCTCCTTAACCTTGTCTTCCGCAAGGATGCGGAGACACCGCCAACGCCTGCCAAGACAATGTAATAAAATCTCCACATATAGTAAAAATCTTCTTCAGCTTCAGCCGTTTCTTCTTCTGACATACCCTGATACGTCGGTGGAACGGAAACGGGAGTAGGCATCACCAAGGACTTATCACCGAAACAACTCAACTTCACCTTTCGCATCTCAATAGAAACTCTCTTTTCGTAAACTATTCTTTGGGTCTTCACCATTATCAATCTTGACTTCCAGAAAATTTTGCAACAAACAGTGCACTTTGCCACAATCATATTTAATGTGCAAGTATGTTTCCCAACCGTCATCATTCAAACCAGACATAATTATCAAAACACCAAGCATCGCGTATATTAATATTCCCATCATTATTCAATGCAGAAACATCCCCCCATAAAAATATGTACGTTTTACATATAGTCAAATCCACATTAATGTTCCTTCCTTTTCAACTTCCAGAACCCATATACCTATAAATTCTTTCTCAACCAAAGCCACTCATAACTTCAGTTGCAAGGGGGCGATTGTAGGGACCTATCTCTCGATCTAACCTAATTCAAACTATTTCCACTTCAAACTACCTTTATATCAGACTCACGCATTTTACATATAATATAAATAGTCTATATTGACACCTACACCATGAACTGATGAAGAACGCGGGTCGAGCGTAATAGAAAGCATGAAAAAGTCAAAGACACCTGTCTCTTACAAACTCAGCAGTTACTCAATCAAGCACCACTTACCACGCTGTTCGGATAGTGTGCTTCAGCACGATAGAGAACTGTGGACAAGGCCTATATAAAGAAAAAGTTCCAGAAGAGACAGGGACCAAAAAAATATACTAGAAATCACCAAGAAAACTATATTTTCTAGATTCTCAAATACCCAAACTTCTTATTTACAAGATCAAGAATTTCTTGTTCTAGAGATCACTTGTAATAAGTTATCAGCCTTAAGCAATAAAAGTCACTCTTACTAAAACCCTCAACTCGAGGTAGTAGTTATTTATATATTCAGAGGTTTTCTATGCTAAATCACCTGTGTCATTTCTTATTTCACATTAGTTTTTGTCACGGGAACATTAGTGTAAGAGCTAATTCCGAGCCATCTCGATCTTGCAGAATTAGGCCATTACAATGCTGTTTGTACAGGCCGAGCTAGAAGCTGCTCAAGCTAGTAAAGAATACACTTTGTAATGCAACTATCAATTTAAGCATGATTTTGAAAAGATGAAAGAGGCAAGTGAAGATAGCGCAGATGAGTATGTCAAGTTAGATATTAAGCTTGTACAAGCTATGATGACTGTGAAAGAACTGACCCAGCAGATCGAGAGTAGAGATGTTAAAAAAGAAAATTACAGGGGGAGCCCGCTAATGTTCAGAGTGAGGTTACGGAGTTAATGAGCAGTACAAAATTTTTGGGGGCGAAAGGTAGAGATGCAGATGTCGCACAATATTGCATCAGAATGTTAGAGGTGGAAGCTAAAGAACAGCGGGACAATGAAGCCAGTTTGAAGGGTCAAGTAGCTAGGAAGGAAAGTAAAATTACGAAGGTGCGAGAAGATTTAACGAGTTCCAAAAGTGTGGTGAAGCAGCTGAGTGAGGTTGTACAAAGTAAAGATATTGACCTTCGGGTCACCTAAAATTAATGTGATGAACCGAATGAGTGAGTTGCAAAGTTGAAGGCGGACTTGGCTAGTTTGTATGGAAAGAAGGCCGAGGCTCGATAAAGGTCGAAGAAGAAAAAAAATAACGTCGAGGTTGTGGCTGCCAAGGGTGATGTGGTTAATTCTTCAGCCCGAATTAAAGATTTAGAGGAAAATTTAGTTTATGCTTGAGTTGTCGTAAGGAAAACTAATAAGCGAACTAAAGATAGTGGTGATAGGTTAGAGATTTTACTCCATAAAGAGAAAGAATTAAATGAAGTTATTAAAAGGAAGGATGAGCTATTAATGAAAGCTAGTGTCGTGGGAAGTAATGTAAATGAGGTAGACTTGGGGGCATTACGTGTTAAAGTGGTGGAGTTAAAAATTAAAAATCTAGCTGAGCAAGAAAAGTTGACAGGATTGATATTGAGTATGAATACACTCATATTGGGCTTGGAGCAATGTTTAGAGTGGGCAGACTCTCATTACGTGAAGTTGGATAAACATCATAAGAGACTAAAAGCACAATTTGTTGATTTAACCATACCGGACCGAAATAAGATTTCCCTGAATGAGGTGCACTCGAGGGAAATAATGGCGGTCATTGCCTATTTTGTAGAGGCAGTAAAGAGGCTTAAGCATGAAAGGGATACCTTTCATGACTGTTTGGCATTCAAAGGCTATATCTGTAAGGCTAAAATGGATCGGGGTGATTGCTTGAACTTAATGGCAGGTGATATAGGCTCCATTACTGCAGAACTAGTAGAACAAGGAAGGGATATTATAAATGCTCGAGCTTTAGAGTTTATGACTGTATGACCTCCCACTGTTGGGGAAAGCACAGCTGACCTTCCGCAAGAAAGCCTTCATAAATGACCTGTAATTTCTGTATTGTAAACATGTAAAAAGATGAAAGCTAGTTTTACCTAAGCTTTATGTTGTGTCTTAGAGATAGTATAGATCATTGATTGAAAACTAGTATTACCTTTGGTTTCATCGTTGATATATGTAAAGATGTATCAATTGAAAGCTAGTTTTACCTTTTCTTTAATCTTTGATATTTATATAGATGTATCGATTGAAAACTAGGGTTACCTTTATTTTAATCTTTGCGATTTAGTAGAGTCTACATTTACGTTTATAGGGAGTAATGTTGGAAAAAACTTGAAAGTTTTAATTTAGTAGAAAAGAATATACACACTGTTGGAGATTAAAATCTCCCTTGTAGAATGTAAAGGATTAGAATAGATTATTCTGTATTTGGGAACTAGGGATTTAACGATAATATCGTTTCAATCTCCTAGTGTTCCAGGGGTTTGATATGCGGACGCCTTTCTCTGGTATGAGGTAATATGATTTGTATGGGACTAACCCTCGATCTTACCCAAATTGAGATATTTCCAGTTTAAATTGCCTCCATTGTCTCTATGTCAGACTCACTTATTCAACACATGACTTTAACATACAACATTGCCACCTACTCCACGAACTGATGAAGAACATGGGTCAAGCTCAAACAGAAAAAACTAAAAAAGTCAAAGACACCTGTCTCTCATAAACTTAATAGTTACTCAGTTAGTCGCCACTATCCACATTGTTCGGAGAACGTGCTTCAGCACGATGAAGAACTGCGTAAAAGGCCTATATAAAGAAAAAGTTCCAGAAGAGACAAGGACCAGAAAAATACACAAGAAATCATTAAGAAAACTATATTTTCTAGATTCTCAAAATATCTAAAACTTCTTATTCACAAGATTCAAGTATTTATAAGTCGAGAGATCACTTGTAATATGATATCAGCCTCAAGCAATAAAAGTTACTATTACAAAAATCTTCAAATCGAGGTCGTAGTTTTTTTACCTATTCAAAGATTTTCCACGGTAAATTCCCTGGGTCATTTCTTTTTTTAGTCCTTGTCACAGGAACATTGGTGTAAGAGGTAATTCCAAGCCATCTCAAGCTTACAGAATTAGACAATTATATTTGGCACCGTCAATGGGAAAGATTACATTTCCATGATATCCTAAGGCATACTTTCACTCTACTCTAAATTTCAATCAAGGTATCTTTTAGACGACCAACAACCGGAATCCAGGTTAATCTTTCAGTCAAGTCGGAATAACTTACAAAGCTACGGGCAAATCTCAACACTAAAAAAGAGAAATGCAATGAGCTCGAGCGCCAATTAACTCTTGACCGAGAGCTCCGTAAGAAGGAGCCCGAAGTCGAACGACAAACTCGTTTGACAGCTTTCAAGCGACATGATGACCAAATGACTACCATGCAGACTGCCTTACAAGCTTTGTAAAACACTTAGCAGGCTCCTCTAACAAGAGATCGTGATCAATTACCGGAAGCCTCCTGTGTTTCTGCACGGGAAAGGTTGGAACCTCAAGGAGCCACCAACAAAGCTATTTTGAAAAATATTCAGCACAAACCTCAGCCTTCCATTTATTTGGGTGGTGAAGTTCAGTATGAGATCAGCCGAGGTAACCAATTTTCTATACATCAGAAGAAAGAACATCGACCTCAACCTCGAGCTCCAGTACGAGATCGTTTGAGTGAAGGTATCAGTACTCACAATCTGCAACCTCCTCGTCAAGTTACTCAACTGATATGTCATTATGTCACACAAGAGTATATGGATCAGTGTATTAAGGAGTTCATCGAAGCACAAGTTTCGGGAACTGCAGACAACCTTACCAAGTTATAAGGAAGTCCAATTGCCAAAGAACTATTCAATATGGAAATACCAAAAAGTTTCCATACTCTAAAAATTTGCAAATACAAGGCCACCAATCCAAAGGAGCACATTCAACAATACCGTGATTCATTGGGGTTGTATTCCAACCTCAACCACATCCTCTGCCATTTATTCACAACAAGTCTGCAAGAAGAACTGCTCAGGTGGTTCCACTCTTTACTTGAAGACTCCATACACACATTCGACCAGTTGTATAAACAATTTATCATGACGTATGTTCATAATAGAGACAAAGAAGAAAATTTATATTCTCTTATCAGTCTCAAACAGTTACACGGAGAGAAGCTCGAGGCCTTTGCAAAGAAGTTTTTGGTACTCGCACGTAAAGTAGAATATTTTGATCAAAAAATAGTTGTTACTGCTTTCACCAACGCGCTCCAACTCGACTACAAGGCCAAAGAACACCTCTTCCTCAACAGTCCTGTGACCTTGGAAGATATGATCACCAAGGTCAATAGTTACGTCGACCTGGAAAATATGATGTCTGAAAGGCATAAATCTACTTAATTCGTCCTTACCACAAAAGGTCCATCCACAGATCAAAGCACTGAACCAAAAGAGGATCAAGGTGACCAAAAGCACTCCAAGGGAAATACTGGAACCTCTCGGAAAGGTGGTTCAAAACTTAAGCCGTCCCTCCCAAGGATGAATGTTTGAATCTCCATAATATTTCTAATCCTCTTGAAAGATAAGCTCTACCTTCTCTCCCAACCATTAGAGCCAATCGAGAACCGCCGTACTACATGCATCATTAGGTAAACCATCATTCTACTGACAATTGCTATGCTTTATAAAAGTTGCTAGAATACATTTTTAGGGAGGGACGGATGTTTGAATACATTATCGATTTGGAATCATGCAAGGATGGTAGCAATAAAAAGTAGCTTGAAGTTGTCCAGGACGAAGATCAAGCTGAGGAGAAGCATATTTATCGTATGCACGACATCAATATGATTGAAATCTATCAGATCACCAACTCTAGCAGATTCAAGCACAAGAGACTGTCAAAATACTGTGATCTAACACCTTAAGACAAAGAAGCCAAAATTCTACCTAAGTCGAGCAATCGCCGGCTTGGGATCTCATTCAAAAATTGCGACATTAGTTATGACAAATTTCCACACCATGATGCATTAGTCATAATGCTCAAGATGAAGAAGTTTGTCATTCACAGAATGATGATTGATACTGGCAACGGTATTGAGATTCTCTTTCAGAGCACTATCGATCAAATGGGATTGGCCGATCAAGTTATTTCAAGCGACACCGATATCAGTGGATTTAATAGTTCCAAAGAAGAGCGAGTAAGCAAGATCATCTTACCTATTACTGCAGGACCAGCCACCATCAATATGATCTTCCACGTAATCAACGTCAAATCTCGTTATCTCAGGATTATGGGCCGCTGCTGGATTCAAAACATGGAAGCAATCGCTTCCACCCATCATCAAGCACTCCGCTTCAAGCACAATGATGGTATTTATGAAATCAAGGGTAGCCAAAAGCTCACTCGAGCTTGTGAAAGCACCATCTCAACAATTTTAGATACCTCAGATAGTTATGCTGCATAGCAATTACAGAAGGCTGATCATCATGATCAACCCTCCACAGAAGAGCCTACAGAATACATCAACATTGATGAATCTAACAGAGGTACTTTCATCGGTACTAAGCTGGTTCAACATAAAAAAGATATTCTCATTCAGCTCTTATGACTAAATCGAGATGTTTTTGCATGAACTTTTAAAGAGATGCCTGGAGTCGATCCGACCAAGGCATGTCGCAAATTGGCCATCAACATCAACGTCATGGTGGTCAAACAGAAATAGCGATGACTTTTACCTCGACATCGAGATGAAGTTAGCATGGAGATTGAGAAATTAATCAAAGTGGGATTCATTCGAGAAGCTGAATATCCAGATTGGATATCTAACATCGTCGTTGTTCCAAAGAAGAATGGAAATGTCTAAGTTTGTATAGATTTTACCGATCTAAACAAACCATCTCCAAAGGACAGTTTCCCTCTTCCCAACATTCATCAGATCCTTGATTCTATAGTAGGTCACGAACTTCTATCTATGATAGATGCTGCTTTTGGGTACAACCATATTCCACTTTTGGAAGAAGATCAAGAAAAGACCACTTTCATCACTAAAAGAAGACTTTACTGTTACAAAGCCATGCCCTTCGGGCTAAAAAATGCAGGCGCAACTTATTAATGGTTGATGACTACTATGTTCAAAGCACATATTGGGAAACTCATAGAAGTCTACATTGATGATCTCTTGTGCAAGAGCATGCAGTCCACCAACCACATCTCAGATCTCAACGCAATATTTAACATTCTTCAATCTTATAAGATGCATCTCAATCTAGATAAGTGCCAATTCAGAATACATTCAGGTCGATTTCATGGTCATCTCATCAGCAAGAAAGGGATTGACGCCGATCCAGATCAGATTTGGGCTCTCCTCAATATGCCATCCTAAAAAATGATAAAAGACACACATAAACTTGCCGGCAAGATTGCCGCTATGAACCGATTCATTTTAAAATCTTCAGACCGCAGTCATTGGCTATTCATACTACTCTAGAGTTGTGCCAAACGAAATTTTTTTTAGCCAAATGCAGATGTTCAATGGACATTAGAATACAAAGCAGCTTTTTAGTATTTCAAAACCTATTTGGGGAGGTCTCCCATAATGAGCACCCTAATAGATAATGAGGAACTGATTATATACCTAGCTGCTACAGATACTTCAATAAGCTCAATTCTTATTCGACTTGAAGGGAAAATTGAGAAACCAATCAACTTTATCAACAAACCCTCACTCTAGCGGAAACGAGGTACTATAATATCAAAAAACTTTTTCTCACTCTTGTTTACACTTCACAGAAACTCAAACACTACTTCCAAGCTCATTGAGTCAAAGTCATGATGAACAACCCACTTCAGGAGGTTCTGTCCAAAAAAGAAAAATCAAGGAGAGTGCAACAATGGTCAGTTAGTTTGGGAGAACATGATATAAAGTTTGAACAATGTCATTCCGAAAAGGGTAAGGTCGTTGTCAATTTTTTCGTGAATTTTCCAGTGGAAGATCCCGTGTGAGAGGAACATGATACTGACCTTGCAGAGGAAATTATAGAAGATCCACCCCCAAAAACATTTGGCGAACGAGATGAATGGATTACAAGGAAAGGGTGGCGATTTCTTATTGATGGATCAGCAGGACCCTTAGGGTCAAGAATTATAATCGTATTGATTACCCCTTCCAACGACAAAATTGAGAAATCAATCCGCTTAGATTTTAAGGCCTCAAACAATGTCACCAAATGCGAAGCTCTCATTCATGGACTCGACCTCGCACTTGAGCTCGGCAACCCAGATTTTTTAGTTTATACAAATTCGCTACTCATCGTCTACCATTACTTTGAGCAATACAAGGGAAATGGCAAGATGATCGAATACGCAGCCTTCATTGTAGATAGGATGAGCAAGTTCGAGCAAGCAGCTATTAATTATATTCCTCAAGGTGAAAATAGATCTGCCGATTCATTGGCATATCTTGCCAGGGTCTTGGTAACAGAAGCTTAATATCACAAGATGGAAGTAATTTCAACCCCCAGTATTGATCACATTCCTGCATGCACGATCACCACTGGGGGAGATAAAGGGGAAGACGGCGATTAACGAAAACCCTTCCTAGCCTATCTCTGCATCGACAACAAATGCAACAGACCACTTCCAGCAAATCTAAAAGAGTGCCGACAATTGATCGACAACTCAAAGTGCTACACAAATCAAATTGGTACCATATACCATCGTTCAATCACTGGGCCTTACCTCAAGTACCTCTCCAGAAAGAAAGCGGACGAGATACTCCACAATTTACATGAATGGACTTGTGGCTCCCATGCCACCGGTCGATCACTAGCAAATAAAGCAATTACACAAGAAGTATTTTTGCCAGGCATGCACAAACAAGCAGAGGAGTACTCATGCAAATGTGACACATGTCAACGACATGGACAAATAATACGCGCTTCTGCGCTCAAACTGCATGCAAGCATGTTATTTTGGCCATTCAAAAGATGGGCACTCGATTTTTTCGGTAAATTTCCTAATTCTCCAGGTAATCGCCGACACCTACTCGTAGCTATAGATTATTTTTTAAAATGAGTAGAGGCAGTTCTACTCTGTCGAACCAGAGAAGAAGAGGTCATATCTTTTATCTATGAACACATTATTACTCGGTTTGGGTGTCCCCACCTAATTTGTATCGATAACGAGCCATAATTTGTTGGAGAAAAAATTGTAGTTTTCCTCAACCAACACAATATCATCCACTCACCATCCAATCCCTACTACTCTCAAGGCAATGGCCAAGTCGAGATCACCAACAAAACCATCGTGAATGGGCTCAGGAAAAGACTTCATTCATAGAAAAAGGGAATTGGGTTCGAGAACTTCCTCATGCCATATGGGAATATCGTACCACTCCACGTCAATCAACCGGCTGTACTCTATTCCACCTTGCTTATGGCACCAGAACTATCATTCCCTCAGAATACCATCATCCAGTCAGAGATCATGAGTTAACTGACGAGGAAAACGAGTTCAAATTAGCTTACAACCTCAATTAGATTGATAAGACCAGGGAACGCACCATCGCTATCTTCGATCGATATCACCATATGCTGGTCAGTTCGTACAACAAATGAGTCAGATGTCGTACCTTCCAAATTGACGATCACATCCTTAGAGAAATCCCTCAACACAAAAAAGAGCCTCATGCTGGGAAACTAGCCGAAAATTGGGAGGGTCCATTCCTTATCACAGGTCCTTCAGGCCTTAGAAGGAGTTCACATCTCGAATCCTTGGAATACAAGGTGACTAAAATGGTACTATCGTTAAGTCCTTTAGTGCTCCATTTTAGTTTCTCACTTTTTCTAATTCAAAAGTAAGATTTTCATCTCCATCCAATGTACATCCTTCTATATTCAATAAAACTTCCAAAAAAATTTCTCCCACACATCTCTCTACTTTGTAGACAATACATAGATTAAAGTATAGGTAATACTGGTTTTCAATTGACCTCTATACCAGTTAAAATAAGGATAACACTTGGCTTGACTGACTCTACTAAATCTCTATGATTAAAATGAAGGTATTACTAGTTTTCAATCAAAGATTTTACCAGACATAAGAAAAAGCAAAGGTAAAACTAGCTTTCATCTCACTCAATATGGCTGTGATATTATACCAGTTGAAATAAGGATAACACTTGGTTTGACTGACTTTACTAAATCTCTGCGATTAAAACAAACGTAATGAAAGTTTTCAATCAAAGACTCTACTAGACATAGGATAAAGCAAAGGTAAAACTAGCTTTCATATCCCAATATGTCTACGACAACTACTTTTTTCAGGTTACATATAGAACTACTACAATAGATTCTTTCTGCTGTTGGGATGTCAGCAACGCTTTCCCCTACAACAAGAGGTCGACCAACCATAAATTCTTGAGCTCGAGTAATCACAGTAATCTAGCCCTACTATATCAATTTAGCAGATCGAGGGCCTAAATCCATTTCAATGGAGTTCATACAATTTCCTCAATCTATATCAGCTTTACAAATACATCCCCTGCCTGAAAAATAGTCAAACAAGGTATCTCTCTCTAACTCAAGCCCTTTTACCTCCTCTACAAAATAGGCGATTACTACCATTATTAATTCTGAATGCGAAGCTTCGGTTATAACCACCTTAGATAATTTGTTTTCGCCGTCAGAAGGCGATCATGCAACCTTTTATACCAATCTTTTTGATATTTTATTTCGTTGCTTATTCAAGTTGTGAATGCGATGTTCTCTTCTTGTTAGCTTTATCTTATTCAACTTAATTAATCTCCCTCAAATCCATCACCTGAGCACGAAATTCCTGGAGCTCCCTGCTCAAATTTTTTCTAGTCGAAGTTTTCATTAACAATTTGATTTTTTCTTTTTTGAAATCTCCTTCCCTCTGCTAACCCGCTCTAACCCTTGTTCCCTAGAAAGAGTAGCATCCAACTTACTTTAACACTCCTTTAACTGTTCATTTCCTTGTTGAAAATTACCTTGAGTTCGAGCCACAATTCCCTCCAGCTCCCTTATTCAAGCTGATAGGCTAACTACATCCCCTTGAACAAGGGAAACTTTGGCATCACTTTAATTCTTCCTCGAGCACTCCCCAGCCTCAGTGTTTCTAGCACGCGAATTGGTATGTGCCAATTTGGTCTTCAATTGTGTCACCCTATTATTTAACTCATCACACTTCCGTTGCACCATTCAAAACTTTATATCTTTAGCAGGTAAGGCTATAAATAACTACTCAACTATAACTTTGGAGGTAGATAGATCATCTAGAGCTTTCTTCAGCTCGTTATCTATCTCAACCATTTTTTCCTTCAATTGCTCCTGCTCGTTTCTAGTATTCACTAGATCAGCTCGAGTTTACTTCTGATCATTCATTTTGCTGGTCATTTGGTCCTTTAGACTTTCTACATAACAATTTAGCCCTTCCTCTGATCTTTTTAGGGCTTGTATACGGTATCGAGCTATGTTAGAATCCCTACTCTTTGCCATCAACGTATTATTCTGGCTTTCGAGCTTTGCTGCGTGTTCTTTTATCTCAACGAGCTCTTTTTTTCCTTTATTGATTTAACATCCTTCTCTTTAATCTCTTGAACTAGGTTGACAGCAGTTTGGGTTGCCTCCACAAATTTGAAGTGTACTTTTACATGCTGATCTTTTTATCTCCATTTGCCACCTGTTTAAAACTTACCCCCCCCCCCCATTTATATATTTTTACTACAAAATCCCTACAGCTCGTAATATTATCCTATTATCTTGTAATTAAAACCCTGGTATCTTGAGATGATATTTGAACATATCTCTCCCTATCAACTTCTGTCATTTCATCCTATTCCATATCGAGCTTATTTTTTCCCAATCTAGTATTCTGAAATGGCCTCCCTGAGATCAAATTTCCATTCTAGCACTCCTGCAATTTTTTCTCTTCCCCAATAAAATTTAAGACCCGAGGTCAAATATCATATATTACACATATTTTATTTAACAAACATATTTTAAACAGCCCGATTATTCTAAAAAGTTATAAGTTCTAATCTCATACATTTCATTTTATCCTATATTCGAAAGTCTTCGAATTAATTATAGCTCGATTTCTAAAGTTATTCTATTCTATATCAACACAGAGTTTGGATAATAAATTTATTCATCTCGAATACAAATTATAGGTACTTTATAGATAACAAATCTTTGAGGTACTATAGAGATAACAAGTCTTTCAAGTACTCTAAAATTAGGTACTTTACAGATAACAAGTTTTTCAAGTGTTTTACAGATTACAGGTCTTTCAGGCACTCTGAAGCATCAAATCCTTCAGTTCATCTGACTTCAGTAATATTTTACTCCATGAATCCTATAATACAAAGTAGGCATTGGAAGTCACCATAGGCTCTTCTTCCTTCATACCATCTTACTCTGACCAGAAACTCAGTTTGGATGAAGTCTGGGCATGAAATAAAATGACTCAGTGCTTGAACCCACTCTTCAAATAGAAGGTCTTCTCAGCACTAAGAAACGATAGAAGTGAAGAAATAATTTTTCATTATCTGCCTTCCTCTTTCACTACCATTGCCGCTTCTTCTATAACTACTACCTCTACAGAGTTGGTAGAGATAAAGAGGGCCCAGCCTTAGATTCCAGTCCTACGCAAGACATCAGCGCAACGACCCCACAATTATACCGATCCTCATATTTGTCACCCCAACCTTATCTTCCGCAATGATACGATGACAAACCAAACGTTGCTCGCCTGTCAAGATAACGTAGTAAAATCTCCACATACCAAAAAAATCTTCCTTAGCTTCAGCCGCTTCATCTTCTGACATACCTTGATACTTGGGAGGAACAAGAACGGGAGTAGGCATCTCCAAGGACTGATCCCTAAAATATTTCAACTTCAGCTTTTGTATCTCAATCGCAATTCTCTCTTCAAGAACCATTCTCCGGATCTTCACCATCGTTAAAACTTTCAAAGAATTTGGCAACAAACAATGTACTTTACCATAAGCCTCAGTATATGTACTATTTATATAACCCTATATTTAATGTGCAAGTACATTTTCCCAAGCGTCATCATTCAATACAGACGATATTCTGCAAACCCTAACTGACCCGTACAAAAGTATTCCCATCAACATTTAATATAGAAACGTCCCCCCATAACGCATATTTTCCATACAGTCAAGTGCACATCATTTCTTCCATCATTTTAAAAAATTTAATCCCGAATACCCATATATCCATATATTTTTTCTCAACCAAAGTCCTCGATCTTACCCAAATCGAGTTATTTCCAGTTCGACTCGCCTTCATTGCCTCCATGTAAGACTTATGCATTCTACACATGACTTTAACAAACAATATTACCATCTACTCCATGAACTGATGAAGAACATGGGTCGAGCTCAAACAGAAAAACCCAAACAAGTTAAAGACACATGTCTCTCACGAACTCAATAGTTACTCAGTCAACCACCACTAACCATATTATTTGAGAATGCCTATATAAATAAAAAGATCTTCAGTACGATAAAGAACTATGGAGAATGCCTATATAAATAAAAAGTTCAAGAAGAGACAAGGGCCAAAAAAATACACGAAAACACCAAGAAAACTATATTTTCTAGATTTTCAAAATATCTAAAATTTCTTATTCACAAGATTCATGTATTTTTAGGTACGAGCTGGCTAGCATATGATGATATCAACCTAGGCTGATAATAACACAAACTAGGGTCTCATCGATCCAGTTCATATTGCAGGCTAGCTCGAACTTATTCTCTTCGTCAGTGAGCTCGTGATCTTTGACAGGATGGTGGTATTTCGTTGGAATGATGGCCTCTATGTCATAGCCAGGAAGAAAGAGGAACAACCAGTTAATTGTCTTGGTATAGTACGGTATGCCCATAAGGCGTGAGGCAGTTCCCTTATTCAATTTTCTATCTTCTGTGATTGAAGCTTCTTTTTGATTCTATCCACTATTATTCTGTTGGTGACTTTGGCCTGGCCACGACTTTTTCTTCAACGAAATACTACCCGTTATCAATCTGAATCAGGTGAGGGCAACCAAACTGTGTGATAATATGTTCCTAGATAAAAGAGATAACCTCTTCTTCTTTAGTTCGATAAAGAGGAATTGTTTGCACCCATTTTGTAAAGTAATATATTGCTACAAGTAATAAATGTCGGTTACCCAGTATATTGGGAAATTTTCCCACTGGATCGAGTACCCACCTCTTGAATGGCCAGAAGATCTTACTCGCATAGAGTTTGTATGCATGTGCTCATATCAGGTGTCCATATCATTAACATGCGTCACCTCTTCATGAGTACTCTTCCACTTGCTTGTGCTTTCTAGGCCAGAATACTCCTTGTGTAATCTCTCTGTTAACAAATGATAGACCTGTGGCATAGGAGCCATAAGTTCCTTCATGTAAATCTTTGAGCATTACATCGGCTTGTAGCTTGGTGAGGCACTTGAGATAAGCCCCGTGACTGATCCTCAATATAAATGGCCATCCTGAACTATATAACGCTTTAAATTTTTGATCAATTGTCAGAGCTCTTTTGGATTGGTTAGAAGGGGTCTGTCATATTCGTTCTTTGGGCTGAGATAGGTGATAAAAAGGTGTCATTCAATCATTATCCTTTTTATCGCCCCCAGCGGTGATCATGCAAATAGAGTGGAGATTAATACTGGGGGTTGACATCACTTGATTTAGAGGTATCGTTCTTCTGTACCCAAGACCCTGGCTATGTAAGCCAACGAATCGGCATGTCTATTCTCTTCCTATAGTAAATAGTCGAGAGTAGATTTCGTGAATCTGCTCATCTTATCAGTAACGAGGGTTGCATAGTTGACCATTTTGCCATTTTTCTTATACTATTCGGAGTAATGGTGGATGATTAGCAATAAATCTGTATAAACTGATAGCTCAGGAACGCCGAGCTCGAGAGCTAAATCGAGCCCATAAATCAAAGCTTTGTATTCTATGACATTATTTGAAGCTTCAAAATCCAAGCGGATTGATTTCTTGATTTTGTCGTTTGATAGGGGTAATTAGTACAATTCTAATTCCTAGCCCTGCGGGTCCTGCTAAGCTATATGTAAGAATTTTATATCCTTTCCTTGTAATCCATTCAGCTCGTTTGTCAAATGGTTTGGAAAGTGCATCTTCTGGTATTTCTTCAACGAGGTCCGGGTCGTACTCCTCCCAATCATGATCTTCTACAGGAAAATATCCTAAAAAATTGCTAACTGCTTGACACTTTTTTGAATGGCGTTGTTCAAATTTGATATCATGTTCTCCCAAATTAAGAAACCATTGTTGTACTCTTCATGACTTTTCTTTTTTAGATAAAACTTCCTGGAGTGGGTAGTTTTTCATAACCTTGACAGAATGAGTTTAGAAGTAGTGTTTGAGTTTTAGTAAAGTATAAACGAGAGTTAGAAGAAGCCGCTCGAACTTGAAATACCTCGTTTCGGCTAGAGTGATGGTTTTACTGATGAAATATACAAGTTTTTTGATCTTTCCCTCAAGTTGAATGAGGATTGAGCTAATAGAATTTTCTGTGACTTCAAAGTAGATGATTAGTTCCTTATTATCTATCGAGGTGCACATGATGGAAGATTTCCCCAGATAGGTTTTAAGTTCATGAAAAACTATTTTATATTCTTCTGTCCACTAGATCTCTTCGTTGGGTTGAACCTTTCCTCGCTTAGTACATCCTCAGAGTAATAAGAATAGCCACCCGCATCGATCTGAATACTTTAAGACGAATCAATTGATAGTGGCGATCTTGCCAGCGAGCTTCTGAACGTCTTTTTTTGTTTGCAGAGATTACATGTTGAGGATAGCTCAAATTTGATTTGGGTCAGCTTCAATCCCCTTCTTGCTGATGAGATGTCCCAAGAACTTCCTTGAGTATACTCCAAATTGATATTTATCAGTGTTGAGCCTAATCCTATATGAGCGTAAAATGTGGAAGACCGTAGCAAAATCGGTGATATGGTCTTTTGAATATAAGCTTTTGCAGAGTAGATCATCGATGTATACTTTAACGATTTTCCCCAAATGTGCTTTGAACATTGTAGTCATTAACCATTGATAAGTCGCTCCTGCGTTCTTCAGTCTGAAAGGCATGACTTTGAAACAGTAATAACCTATTTTAGTAATAAAAGTGGTATTTTCATGATCATCATCTAAGAGAGGTATCTGATTATATCCGGAAGTAGCATCCATCATAGTTAAGGGCTCGTGTTCTACAGTTGAATCGAGAATTTGATGAATGATTGGTAAAGGAAAACTATCTTTTGGAGTGTGTTTGTTTAGATCTGTAAAATCAATGCAAACTCAGATCTTCCCATTCTTCTTTGGAACTGTAACTATGTTGGAGATCTAATCCGGGTACTTGGCTTCATGAATAAGCATGACCTTGACCTATTTATCAATTCCATTATTGGCTTCATCACGAAGATGAGGTGATAGTCTTCTCTATTTCAATTTAACTACCATGGCGTTGTTGTTAATACTCAATCTGTGAAGTGCCTTGGCTGGGTCGACTCCCGATATTTCATCAAAAATCCTAGTGAAGACGTTTCTGTTCATTCGTAAGAAGAGAACGAGGGCCTCCTTTTCGTGCTAGACTAGCTTGGTACCAATATAAGTACCTCTGCTAGGTCTATTAATGTCTTTATACTCTGTAGGTTCTTCTATAGAAGGCTAATCATCGGTGTGGCCAACTTTCTGCAATTGATGTAAATCTAGCTGATGTGTCGAGAATGGCAGAGACGGTATTCTCACAAGCTCGTGAAAGCTTTAGACTACCTTTAATTTTATAGATGCCGCCGTTGTGCTTGAAATGAAATGATTGATAATGCATGGAAGCGATTGCTTCCATGTTGTAAATCCAGCAGCGACCCATAATCTCTAAATAACGAAATTTGGCGTTGATGATGTAAAATACGATGTCAATTGTGGCAGGTTCAGCAGTGATGGGTAGGATGATCTTGCCTACTCGTTCCTCCTTAGAACCATTAAGGCCACTGATATCGATATCGCTGGGAATAGCTTGATTGGTCAATCCCATTTGTTCGATTGTGTTTTGAAAAAGAATTTCGATACTGCTACCAATATCAATAATCATAGTATGCATTATGAGCTTCTTCATCTTCAGAATAATAACTAGAGTGTTATGAGGCGGAAATTTGACGTGACTGATATCGCATTCCTCGATTGAAATCCCAAGTCGTCGATTGCTCAATTCAGGAAGGTGATTAACTTAATTATCTTGAGCGGTGAGATCGTAATATTCTGTTAATCTCCATCGCTTGAATTTGGTAGAGTTGTTGATTTGATATATCTTGAACATGTTTCTCTGATAATTATGGTACAAGTACTTTTCCTCAGCTTGATCTTCGACTTTAACTATTTTGACATGCGTCTTGTAACTCCAATTTTTGTAACTTTCCAGATCGATAATATACTCGTGCATTCTTCCGGTTTTCAAAATATATTCCAGCAACCTCTATAAAGCATAACAATTATCAGTTTCATGATGGTTTACCTTATGATGCATGCAGTATGGTTTACCTTCAACCGGTTCCAGCGGTTAAGATACGTGATAGAACCTGTCCTTTTCGGGCAGAAGAAAAATTGATGAGATCCAGACATTTATCATAGGGAGGACCGGTTTGGGGTATAAATTGTATTAACAAGATTTGTCGGTGCTTACTTTGGCATGCTTTTGATTACCCTGGTCCCCCTTCGGTTCATTATTACATTTTGTATATTGACCTTTTGTGGTTAGGATGGATTTAGTAGATTTATGCCTTTCGATTATCATCCTATTCAGGTCGACATACCTATTGATCGTGGTAATCAAGTTTTCCAAGGTCAAAGGTTTGTTCAAGAAGAGATCTTCCTTTGTTTTACAATTGATCTATAGTGCATCTGTAAATACAGATACAGTTATTTTCTGATCAAGATTGTCAACTTCTCATGCAAGCTCCAGAAACTTCTTGGCAAAAACCTCAAGCTTCTATTCAGGAGACTGTTTAAGACTAATAAGAGTGTATAAATTCTCTTTTTTGCCTTTATTGTGAGCATATGTCTAGATAAAGATCTTCTATAGTTGGTCTAATGTGAAGATGGAATCTTTAGGTAGAGAATGGAACCACCGTAGCGGTTCCCCCTGTAGACTTGTGGTGAATAGATGACATAGAATATGGTTGAGATTTGTATACAATCCCAGTGAATCACGAAATTGCTGAATGTGCTCCTTCGGATCAGTGCCTTTGTATTTATGTATCTTGGGAGTATGGAAACTTGTGGGCATTTCCATATCAAATAACTCTTTAGCAATCGGACTACCTTATAACTTTGTTAAATCATCATTATTTCCTTGAGCTTGAGCTTAAATCAACTCCTTGATACGTCCTTATTGCCTAGTAATGTAACGTACTAACGTGGTACATGAGTGACTTGGCGTGCTGGTCGGGGATTAAGAGTACCAGTGCTCTCGCTCATGCGTTGGGAACAAGCACAAAATAGAGATGATGTGTATCTATTGAAAATAGTTGTATCATCATGCGGTTGTGAAGGTAATGGATTACATCAGTTTAGGGAAGAAAGGATAGTTGTCTGTACAAATAATGAAGATTTGAGGCTGAGATGGGTGTCCAGGAATCTTACAGAACGTGTGAGTTGTCTTGCAATTTTTTGTTGTTTCTTGTCTGCTGAAGAATTTCTTAGAAGTTCAGTGACTTGAGATTTGTGGAGCTTCGAGAACTAAAAAGAGGCTTTAATATCTGATTCTGGTGAAAAGCAAATATCGAAATTAGTTACATGTCGAAGCAAGTATTATGAAAAGACGGTGAATGTAGGGGAACAATTATAAGAGAATAAACATCAAGTATAAGAATGAAAATGTAATCGAAAGAGATAGATGTCAAATGTAAGAAATGAGAATGTAATCGAATGAGATAGATATCGAATGTAAGAAACAAGTTATGAAATAAATAAATTTGTATTTATATAATTGTTGAGTTTCTGTGTATTTTGTAGAATTTGTGAAATATGAGAACATTTTAATATAGTTTTTCCAAACATGTGCCATGGGTATAAATTCGAAGGTAGTTGACCGTGTGGGGCCAATGACTGATTTCGTGGATGATTGATTTGACTCTGACTGAGCAGAGTTTCAAAGCATATTAAATACAAGTGAGTTGGAGTATTGACTGGAAGGAGTATAAATAAGCTTGTTGCCACAGGGGTGAGGCATTCACACAAGATGGTGAAGATGAGATATCAGGCCCGGGATGGGTTATTCAGATGGGTGCAGGAGATGTACTGGGTGTTGTACTACCGATACTTCGGTTCGCGGAGCATGGAATGGCATTTTGATGATCCTGAGGAACTAGATTATGAAGGGATGAGCGAGGCAGAGGCCAAGGAGGAGTTCGAGTTTCATGTGAAACTTTAGTTTTTGCGTCCTCCTAAACATTGTGGTAGCATGTGGGCTCGTGCCATATTATTGGTGAAGAGGGAAGATGAAGCTGCAGCTAGGAGTTTATAAAGTGTAAATGTTTGAGATGTAGGCTTTATGTAATGGTTAATTATTCTTGGCTAAATGGAATAGAAGGAATCTTGTCAGGAGGTTTTGTTGGTTAAATAAATTTTTGGTTGTGTTGTCGAATATAATATCTATTGTTGGATATATGTGATAAAATGCATTTGACATGTATGCCAGAATGTCGAATTAAACTTTTTATGTGTAGTTTGTCGAAGATTTTGTCCAGATATATAGGAATATGAAGGTAGAGGATTTAAATAGGGGACTCAATGTTAATTATCAAATGGCAAGATGTGGTTCAATAGGGGAGATCTGGAGGTATAAGGAATAAGATGTAATTTTTTTGTTCGACAAGATAGGAAGTGTTTTGCTGAGCGAGAATGTAGCAGAAGATACTCTTTGAGATATGGTAGGATTAGAGCAAGAGTGTAAGGAATTATTGTAGTGGAGGAGGCAAAGTATTATAGATTTTGAGAAGAAGAGTATAAGGTGTTTCGTTCGAGGAGTCGAACGGTCGCGAAGTGGTGAGAGGAACAGTCGCGTGGGGCCTAAAAATAAGTTTGATGTGGGCGACTGTTCATGCTTTTCAAACTCAATTTTTTTTTCTAGTAACTGTTGTTGTGTGTCTCTTGAGTGGCCGTCTATAATTACGAAGGAGGAGATCAGCGTGTTGATTGAGAGAGTAAAACAAGCGAAAGAAAGGGACATTGAAGCAGCGCGGAAATAAGGTCGGTCATTCTTGCTTTTGTTTTTTTGTTTTTTTTTGGTTTGGTTTTAGATTAATAAATAGGATTAAGTAGGTTGAAAGGGATTATAGAAGGAATTAGGTTTGAACATCAATAGAGTGTTGGACTTAACAAGTAACAACAACTGAGTGTTGGTTTAAACATCAATTGACGTTAATAGAGTTTGTAGAAGGTTATAGATGGAATTCGGTAGAAGAATGGAGTCGTAGGAGGTTATAGATGGGTTTGGGAGATAGAAAGATAAGAGGTGGTGGAGTGGAGGGGAGAGAACAATTATGTTGGTGCCACTGTGGTTATGGTACAGTTTGGGTGATCAGTGATGGATACTGCGAGAGTGTCAGGAATTTTTGGAGGTTGTTTGGATTTTGTGCCAAAGAAGACGAGAGAGAGCAATTTTGAATGATGGGTTTTTGGCGGGAAAACAGGTGAAGGGTCTTCGAGAAGTTCTTGGGTCGCCTGCAACTCGAGATGAATAAAAACAAATTCTAATAATTTATTGATATTTGATAAAAATTTATCGAGAATTATATGAATAAGATGAGTATATTTGTTAGTAATCAAAGATATTAGTACAACTAGAATCATATTAAGTGTGTCAAGAACTATATGAAGAACATTAATGATTAATGATAATAGCAAATAGAAAAGAGAATGATGTGTTGGAGAGTTACTCTCGACAACTTATGATTATGAACATATGAACCTATGAACATATATATGTATCACATATGACAGATACTAATTTTGACAAAAATATAGAATCTGTTTGACAGGTTCGTTCAAATGGCTGAACCAACTCATATTGATGATAAAGGGATATACGAGAATCTTGAGACTTTGCAGGTTGATGTAACCATTTTTGCCCAACAACTGGGAGGTAGGTATATAGTGGGATCTAGTAGTGCGGATGCCGCTGGTTTGGACCAGTTTAGGGTGGTACCCAAGGTTGTTGAATTGTCTGAGGTTAGGTTACCGATACTTGGTGAGGTTTTTGAAAAGACCATTTTTTTATGATTTGGTCTCAACAGGGGGTCGATATAGTGATGAAAGGCTACATCTGACTGGTAATTATGAGTTTGATAAGAAAGATCCTGGGGAGCCTTTAAAGAGAATGACATTTCATTTAGGTGTGTGGTGAGATAATTTGTAATTGTCGATGTTGTAGATGTGGATATTGTGTATTATGTATAATTTTGTTTGTATTTGTGTGTAGCTTTGAAGGAGGTCAACAAAATTTTGGAAGTTAGAAAAGAAATTTACAGGGTAAGGAAGGGGTTTTTTGGCCGGATTGACAATTTGGTTATCGACCAGAAGTTTGTGGGTACGCTGTTCAAGGACGCAGGGTTCAAAAGGTCGAGGGCCAAAGGTGCTGAAATCCCAGTAATTGCGGTCCTTTAGAATCCATTTTTTGCCTTTATTTATAGTAGATACAAGCAGTTTTACAAAAAGAAAAAAATAGTCTCCTATCCCGGGGGAAGTGGGTGAACTTCGCGGATCTTTAACAGTTCTTTCTTGTCCAGGCTTCAACGGTTACTTTTGGTAAGTCGAGGACTCATGGTATCTTCTAGAATGCTGAGTTGTCTTTTATTATACGATGTTGAGCTACCTTCGATTATATCATGCTGACTTATTCTTGTCGAATCTGGGGAATATGCTACTACAACACTGTTGTCATATGTTTTTCATTTCGCTTCATATGTTCTTCATGTTCCTCATCCTCAAGTTCCTGTTCACCAAATGGATGTTAAAATTACTTTTTTGAATGGTAACTTGGATGAAGAGATTTACATGGACCAATCTGAGGGATTTATCATGCCTGGTCATGAACATAAAGTCTGTAAATTGGTAAAGTTCTTATATGGTCTGAAAATGGCACAAAAATAGTAGCATGAGAAATTTGACAACTTAGTCATCTCACGTGGTTTTAGAATTAATGAAAGTTACAAATGCATTTATTACAAGGTTGTAGATAATGCTTGCACTACTATATGCTTATATGTAGATGACTTGCTGGTTTTTGGATCTAACATCTTTGTTGTTTATGATGTTAGGAATCTACTTAGTCAAAATTTTAACATGAAAGATTTGGGGGAAGCTAGTGTAATTTTGGGAATTAAGATTACTAAAACTGAAAGTGGTATAACTTTAAATCAATCTCATTATATTAAGAAGATTTTGAAGAAGTATAACTGTTATGGCTAAAAACATGTGTGTACCCCTTACGACCCTAGTCAAAATCTATTCAAGAACACTAGTGACAGTGTTAGACAAACTGAGTATGCTAGTATCATTGGTAGCCTTTAGTATTCTACTGATTGTACTCGGCCAAATATTACTTATGTAATGGGGGCATTATGAAAATTTACTAGTTGTCCTGGTATGGGGAATTAACATGCTATAGAAAGGGTCATACGATATCCAAAAAGAGCCTTAAACCTAGGAATATACTATGAACAATTCCCCACTGTCCAAGAAGGGTTTATCGATACAGATTGGAACACCTTATCTGAAGACTCCAGGGCTGTAATATCTTTACAATTGCTGGTGGGGCAGTTTCATGGAAATTCAAAAAAAACCATTTTAGCCCAATTTACGATGGAGTCAGAGCTGATAACACTGGTAGCTGCCAATGAAGAGGATGATTGGTTGAAAAACCTTATGTTAGATATCCTTTTATGAGATAAGCCAGTACATGCCATACTTATCCACTGCGATAGTACTGTAGCTATTATAAAAAGTGCAAAATCATTATTACAATGACAAGAAATAACAAATACGTCGTATGCACAACACCGTTAGAGAAAAACTTACTTCCGGGGTTGTAAGAGTGGATTTTGTTCATTTGTTCATTTGTTCATTCTGAAGCGAACCTTGCTAATCCTTTAACGAAAGAGTTAGCACGGGAGAAGGTGTCGAACACCTCAAAAGGGATGGGGATAAAGCCCGTGTAGTTAGAACATCAATGATTGTAACCCAACTTATAGACTAGAGATCCCAAGAAATAGGTTCAAATAGAAATACAAGTCATATGGTGATTGAGAAGAATAATGCACTTTTAAGAAGTGGTATTTACTCCTAGTTCATCCCTATACAACATGATATCCTGTAGCGATTTAAGGATAAGTTATTTTATAACTCTTAATGAGGGTTATATTCTATGTGGAGTGCAGTACCTAGCTATAAGAGTACTACTGAAAAATTCACCTCGATGATTATGGAAGTGAGGCCGCTTCCTATGGAAACCTGGCCAAGTTCCCTAGAGCTCTTATTAGAACTGGGATACAAGCATATGGTCGTATAACACTGGCATCTTTTCGAACTTTGTACTATAAAAGTTTTATGTGGTGTGACATAGTTTTGTACCCTCCAGAATTAGAGTTCAAGATGAATGTCACTATAATCTCTAGTACTTCAAAAGTATATTCATTAGGTAAAGGTTTAACTCGAAAGATACCTCTACTTGCACACAACTTTGGATTCTAGCTCAGATTTGTTTTCTTGATATAGTGAGATATTGTTGGGTTTATATCTCTAAGATAAGTATACTAGGAGTGGGTTTTTAGTTCCACATTGCTTAAAGAAGTTTTGAACTTGGATTTTAAACTTTGGTTTTTAACTTTGGCCATTCTGGAAGAATTGATTTGGTCAATTCTAACTGTTTGCTCTAACTTCTTCAGCATGACATGCTATCATTTTGCCATTATGTCGCCAACGTTTTCCTTCAATTTCAAACGTTTTGTGCTGATGTGTCACACATTTACTCTTGCTAATGTTATGATCGTGTATATAAAGAGACTTTGTGCCTCAGTATTTTATCCTCAATCAAAACAAATTTTTCTCTTTTCTTGAGTATGCCCTCAGTTCTAGAATTTGAGTAAGACTAGAATGTGCAAAGTATTCGAATGTCCTTCTTTCTTGAAAGAGAAGTTCCTATTCTGCAATTTTATCCTGGAGGTGATGCAACAATCAACTATTTGTAAAGGGTAGTACGGTGAAACGTCTTAGAAATAGAGACCTAGTCCGCGACTCAACATCTTCTGATCATCAATTTCATGTTTGCCCTACGTCATGTTCATCTTATTGTTTTATTGTTGTTCTAATCCATTGAATCTCCATTTTTTGCATAGGAAACATAGCATATTTCTATTACATTATATATGTCGTTAAAACAAATTATTTGAACTCTGGATGAAAAGAGATTTTCGTTGTATGAGGTTGTTAGTGGTTTTGTCCCATTGTGTTGTAATATAGGTCATTAGAAAGAGATATGTTTGAGTTAGAGTTTCATTTCATATTCTCTTTACTGTAATTATTTAAAGAACCAACTATTTATGTATGTCTGGTGATATAAAGTTTGATTGGTATATCACGGCTATACCATCTAAGAGTAAGATTTCCGCTGATTTAACTACATATTTAAAATCTCTGACTAAACTTTTACATGATCTTTGGTATGCCATTACCTACTATGATTTGCATGTTCTTTACGCAGTATAATTATCATAATTTAATTTATACTTATATTTTGATTATGTCATAATATCAATTTGAGATCCGTGGTCTAGATTGTTTTGAAGTCGCCAAAGTGACCCAACTATTATGATGCTTAGATATCGAACCAAATATATGTTTAAAAAAATGACTTCACGTAATACGATTTATTTATCTCAAAATATTATGGATTAGTCCAAAGGTGAATCAATTTTTGCGAGATTAATAAATTAAAATATGGCAATTTATATATGTTCTAGGTTGATTTGGAACTAATAACCAAAAGGTGAAGGGCCCTATCAAATTTAGGATACATGTTTAATTAGTCCTATTAAATAACTGTCATAATTATTTAAGTGAACACTTTATATGTTACCGCTTAGACCCAAAGGTTAACTTGTGATTATATTATTAGTTCATTATTGAAATATAATATGTTCTTTATTTTACTATATTTTAACTCATGCTTATTTATCTATAAATCATAGCATTACTATTTGAGAGGTTTTAATTATTTTGCAGTACCGAACCCTGTGTCTCTACATTCGTATGCTTCGTTTGTTTTAATTCTCAATCGAACTAATGTTTTAAACTGGAGTAAACAAATTTAGTTTTTCTTAGGTGCTCTGTATCTTGATTTAACACTCTTAACTATAAATCCTGCTGATCTTTCTTGCGAAAGTAATGCAGATGAGGAGACTTTCCATAAAGCTTGGGAAAGGTCGAGCATGCTAAGCCTTATGCTTATGCGGATGACCATAGCGACTAATATAATGTCCTCACTCCCATATTTAGTCTTATGTTTTAGCTAACTATGGTTATTAAGGAGGCGCGCCGGGATGAACTTTTTCATGTTGGTATTCAGGTGAAGCAGAGATTAGTAGAGGCCATCACTGATCTGAGTGGTCAGAAGAACTTGATTTCTGAGGCATAGGTGAAGAAGATGAGTTTGAATATTACAGCTCATCCTAAGTTGTATGGTTTTGTGTAGATTAAAAAATATGCAGAGTTGAAGATCATAAAACAATGTACGTTAAAGTTTGCGATCACTAAAAATTTTATTAACGAAGGGATGTGTGAGGTGCTTTCTTTATATATGTGTTAGGTCATTTTGGGTAGCCCTTATCTTTGGGATTGAGATGTGATTAATTACCATAGAGATCATAAGTATTATCTTGTGAAGGAGGGAAATGAGTTCCATATCAATGCTTGAAAGAAGTATGTCACAGCGGAGAATTTAGTAATGGCGACTCAAGTGAAGAGGTTGGTTAATACGAGTGGCAAGTTTGGGTTATTGGTACGACTGATTCAAGTTGGTACGATGGCTAAAGTGTTGTCTACTTTGAAAATGTTTCTTAAGCAACAAACAGAAATGAAGAAGTTGTAAGAGGAGTTTGTGGTAAATTATGATCACATACCGTTATAATTTTTAGCTACATAGTCTAAGCTATAACAAACTTGCCATTGAATTTGATATCATATCTACAACAATTTACCTTGATTATCAAGTATAAGAAAGGAGTGGACAACAAAATGGCTAACATGTTATCTCGACCCCCCACTGCCGACTATTTTTGCTTTATTGGTAACTATGCAGATATAAACTATTGTTTCATCTGAGTTTATTATAGGATATTATGTTAATAAAGAGCTTATTGTGATTCACCAAAAGTTGCTGCTAGGCAAGACATGTGAGTATGAATTGAAGGATGGTTTGATTTATAGGGGAACTTTATTATGTATTCCTGAGGGTGGAAACCATTTGCATTAGATTAGAGAGGCCCATTGTTCCCAGTTATAAATCATTTTGGGGTTGAAAAGACTCTTCTAAATTTATGGTATTATGTCTATTGGCCAAAGATGCAAGTAGATGCGGCTCGTGTAGTTCGTGGTTGCGTACTATGCAGTACATCGAAGCCTTCTAATCATAAATTTAAAACCGTATTTACCATTACCAGTACCTAGCCGACCTTGGAATATCATATCGATCGATTTTATAGGGTGGTTTACCCATGACCAAGTGTAAGAATGATTATCTGCTTGTGGTGGTAGATCAATTTAACAAGGTGATAGTTCTTATTCTATGCCAGAAGACGATTACCAGGGAAGGAGCAACACAATTATTTTTCAAAGATGTTTAAAGGTATTTCGGGATCCCTTCTTCTCTTATTTATGATAGGGATAACAACTTTTTAGAACATTTCTAGAGATCGTTATGGTGGATGATGGACACTAAGTTGACGTGAAGTATCGTGTTTAATCTGCAGACTAACAAGCAAATAGAGGTATCGAATCGCACTTTGGTTCATTTATTACGGGGATTCCATTCTAAGCATCCTTTGACTTGGGATGAGATTTTGCCGTATATTTAGTTTGCTTTTAACCGGGTGATTCATGGTTCCACTTTGAAGTCTCCTTTTGAAGTTTGTCTTGGGTACTTGCCTTAAAGCCCCTTTGATATATCTTTTAGTCTTGGTGATAAAATGGTATCGGGGAAGGAGGAAGAGGAACAAGTTAAAGCTTAGCATTTTATTAAGAAGAAGAGTAAAGTTCATGAGGCGATTAAAGAACAATTGAAGAAAACTCAACTGAAGTATAAGCCTCACCATGATAAGTATCGGGTCAAATGTATATTTCAAGAGGGCGATCTTGTTTGGTTGTATTTGGGTAAGGAATGACTAAAGAGCGAAGGTAAGAAGCTCAAACCTAGTTTTTTATGGTTCGTTTACAATACTCAAGAAGATTTGTGATAACGCATTCCAATTGGAGTTGCCACCATTTATGAAGATGTATTCGGTGATTAATGTCGAGTATTTGAAACTCTTTAAACCGTTTCTCCTTGATGAAGACTCTACAATCGGCACTCGCTTACCGTCAGTTGATGACATATGGAACGAAAGAGAAGATCCATTACAGGAAAATAGTATTATCTTGATTATGTTGTTGTGGTATATATGGTATAAGTGTTTTTCCTCAGATTGATCTTCGACTTGAACTACTTTAACCTGCATCTTGTAGCTACCATTTTTATATCCTTCTAGGTCGACAATGTACTCGTGCATTCTCCTTTCTTTGAAAATATATTCCAGTAACCTTTGTAAAGCATAATAGTTGTCAATTTCAAGATGGTTTACCTTATGATGCATGCAGTACGATTTGCCTTCAATCGGTTCTAGGGGTTAAGATACACGATAGAACTTGTCCTTTGCGAGTATGAGAAAAATTGATAAAATCCAAACATTCATCTTGGGGAGGACTGATTTGGGTTATAATTTGCCTTCAAAGATTTGCCAGTGCTTGTTTTGGCATGCTATTGATAACCCTGATCCTCCTACGGTTCACTGTTATGCTTTGTGTTTTGACCTTTCATGGTTAGGACGGATTTAGTTGATTTATGCCTTTTAGTCATCATCCTTTTTCAGATCGACATACCCATAGACCTTGGTAATCATGTCTTACAAGGTCGAGGGTTTGTTTAAGAAGAGATGTTCCTTTACTTTGCAATCGATCTATAATGCATTTGTAAATACAAAAATGGTTATTTTCTAATCAAGATTAATAACTTTGCGTGCGAGCTCCAAAAATTTCTTTACAAAGACCTCGAGAATCTTTCATTGAGACTGTTTAAGACTAATAAGAGAGTATAAATTCTCTTCTTTAACTTTATTGTGAGCATATGTCTTGACAAAAATCTTCTGTAGTTGGTCAAATATGAGGATAAAATCTTCAGGTAGAGAATGGAACCAACGTAGCGGTTCTCCCTGTAGACTTGTGATGAACAGACAGAATATGATTTAGATTTGAATATAATCCCACTGAATCACGAAATTGTTAAATGTGTTCCTTTAGATAAGTGCTTTTGTATTTACATATCTTGGGAGTATAGAAACCTAGTGGTACTTCCATATCAAATAACACTTTAGCAATCAGATGCGTTGATCCATGTATTCTTGTGTGACGTACTGATGTGGTGCTTAGGTGACCTGGTGAGTTTATCAGGGATTATGAGTACCGGTGCCTTGGCTCAAGTGTTCGCGTGCTGGTATCCTGGGTTGAGGTCATTGCTCCTCCTCCTGACGATTGGAAAGTTGGGGACCTCTACTAATATCAGACGGATCTTCTCTTCCCAAATGAATTGAAGCTTGTGGTTCATTATGAAGACCTCTGGAAATGGCTTTGCGGTCAAGGACTAATTGACGCTTGAGCTCAATACATTTCTTTATTTTGGCGTGAAGGTTTGCCCGTTGTTTGGCGAACTGATCTGGGTAGACTAAAAGATAGAGCTAGACTACTGTTGCTGGTCGTTTGGAAGTGACCATGATTGGAAATGAATAGTTAAGAAAATGTATGCCTTAGGATATCATAGAAAATGTCTTCCTTCCCACAGACGGTGCCAAATGTAATGGCCAAATTTTGTAGTAGCTCAAAATTAGCTCTTATACCAAATGTACCTGTGGCAAGAATTAGTATAAAAGACTAACACAGGTGATTAGCATAGAAACCTTTGAGTATGTGAAAACCATGGCCTTTATTTTAGGATTTAGTAACTGTATCTTTATTACTTGAGGCTGATATTTGATTATAAGTTTTAACCTCTTAAGTTAGAAAATATAGGTCGTGTAATATGAAATTCTTGGTCCTTTCTCCTCTGGAGCTCATTCTTTTTATAGACCTTACTCTTAATTCGATATCATGTTGAGTCACGTTCTCCTGAAAATGAGGCAGGTAGTAGTTGAATATGTAACTTCTAGTTCATGAGAGATAAGTGTCTTTGACTTGTTCATATTTTTTATAGTGCTCGATCCACGTTCTTTATCAGTTCATGGTCCAAGTGTCATTGCTGATTGTATATGTCATGTGTATAATGCGTAAGTCTAGTATTGAGGTAGTTCGTGTTTAGAATAGGTCGAGGGATAGGTCCCTGTAACCAGTTCATGTTTAAAGTAGTTTGAGGGATAAGTCCCTATACCAACAACTTCATATAGTGATTTGTAATGTGGATGTAAGAACACGCTCCTACTACCTACAATCTTGGGAGTCACCTTCGATCCCCCATTCTTAGACAAGTACATCACTGGGGGAGCTCGTTTGATGACCCACAAGTCACATCAGGGGTACATAAATCGAAAAGAATTCTATATGGCAGGCCCACATGGAAAGGTAAAGCCTAAAACCCTACAAGGGAAATTTAGTCTTTACACATGTCACGTAAACCCGAGTGCCTCTAGTTCTAAGACCCTACCTATAAATAGAGAGGGTGAGGGACCTAAGAGAGGACATTTTTCTTTAGAACCTCTACCTTCATCTACCAAAGCTTAACTACTTTAGAGGATGAGGGAAGAGAGACCTATAGAGAGTTAAGTGGTGCCCTTCTCTATTGAGATGTGTCAATCCTCAAACTAAGAGTAACTTATTATCATCCCTTAGAAGGCCTTTGGGACTATAATGGAGGTCATACTTAGATTTGAGTAATTTGTGTATTTACCTCTCATCTCATATTGGATACACCTGTTAATTACAAATCAACTCTAAAAAAGATGAGAATGGCAATAGAATATTCTTGAGAAACAGTTATGCATTATGACTACTAGCTAGTTACCAAAATTATTAACTTATGGTAGTTATTGGTACCTTAAGTTCCAGCTTGAGGAGATTTAAAATACCATCTTACGGTACCCATTCATACCTTAAGTGGCAACTTGAGGGGGAGCTAAAGCATCAACTATTGGTAACTTGAGGGTAACCAAAAGTAGCAACTTATGGTACCTTTTGGTACCTTAAGTTACAACTTGAGGGGAGCATAAAATACCACTTTACAATACCTCTTGGTACCTTAAGTGGAAAATTGGGGGGGGGGGGGGGGGGGGGGGGGGGGGCTAAAGTACCAATTTACGGTAGTTTTTAAGTTGTAACTTGAGGGGGGCCAAAAGTACCAACTTACGGTACCTATTGGTACCTTAAGTGGCCACTTGAAGAGGACCTATAGTACCAACTACTGGCAACTTAAGGGGGCCTAAAGTACCAAGTTACGATGGCTTTTGGTACCTTAATTTGTAACTTTAGGGGGGGTCTAAGGCACTAACTTATGGTAAATTTTGGTACCGTAAATGTGGGCAGTAGTAAAACTAGCAGCATTCGGTGATAAAACCCATAATGAAAAACTCTCGAATCATCCAAACTATACATCGATCTTCAATTAAGCACTACTTTAAAAAATCTTATTAACGCCATAAATATTTGTCATTAGTTATATATTAACGACAGATATTATGTTGTAATAAATTGTCGTTATGTTATGACAAATGAATATATCATTGTCAAAAACAAATATATATATATATATATATATATATATATATATATAAGTCACGCCCCAAAATCCAGTAATCGGTAGCTAGACCCATTACTGAGATTCGAGGATGTGCAGGTCAGGGAATCTAAAGATTTGCCCCACGAACAACCGAGCCGTAGACAAATTCTGGCTCAATTATTCACAATAGTATTACAACAGAGTAATAAGGAAAATAGAAATAACAAAAGACTAAGATAACAGAATCTAAACGTAAGATTCTACAAACCACTACGCAGCAAGCCTGACAGCAATAACTGGAGAATGAGCCTCCAGCTCAGCTCCCTAAAGATCACCACAGTAACAACTAAATCCTGAAACAACCTGCCACTGAAAGGAAGATGCGAGAGTGAGCAAACAACGAGCTCACTAACTCCCAAGAATGGCTAAACAATTATACTAACCAATGAGATGGATATAAATATTAATGATAATTAGATATAAAAATATCTAACGATAAATAATATATATATCTAAATACCAAGGATATCTAATAGGTATCTAATAGGTACATAACTAGTCCAATAATTATATGTAACTATACTATAAGTGTATATATACATCTCGAGCAAAAGAGTGCAAGGACCATGGCCACACTCCTGTCCCAAGGACTACTAACTACACTCTAATCACTACCGTGGCCCTCAGCGCCACAAGCAACCAACCTACCTCAGGAATACAATCATACACGAGGGTAAATACCCTCGGCTCATAATAATCCAATAGGATTACCCAAATCCCAACCAGGCACAACCCCGAAGCTATCACAAGCTAAGCGAGGTCGCCCACAACCAGATACCAGCCTAAAGCTTACAGAAACCAACCAGACTAATTAACCTAATAAATTACTTGAATACAGAAGATGGAGGAATAGATACGGAGAGGAGAGGAATCGATGCAGAAGGAAGATGAATCTAATTACACGGCAAATCAATTAGGAGAAGAAGAATTTAATAAGCGGAGAAGAATATGAGGAACTAGGATAATCCCATAATTATCCCAATGCAATGATATCTTATGATGATGATATGATGGAATGAGATAATCTTAAGATTATCCCAAGTGCAGTAGATTCTATTTTAAACGTAATGCAGAAGGGTTAAGGATTTCTACTAGAAGAACCTACGAAAAGGAAGTATGCAGAGATGCAATGATATGCTTGATGATGATGATGATGATGCAGCATGATTTAACGATGTCAACCCAAAGGGCTAGCCCCCATGACTAAAGTGGGCTGACAACTGCTGAAAAGGGATTTACCTTATCAGATATTGTTAGATACAAGGGTACGATGTACTGCATTAGCTCGACCAGACTAAATGATATTAGCTCAATCTATCAAATCCCACGGAGCCAACGTCCGAGCTATATATACATTCTGAGGCATTTCAACCTACCGGATAAGCCCTGTACCGGATAGTAAATACTGTCTCATACCAGCCCATACTCCCGAATGGGTGACTAGGTATAATAGTATCCATCCTGGACCCACCTTCTATTTTAATCCGATTTAAAGAATTCCTGAACCTCTCGAGGGTCAGCCGATGCGGAGTTATTTATGTATCCAATCGCAGTAAGATAAGGAGATAATATATTATCTATGGATGCAAGCAAAAAATCTTAAAGACTGAAACACAACCACTGCTAACACAGCCAGCACACAATAAGATAACCACCTGCCTGAGAGCGTGGCAACCAAAACTAATACAGATGCCCTCCTATAACTTAGCTGCACCATCTAAACCTAGATAAAATAGCAACTTAACCGTCACGACATCTAAACAACATCAGTCTCTAAGATTCCATAAAGCAATATGATTACCATCAAATGTTACAGTACTCTAGCTGTCAACATAGACTAGTACTCATGGGGTGACCTACAAGTGTCCAACAAGTTGCCAACAATCCCCAATAATAGAACTGTTCACAATCCTCCTAATCATGTACATAAGTCACCAGTACGGATGTACATAAACCGGATTCAACAGGAGGTTTCAGTCGCATTCCAACATCTTGGGTGACGTATAACTTCATAAACCACCTGGCTCAGCCGCGTACCTCACTGCACCATGCTGTCTTACTTCCTCCTAGATGACGGAAGGGAACACAGCCCTAACAACCTCATCCTGGGGAAAGAAGGCTTGCAGTTAAGCTCTATCAGCTCTGAGAATCATGAGGACACTAAGTGCCACAACATGATAACCAAACAATCCTAAGGTAAACTATCAGAAGTTCAACATCCACAACCAACCAACCACCACGGACAAGCCGTCTGCTCACCATCAACAACCAACAGTTCAGGAGATACCACACTCCCACATGGAATCCAACATTCCAAACAACCACCAATCACAACGACAGTGCTCAAAGACCAGGCCTCGAGAACATAGAGTACACCTAGACTAGTCCTAAGACTAATCAAAACAATAGCAGGCAAGAGGACGAGCTCCGAATCGTAGACCATGTCTTACTGAAGCTATGTCGCCCCAAGACTACCCTGGAACCAAGTCCAGCAACCTAAACAACCAAGGTGTTATACTATAAGATGAGAACTATAGTCTCTGAACTACACTATCTCAGAGAAATGGTGGCTAAACCACACGCTGTCCATAAGTCTCTACTAATCGTCAAACCTAGTTACTAGTGCCCTGAAACAAGCCGGGCACCCTAATAACTAACCAACAATACCACACTCAAGATATTATATATATATATAAAGCGACGCTGAGGCGTTGTAACCCACTGAGAAATGCCTTTGCTCTCAACCTCAATGAAGAAAAAATTCGTGATAACCACCCTAAATAAAATCGGTCTAAGAGGAATCTCATGAGTTATCGTCACATCGACGACAACTGAGAACAACCAGCTATGATTAAACATAACCTACATGTTCTATATAGTAACTAAACTTATAACTAACTCGGGTTTTACTAACTTATCAAACCCTTAACTACTCTCGCCTGAGGTATGCCAAACAGATAACCAGTGAATGTGTCCTAAGCAATTAACCCATATACTAACATAATCACGGTAATAAATATGATAAACTATGTGATACAATAACTCACAAATCAATATAATGGTCTAGTTATTAAGGAAGATAAAACTCGCCTGATAATAATCCAAGTCCGGCAGAAACCAACTCAGAAAACCAAACCTAGGATCGACGACGAGGCAATCGGAACAACGAACAAGCTACCACAACCAATAACAACAACAAGTAAACAATCAATTCAAGAAAATGACATCAAACCCAAACCCTAGAAATCTAACCTACCCCGAAATCGAGCGAAAGGAATCGGGAAAACTTACCGAGGATAGGAGCGAAGCTTGCGACGAAGCGGGCGAAGAATCCTCAAGCGATGAGGAAGAGTGGATCAAGAGTATGGAGGAGAGGGGAATAGGTTAAGGAGAGGAGAAAGAGAAAAAGAAAATGAGAGACTAGAACCCAAAAAAAACTGAAAATGCGCCTCTGTTCGAATAGGAAATGATCATGTTCGAACAGAGTGAACTATATTCGAACAAAGACAAGTCCTGCTCGAATAGAACTGGTCCTACCCCAAAAAATACACCCCGGAAGCACAACGGATTACCCCAGACACCTCATAATCACCCCAAACCACCCTCACTACCACACAAGTACTGCAACAAGTCCAACAAGGGTTTTCCAAAGTAAAAACACCACCTCCACCGCCTTACGGCCACCAAAATGCCTAAGCCCCCAAAAAAGAATCTTTTCCTCAAGAAACTCCAAAAACCTACCGGCCAATCCAACGGCTCACCGGAGCCACCCCAAACTATAGAGACACTAATAAAACATCACTACCAAACTTTTTAAGGGTTCCTGAGGTCTAAACACCACCTCCACCACCTAATGGCCACTGGAACTCCTAAAACCCAGAAAAATGAATCTAACGGCTAGAAACTTATCCGAAAGGAATATATGGATGCGGAATGGATAGAAAAGACTCGTGAGGAATAATATACAAATGTATGACGTGTTGGAGTGTATACAGAAGCTTAACGGAAAATAAAAGGAATCTTTTCTGAAGAAATGGACAGAAAGGAAGAAAATGGACAGAAAGGAATAAGAATGGACAGGAGGAATCTGACAAGCCAGATAATAGGGGAAGCATCAAGGAAGCCAAAATCTACCCTAGGATTCCCTGAGATCACACCACACCATTACACAATAATGACGCACAACCACCAAGCCACAACGGGCTCCCAAAACCAAAACACAAACACTTCCGCCCCGAAACCACCGAAACCAATAGAACTACCAAAAGGAATCTAATACAAACCTACCAAAAGAAATAACACTGATGCATAACGAATAACAATATATGAATAATAGTAACAATACGTAATAATAAACAAAAAAAATACCCTAAAATTCTGGGACATTACAATATATATATATATATATATATATATATTTATATCAATTTGATGGGGATATATTGATCCATTTATATATTTACGAAAAATATATATGCCATTTTTATCAAAGAACAACCATTTTTTAATCGAAATAAATAACCTCCAACCCCTCAAAAATTTGACTTAGATGGACTTACCGTCAACCTCTCATAAATTTAAGCGCTCTATCCGTTTGGAGCTTATAGTCCATAAAAAATCAAATCATCCATTTTGATTGCTACTGAGTAATCAAAGCTTTACGGTAATAAAATAAAATGACCGAAACATACTATCCCAAAATTTAGCAACCCAAAGTCAGTTGGATTTAGCAATAATCAATACCCAGCGATCTTCAATATTATTGGATTTAGAGATTTGCTTAAATGCGAGTCATGGACACCATGTTGAGCCCAAGTGGCAATTTGTTGTAACTCCTCCAAAGTTCTAAACCTACCTAAAAATAGGTGAGTCTATAATCATTAATACTTTAATATTTATGGTAAAGATTAAGAGGAACCTGGTCAAGGAATAAAATAATCTGAATGGCAGGCCATCTCTACATTCTTTTCTAATCAGTTTGCTAACTGCTTCACCACAACCAACAGCAACAAATGCAGACTTTATATAATGCAGGCTTCTTAATTTGAAGATAGAGTATGAGACATAATGTTACACATAATGTATTAGGCTTCACGTTAGGCATATGACTTCATGCATAGGGCACAACCTCTCAAAGTTCCAACACATATAGGGAAAAGTAAGAAAGAATCGTATAAGCTCTAATCAAATTAATAAGAAAGAATCATATAAGTTCTGATGGAATTTCTATCTCTCTCAAACTTTTAATTACTCGCCCCTAAAAAATAAAATAATCCCATAGTTATTACATAAAAAAATTCTTAATCATTAACAAGAAAATATGTCCACAACTAAAGATTCCATTTTTTTTAATTTATGATGTAAAAAAAATGAATAAAGAAAATATGGTACCTTAAATATGTATGCAGATTATGTCTCTAGGATTTTGTTGAGCTGCACCAACCTTAAATATAAAAGGAACACGAGAAATGAACTTTAAATACCCACACAAAAATATGAAAATAATTCAATTTATCTCATTAGGATAGACATATCATTCCTTTCTAATAATAGACAATAATAATTACATCACATCAATAGCTTTTTCTCGTACCTACTTACTACTCACATGAGAATAGAAGACCCGGCATGAGTCAACAAATGACCAAATTGAGCGAGATTTGCCATACTAAATGTCCTTCCGCGTATAAGCTAATCTACAAATGTTGAAATACCTTGAGCTTCATGTGGCCAAACTATGAGTTTGGCATCTTAGAACCTCACAAGAACATCCCATACATAGTTTCATGTCCTGCAGACTGAAATAACCTACTTAAGAGATTAAATAATCTTGCTTCCAATGTCAAGCAACAAGTCTCCAAATTATATGAAAATTGAGGGGCCTATTTAGCAACCAAAGGAGAATAATAATGCAAACAAGCAATATAATAGTAAAAAGGACTTCTTCTTAATAACTAATAAGAGATAGATGGTTGGTTAAGGGTTTATCGATTAAATACCTGTTTGAATAGTTTATCTTTCATAAATTCAATTTGGTCAAGGCCTAAACCTAAATATAGCAAATTAGAGCCAGTTTGTCAAAAAAAATATATGTAACAAAAGTGGTAAGATACAACCTGGTCCTGCTTCAATGAACTTTGTTAGGGTAAAATAAATAGTTTCATGTCCAAAAACTTGTCCATAGAACACATCTCATGAAGGTCTTGATAAGTGCATAAGCTCATAATTAGGTTTATGTACATCAAACTCAGAACCCGCTAGTCCAACCTTTTGTCTATCTATGTAATTTGCCTTCACACTTAGACCATTATTTCTTAAGTTATATATCCAAGGAAGAGATAACCACTTTCCATGCCTCCCACATATATCCACCCAGTAAACTGAATCTTATAATATAAATACCATAACTTAGTACCCTCAGGCCCAAATAACCATGCAAATTAAAAATGAAAAATAAGTCTTATATCTATTTTTAGTTTCTTAAAAAAGTTGGGTTATCAATCTAACCTCAAGATTACCCTCGAATTTGATGTAGAATTCATAAGCACCAATAAATACCCAAGCTGAGTAATCTAGCAAAAATATTCCTCACATGTCTTACCTAAAGAATATAAAATTATAATGGGAACAAAATTACCTAGTTAAGCAATGTGGGTAGATTAACAACAACCACAACACACCTTGCTGATAAAATCTTCTTTGTGGAAATTGAACTTGCTTCCTTCGTAATTATTCTAGACTTCAATATCTCCCATGTTTAGAATCCTTTTAACTTCAATTAGGAATTAAGGGAAAGATTTGTTACAAAATGCGCGAACATCGAATAAAAACCTAAATCGAGATTGATGTTACGAAGACTTAATTTCACATATTATAATCAACACCATACTTCTCTAATTTAGTTAATTTGAAGCCCTATTAGTAAGCCCTTGTTCATCATATGAATTGATATTAGAAAAAAACCCATTATTACAGAACATATATAGTTACAAAAACCGCAAAACTACGATAATAATTGAGTGAAAGAGAGAGAGAGAGAGAGAGATGAATCTGTTAATGAAAAGATAAGTATCTCAAAGTTAGATTTAGCAAACGGGTCAGGATTGGGTTATACGGGTCAAGTCATTATGAGTTCATGGGTCAGAAATGCAAACCCAAACTTAACCCGTTTAGTTAAATGGGTCAATAATACAAACCCAAATTCGACCATTTTGACTTATTTAAATATTAATTCAGGTCTCGGCTGGGTTATGGGTTTTAACCTCAGTTGACATGATTTTGTGAGAGTGGGTTTACTGAAGCTTTTATTGGTAGGTATTGGTGTTACATGTATTCTCATATTATGAGTTCAATAATGGAAGTGGAGATTAAATGCCCATTCTGTGAGAGTGGATTTATTGATAAAATGGGTAGTCATAAAGAAGAGGATGAGAGAATGAAATTGAGATGAAATCAAATTAAATTTTATATGTTTATGGGTAATAATATCACATAAACAACTCCTTAGGCCCAGAACTTACTTGAAATGATGGATAATAATGTAAAAATAATAAATTATAATTGGCCCGAATCAAACTTAAACGGGTCACGGGTCAACCCAAAACAATTAAGATAAACCTTAACCCGACCGATTTATTAAATGGGTTAGGCGGGTTTGGGTCAAATGACCCGCAAACTATTAAGGCCAAACCCAACCTGCTAGTAACAGGGTTGGGTCGGGTTGGCGGGTTATGGGTTACTTTGTCGGCTCTACTCAGAGTTTTGCTATCTTCCAAGGATTATAGGGAAGAAGGGAAGGGGAGGGATCGAGTTGCCAAAGCAAGAGAACTAGACAGGCCAATTTGATACAAAGATTTGGTTTCCAAATTATATGGTACTAAAACGACATACAATAATGTCACAAACAAATACAAATTCGACGCATATAAATGACGTGAATAAAAGGGACACATTCTCTAAACTACAACGTATTTGCTCAATTAGCAACAAATTAAATTGTCGATAATGTTGTTGGTTTAACGACATATACAATAGTCGCAACTTGCTTGTGCATAAATGATGCTAATCAATTGTTTTCACATAGTGGGGTACCGACATCTTTGATGGACATCAGAGAATTTGAGAAGAGTTTTAGATGCTAGGATTTGCGTTGGATTGAGAAAATAACATATTGCAGAGGGACATAAAAATTGAGAGAGAAAAAGAAAGAGAATCAAAAAAACAAGATAGAAGTACACGAATGGTAGAGATAGGCGTAGGTAAGATAACGAGAGAGATAGGTACTCTTAAAATAGATAAAAAGAGTAAGAGTGATGTTGAAGAGAGAACAATGAAGTGAGAGGGATGCCAGAAATAAGTATGCCGAAGAGAAAGAGAGAGAGAAAGATAGAGATTAGATGCTGCCTCTACTATTTGTTTTTTATTTGACTTTTTAACTTTCTTTTTAATTACTAAATCTGCAAATCATGCCTTATAAGAGATGCGATAAGTTTGGGGTTGCTAACGCCTTTTACGTGTGTTGTCGTAATGTCCACCCAATTCCATAAGGACTACTTTCCATCATAGTAGAAAGCTGGAAGTAAACCTTAACCTCATTAACCAATAAGATTAGTTTCCAATTAGGACTTGGATCATCATAATTAGAATCCCATAATTACTAAAAGACTCATAGTCATGTAGGCCACAATAAGTCTTACATTCTCCCTCTTGGCCCATATGAAGTAGTTTTGAAAATCATACTCAATAAAACTTAAGTTTGCAAAAAAATTGACTTAAAATGGGTTCAACGATGAAATAACTGACGTGTGAGCATAATTTAAAATATATCCAAGCCATACTATCTTTATTGGTCATCATCATACCAATATCAAATAATTTACTAAAGCGAGTCATAGCGGTCTTGCGTAAATTTGCGACACATTTCCTTCCATATACTACAACAATAATAAACTATTTAACTTGGTTCATCAGTGAGCTTTAACAGATATGCCTATAAAAGATCCATCAATAATGTTTTTGTCAAAAGACTTTCCTGTTATCATTTATCCAATCACATACATGTGTACGTATAATGGTAAACAAGAAAAGATCATAAATTTATTGTAATAAGATCTCAATAAGATGTATATAGAAAAATATCAAACTAAAAATCCATAACTATAAAAGAAAAAACATCATGGAATCTGCCCAAGATTTATACTCTGAACATGTTCCATAAATGTATTTGGCGGTAATCTCTTAGCCAATAGATCTACAATAATAAGCATTGTACTTATGTGTCTTATATTTACTCGTTGTTTCTGAACTAGCTCTTTAATCGATAAATATTATAGCTGCATGTGCTTTACACAGTGAGAATACTTATCATTCTTGGAGAAAAAGACTATTGCAGTATTATCACAATATATTCTCAGCGGCTTGGCAATAAAGTTGACAACTCCAGGTCCTGAGATAACATTCTGCAGCCATAAACCATAATTTATGGCTTCATAACATGCGGCAATCGCAGCCTCCATAGTAGATGAAGAAATACTATCTTATTTTGCACTCTTCCTTAAAATTGCCTCTCCAGTCAAATAACCAAAAGTAGACTTCCTACACATATCCAACAAAATTTAAGTCTCAGTAATCAATCACTTCTAAATGATCAGGCCTCGTAAATGTGAGCATGTAATCTTTTGTTCATTTGCAAGTACCTTGTAACTTTCTTTGCAGTTTTCCAATTGTGTATCTCAGGATTGATTTGATATCTACCCAGTATACCAACTGCAGTGGCTTATTTCACATCTTGAACTCAAGCTTCATCTTCGAACTACATATGAACTTTCGATCTCATCAACAAAGCACGTAGCATAATCTGAATCAAGACAGTAACATCAAGAAGCAAATATAACACAAATTTCTTTACCAACACTACAAGTCCATGAGGCTCATCGTGCTCCTGGTTGAGAGCCATCTTATAATAGCTTATTTCGTATCTCGGACTCAAGCTTCATCCTCGACCCCATTAGCATACAAGAAGCACTACTAAAGATATGTTTAGCATTTATTAGTTCGAGTCATCACTTTCAACCTCCACATCAACAGTTTGATTTATGTAAGTGTGCAGTCATCAATAGAGCTCTTATATAGCAAAAGAGATCAGAAATGTTACACAATCTTGTCAAAGAACATCTTACATATACTTTGTAATGTCCATCATTAAGAATATTAATGATCGTCGAACGGTCATATCATAAGACCTATAAATAGGACTAGAAAACTTCAGATTAAGGACGGGGAATTTTACATAGAAGAATCCTTACTCTAAAATTCCAGATACCTAGAGCACTCATTGTAATAAGTTAGCAATCTCAATAAGATCATCTTCTCTTTCTTAAAATCCTCAAGAGAGATCGTGGTTTTTAACCAATTCAAAGGTTTTCCACGCCAAATTATCTTGTTAATTATCGTTTACTATTCTTGAGCGTTCTAATCACATTTGGTGTAAAGGCTAAGTTTAAATCTCGGAAAGCTATTCACCAATGACAAAGCTTATATCTGGCCAAATACAAGTCTCCGCATACATTAGACTCCCCACGGGAAATGCGTATGGAATGTTTATCATCTATTTATGTTCTCATTCAGTCTTTTGGCATTGTATAAGGCTAAATTTATCACCTTTCTGAATTGGTGCATCACTAGCTGATTAATTTTCCATATTGAATCTCTCTAAAACTTTATTAATATAGGCTTTATGAGACAACCCTAACAATCATTTTTCTCAGTCTCGATAGATTTTGATTCCAATTATGTAAGATACCTCACCTAAATCGTTGATTTCAAAGTTCTTAGAGAGAAACTTCTTAGTTTGGTAAGGCGAACCAAGAATATTACTAGCAAGTAAGATATTATCAACATACAAAACCAAAAATATAAACTTACTCCCACTGACCTTGAGGTATACATATCTATCAACAATGGTTTCCTTAAAACCAAAGAGAGCAATGGTATCCTAAAACTAAATGTACTATTGGCGGGAAGTTTATTTAAGATCGTATATTAATTTCTTAAGCTTACAAACCATATTTTCTTTCCCCTCTTCAAAGAAACCTTTGGGTTGATTCAGATTGACTTCTTCATCTAAATTCTCATTCAGAAAAATAGTTTTCCTATCCATTTGGTATAACTCCAAATCATAATAAGCCACCAATACCACAATAATTGTAAGTGAGTCTTTCTTTGATATAGGTGGCAAGGTCTCCTTGTAATCGATGTCTTCTTTAAGTGTAAAACCTTTAGCCACAAGTCGGGCTTTATATCGTTCAATATTTCATGTTTGGTCTTAAGGACCCATTTGCAATAAACTTTTTTATATCTTTTTGGCAATTCAATGAGATCCCAAACTTCATTCTGGTCTATTTATTTTAACTTTTTTTTCAAAGCATCAATCCATTTAGGAGAATTACTACTATCCATGGCTTGTAAAAATTAAATCGGGTCTTTATAGTCCCAATGTCAAATTCAGATTCCTGTAAGTATACCATATAGTCATTCAAAATAGCATATCTCATTTCCCGTTGGGAATGGCATGGCGTTATTTGTTGTGGTACCTCAATTACTGGTTCGTTGGTGATAATCCTATTATGAAATGGTTGATTATCCACTTATTACTCGGTATTCTTGATTTGATTAACCACCATAGGAATAATAAAAGGATTGGAAGTTATAGGTAATGGAACTTCCACCTGATCTTCCCCAATAACCACATTTTGCGGTTCACTACTCCCATTAGTTTTACCATTTTCAAGGAATCTAGCATTATTGGTTTCAACAATTCTCGTATTATGGGTAGAACAGTAAAACCTATACCCTTTGACCTTATCAGGGGAACCAATAAAGTACTCATTGATATTTTAAAGGTCTAATTTTTTATGTAGATTGTAAATTTTATCCTTCCACTACACATCCCCAAACATGAAGATGTCATAAACTAGGTTTCCTTCCAGTCCAAAGCTCGAGAGGAGTTATTGGAACTACCTTACTAGGAACCCTATTTAATAAATATACAGCGATCTTTAGGGCTTGAATCAACAAAGGCACAAGTAAAGTAGAATTACTTATCATACTCCTAGCCATTTCCATTAAAGTTCGATTATGCCTTTCAACTATACCATTCTGATGTGACGTTCCTGGTATTTGTATATTGAGCATGAATACCAAGCTTTTCAAGGAGTTTGGTGAATAGGCCAGGCCAGGGCACTGACCCGATTCATCATATCTACCATAGTATTTATTGTCTCCATATGATATAATGTTTTTTATATTTTTGCCTAATTGTCTTTCAACCTCAGTAATGTACACCTCAAAAACATTCACTGCTTGAGATTTTGCACTTAATAAATAGACATTACCAAGTCATCAATAAAGGTGATAAAATTATCAATAATTGAAAGAAGCTCCGTACTTCTTGTGACACTCTTTTTGGTGTAGTTATAATCCACAATCGAATTAGAGACTAACCTTAAATGAAGAATTAGCAGATAAGAAGTGATTTGGCAGGATAATTTCCCATTAGGAACTTGTATTACTCAATTAGATTTATTACAATGAATTACTCCTCAAACCTTAAGTTCTAGATTATAAATTGGATCCCTTTCATATTGCATAGTATTTCCCTTTTATGAAGGTTATAAGTTTCCTAGTTACAATATCAGACTAAATTTCCCTTAAAGCATCCAAATTTAAAAGTAGTTATGATAGTCGTTCGAAGGACTCCCTTGATTTTGCCAAGAAATTGAGGCAGTTAGAATCCTTTATCTGGTCTTCGACTCTTCTGAATAGCTCCAAGGATCCTTTAAATGAACTGGATAATTTTTCCTAGAAATTAAGGCATCTATAATCCTTCACCTGGTCCTCGACGCGTTTAAACGGCTTCATGGCTCATTCGAACGAACTAGGCAATTTTGCCTAGAATCATAAACAAAATCCTTAGCCCGACTTTCCTTTTATCTCGTTTGAACAACTCCAAGGCCCGTTTGAATGGCTCCAAGCCTTGTGCTCCTATTCAAGCTAGAACTGGAGATGAGGAAAAGTGGCCGCACCCATTTTCCTATTATACTACTTCGACTTGCTGGACAGTTAACATTTCTTCCCAACTCAGAATAACTAAATACCTCCCGGTCTTGTAGCAGTAACCTTCCTCTCCATAATACAATCCTCCTGTAATGGATCTTTTCTTTTGATCTATATGTCATCAACTGACGGTAGGCAAGTACCGATTGTAGAGTCTTCATCTAGGAGAGACGGTTCAAAGAGTTTTAAATGCTCGACATTAATTACCGAATATATCTTCAAAAATGGTGGCAACTCCAATTGAAATGTGTTATCACCATCCTTCTTGAGTATTGTAAGTAGACCATAAAAAATAGGCTTGAGCTTCTTACCTTCAACCTTTAGTCGTTCCTTACCCAAATACAACCAAACAAGATTGCCCTCTTAAAATGTAGATTCGACCCCATACTTGTCATGGTGAGTCTTATACTTCGTTTGAGTCTTCTTCAATTGTTCTTCAATTATCTCATAAACCTTACTTATCTTTTAAATAAAACACTGAGGTTTAACTTGTTCCACTTCCTCCTTCTCCGGTACCATTTTATCACCAAAACAAAAAGATATATCAAAGGGGCTTTGAGGCCAGTACCCAAGACAAACTTCAAACGGAGACTTCAAAGTGGAACCATGAATCGCCCAGTTAAAAGTAAACTAAATATATGGTAAAATCTCATCCCAATTCTAAGGATGCTTAGAATGGAATCCGTGTAGTAAATGAGCCAAAGTACAATTCACTACCTCTATTTGCCTGTTAGTCTGCAGAATAAACGTGATACTTCTCGTCAACTTAGTGTCCATCATCCACCATAATGGTCTCTAGAAATATCTCAAAAAGTGGCTATCCCTATCATAAATAATAGAAGAAGGGAGCTCAAAATACCTCTAAACATTTTTAAAAAATAATTGCGCTGCTCCTTCTCTGGTAATCGCCTTCTGACGTGGAATAAGAACTATCATCTTGCTGAATTAATCTACCACCACAAGCATATAATCATTCTTACACTTGGTCATGGGTTAATCGCCCCATAAAATCCATCGATACGATATTTCAAGGTCGGCTAAGTATTGGTAATGGTAAGTACAGTTCCAACTTATAATTGGAAGGCTTTGATGTACTACATTGTACGCAACCACAAACCATACGAGCATCATCCATCTGCATCTTCAACCAATAGACATAATGCCATAAATTTAGAATAGTATTTTTAACCCTAAAATGACTTGTAACCGGGAAGAATGAGTCTCTCTGATCTAATGCAAATTGTTTCCACCCTCAGGAATACATAATAGAGTTCCCCTATAAATCAAACCATCCTTTAATTCATACTCACATGTCTTGCCTTGCAGCTACTTTTGGTGAATCACAATAAGCTCCTTATTAGCATCATATCCTGCAATATACTCAGACGAAATAATAGGTTATATCCGCATAGTTACCAACAAAGGAAAAATAATCAGTAGTGGGGGGTCGAGATAGCATGCCAGCCATTTTTTTGCCCACTCCCTTCTTATATTTGATAATCAAGGTAAATTGTTGTATATACGATATCAAATTCAAATGGCGAGTTTGTTGTAGCTTAGACTGTATATAGCTAAAAATTGTAACGGTATGTGATAAGAATTTACCACAACCACCTCTTGCAACTTCCCCATTTTGGTTTGTTACTTAGGAGACATTGTCAAAGTAGACAACACTTTAGCCATTGTACCAACTAGAATTGGTCGCACCAATAACCTAAATTTTCCACTCGTATTAACCAACCTCTTCACTTAAGTTATCATTACTAAATTCTTCGCTGTGACATGCTCCTTTCAAGCATTGATATAGAACTCATTTCCCTCCTTCATAAGACGACACTTGCAAGCTCTATGATAATTAATCATATCTTAGTCTCAAAGATTAGGGATACCCAAAATGACCTAATACATATCTAAAGGAACCACCTCACACGTCATCTCGTCAATAAACTTTTCAATGATCGCAAACTTGAACGTACATTGTTTTGTGATCTTTAACTCTGCATATTTTTAAATCTACCCCAAACCATACGGCTTAGGATGAGCCGTAATATTCAAACTCATCTTCTTCACCAACGCCAATGAAATCAAGTTCTTCTGACTACACAGATCATTGATGGCCTCTATTAATTTCAACTTCACCTAAATACTAACATGAAAAAATTCATCCCAGCATGCCTCCTCATTAGCCATAGTTTGTTGAAACATAAGACTAAGGTTTGGGTTCAATTTGTCTAAATCTTGGAGTGAGGAATTTATATTAGTCGTTGTGGTCAACCGCATAAGCATAAGGCTTAACATGCTCGACCTTTCCCAAGCTTTATGGAAAGTCTTCTCGCCCGCACTACTTTCAGCAGAAAAATTATTAGAATTTATAGTCAAGAGTATTAAACTAAGATACAAAATACCGAAGTAAAATTTAATTTGTTCACTCCAGTCAAAAACATTAATTCTATTGAGAATTAAAACAAATGAAGCATGCAAATTTAGCGAAACAAGGTTTGGTACTACTAAATAATTAAGGCATTACAAATATTAATGCTATGATTTATAGATAAATAAGCATGAGTTAAAATATAGTAAAATAAAGAACATATTATATTCTGATGATGAACTAATAATATCATCACAAGTTAACATTTAGGTCTAATCCGTGACATATAAAGTGTTCACTTAAATAATTATGGCATTTATTTAATAGAACTAATTAAACATGTATCCTAAATTTGATAAGGCCCCTCACATTTAGGTTATTTGCTCTAAATCAACCTTGAACACATATAAATTACCATATTTTAATTTATTAATCTCACAAAATTTGATTCGCCTTTAGGCAAATCCATAATATTTTGAGATAAATAAATCGCATTACGTTAAGTCATTTTTTAAACATATATTCGATTTGATATCTAAGCATCATAGTAGTTGGGTCACTTTGGCGACTTCAAACCGATCTAGACCACAGATCTCAAATTGATATTATGACATAATCAAAATATAAGCGTAAATTTAATTATGATAATTATACTGCGTAAAGAACATGCAAAGCATAGTAAGTAATGGCATACCAAAGATCATGTAAAAGTTTAGTCAGAGAATGTAAATCTGTATTTAAGTCAACGGAAATCTATCTCTTAGATGTTATACCCATGATACACCAATCAAACTTTATATCACCAAACATACATAAATAGCTGGTGCTTTAAATAATTCCAGTAAAGAGAATATGAAATCAAACCCTAACTCGAGCATATCTCTTTACAATGACCTATATTTCGACACAATGGGACAAAACTACTAACAACCTCATGCAACGAAAATCTCTTTTCATCCAGAGTTCAAATAAAAAAATTTAACGATAAATATAATGTAATAGAAATATACTATGTTTCCTTTGCAAAAATTATCGAAAACAGATATTCGTTGGATTAGAACTGCAATAAAATAATAAGATGAACATGACGTAGGTTAGACATGAAACTGATGATCAGAAGAGGCTGAGTCGAGGACTAGGTCTTTATTTTTATGGCGTTTCACCGTACTACCCTTTGCAAATAGTTGATTGTTGCATCGCCTCCAGGATAAAATAGCAAAATCGGAACTTCTCTTTCAAGGAAGAAGGACATTAGAATAATTTACACATTCTAGTCTTAATCGGATTCTAGAACTGAGGACATACTCAAGAAAAGAAAAGAAAATTTTGATTGATGATAAAATACTGAGGCACAAATTCTTTTTATATAGGACACGATCATAACAGTAACAGGAGTAAATGTGCGACACATCAGCATAAAACATTCGAAACGGAAGGAAAATGTTTGTGACATAATGACAATATAATAGGATGTTATGGTGAAGAAGTTAGAGCAAACGGTTAGAATTGACCAAATCAATTCATTCAGAAAAGCCAATGTTACAAACCCAAAGTTAAAAACCCAAGTTCGAAATCCAAGTTCGAAACTTCTTTAAGCAATGTGGAACTTAAAACCCACTCCTAGTATACTTGTCTTAGAGATGTAAACCCAGTAATCCCTCACTATATCAAGAAAACAAATCCGAGTAAAAATCTAAAGTTGTGTGTAAGTAAAGCATATCCTAGTGTACATGGCATACTATTGCAGTGGATAAGTATGGCATGTACTAGCTTATCTCATAAAAGGATATCTAACATAAATTTTTTTAACCAATCAGCCTCCTTATTGGCAGCAACAAGTGTTATCAGCTCAGACTCCATCGTAAATTGGGCTAAGATGGTTTGTTTCTTGGATTTCCAAGAAACTGCCCCATTAGTAATGTTAAAGATATAACATCCCTGGAGTCTTCAGATAAGGTGTTCCAATTTGTATCGATAAACCCTTCTAGGATAGTGGGGAATTACTCATAGTATATTCCTAGGTTCATGGTTCTTTTTAGATACTGTATAACCCTTTCTATAGCATGTCAATGTCCCATGCTAGGACAACTAGTAAATCTACATAATGCCCCCACTACATAAGCAATATATGGCCTAGTACAATCAGTAGAATACTAAAGGCTACCAATGATACAAGTATACTCAGTTTGTCTTACAATGTTACTAGTGTTCTTAAATAGCTTCTTGCTAGGGTCGTAAGGGGTGCACACAGGTTTACAGTCATAGTAATTATACTTCTTCAAAATCTTCTCAATGTAATGAGATTGATCTAAAGTTATACCACTTTCAGTTCTAGTAATCTTAATTCCCAAAATTACACTAGCTTCCCCCAAATCCTTTATGTTAAAATTTTGACTAAGTAGATTCCTGACATCATAAACAACAGAGATGTTAGATCCAAAAACTAGTAAGTCGTCTACATATAAGCATATAATAGTGTAAGCATTATCTACAACTTTGTAATAAATGTATTTGTCACTTTTATTAATTTTAAAACCATGTGAGATGACTAAGTTGTCAAATTTCTTATACTACTTTTTTTGTGCTTATTTGGGACCATATAAGGACTTTACCAATTTATAGACTTTATGTTCCTGACCAGGCATGATAAATCCCTCTGGTTGGTTTATATAAATCTCTTCATCCAAGTTACCATTCAAAAAAGTAATTTTAACATCCATTTGATGAACTACTAAGTTATGTACAGTAGTAGTAGCAGTAAGGAATACTCTAATCAAAGTAATCCTAGTAACATGAGAATAAGTGTCAATGAAATCAATATTCTCTCTTTGTCAAAATCCTTTAGCTACAAGCCTAGCTTTGTATTTCTCAACTGACCCATTAGGTCCTAATTTCTTCTTAAGGATCTGTAGGGACCTGTGTCACGACCTATTCCAAACTCAAACTACCTCAATACCAAACTCACACATTATACACATGACATATGCAATCAGTAATGACCCTTGGACCACGAACTGATAAAAAATGTGGATCAAGCACTATTAAAAATATGAACAAGTCAAGGACACCTATCTCCCATGAACTAGCAGTTGCACATTCAACTACCACCTGCCCCATTATTAGGAGAATATGCCTCTACACGATATTGAACTGAGAGTAAGGTCTATGAAAAGAATGAATTCTAGAGGATAAAGGACCAAGAATTTTAGATTACAAGACCGTGATTTTCTAAATCAAAACTTATAATCAAATATCAGCCTCAAGCAATAAAGTTATAGTTACTAAATCCTCAAATAGAGGTCGTGCTTTTTACCTATTCAAAGGTTTCTACGTTAATCACCTATGTCATTCTTTTATACTAATTCGTGTCACAGGTACATTTGGTGTAGGAGCTAATTTTGAGCTATTTTCAAGCTACTATGGAATTTGGCCATTACATTTGATACCGTCTATGGGAAATAAGACATTTCTACGATATCCTAAGGCATACATTCACTTAACTATCCATTTCCAATCATGGTAAATTCCAAGCGACCAGCAGTAGGAGTCCAGCTCAATCTTTCAGTCGAACCAGATCAGCTCGCAAAACTAAGAGCAATCCTTCATGCCAAAATAAAAAAGCATAATGAGCTTGAGCGTCAGTTAATCTTTGACTGCGAGCTCTACGAACAGGAACTTGAGGATGAACGTCAAGCTCGTCAAACAGTATTCAAGCAAAATGAAGAGCAGATGATAATAATGCAGAACGCATTGTAGGCTTTGCAAGATACTCAACAAGATCCCCTTGACAGAGAATCGTGCTCAGATTCAGGCAAAATCTCGAGTTTCTACACGAGAAAGATTAGGACCTCGAGGAGCAACTAGCAAAGCCATTTTCTGAGATCTTTATAATAAATCACAAACTTCAATTCATTTGGGAAGAGAAGATCAGTCTGATATCAGTAGAGATCCCCGGCCTTCCAAGCATCCAGACAAAAGAGTAACGACCACTATGCAGGATACCAGCTTGTAAGCGCTTGAGTAAAAGCACTGGTACTCATAATCCCTGACCAGCACACCAAGTTACTCAAGGACCACGTCAGTAAGTTACACAAGAACATATGGATCAACATATCAAGGAGTTGATCGAAGCTCGTGCTCTAGGAAATAAGGATGATTTAGCAAAGATGTAAAGTAGTCTGATTGCTAAAGAGTTATTTAATATGGAAATACCCACAAGTTTCCATACTCCCAAGATATGTAAATACAAAGGCACTGATCCAAAGGAGCACATTCAGAAATTCCATGATTTACTGGGATTATATACAAATCTCAGCCATATTCTATGTCGTCTGTTTTCCACAAGTCTATAGGGAGAACCGCTGCGGTGGTTCCATTTTCTACCTGAAGATTTCATCCCCACATTCAACTAACTACAAAAGATCCTTGTCAAGATATATCCTCACAATAATGATAAAGAAGAGAATTTATACAATCTTATTAGTCTTAAACAGTCTCCTGGAGAGATGCCCGAGGCCTTTGCCAAGAAGTTTTAGGAGCTCAAACAAAAAGTTGACAATCTTGATCAGAAAATAGTCATTTCTGTGTTTACATATACACTACAGATCGATTGTAAAGCAAAGGAACATCTCTTCTAGAATAAACAATCGACCTTGGAAGACATGAGTACCAAGGTCAATGGGTATGTCGACCTGGAAAGGATGATGTCCAAAAGGTATAAATCTACTAAATTTGTCTTAACCATGAAAGTCAAAATACAGAATGTAATAGTGAACAGAAGGAGGACCAGGGTGATAAAAAGCGTACCAAAGTAAACACCGACAAATCTGAGAAAGGTAATTTATAACCCAAACTGGTCCTCCCCAAGATGAATATCCAGATCTCATCATTTTTTCCCATGCTCACAAAGGACAAGTTCAATCGTGTATCTCAACCGCTGGAACCAATTAAAGGTAAACCGTACTACATGCATCATAAGGTAAACCAACATGAAACTGTCAACTATTATACTTTACAAAAGTTGCTGGAATATATTTTCAAAGATGGGAGAATGTACAAGTATATTATCAACCTGGAAAGTTACAAAAATGAGAGCTACAAGACACAGGTCGAAATAGTTCAAGTCGAAGATCAAGCCAAGGAAAAGCACTTATACCATATGTATCATAGAAACATGATCAAGATCCATCAAATCAATAACTCTGTTGGATTCAAGCGAAGAAGATTAACGGAATATTGTGATCTCACCGCTCAAGATAATGAAGCTAATTTCTTTCATGAATCGAGCAATCGGCGACTTGGGATTTTATTCGAGGATTGTGATATCAGTCAAGTCAAATTTCCTTATCATGATTCTCTGGTTATCATACTAAAGATTAATAAGTTTGCAATGCATACCATGATGATTGATATTGGTAGCGGTATCGAAATTCTTTATCAAAATACAATCGAACAAATGGGATTGACCGATCAAGTTATTCCCAGCAACATCGATATAAGTGGCCTTAATTGCTCTAAGGAAGAATGAGAATGCAAGATCATCCTACCCATCACCACTGGACCTACCACAATCGATGTCATTTTCTACATCATCAACGCCAAATCCTGTTACTTATGAATTATGAGCCGCTGTTAGATCTACGACATGGAAGTAATCGCTTCCACAAACCATCAAGTACTTCGCTTCAAGCACAATAGTAACATCTATGAAATCAAAGGTAGTCAAAAGCTTTCTCGAGCTTACAAAAATATTGTCTCTGCCATTCTCGACCCATCCAACAGAATTGATGTATAGCAATTATGGAAAGTTGGTCACACCGATGACTAGCCTTTAACAGAAGAACCTATAAAGTACATAGACATTGATGGACCTAGCAAAGATACTTATATTGGTACCAAGCAGATCCAGTATGAAAAGGAGGTACTCATTCAGTTCTTACGAATGAACAAAGACATATTTTCTTAGACTTTCAACAAAATGCCAAGAGTTGACCCAACCAAGGCCTGTCACAGATTGAGCATTAGCAACAACGCCACAGTAGTCAAACAAAAATAGAGAAAACTATCACCTCGTCTTCAAGATGAAGTCAACAGTAAAATCGATAAATTGATCAAAGTCAAATTCATTTAGGAAACTAATTACCCAGATTGGATCTCCAACATTATTGCAGTTTTAAAGAAGAATGGGAATGTCCAAGTTTATATGGATTTTACAGATCTCAATAAACATACTCCAAATGATAACTTTCTTCTTCTAATCATTCATCAAATTATCGATTCAATGGCTGGACATAAACTCTTATCTATAATGGATGTTGCATCCGGATACAATCAAATATCTCTCTTAGACGATGATCAGGAAAATATCACTTTCATAACTGAAAGAGAACTCTACTGCTATAAAGTCATACCTTTCAGACTGAAGAACGCAGGAGAAACTTATCAAAGGTAAATGACAATAATGGTTAAAGCACATTTGGGGAAAATTGTTGAAGTATACATCGATGATCTACTATGTAAAAGCTTACAGTCAAAGGACCATATCACCGATCTCACTACGATCTTCCACATTTTACACTCATATAGGATGACGCTCATCCTAGATAAATGTCAAATCGGAGTGTACTCAGGGAAGCTCCTGGGATATCTTATCAGCAAGAAGGGGATTGAAGCTGACCCAGATCAAATTCGAGCTCTTCTCAACATGCCCTCCCCAAAAATGAAGAAGGGCATTCAGAAGCTCGCTGGAAAGATCGCCACTATCAATCACTTCATCTCTAAGTCTTTAGATCGATGTCGTTGGTTCTTCTTATTACTCTGAGAATGTACCAAATGAGGAAAATTTTAGCCCAACGAAGAGATCCGGTAGACAGAAGAATGTGAAGCAACATTTCAAGAACTCAAAACCTATATGGGGAAGTCTCCTATCATGAGAACCCTGATTAACAATAAGGAACTGATCATCTACCTCACTGTTATAGAAAATTTTATTAGCTCGGTCCTTATTCAACTTGAGGGAGAGGACAAAAACCTAGAAAATTTCATCAGCAAAACCCTCACTCTGGCAGAAACAAGGTATTCCAAGATCAAGCAACTCCTTCTAACTCTTATTTACACTTCACAGAAGTTCAAGTACTACCTCCAAGCTCATCCCGTCGGAGTTATGATGAACTACCCACTCTGGGAACTTCTATCTAAGAAAGATAAATCAAGAAGAGTACAAGAATGGTCTATCAGCCTGGGAGAACATAATATAAAATTCCAGCACCACCATTCAAAAAATGGTCAGGCAGTTACTAATTTTCTAACAGATTTTCCTATCGAAGAACTAAATTGGGAGGTGCACGACCCTGACCTCATAGAAGAAATACTAGAAGTTCCACCATCCAAACCATTTGACGAACGAGCTGAATGGATTACAAAGAAAGGATAGAGACTTCTTACATATGGTTCAGCAGGACCTGTAGCGTCAAGAATTGGAATCGTACTGATTACCCCATTAAACAAAAGAATTAAGAAATCAATTTGCTAGGATTTTGATGCTTCAAATAATGTCACAGAATATGAAGCTTTGATTCATTGGCTCGATTTAGCGTTCGAGCTCGGCGCTCCTGAGCTATCAGTCTGTACAGATTCATTGTTAATCGTTCACCATTACTCCAAACAGTACAATAAGAATGGTAAAATGGTCGACTATGCAGCCCTCATTGCTGATAAGATGAACAAATTTGTGCAAGCTAATCTATACTATTTACTACGAGGAGAAAATAGATATGTCAATTCCTTGGCTTATTTAGTTGAGGTCCTGGGTAATGAAGCATTATATCTCTAAATCAAAGTAATATCCACCCCCAAGATTGATTTTCACTCTGTACACGTGATCAACACTGAGGATGATGAAGAGGAAGATGACGATTAGAGAAAGCCTTTTCTTTCCTCTCTCGGCCGGAAGAACGAATGTAACCGACCCCTTTGAGCAAATCCAAAAGAGCGCCGACAATTGATCAAAAATTTAAAATGTTAAACAGTTCAGGAAGGCCACTTATATCGAAGATCGGTCACAAGGCCTTATTTCATGTACATCTCCAAGCTACAAGCCGATGGAATGCTCAAAGATTTACATGAAGGAATTTGTAGCTCCCATACCGCAGGTCATTCACTTACAAACATAGTGATTGCACAAAGAGTATTCTGGCCTGAAATGTGCAAGCAAGCATATAAGTACTCACAAAGATGCGATGCCTGTCAATGGCATAGACAACTGATGCAAGCACCTATACTCAAACACCATGCGAGCAAGGTATTATGGCCTTTTAAGAGGTGGGTACTCAATCTAGTAGGAGAATTTCCCAATATATCAGGTAACTGACGATTCCTACTCGTGGTAACAGATTACTTTACAAAATGGGTAGAAGCAGTTCATCTTTATCGAACTAGAGAATAAGAGGTCATCTCTTTCTTCTAGGAACATATTATCACACGGTTTAGTTACCCTCACCTAATTCGGATTGATAATGGGACGTAGTTCATTGGGGAGAAGGTCATGGCTATCCTCAATAAATACAACATCATTCATTCCCCATTGAATCCATACTACCCCCAAGGAAATGGCCAGGCCAAAATCACCAACAGAATAATAGTGGATGGAATCAAGAAGAGTCGTCAATCGCAAAAGAAAGGAATTTAGATACGGGAGCTACCTCACATCTTATGGGCATACCATACTGTACTAAGAGAATCAACTGGGTATTCCCCCTTCTTCCTAGCTCACAGCATAGAGGCCATCATTCCAACAGAATACCACCATCCTGTCAAAAATCACGAGCTCACAGACAAAGAGAATGAGTTTGAGCTAGCCAGTAATATGAACTGGATCGATGAGACCCGTGATCGTGTTATTGCCAACCTTGGTCGATATCATCATCTGTTAGCCAACTCATACTATAGAAGAGTCTGAAGTCGTGAGTTTGAAATTAATGATCTAGTCCTTAGAGAAATTCTAAACAATAGAAAAGAGTTGAATGTTGGAAAGCTCGCAAAGATCACGAGCTCACAAACAAAGAGAATGAGTTTGGGCTAGCCAGTAATATGAACTGGATCGATGAGACCCGTGATCATGTTATTGCCAACCTTGGTCGATATCATCATATGTTAGCCAGCTCATACAATAGAAGAGTCTGAAGCTGTGAGTTCGAAATTAATGATCTAGTCCTTAGAGAAATTCTAAACAACATAAAAGAGTTGAATGTTGGAAAGCTCACAAAAAATTGGGAAGGTCATTTCCTCATTGTAGGCCGTACTGGTCTTGAGTCATATTACCTCATGACTGAGAAAGGCGTCTGAATACCAAACCCCTAGAATACTAGGAGATTGAAGTGATATTATCATTAAATCTATAGTTCCCAAATATAGAATACTTTATTCCAATTCTTTACATTCCAAAAATGAGATTCCAATCTTCAACAGTGTTCATATTCATTTCTACTAAATAAAAACTTTCAAGTTTTTTCACACATTACTCTCTAAAGATATCCATGTAGACTCTACTAAATCTCAACGATTAAAGCAAAGGTAACACTAGCTTTTAATCGAAACATCTATAAAAAATCAAAGATTAAAGCAAACGTAACATTAGCTTTCAATCAATATATATATACAAATATCAACAATTGAAATAAGGAATTTTTTTAGTATAGTCCCCCACCTACAAATTTAATATTTGCCTTTAGTCCCCAAGTTGTTTATATATGTAGTTTTGGTCCCCAAATGGCGTCTGACCACAAGTCAACCTCCGTTGAAATCAAATTTTGACATGAAGTGACTAAACTACCCTCACGTGAGTTAGACGTAATTTCTTTCAACGGGTAAATAAGTTGTCTTCAGGTCATCTCCTCACCAAAACTAAACCAATCCCCAATTGTTATCTCCTAGACTTTCGCTCTGTCTCTCTCAATCATTCTGGAGGGAAAATTTATAACTTTAGATTTGTCTTTCTCAATCATCTCCGTGATAGACTTTCACTATGTGTCTCATAATGTAAGTCCCTTTCTCTCTCCCTCTCTCTTTCTTTCTTTCTGAATAATCTCAAATATATGTTACTTTGGTTTTCCCAATTCTAAAGTTAGAAGATTTGTGTTAAGAATTAGAGTTTGGATTAGGAAATTGGGGCTTTTTACAAGTGGTTTGGATTAGAAAATTAGGGTTTTGATTTTTTGTTATTTTAAAATTATGGTTTATTAAAAAAGATATATTTTGAGTTTAGTCCCTCCTACAAACTGGATACTTGCCTTTAGTCTCTAAGTTGTTGAAAAATGTATTTTTGGTCCCCAAATGGCCTCTGACCACAAGTCAAACCTAGTTGAAGTCTATTATTGCCCTGAAGTACCTAATCTACCCTCACATGGGTTGCACGTGCTGACAACTTGGTACCTATTATCTGAAATCATGTGAGGGTAAATTAGATGCTTCAGGGCAAAAATAGACTTCAACTAGGGTTGGTCTGTGGTTAGAAGCAATTTGGGGACCAAAAGTGCATTTTTAACAAATTGGGGCTTTTACAAGTGGTGTTTTTAAATTAGGTCTTTTGAGTATGTTACCATGATATTTGTGTTAATTATATAGTATTTGGAGTATGCTATAATGCAGGAATGACCTAAAAAATATTATTATTCATTGGGGAGGTAGATGGTCTGAACCTGGGGAGACAGTGTATACACATCATCTATACATTGAGGGGAACATGCATATATTTGAAAATGTAGATGGGAATCAGTTTTGCTATCAAGGTCTGTTGGAGTATATTATTTCTAATGTTGTTGGGATAAATGACCATCTCACCTGGTTCTGGGATAGTGGTAAAGACATTGTGTACAGGTGAGATAGTGGATGTTTGTGATGATGTAACTTTGTATAAGATGTGATATTATAGTGATGTAAATAGTATGTGGGATGCACATTTTTATGTATATGCAATACCTATAGAAGTTGTGCCCCTACCTTTACTTGAATAGCCAGATGTAGTTATGATGGAAGATGATGAAGGACCACCAATATTGCATACTTTTCAAGTTAAGGTTGAGACTACACAGTTTGATCAACTACAGTATGAGAGTACACAGTTTGATTCACTTCAACATGAGACTATTTCCATGGGTAGACAAAAGATAGTTATGACTCAAACAAAAAAAATAGTTGTATTAAAGCCATAAAAAATACTAGCTCAAACTAGACAAACAAGTAAGGCAAAAGACAAAACAGCTAAAAAAGAGGGAAACAACATAGGAAAGAGAAAAGGAATTAGTTTATAAAGTGGTGACGAAAACACTAAAAAAGTTAAGAAACCAAGGGCAAGTAAACTACCTGAGGAAGAATTTGATGATTTGTCACAAATATACTTTTGTGATGATGAACCTAATATTGAATCTGAGGGTGAAGTAGGATTAGTGTGAAATGCCCCAGTTAATGCTAAAACTAAGGCTGGAGTTGGATTGGGGGAGATGCTCTAGTAAATGCTAAAACTGAGGGTGGATTTTGATTGGGGGGAGAGGCTTCAAATAATGTAGAAGAAGTCGATAAAGTTGATGCTTGGAATAGATGGGAAAAAACTAACCCAAATAGCCTAGATGTAGAGGAAGGGTATTACTTAAATTGCTCATCAGTTGATGGTGATGATGGTCCAACCCAAGCTGATATATACAGATGTGATGACGAGTTTAAAGATTTTTCTAAAAAATGTGAAAACATTTTTTAAACAGAAGACCCTGAAGTGCATCATACTACATTACCTATGCATAATCCTGGGTTAGAGATGGCTATTGGCATAGAGTAACCCACAGTTGATGTTTGCAGAGCCTTTTAAGGCAATGAGCCATTATAAACAAGCACCAATTCTAACAAAAAAAAGGAATGACTCTATGAGGGTAAGATACATTTGTACTGAGGCTAAAACATTTAACTGTCAATGGATGTTCTATGTTAGGGTTAACCCTGATGGTGCCACTTTCAGTATGAGGGCTAGTAGTAATCTCATTCACACATGTCCTGGCAGGAGTGGCCAATCTAACAAAAATATAAATGCCCAGTGGGTAGCAAATGAAGTTGAAGAAACAATTGGGGCAGTGAAAATCACTAGACCGACAGGTGCAAAGGACCTGATTTCAAGAAGGTATGGTATTGATATTTTATATTATACTTCATGTAAGGCTTGGACTATATGCATGGGGATGATAGTTGGATCATATGATGAGGGTTATATTCTGCAACCTGAATTTATGAGACAAGTCTTATTGGCTAACCCTGGCCGTTTAGCCAAATGTAGTAAAGATCTTTAAAGTAGCCAGTGGAAAAGTTCATTGGTGATGTTTAAGGAAAGTTTTGATGGATGGTTAAGTGGGTGTAGACCTGTATTTGGTTTGGATGGTTGTTTTCTAAAGGGTAAATATGGGGAGCCCTGTCTATCTGTGATTGCCTTGGATGGCAAAATTGGCCTATTCCCTATTGCAGCTTAATTATGCAGATCATAATGTAAAGAAACTTGAACTAACTTCCTTAAGGTTCTTCAGCCCTATCTCATTCTACATAATCAAAAGCTAACATTCATATCAGATAGATAGAATGGACTCATTGATGTTGTGACTACCCTTTTTCCTCATGCAAATCACAAACTCTACTTTAGACATATATAAAAGAATATGAAGAAGTTTAATAGAGAGGCCTAAATAGAGTAGTTAGTGTGGAGTACAGCAAAGGCATTTAAGTAATCTGTAAAGAATAAGTACATGGACCAACTCAAACTAGATAACCCAACTGCTCATGACTGGTTACTTACGGGGCCATTTGAACACTGGGCTAGGTCCCACTTTGATTTTAATAATAAGTGTGAATACATCACAAACAACTTTAGTGAGTCCTTTAACATATGGATTTTGAAGATTAGGGATAGGCCAATCCGCAAGTTATTGGAAAAGCTGAATATAATGTAGATAAAACTCATGCATGACAGGAGGCTCAAATCAAAAGAATGGAATGAAGTAGGCAAGCTAAACAAGACCTTTTGTTATTGCTTAAGATCTTCTTCTTTTTTCATAAACTACTATGTGCTATATGTATATCTTTTTCGCAGGTTTAGTGTTGATCCTTAGAGCACAGACCCACATTGATAAGATAATCAAATGTTATGGTTAATATCAGGTACAAGGGATCTTATCAGGATCTTTTCTTGCAATTGGGATAAATGGCTAATAATGGAGAGTAAACACCAACACATATGAATGTGACTGCCATGAATAGTATCTTTCTAGACTACCATGTGTGCATGTTGTTAGTGTTATACTCTCTTATCGGTGGCCATGGGTTAAGTAAGTCTTTTTTTTAAATAATCTAAATTTTTACAAAGTTATGTCCCTAATTTTTTAAAAGCTAACTTTTTTTTATGGATGGCTAACAGCTATGTTATTTATTTTCACAAAGTTTCTTCATATATTCAAACATATAAAAATGTCATATATCTTCTAGTTGATGGATCAGAATAGGAGAAGGTTTGAATTTGAACACAAGTGTATCTGAATCTTTATTTCATATGTATGCCTATTTTTGTATTATATGCAGCCTATAAACCAAGAAGACCATTTTCTACCTCCCCCATTGGTGAGAGGAGCTGGGAGACCTAAAAAATAAATAATCCCTGATCTAGATGAAGAAAAGAGGCAGAAGAGATGTAGAAAATGTGAAGGCTATGGTCACAACAAGAAAAGTTGCAAGGGTGCACCAGCAATACCAAGGCTAAGAGTGGCAAGAACACCTAAGAAGGTAGATACAAATATTAGCATGACAAGGCATATGTGCAGTGTTGGCTTACCACCTGCAACGCCAAATATGAGATCGAAGGGAAGTGGTCGTATAGGTGGTGGTGGAGGGAGATCTTCTAGGGGTGCAAGGAAAACTCAAGCTACTGAAGCCCAAAGGTCAACTCAAGCAAGTCAAACACCATGGCAAACTAGGGCATCAATATAGGAAGTTCAAACCCCAAGGCAAATATAATCAAGGGAAACTCAAAGCCAAACTCAAGCTACTCAAGGCCTAAGGAAAACTCAATCAAAGAAAACTCAAGTTATTGAAGCCCCAAGGTAAAGTCAATCAAGGTAAACTTAAAGGCAAACTCAAGCTACTGATTCCCCAAGGAAAATTTGAGCAAGTCAATCCCAATGGTAGTCTTAAGCTACTGAATCCCCAAGGAAAACTAGAGCAAGTCAAGCCCAAATACAGTCTCAAGCTACTCAAGCCCCAATACATAGTCAAGCAAGTCAAGCCCAAAGGCAGTCTCAAGCTACTCAAACCCCAATGCAAAGTCAAGCAAGTTAAGCCCAAAGGTAGTCTCAAGCTACTCAAGTCCCAAGGAAGAGTCAAGCAAGTCAAACCCAAAGGCAGTCTCAAGCTACTCAAACTCAAAGGAAAACTAAGGCATCAACATGGCAAGCTCAAGCCCCAAGGAAAATGAGGGCATCAACACAGCAAGCTCAAGCCCCAAGCTCTAACCCTTAGAAGAAAGCCTTTTAATCTCTTGGCAGGAATTGGAAAGTGTGACTTGGTATTTTGGTGATTTAACTTTGTTTGGCTATTTAGTGATCTAGTGATCATAATTTTAATATCAGTATTTTGACTTCATGTTAACAAGTTCATTTTAAAACTTAATGACAAATGTTTTTACTATTTTTTTCATGAATGTTTGTTGTTTGTTGTTGTTTGTCTATTTGTTAGACTAAAAATTTATAGGTACTCTATTACATCTCTGAGCTTGTTTGTTGTTGTTTGTTAATTTGTTGTTTGTTGTTATACAGAAGGTTCTCACACTGGTCTAAAATGTGCAGAAGGTACTCACACTAGTCTAAAATGTACAGGTGTGCAGGTACTCACACTGTTCTGAAATGTGCAGGTACTCACACTGGTCTTAAATTACCGCAATACAAAATAATTGCAGTTTCAAAAAAATTGTAGTTCTACAATAAATAAAAAAGGCAGTTCCAAAAAAATTGCACTTCCTCAATATAAAAAAAATGCAGTTTAAACTGGTCTGATATAAGATTTTAGATAGAAAGAAAATTACAGTTCCATTGATTCACAAAATAATTACCACAATACAAAAATACCATAATACAAAAACTAAAAGGAAATAGGGAGAAATACCAAGGGTGTCACAAAACATAACCAAACACTTTCTGGGATCCCAAACAAAAAACGCAAACATCACCACATCCCAAAAAGAGAACCTACAACTAAAAGTGATACCCACAGACAGAAATTAAAACCTTCTTCTTTCTCTTCTGCTTCATTTTCTTCAATATCTGTCTCTTCTTCTTCCTCATCTATCTCTTCTTCTTTCTCATCCGATTTTTTACCAAATTATGCATCACTGTCCTCAGCCTCTTCTTTACTATCTGTCCACCCATACTCCCTCTCCTTAATGGATAAGTCCTCCATCCAGCTAGCCTCATTGTTGGAGGATGAATCATAACATGCAACAAATCTAATATACTCTTCTTTAGAAGAAGATTCACTCTCAGTTGCAGAAAAAAAAAGGCATTTTTAAGGTTTAAAAGAGAAGATAAGAGAAGAAATACTTGTAGTTTTGAAGAAGGTATGGGGAAGTCTTGATTTTATAAAGAAAATGCATTTAAGGGGTTCTTGAAAAAAGAATGAATACTAAATGAAATTATGGTTTCCCAATGTTGGTAGTTGGGGGGATAATGGTTAGGGGGGAAGGTTTGGAGTTATGTTAAGTATGTGTTGCATGTACACACAGGATCACTATTGGATTATAAACATAACAAACTTGTATAAGAAGAATTGTACATAACTTGTATCACAAGAAACTCCCAATCTCATCCCATTGAGGATTTTCCTTTAAACTCTTAGCAAAATTCATCCAATTTCAAAGTCACACTCACCTTGACATTCAAATTAGTCATAGTCTCAAATTTTGCATTCTTCTGCAATCACCACAACAATTATATACCTAATACGTGCTTTTTCATACCTAACACATGTTTTTTCATACATAACTCAAACTTATAGCACAAAAGCCACTTTTTCAAAAAAAATCCTCATATAGCAAAATTTTGAAATTCAAATATACATAAAAATGGTCAATTTCAAAACCCTAAACAATGCTTCTTCTGCAATCACCACAACATAAATCTGAAAAATCAACAATAACCCACTAACCTCTAATGTCCGAATAAGAATTCAGGATGTCACACGCCTCCTCTTTCACAATAGAACTTCACAACAAGAGTTTTTTAACACAGCCCACAATCGCAACCCTTTTTCCCTCTGGTTTCTATGGCTGCTTTCGTTTACTCTCTCTTTAGAATTTTTGTAACTCAATTTTTTCTTTCTCTATAGTTTTTTATTTCTCTGTGTTTTGCAAACGTTTGAACAAATAAGAGGAAAGGTTATTTCTACTTTCTCACTCTAACTACTGGCAGTTATTGGGGCTCACACGAGCTGCCCTATGTTTTAGAGCCAAGGCGTCCCTTCCATAATTTATGTCAGACATTTCGTACCTTTGGGTAAAAATGCATTTTCATACCCCTAGTCCTATATTTTAATGTATTTTTTCTTTCCCCTGCCCAAATCCCTCTCACACCTTCCCAAACTCAATATGATACTCCACTTACACACAATCAAACTTTTTTTCCCCAAAAAGGACTGGTCATCTGATTTTTATTCTCCTACATTTTGTTATTTATAGAACTGCTGACGTCATTTCCTATGCTGCAATATTTCAAAATTTAAATATTTCTTTGCAACAACATTCACCACAAACAAGGAACAAATTCAAAAGGAAGTATTCTCCCTTTCTCTTACTTATATTTATTCAAACTAACGAAGTTCGCTCTCTCAAACATAGTCACACATAAAACAACCAAGATGCCCTGGAGCGCCACACCTAATCAATTCATTTCCAGCAATCCTCACATCTTCCTAAGCTATTTCCTCCAGAGGAATTTCCTTCGCCGTGGCTTTTCAAACTTCAGGCTCAGCGACCGATTCACAAAATATTTTGGGCCACAAGTGACGTTCAACCTCGTTATCCCTCGCCCTTCGAGTTAGCCCATCAAATTGTATTGAAGATTCGGGCAAATTAGCATCATATTCTAACTGCCCAAATATCCTCTCTCAAACTTCAGCAACTTTTATTGCTAAATACCCCTCCGACGCATGCCGAGCTCTCTGAGAACAAGTCCTCACCATTTTTCCTCATCTCCATCTCATAATTCTAGCATTATTTATATAGCTTACGATCATACACAATCCCCCCCCCATTTTAGCATACTAAATGATGAGTATCAATCCCTCGTATCCATAATTGAAACCCCTTAAATCATGCTTGCAATTTATTCGATTATATCTTTACAGAACGTGCTCATTGCATATGTTTATTAGAAAATATATTTTCGAACTAAATTCACAACTCTATTACACATGTTTTTACCTTCATACACACATCAACCGCATCTCAATTTTTAGTTCCACAATATTACCTTCTCCTCTACAGTGTTATATTGTAGTTCGATCAAATAAATTTCTTCCAGTTCGACGCATATATTTGCTACATTTAACATATATATATTTAACAACTTTTATCATACACAGATTGACCTCTCAAAATTTCCCATATTAATTTCTTGTTCGGTATACCAACATAGAATTACTGCACAAATATATTTTTCAATAACTCGACAATTCCTTGCAAAATACTTTACAAAAGGCACAATATTTCAAAAACTTCCTACAAATCGTTTTACAGATTACAATGTACAACATTTTTCAACAGTACTTCCACGCCGAAACTAGATGTGTCATCCGCATAAAACACTCCTTCAAGAAAACAAAGATGGTTGTAACAGAGGCAAGTTTCCAATCTAAAGACTAGATGCATGTTTACAATCTACGACTACCTGCACCGTCCCTTCCTCCGTAACTTCCACCACCTTAGAAAGGCAGAAAAATAAGAATGATTCTACTTTTACAAAGCCCAATATCTTAAAAGATAACGACAGTACATCCTGGTACATTCACCGGCTTCCTCATCCTCCTCATCGATGACATCCTCTAAAAGAAGACGAAGAAATACCCGGCGCTGCTCACCCAACAAAATCAGATGGTGGAACTGCCACATTTGATAATAGTTATTTTCAGTCTCTGCTGCTTCCTTATCTGTCATCCCATGATATGTCAGTAAACCGGTATGGGAGTAGGCATATCCAAATGTTGGTTACCAAAATATCATAATTGAAGCTTCTATACTTCAGCAAGCACCCTCGCTTTATATAATTGGCACCTGGTAGTCACCATTCTCAAGACAAAGAAAACCATAAGATATTTCCAGAGATAGAGTACTTTTACAGAGAGGATAGATGATACCGTATCAACAATAGCAAAACCACATTCAATTCAATGAAGGAGTTCCAAAGCAGTCATCATTCAAAGCCAGTTATTACTGAGAAACTCAAAAGCCAAATACATCAATCCTTTCTAACGCATTCAATGAAAAATACAGTCTTCAACCCATAACTGACAAGTCCCAACCCAATCCAATTCAACACATCCCTTTCAAACTTCCAACATACCAATATTTTATAGTATTTCTCAACTAAAGCCAAATGTGCCTTTAATTGTGAGGGGGCAATTATAGGGACCTGTTCCTTGACCTATTCTAAACTTGAACTACCTCAATACCAGACTCACGCATTATACACATGACATATACAATTAGTAATAACACTTGAACCACGAACTGATAATAAATGCGGATTGAGCACTATAGAAAATATGAACAAGTCAAGGACACCTGTCTCCCACGAACTAGCAGTTACACATTCAACTGCCACCTTCCTCATTTTCAGGAGAACGTGCATCTACACGATATCAAACTGAGAGTGAAGTCAATAAAAAGAATGAGTTCCTGAGGATAAAGGACCAATAATTTTATATTATAAGACCAAGATTTTCTAACTCAAGAGATCCAAACTTATAATTAAATAACAGTCTCAAGCTATAAAGTTATAGTTACTATCCTTAAATAGTGGTTGTGGTTTTCACCTATTCAAAGGTTTCCACGCTAATCGCCTGTATCATTCTTTAATACTAATTCTTGTCATAGGTACATTTGGTATAAGAGCTAATTTCGAGCTCTTTTTGAGCTACTATGAAATTTGACCATTACAGGATCTATTTTCAAACAATTGCCTTACAGCTGGGAGGTAAATCAGAAAGAACCCAAGTTCCATTAGACTCTAGAGAGTCCATCTTACTTTAATTGCATCCTGCCAAACATCTAAATTAAGGGAGGTGTACCAATTTGAGGGTAGACAGATCTCCCTCTAGAGTATATACTTCAAAATCAGGACCAATGTCCTTCTCCACTCGAGCTCTGTTGCTCTTTATAACATAATTAATAATGTCTCTAGTTTCCAAATTTTTAGGCTCTTCTATTAATCTAGGTGAAACAAAACTAGATGAAGAACCCTCACTATTTCTTGATGAAAAAGGAAACTTATCTTCATAAATATCAACGTCAATAGATTCAATAATAGCTTTGTTTTACATGTTAAAAAATCCATACGCTTTGTTGTTAATTACATAACCAATGAAACCCCATTTATAAGCATGACTAGAAAGTTATAACCTCTTAGGATCAGGCATCCTGACATATGCTAAACATCCCCAAACTCTAAACTAAGATACATTCGATTTCTACCATTCCATAATTCCAGAGGTATGGTCAAAGTCTTCGAGTTAGGAACTTTGTTCTACACATAACAAACAGTCGGGAATATCTCTCCCCGCCAGTGGGAAACATCTCTTGAACTTAGCATTATTGCAACTACTAGCTCTGTATAAGTACAATTTTTATGTTTAACATTACCATTCATCTCAGGTGAATAAGGAGTTGTAGCCTCGTGAATAATTCTTGCGCATTGATAGAACTCGTTGAAAGCCCCAAGGTCATATTCAGTTCCTTTGTCACTCTAAAAATATTTTATTTTCTATCCAAATTGAGTCTCAATCTCAGCAAAAAAAATCTTAAACATGTTCAGAGCTTCACTCTTGTGAGCCATAAGATATACATAAGTGTAATTAGTATAATCATCAATAAAATTTATTAAATAATGTTTCCCGTTCCTAGCTAAGATCCCTTCTAATTCTTAAATATCTAAGTAAATAAGGTCCAAGGTTTCAGATTCTCTTTGAACAGATTTGTGAGAGGTCTTAGTAATCTTTACTTGAGAGAAATATTCACATTTCTTAAAAATTTCAAAAGGGAATTTAGGAATCAAGCTCAGGTTACACATAGTTTTGATGAACTTCTTGTTAACATGACAAAGCCAACTATGCCAAACATTAAAAGTACATCCAGAGAAAGAGGAAAATTCTTTATTGATCATATCAATGCTAATCTTTAACATAGAATCACAAACATAATCCTTACCCACAAATTTCCCATTCTTAATGATCGCATAAGCGTCACCTCCAATATTCTGTGTAAACCCAGTCTTGTTAAGGAGAAAAGCAGAGATAATATTCTTCCTCATTTGTGGGGTATGGAGCACATTCTTCATAATGAGATTCCTCCCAAAGGTAAACTTAACCTCAATGTTCCCAGCTCTAGCAACCTCTGCGGTGTGGGGGTCCCCCAACAATACATTCTTTCCCTTAGCTTCAACATAAGTCTTATACAACTCCCTAACATAGCAGACGTGTCGGGTAGCATTATAGTCCATCCACCATTCCTGTGAGCCACTGACATCATAGCAATAAGAGGTTCTTTGGATACATGCTCTGTCAAATGGGCATTTACAGATTTCGGCTTGTTACGGCTGAACTGAGCAATGTGTCCTAGTCATACAGTTATAACAAATATATTAAACAGAGTCGTGTTTGTTTGCTTTCGAGGTCGGTTTACAGTTATTCAAGCCAGGGTTCTTGTTTGGTTTGCGGGACTGGTTTTTCATACCCCTTTTCACCGGCTTTAGAGAAGCATTGGTATTCTTGTTCTTACTGTGATTAGACACAAACTAAACTTCTTCATTAATGTCTTGTTTTCTAGCTTCTTCCTCAATACGAAGGCACACGATAAGGCTCTCCATAGAGAAATCTTTTGACTTATGTCAAAGGATATTTTTAAATTCCTTCTAGGGCGGAGGTAACTTGACTATGAGGATAGTAACCTGTAATTGTTTATCTAATTTGATACCCTCATAAATAATCCCATGAGCTATCATTTGAAGTTAATGAGATTGGGTTATGAATGAACTATTGTCATTCATCTTAAAATTTAACTAGCGGCTAACTGCATACTTTTTCTAGCGAGCATCCTCCATATTGTACCTTTCCTAGAGAGCATCCTAAATTTTCTTAGCGGATTCTAACACAAGGTTAAAATCACATTGGTCATTGTTGAGTCTATTCAAATAAAATTCTTACAAAGAAAATCATCTGCAGTCCATTTCTCTAGGATCAGGGTAGATTCAGGGGTTGTGGGTTTGACTTACTTAGGTTTAGAAGAGGCACGTGACTCAACTACTATCTTAGTGATCAAATAAAAGAACATCTACAGTATCCCTCGACGGAAGTTCGCGCATTCAAATTTAAAAGGTTTGTTATTATCGGTAAAGACAGATCGGACATCACTATCTCCATATATAGCAAATACTTAAACGTCATAAAATTAAAATAAATAAATACTATGTTACCTCTGCAACAATTAACAAAAATAAATATACATTGGATTAGAACAGTAGCAAAACAAAAAGATAAACATGAGGTAGGTTAGGCATGAAGAAGATGATTAGAAGATGCTGAGTCGAGGACCAGGTCTCTATATTTAAGATAAACAAAAAGATAAACATTTTACAGCACTACCCTTTACAAACAGTTGATTACTGCGTCGCCTCCGGGATAAAACAGCATAATTAAACTTTTATTGCAAGGAAGAATGAACCTCGAATACTTTATACTTTCAAGTCTTACTCATAATATAAACATACTCAAGAGAAGAGAAAAATTATGTTTTGATTGATGATAAAAAACTGAGGCATATCATTGCTTTATATAGGGCAGGATCACAATGGTAACAAGAGTTAATGTGTGACACGTCAATACAAAATGTTCGAAATGGGAGGAAAACGTTTGTGATATAATGACAAACTGGTAACACGCTACGCTGAAGAAGTCATACCAAACAGCTAGAATTGACTAAATCAATTCATCTACAAAAGCCCAAGTTCAAAACCTATTGTCCAAACTAGGCCCAAACATAGCTCATGATACCACATATTAAAACATGACAATATCTAAATATTAAAGATCTATAAGGATCTGGGATTTGACGCGATAATCACAACAAATGGCAAAGCGAAAACATAGTCACATACCTTGATCCATAGCTTGATTGATTGAGGTATGCCCTTGTGACTGTCGACGGCGGCGAGCGGTTACAACTAGGCTTTCTCTCCCTTATCCTCTACTTTAAGATAGTGTTTTAGTTGAAGGGTTAGATACTCTTACATATAGGTAGCGAGAGAACATAGTTTCCTGATTCCATAAGGCCTACTTTCCATCAAAGTAGAGAGCTAGTACAAAACCTTAACCTCATTAACTAATAGAATTAGTTTCTAATTAGGACTTCGATCATCATAATTAGAAACCCATAATTACAAAAGGACTCCTACCAGTTACCCTTTTTTCTAGATTTTCATTTGTACATTTTTTCTTTCTTTCTTCCTGTTGCTATGCGCCAATAAATGAATCAGAGGCATACAAGAGGTGTGGTCGTCCACCAAGTTCTTCAGATTTAGTCGACTACAATCGACAAAATAAGAGGATTAAGGAAAGGAAAAAAAAGACTTTGATCCCAGCTACAAATCAAAAATTTGACTTTGGTCCGCTAGTTTCTCAAATATAAGACTTTGTCCCTCAAATTAGGTTTGACCATGAGTTAAACCCAGGAGACTCATGTTGATTCAATATTTTTTTCTCTGCTTATACTTTTGCTCCTCATGTGCTTGGCACGTTTTAGTTAACCTAAAATAAAAAAATTGGTTAAAGCGAACCCCTTCTCCACCTTAGCATATCTTTCTCACATCTCTCACCATACACGCCACATCATCCAATCACGTGGCAATCACCCCCTTCTCTTCCAACGATCATCTCCAACCCTTTCTCACCCAACAGCTCTCTGTATTTCTTTTAACTATCTCCCCAATATCAACACCAAGTTTGAATTGGTATCTAGGGGTTTCTTCTAGCTTCAAACAAGTTCTCTCACACTCTCTTTCTTTCTCTCTCTCTCTCTCTCTCTCTCTCTATGGTTGTCTGAGATTGCTTTGGGTTCTTGTAAAAGTGTAAAAGCTTCTTCTTGTGGTGTTGTTTTTGTATAGTGATTTTAATTTGAAAGATGGGAGGAGGTACTGGATTGAGTGAAGTTCTCTCTCTCTCTCTTTCTTTCTTTCTCTCTCTCTCTCTCTCTCTCAAAATGAATGTAGAATTTCATGATCGAAAGATGGGTTTACTTAAACAATTTTTAGGTTTTAATTTCTCTGTTATTGAAGATTTATTTAAGGTTTGTTAGGTAAAGTATAATTACAGAAAATTATAGGAATTTTTAGCTTATACCCCCCCCCCCCATTTGGTTTCTCATAGTAGTGTCTACCCCCCATATTTGCCACTTATGAGTGGCGGCCACCCATATTGACCTTAACTATTAGTCAATAGGGGGAGACTAACGCTGACTTGAGTTAAAAACACGTTAAGACAATTTTGGCCCTCACGTGACAAACATGTGATCTTGTTAACTTGTCAAACCTGTGATTCTAGGTTACCATCCCCTTCTCTACAACTGATTTTACACTCCTAACGATCTCCAACTGATTTTACAACAGAAGGGCTTCTAATCATTAATTTTACTCATTTATAACAGTTTTATCTTTCTTCCTCTATCTCTAATTGTTGCATCTTAATGGGTGATGGTGGCTTAAATAAATTTGAGGTAATTAGGATTTCTCACCATTAATTTAAGTTATGTAAATTCTCAAATTTTCCAAATTAAATATCAGTTCTCGAATATTGGAAATTTGGAGAGATGCTGACATGCAGTTTGAGGTGTAGACTGAGTCATTGCATGTGATATCAATTTGGTTAATTGGGGGTTTGGATCACCAGTATGGAATTTGGTTTCCTAATAGTAGAAATGGGGAAGCAATCATTGCTTGTGTTGGTTATTCCTTAGTTTCCCTTTTTTGGCTGTTGGATTTTCTGAATGTATGGGGTTTGGGATGTTTGAGTCATCTATGCTTAGTTGGAGTTTGTAATGTTGGTTTAGTTTGAGAATTCATTTTGGTGAAATTGAATTTATGTGTTATTGTGTTGTTTGCCACTCTATTACCTGATACTTTATATTGCATATTAGTGCATAAGGGTCAGATTTGTATTATAAATATCTCATATTTGATCAGGTCAAAATATTATATAAGGCTCCTAAACAAAATGCGAGCAAACATTATTTATCTAAATTATTTCGAGTATTCACCAAAAACAAAAACTATAATTTTGATTTTGTATATATGTGGTTCTTGCAGGTTGAATGTTGCCCACTTTGTGATCAAGGTTCTCATAGTGTGAAGATTGTCATTGGGTTTATAGCAAGTGTAGAAAACCTAATTGTAATTGCATAATGAAACTTTGTGTTACAAAGACAACTAAGAACCCTAATAGGAAATTCGTAGCATGTCAATACTCAACTTGTGGGGGTCTTCAATGGCTTTCAGAAGTAAGTGGGATACAAACTGAATCTAGCATAGGTTCCTTTGAAGGGGGTGTTTTGGGTGTGCTGGCACTGAGCATTGGTGGAATCATTATCCATGGAGAAGTATTATTTATGAAAAGAAAGGTTATGGGTTTCCAATGAAGTTGTGCACCTCTAGAACTGAGAGTAGCAAAGGCAAGAAGTTTCTCAAGTGTCAAAACATACTATGTGGGAAGTCCATATGGTATGAAGATGTTATTATAGCAGCTGCAAGCAAGAATATTGGAAATAAGGATAAAGTACACATGGAAGTAAAAATTAATGTAATAATAGATTTAAATGAGTTTTGTAGGCAGCTTAAGGTCAAGTCTAATCAAGGTTGAATGTAATTAGTGTAATTACAAAAGTACTCCAATTGCAATTTGAGAATGTAGTTGGCATTGTGTTTATGAATGTAACAGTGGATTGTATGAGTACTCCAGTTTGTATACTTATGTTTATGAATGGCATTGTGCTTATGACTATCTTATGTATTTTTGTTTATGAACATATGATCTAGAATCTAGACATTCAGCCTCTTAAAATGATGTCATGTCGTTCGAATAACATTTGGAGCCGTTCGAACGACCTAGGTTCCCAAAAAACCAATTTTGGCTACCTTGATTTCCAGGCTTAATTGATCCAGTCATTCGAACGACATTTGGAGTCGTTTAAACAATCTGGGTTCCCAAAAAACCAATTCGGAATGCCTTAATTTTCAGGCTTAAAGATGTCATGTTGTTCGAACGACATTTGGAGTTGTTCGAATAACATGGGTTCCCCGAAAACCAATTCTGGTTACCTCGATTTTTAGGCTTAATTGATCCAATCATTCAAATGACCTAGGTTCTCAGAAAACCAATTCTAGCTGCCTTGATTTTCAGGCTTAAAGATGCTATGTCGTTCAAATGACCAAAAGGGTCGTTCAAACGACTATTAACACTATATATAACCAAAACCTACATCTGCAGTTTATCCATACCTGTATATTAGCAGTAAATAGAACCAAAACCTGCACGCAAACGACATATTCTACAATAACACAAATATGTACATCATATAAATATAGTGGACTGCACATCACTTAAGATTGCAATTCACTGAAAACTGAAATTGAAAAACTACATAGGCAAAGTACAGTACAAACTGTATATCCACAAACATATTCTGCAAACTGTATATCCAAAAACATATTAAACATATCTTGAAAACTGAAATATGGAAGCATACACAAATAGTGTACATACATTAAAAACTGACTACAAAACATTATACACAAACAACATACACAAATAGTGCAAAACTGCATTCACTAAAAATTGCATTCACTAAAAATTGTATTTACATCCACAAAAAATTGTATATCCACAAACTGTATATCCAACAAAGCATCACTAACAAAAGCACCACTAAATGCATTCAAAAGTTAAATATGCCATCACCAAAAACTGTGATCACTCCAAAATTATATTGCACATCATAATTTAGGAAACACTACTTATATGATCAACTTTCTTCTAGGCTGAACAAATGCGTTCTTGTAAGGATTTGAACTTGAAGCTTGAGCTTGAGACTGTTGGTTTTGTGACTACCTTGGAGCTCTTACTTTTGATTGAGAAACTTGAGTATCACCTTGTGAATACTTAGGAGCTTGAGAAGTTGATACTTAAGTAGTACCTTCTGACTGCCTTGGAGCTTGAAAAGTTTGTTTTGTTCTACCCCTAGCTCTACCTCTAGCTCTACCTCTATCTCTACCTCCCCTTGTACCAGTCATCCCTCTAGCATTGTCTCCTCTAGTCCTTCCTCCCACTGTGTTTCTTCCAGTCCTACCTCCAGCTCTAGTTTTTCCTCTATCTCCACCTCCCATTACATCTGTCCTTCCTCCTACCATATTTCTTTCAGTCCTCCCTCCACTTCCAGCTCTACCTGCAGCTCTCTCACCTCCTGTATCCACTGGTAAACCAATATATCTCATAAAATTAGCCCAATTAGTATTTGTGTCTAGCCATTGTCTAGTTCTAACCACTCTTGGTGTTGGTACTACAGTTGGACCCTTACATGTTGTTTTGTTATGACTAAAGTATTCACATGTACCACATCTTTTCTGAGGCATTTTTTCATCTGGATCATGTATCCTTTCTTTTCTTGGCCTTCTAGGTCTGCTCACTAATGGTGGTGGAAAAAATTGAGGTCGAGGCTGTATGAACATAAACAAACTAAAAAACTTTAAGAAAACACATGGTATTGAGACATAAAGGAGTAACCAATTATATATGTATAAGCATTTAGAGAAGCATCTTTGTATGTCTTCACATATTATATATAGCACATGGCATTGGGACATATAAGAGTTAATTATGATCAAGTTGACAAAGTTGCACCTGTCCCTACTCTTAAGGATTAACCACGGGATATATAGCATCTTTGTTTGTCTTTCACATATGAAGATACTTTGTGAAATTCATTAACAAAATTGCCAGTTAACCAAGCATCGTCACATATGGACATATTAGACATTGAAATAACATTAAAAATACTCTAACATATAAATAATACTAAAGATTACTTACTTAACCCATGGATATCTTTAAGGGACTATAACAGACATAACATGGACACATGGACGTCTAGTAACATGCCACTCATGACAATCACATTCATGTGTCCCTAAATTAACTCTCCATCTCTGCCCACTCACTGCAATTGTAACATATTGGCAAGTTATACCTTGGCCAGTATTATTATCCCCCTTCTTAGTCCCTTCAATCCTATATTGACCATATTGTCTCTCTAGCTTATCAATATGTATTTGTGCTCTAGGAACTAACACCAAACCTATATTTAGAGAAGCATAACAATTATATATATATATATAAACATAACGATTATATATTACCAAATTGTAAATTAATTAAGTTAATCTTACCTTTTTCTTCTCAGACCTTCGCTTTTTGTCTCCTATCAAACATTAGCTTCATCAACATTAAGTTCAATTTTTCTAGTGCTTTATGAATTGATTTATCCCTTCATTATCTTAATAATCCAGTTATGGAAAGACTCGGAGAAATAATTTGTGATATGTTCACACTTAGCAGTGAAGTCAAAGAAGGATATAGCCCAATGTTCAAATGGCTCTTTCATCAACCTGTCATGTATTGATGGATTGTCCAACTTCAGTTTATCTCACAGATTCTTCTTCTCTACCTATTTATATGCTATTACTGCTTTCCAAACCAAACTCTCCAGATGTGTACCCCTGTGGACCTTTTTTATATTCTTATACATGTGTCTAAAACAAAACCTGACATAAAATACTAATAGCAGCTCAAGTACTTGTGGTTTGAAAATATATATATATATACAAAATAAAATAAAATAGTTATACCTGTGGTTTATAAATGTAAATATGTTTACAACTGCATCAATATGTCTTTTCTACCTATTTGAGATAAAAGTCAACATTGCATCATGCATAACAAAGTAAGGATGCATTATCTGTAGAAATGAGTACCATATCTCTTTACACTCAGACCTACAAAAGTATATTCCTAATGGGAAGTCTCCATTGTTACCATCCAATCCAATTGCTGATAAGCACACACACCCATATTTACCCTTAAAAAACCATTCATCTAAGCCAACAATAGATCTACAACCATAAATAAATTCATCCATCAATACTTGCCTTAAACATCACACATGTCTCAGTCCACTGGCTAGTATCATGGCCTTCGCAAATAGAAGTTATGCTCCAAGGATCAGAAAACACAACTCTGGTTGCATGTTGTATCCCTCATCATATGAAGCTACTATCTTCTCCTTGCAGATTGACTAAGCATTCCAAGCTGTATAATATGAAATGTCTACACCAAATTGTATTTATATCAAGTTTTGGACACCAGCAGGACTAGTAGTACTCACAGACCTCATCACTTACTTAACTTGTTTGGCCACCCAAGTAGCATTTGCCAATCTGCTATTAGCTCCACCACTGCAAGTATGCTTGAGGTTACTACTTTATCTTAAAGTGAATGTAAGACCATCATTAGTCCTCCTGGCAGAGAAAATTCATTCACAGTTTTCATCAATACAAGATAATCTAACCCTTTAATTTTCATTTTTTTCTTGATAATACTCAAACTTATTCATTATTGACCACTGTCTAATGTATGCCCTGTACTCATACACAGTTGCCCACACTTAATTCACCATAAGTAGGTTGAGGATGTACACTATGACTTGCATCCTCTTCTTCAGCAAAAATGATATCATACTCCTTAGCTAGATCTATAAACTCAAGATCACATATGTCTATGTCTGCCTGAGTGGGACCATCATCACCATCTTGAGATGTGTGTGTAGAGTAGTATCCTTCTTCTGTATTTAGATTGTCTAGATCTAATTTTACGTAATTATCAGTGTGTATACCCATATCCCCAACTCCATCACCATGCTCTACATCAACAATGTTTCAACCCACATCCCCAACTCATTCACCAACAGAGTTTCCACAAATATCAGTATTTTCTATAATAACCTCATCATCACTAAAATATAATGTTAGGAGCTCATCTAATACCTCTTCAGATAGCTCAGATGGTCTTAGTTTTTTAGTTTTTGGTTCACCCCTTGCAGTACTTTCCTTTTTGCTCTTCCCTTTCTTCTTTGTTTGATCTTCTACCCCCCTCTTTGCCACAGTCTTACCTTTCCTTTTTGTTTGCATTTGAACTTGTTCTGCAACTGGTTCTTGAAATGGTTTATAAACTTGTTCTTGATCTTGGACTGGTTCTCGAACTGGTTCTTGCACTGGTTCTACAATTTGGACTTGAACTGGCTCTGGAACTTGGACTTCAACTTGAACTTGTTCTATATCTTCTTCATCAACCAATTTCAAAAAAAAATCTTCCTTAACCTTGACTTTGTGACTAGCTTTTTTGTTCTTTGAGCTTGAATATTATAAACAATAAGCTCCACAATAGGTTTAACCTGAGTTAAAATCTCTTTAATAGGAGCATCATCATCACTATCAATTAAAAAAACTTCAACAAATGCATTTAGATCATTAGGGTCCACAATTCCTAAAGGCACCTCATCCCTTTGTTGTATATAAAAGTGGACATCCCACAAACTTTTTACATCACTCATCTACCACATTTTAAGTAAATATGCATCATTTCTCCTAAAGAATTTGTTACCAAGATACAATGTCATAACTTTTAACACAACACCAGGCTGAAATGGTGCATTTATCTCAGACATTGTAAAAAAAACAAAGTCTAACAGTCCATGGAAATAGCATTGGTCCCTATCAATATTATTAATAATGTGCTTATGACCATCAACTTAGAGGTCATGGGTATATTTTATATATATTCCAGGGTCCTCAACCCACCCTCCCCCCCCCCCCCCCCCCCCCCCCCACCCCAATGTAACACCACATGGTTAATAGAATCTTTGGTTATATACACACAAAAAGTTTATAAGTTAAAGAGATCTCTAAGTTAAACAGACAAAAAAGTAGTTTATAAGTTAACCACAAAAGCAAACAAGCAAACAACATCAACATAACAATTGTTAAAAATTATATATGGCAGATGAAGAAAAATTTAGAGATTCTATTAACCCACAACAATTGTTTGTTTTTTTTTTCTAATTATATATGGTATATGGCAACAATTGTTAACGCACAACAATATCAAACAACACAACAATAGTTATTCATTTCCCAAAACAAACCTAAATTCCCAACTCAAAAACCTTAATTGGAAAAGAATAAAAATTGATTCTTAATTTTGTTTTATAAGGAATCGAGATAATATTTAAATTGGCATAATGTAAACTACATAGAGAGAGAGAGAGCTAAGTGGAAAGACTTACATCTCAAAGTAGTGAGAAATTAGTTAGAAATCAGTTGTTATATACCCAAGGGCCACACTATGAGAACCTTGATCACAAAGTGGGCAACATTCAACCTGCAAGAACCACATATATACAAAATCAAAATTATAGTTTTTTTTTTTTACATTTGGTGAATGCTCGAAATCATTTATATAAATAGTATTTGCCCACATTTTGTTCAGAAGCCCTTTACAATATTTTGACCTGATCACATATGAGATATTTCTAATACAAAACTAACCCTTATGCACTAATATATAATATAAAGTATCATGTAATAGAGTGTCAAACAACACAATAACACATAAATTCAATTTCACCAAAATGAATTCTCAAACTAAACCAACATTACAAACTCCAACTAAGCATAAATGCCTCAAACATCCCAAACCCCATACATTCAAAAAATCCAACAGCCAAAAAAGGGGAACTAAGGAATAACCAACACAAACAATGATTGTTTCCCCATTTCTACTATTAAGAAACCAAATTCCATACTGGTGATCCAAACCCCCAATTAACCAAATTGACATCGCACGTAATATCTCAATCTATACCTCAAATCACATGTTAGCATCTCTCCCATTTTTCAATAATCGAGAACTGATATTTAATAAGGAAAATTTGATAATCTACATAACTTAAAATAATGGTGAAAAACCCTAATTACCTCATATTTATTTAAGCTACCACCACTTATTAAGATACAACAAAAAGAGATAGAGAAAGAGAGAAAGAGAGAAAAAAAAAGTGTGTGTGAGAGAGAAATGATTAGAAGCCCATTTTTACTGAAATCAGTTGGAAAACCGTTGGAAGTGTGAAATTAGTTGTAAAGGAGAGGATAGTAACCTAGAATTACAAGTTAACAAGATCACGTGCTTGTCACCTAAGGGGCAAAATTGTCTTAACGTGTTCTTAACTCAAGACAGCGTTAGTCTCCTTCTATTGACAAACAGTCTAGGCAAAAATGGGGGGTCGCCACTCATATGTGGCAAATATGGGGGGTAGACACTATTATGAGAAATCAAATGGGAGGTATAAGCTAAAAAAACCCAAAATTATATATGGGGTAAAGTCTATTAATTCATATTTTATGTCGAATATATAACTCGATACATCATACTTGTTTCGTATGAGGCTCGAATGCTTATCTACAATATTTTTTGGGCTCTTCTTTGCATAACAAGAATTATCCAAAAGTAAAAATATATTTTGATATTTTTGGTCTCACATTAATGTTTGTTTGTCTTTGCATTATGTAAAATAGTCTAATGAAAGAAGCATGAATTAGGTAGTCATAGTCCAATTTGTGATATGTGAATGAGTTTAATTTTAAAGATGTGATGTAAACTTGTTGCAGATAGAAACATGTCCAGTTTGTGACCAAGATGGTCATAGTCTAGAGGCTTGCCCATGGATCTAATGTTGGAAAAGTACAATGAGATTGGTTTTGTTTCCTTTATTTTGAATGGTAGAACTAAGTGTTTAGTCCCATATTGGTTATGTGGGATATATAACTCTACATAATAAGTGAAAGTCTTACTTGACAAATTGTGATGTATGTAAGAGTTGGTAGTCACACGCACATGTGCGAACCATGTGTACAAACAAGTTTTGGTACATGGGCTTACTCAACCTATAAAACCCACTTATTAGTATAAACCTATGATTCAGCCTTGGGGCCTGGGGCTCATGGGGATTCTTTGGAATACTTAGTCAAATATTTCATTTTTTCATTTTTTTTATTTTTTTATTTTTAGGTTTGAGGTGTGAGTTGAGTTATCGCCAACAAACACAACTTAAGGTGTAACCTTTTCATGAAGAGGCACCAACTTGAGGTGTGTCTTAAGGTGTGACCCTTGGTTATAAGACACCAATGCTCTATATAACCCAACTTCATTTTTATTATTTTTTATCAATTTTGAGAATTTTTAGTGAGTCTTCTATTCTAAGAGATAACATATACAATAATGGTTCGTTTGGCATAAAGACTTCTTCTTTTTTCTAAATTGTTTAACAACCTCTAATAAAATGAAATCTTTAGATCTTATCAAATATGATATTACAACTTATAATGAAAATTTAATCTCTCCAAATTTACTACATGGTATTCAGGGTTGTAACTCCCAAGTGATTGAAGATTTATTTTTAGCTTAAAAAAAATATTTATCCATAGCTTTTACTACTCCACTGCAACTCGAAGAAGATCTAGAACTTAAAGTCTTTAAAAATAGGTTTAATATGAAAGTTAATAAGGTTGATGCCAATGGAATGGACACTCCAGAAGATGTTGAAAAGATAGAATCTTGATTGCGGGAAAGAAAACTTCGTGTAGTTCATGAAAACGGAAACACCACAGATGATAGTTGGAAGATATGGTATGAATCTGCGTAGTTTACACTTCCAGTTCAGTATTTAGGATTTGGAAGCGGACCGGCAATAGCATGAAGCGAATAGGGATCGGAAATAGCAGGTTGCTATACCAATAACCCAACGAATAATACTTTAACAACATGATCACAATACTTTAGGAATTGGATGCATGTAGGTAGCCATCCTGCGAGAGACAAAAGTACTTTCCTCTTCCTGCGATTGATTATTGTACTCCGGGAGACAGGGACCAGCTTTTCTTGAAAAGCATTGTGGCAGGGGCGAATATGTCTTAAGGAGATAATGTGCATACACTAGACTCGATCATCTCCTCAAGTGGTGTTGTTTGTTCATACAGATTGGAAAACAATATTAAGACAAATTATTTTTCGTGTGTTATGCTCACTTTGTATTCTAATGTAAGTGTAATCAACTTGGGATCACTTTGTTTTCCAATTTAAATGTAATCAACTAGTCATGTTCTATTTTTGTAAATAAAATTATCAATATCCTTCTTTTTTTTAACTTCTGCATTTTTTCTTTGAAATATTAAACATCCTTTTTTAATGTTTGTATTGCATTTTAGTGGCCATTTGAGCACTAAAACAAAGAATAAATAAATCATGATTTTTAGTTTAATTGCTATAAATTGCAGTTCAATCGTCATATAGAGTGTATCTTTAGTGAACATTAGATCAAAACCTATATGTATTTTAGACTCAAAACAACCTGTAAAAGAAAACCAACGCCAACTGTATGTATTTTAAACAGATCCAAGAGGATCTATAACTCCTTATTATGATATTTTACACTATGACCAACCTACTTTTGGGTCTGGATCAGAGTATTTAAATGAATTCAAAACAATTTTCAGAATTGCACTCAAAATTGTTGCTTCTAATGTATCATCCCTTGGTTCAACTGCTTTGCTTAACTTCTTAGGTCGAGTAGTGTTATTTGTAACCACTTTTGGCATAGAGATTAGTATTCTTCTAGGCACAGGCTGAGAGGAGGTATCCACATCTTGTGATTTAGGCACTACAAGAATAAAGCGCATTAACCACTAAAAAATTTGTGGCAAAAAGGTTTTTGCCACTGTTTTTACCGTGGCTAGGGTCGTGGCGGAGATGGGGTGGCTAAAGCTTTGCCACGACTTTTACCGTGGCAAAAAGTTTCTCAATTGCCACGATTTTTACCGTGGCAAAAGGTTTCTCAATTACAACGACTTTTACCTTGGCAAAAGTATCTCAATTGCCACGACTTTTACCGTAGCAAATGATATTTTTTGCCAATGAAAAATCAGTGGCAAAAGCCTACTTTCACCACTACAAATTCCGTGGCAAAGACCTACTTTCACCACTACCAATTCCATGGCAAAAACATATAATAAATAATAATAATAAAATATTATTTCAAAAATATACATAAAAGGAGATAAATTATAAGCATATTTCTTACCGGCAATTCGCATAGCATCATACACGAAATAAACTTAATATGCCAACCTATTCAATCAATTAAGCAAACTAACTTGAAAAATCAATAAAGATAGCAATGGTTCACTACATGAATTTGAATCACCAACCTCTTAAGAATTTGAGCACTCGATCCATTTTAGAGCATATAGTCTAAATTTAACTCGAGAGACCCAATCTATAAGGCTGCAATCACCAATCCATAATCAAAATGAATATGGTAGATCCATTTTTTCCACTCATAGAATTTGCAAGTTGACAGATGCAAAATAAGAGTCAGAACTAAGCAAAAGTAGAATTTCTTAGAATAAACACAACATGGATAGCTAATAAGTATAACATGGATATCCAATAAATTCTTAGATCTAGTAAACATTATTAAGTATGCTTATAACTAAATATAATAGCTTTGAACAAGAAGAGCTAAGAAATAGTACCTTTATAAATGTTAGTAAGCGAACATGGATTACCAGTTTCAACTTATTTATTATTACATAATTACAAATATGTAATGCATACCTGACAAATTTAAGAATTCACAAGTCTAGATGAAGGAGTTCTATAAGTTACACCTAAATTGTTCTCCTATAACTACTATATTGCGTGGGAAATTACAGCAGTAAGAAAAGATGCATTGTATTAAATTGGTAGAACTTTTATAATGTGTTGAGGAATATCAACAGAGGCTATTTTTGTGAGATTATTAGAAGTAGAAAGTTCTTCTGTGATATTAATGGGAATATCAAAAGAGCTAATAGGATAGCTCCACTCTGTACAATTCACTTTAAGGGGTTCAATTAGACGAGAAGATGAGATGAAAGTTCAACTTCAAAACTTGAGCAAAACAACTTAGAACAATTTACTTCTAATGCAAGTAAGAAATTTAAAGGACAAACTAAAAGAGGTTGAGGATAAGTATATTCTTACTAGCTCTAAGAATTTCAGTTTGCAAGAAAAGGTGCATTCCCTCGAGGAAAAACTGAAAGATGCAAAATTTGAGCTTCAAAAGGCAAATGCCTCCACCAAAGAAAGTTCAGAGCACCGTCACATCCCTGAACTGAGTGTGATGAAAAATGCTCTCAGGGATTCAGAATCAAAGACCTCACCAGAACAAACAAATGAAATGAATGTGGAGAAGATGAGCTTGCTTGAGAAATAGCTCAGGGAATTAGATATCCAGTTACAACATGCAAAGGCATCAGCGAAAGCAAGTCAGGAGAAGCAAAGCATGTTATATTCTTCAATTACGGACATGGAGAATCAAATAGAGGATTTGAAATCAAAGGTTTTAAAAACTGAAAATAGGGTTAAAAGTGTCAAAGCAAGGTCTCATCTGCTATCTGATACTAATTTGGAACACAACGATGTACTGAATTTTCTTAGCGTTAAAACCAAAAGTTTGGAGGCATCTTTGCATCAAGTTGATAATGCAAAAATAGAAACTACAAAGAAACTTGGCATCATAATCAAAGTAATTGATGATCTCGTGCCGAATCTCACAATAGAAAGGGAGCGTCTCCAGAAGCATATATCCTCATTGACAAAAGAAAAAAAGATTCTGACAAAAAATTTGGAAATCAGAAAAGAAAGATTCTGCTAGAGCTACTTCTAGAATACCATCTGGTGAAGTACTAACAAAGTCAGCTGCAAGGTATCAGGCGAACAAATTATCAGAAGACTCCCCTCTACTCGAGACTAAACAGGATGTTGTTGTAAGGGACATAGAAGCAGGACAATTGAACATTAAGTTTCTTCTAGGGGGGGTTTTCATCTTAATTGTTTCAGTTGTAGCCGTATATCTGTTTCAAGAAGATAAGTCTCCGCTTTGATGTTTACAGATATTTTTTCCCCTATTGACCTCGAGGAGTCTCTGCATCTCATACAGAATACTGCATCAGAATACAATCCCGATCATACAATATTTGTAGATATGTACTTTTGATTATGATCATTTTGGTCTTTGTTCAATTTTGACGGTTCACTTGAAATGTCCAATCCCCTTAACTACTCAGGTTTATTATGGAGAAAAAATACAGGAAGGAGAAACCTCAACAGTTAGTAAGTGCCATGTTTTTGGAAGAAAAAAAAAAGGTGTTGAGGATAATAAATATACATTCTTTTTGCAGAACAAACAAACACTTTGATTCTTTGTACATATTTTAGAAACTTGTGTCTTTTAGGATTACTGGATCTTGCTAAGAACTCGTGAGACTAGTGAAGGCTATCTATATATTCACATTATGATTATTAAAGAAAATAAATGAGTAGAGAAACGCAGTAACCAAGATGAAACACCTGGAAGCTCTGTTGAAAGAAGCAATTGGATGTTCCCACTTCCAAAGGCTATACCTATTCTCACCTCAGGAATTGATTCAAATTAATATAATACAGCATGTCCATCAAGAATTGGTATCAAGATAAGCTGTGTAAATTTGCAAATAGGAGTCGTAAGCAAATATATTATTGATTTTACAAGAAAATAGACATCAAATTCTAAAGTAAGAGTTTGGTGAAAGAGATTAACGAAAGTACCGATGTGTTTAAAATGACTCGCTTCTATCTTTTGTTCAGATCTCCTGACTCACTTCCATCTTTTGTTCAGATCTTCCACAATAAGCCGTCGTTGAAATCCACCATACTTTAAAGAGGAAAAAATAAATATCCTTATTTTAAGATATAACTTTCTAGATTCCATTCCTCTACCTTTCAAATTAAAGGAAAAGAGAAACTATTTGATAATAGAAACATACTAAGGAAGGTGTAACAAAATAATTAACATCATTCCCTCTTGTTTATCTTAATTAGTTGCAAGTACATCATGGTAATTTTATCAGTCTCGGTATGCATTCAATGAATTCCTTTACAATACTAGAATACTTATTTAAGCATTTACAGCATATAGCTCAGGTTCATTTCCTTCCAAGAACTATTTCACGAGAGAAATATGAAAAATAGAAAACTGTTACTAGAAAAAAGCAACCAAAATCAAAAATCAGTTAAAAACAAGTACATGGTTCCCATACGTCCCAATATCAGTCTAATAAGGTCGTTTAAGTCTTATATGAAGAAGCCACCACATTTTGTGATCATTCCATCATTACCCTCAACTCTAACATACCCACCCTTGCATGTTCAATAAATAACACCCCATTTTCCTTAAGCAACTGTCAAGACCTGAGATACATCCCTTCATTTTGAGTAATTGTCGTGTAATACTCTGTGTGCATGCACAGGGTGGGAGATTAAAAGAAGATCCGAAAACATAGCGGGAAATCACCAAATAACTGAGAGAATATTCAAAAGGCAATTACATTGATTATATCGACAACAATTACACCTATACTTGCAGCTCCTTTTCTGGCTAGACGAAGCTTTTGGCATTTGATAGTATAGAAATAAACACATAGAAAATCCAATAAAAGAAGTAATAGATCAAGTACTTCTTATGATGCACAGAAACTCTCTAACTTGTTACTTGCAGACACTTCAGTTAGCTTCAAGGTTTCCCTGCCATATGTCATACCAATAAAATATTACTCAGTCTAAAACATTAATCTGGGAGCTTTGGGAAAATATTAAGCCTAGAGAAACCAAAAATTTAAAGAAGCTTACACATGTTTTCTCTTGTAAGTTCTTCCTGTCTCCAAGAAGTAACCAGAAGCCCCATAATTGTCTTGCATCTGCATGTTTGAGGCATATAATTTACCAAAGATTACATGTGAAGTAACTATGCACTTATATGTTTGAAGTATATAATCTTACCTCTTTCCCTCTTCCTTTACCCGGGCTTGGAACCGGCTATGCAAAACTATAACAACTTTGCATAAGCGGAGTTAAAAAAGGTTTACCAAATTGCGTAAAATAAGTAATTTTATATATATTAATACTTGACATTCATATCTTTCAATAGAAAGGAAACTAAAAATCATGATTATAAGCATCAAAAGCTAGTTACGTCTATAAATGTTTGCAGTTCTGCCTATAAATGTTTTCATTCGTTAGATAATAACAAAGTTAACAATACATGCATTTCTAATTAATCTATATTTTAAGATTATTTAAGAGTTAAAAAGATATATACTTACAATAACATCAGGGCATTGAATGGTCTTATCTTTTTTGGTATGGACTGGTATGTATACTTCAACCCTACCAATCTCCTCATCTGTAGTACCTCTTTCCTCAGCCTATCCATTTCAAACGTATTTAATTATTACTTTAAAAAAAGAGTAGAAAACGTAAATACATAAGCATGTGTGCCTTACCAATTTATGATGAATAATTGGCATACTAGTTCTACCAAGAGTGTACGGTGTTATTAGTTTCACCTCATTTTCTTTGTTTCTTTTACTTTTAGCCTAAAATTAGTCAAATATAACTTAAGTATAAATATCACGATAATCGCTCAAATGAGAAAAAAAAAACTCTTACGCAAGGATAAGTACATATAACATAAACATATACCAGAAACTTCTCCGAATTGTAGTAATCAACAAATTTCACCCAATCCACTCTTGGAACAAATTCAAGGGCCGAAGAAGCTTTCACATCTCCTGGATTATTTCCTACGATCAATGTGGTATTTAAATGACACTTATACCTTTTCCAAGCATCTCTAATTTTTTATTTTAAATCAAACCAGGCAACATAAGAGATATCGTCACATTCCTACAGATACAAGAAAAACAAACAATCAAATTAACTAAAAGGTAAAGATCTTGGTAACCATTTCAAAAATTATAACATTGAACTTATAAAAGTTTACCTCCAGCCCCTTTACTACTAATGCAATATGATCATTAGGGATATCCTTAAAGCTTTGGTAAATAATAGGGAGGTGCGTGGAAACTTGGAATCCAATATCTGAAGAATAGGTATTCGTTTCCAGATTTGCTTGATTCGGTTGACCCCGTGAATTTACGCCAATCTTTTTCGTCTTTCCATTTAGTAGGGGTTTTGAACCTCGTGTTAATCCTCTTTTCTTTTTGGAAGATGCATTAGATGAAGAATTATTTCCTAAAAAATAAAGTAAATTTCAACATTGAATAATATTATTAACGAAATGCGAATTGATTTTAAAATGGTAATAAATAATAAATCTAACCTGTATCTATAGTATTTGAGTCATCACACGATAATTGTAAGTTATCAAAAGGATTCTAATGAGTCATGCATCTAACTATTGTATTAAGAACTGTAAAATATCATAAGCATTTACAAAATGGATACGACATAATTATATGGCATATTACTTCATTCTAAACAAATTAATAAACATGAACAATTAAAGCACTTTATAATGATTAAAGTTTCATTACTATAACAATTGCCGACTACTTACAATAATGAAAATCAAAATATTGAAATAACGATTTCTACGAAAGAATAAATACTAAAAGACTTTATTGGAGCATAACTTTTTTCTTGCTTTTTTATACGTAAACTCTTCATTTCTGATGCAACTGTGCAAAATCGGTACAAATATACCAATAATTGCAACTTATACATTCTGATATTTGGAATGTCAGACCAACAGTTTTAATCTGTGGAAGACGGAATACATTATAAATCACATTCTTGTTGGAGCCGATGCAAATTCTAAATAGTACCTCACCAGCAACCGTATAATGGAGTTCGTCGCAGACACTAGTAATCCAGTATATTGTTCCTCCGCGAAAACCTGATAGGAAGGCAGAATCCTCTTTCAACTTTATTTTGAATACAATTTTGATACATCGAGCTTGGACATGAATGAATATGTTGAGACTTTAACCAAAGGAAAGAATAATCATTTCTGAGAGTGCCAAAAATGGTTTGAAGATGACTTCCATATAGTATTTAGCTGAATCCAGCAATCAGATCAAATCTTCCCATAAATGGTAAATAGAGGGGTGAGGGAACACATCATGTTGGACTGGACTCCAGCAATCTTCCTGTTGGGTTTCTGTAAGATGGATATCACTCCAAATCAAGTCATTGTAAGATACATGGAAAACCATAGCATGACTGTTACTGACGCAGAAGACAAACAAGAAAAACCCTCATATGGCATTAAAGAAGCATATGACCATTTCCACCAGGTGAAAACCTGCAGATCAGAAGTGCAGTTTGCTACATGAGCAGGTCAATGTTAACCAATTTTCTCCTGAATATGTACATCATATTTTATGGACAGATCTTGGATCAACCTTAGTACATGCAAAAAGGCATTTGAACAAGCCATAAAGGATCTTTCGAAAACCGTGATAACTAGTGCTTGATTCACATGATATAAATGAAATATCTTTTTATAATCCTCTTCTGATTTGGGATCCACCCACCTCTGGGAACAAGATGCCAAAGGCAATAATCTGATGAAATTACTCATAGGCTCAATATAAGGAAGGTTTTGATCAGCTCCGAAACACCTTGTTGGTAACAAATTATGTTCAGGGACCCACCGATATGCAATTTGCGTTCAGGGGACCGCCGATATGTATAGAGATTTTGCAGAATTGGGGTAGTGAACCACAATCTAGATTTTCTGAAATAATTAACATCGTTGATTTAGAGTCTACCTCCCCTGTAGTGTTCCGAAATTTTATTTTATTTTTGTTTGATCTATTTTTATTTATTATTATGCATCACGCATCCATATTCATACCATGCATCATGCATCATCACTTTCTGCATCTGCATTTTATTTATCTTATCAGGTTTTGTGCTTTTCTGTATTCGGTGGTTTCGGTAGTTGGGCAGAGGAGCTGGTTGTTATTGTTTTTCTCGGGGTGCCCATAGTGGCTTGGTGCTTTGTTGTTGTGGTTGCGGTTGATGTTGCTTTTGTCTTTGGTGGTGTGATCCCAAGGGATCTCGTGATGCAGGGGGAGCCTAGTATTTTTCCAGTTTTGCCAAAGTCCTTCGAACGACATTTAGAGTCGTTCGAACGAGTTGACATATCCCCTGGAATTTTTGTCTTTGAGGAGTAGTTCGTTCGAGCGACTTCTTGTTTCATTCGAACGAGTCGACTTATCTCCTGGAACATGGCCCAAGATCTCCTAGCCGTTCGAACGACTTCTGGGTCCATTCGCACGACTTCCTTGTCCATTTGCACGACCCCTTTTTCCGTTCGAACGACTGAGGTACTTCCCTGGAAATTTTGTCTTCATATCCACTTCGTTCGAACAACTTCCTTTTCGTCCGAACGAGTCTAGCGGTTGTTTTCTCCCTTTTGGTTTTCATTTCTTTATATCATTCCTCTCTCTCTCTCATTTCTCCCCCACTCTCTCCAATTATCCCTCTCCCTCACTTAATCCTTGCACGATCCTCGGAGATTGGCGATCGTTATTGGGCAGATTCTTTGCCAATTCATCAGTGAGTGTTTCCCCTCTTTCCTCGCTGATTTATGAATCGTATTTCTAGGGTTTGTAATTGTAGCTTGATTTAGGGTTTTACGATTTACGGTGTACATTATTACAGGTGTTGGGTTGTTGGGTTGGCCCGATTGTTTCCAGTGGTGTTGAGGTTGGTTGTTCCGTTATTTGTTAGGTTTGCGGTTTACTGGAGTTCCAAGTTTATCCTGTGAAATTTGAGCCCGTTTATCAAGCGAGTGTCCCTTCACTGCTAAATTCCTATACTAGTTTAACCTGCATTAGTTTAAGTTGTGCATTGGCATTAAGATGTTCGTGATTGGTTTTAAACCTTATTGTTTTGTCTGTCGTAGTTGTAATTCAGTATTGTTGTTTCCTATGGTTAGGCATGTAGGATGTGTTTCCCATTTTGTCTTTTAGGAAGTTGCGCATTTGTGAGGTATTCTCGTGGGTAGTTCTTGACTGTTATGTCCCAGTCTTATAGAGACTGATTATTGTTGGATGTTGTGACTGGGTATATTAGTCACTATTTACATCTGTGTTAGGATTGTTTACCGTCTTCTGAGGCAGGTGGTTATCCTATGTGTGTTGGCCGGGTCAGCGGCTGTATTGCTTTGATCCTTGGGATCTGTTTGCAGTGTGGGTTTTTATATTCTTTTAACTTAACGGGGTCAGGATAGATAATAAAGCTCCACACGACTGACCCTCGTTAGGATCTGGGATTCCTACATCGGGTTATAATAAGTGGGTGAGTTTGGGACAGGTACTATCATACCTATTCACCCATCCGGGAGTGTGGGATGGTATGAGATAGTTTTTCTTTGGTACCCATCTTAGTTCCCTGTGAGGTTGAAATCCCTTGGAATATGAAATAAAGTTTGAACGTTAGCTTCGTGGGTTACAAAGCCCGGAATATTCTGATCAAGTGATAAATCCCAAGCTTGGTCGAGCTTGCTACTAATCGTACCCATTGCATCCAACTGAGACCTCTTTAAGGTTATTATGCATTAGCGGTTGATCAGCTCACTATATTTATTTATCGAGTCTACTCTTGATTTCATAATATCATAACATATCATCATACCATCACAGCATAATTCCTCATATCTCCTTATCCTTTTCTTATTTCCTCTTTCACTCTATTCGGCATTTATATATATCACTCTATTTTTGGCCTTTATAGATTATTGTACTTTAGAATATTCCTTATCATATTCATTTCTCTTATTTCCCTGTACCTATTATATTAGTTTGTTATTTATCCTTGTCTGGCATTAGTAAGCCGTGGTTTTGCTCACTCTCGTATTTTCCCCCTTTCAGAGGCTGAGTAGTACAGTTTTTGTTGCGAGTTCCTCCTGTTAGTTCTAGGTGTTGCTGCTGCGGTTCCTGTACCATTTTTAGTATTCTTTTTATGTTCTTAGCTCTTGGCGTTGTTTTGTATTCGAGACATTGTATTTTCGCTTTCAGTTATGCACATATATCTTTTGCATCCGCGTTATTTCCTTTTACTCTGATGATATTGCTATAGTCAATGACTGAGCCAAAACTTGTTTATAGCTCGGTCGTTTGTGGGGGTGAATCGGTTGGATTCCCTAACCTACACATCCCGAATGATAGTAATTGGTCATGCTACCAATCACTAGATTTTGAGGCATGACAGACTTGGTATCAGAGCTGTAGGCTAATCCTTATCCCTGGTCTAGCAATCATATGGTGAGTAATTCTCTCTAGATGGAGTTAGGATCGATTCCTTTTAGTTTTATGTATTTTATCATCATTCTTCCTTTCCTGAGGTGTACCTTCCATTGTGTAGATGGCTAGAGGTGGCAGAGGCAGAGACCGTGCAGTTGGCTGTGGCCGTAGAGGTTTACGCAGTGGTGTACCAACTGACGAGCCGACACTCAGTCAGGAGAGTTTGGGATCTGTCCCGATTAAGCAGGGTGTTCCTCCAGCTCTAGTAGCTCCAGAGCAGCCTGTCATTTTACCTACCCCCACAGTTCCTGGTATTTTAGCAAAGATGAGACAGTTTATGGAGAGTTTCACAGCTCATTTCCAGCAGGTCAGAAGCCCAGCGGTCAGAGAGTACAGCTATTTGGAGCAGCTCCAGAAATACATGCATCCGACTTTTTCTAGCACGTTAGTTCCGTCTGAGGCAGAGACATGGTTCAAGTCTATAGAGAAGACTTTGAACGCTATGAAGCGTCCCGAGGATCAGAGGGTGACACTTGCTACCTATCTGTTGCAGGGTGAGGCAGATCACTAGTGGCATACCGCCAAGAAAACCATAGTAGAGACTCCAGTGCTTTGGGCATCTTTTCAGGACCGATTCTTCGAGCAGTATTTCCCACAGAGTTACAGGGATGCGTGCATCTCAGAGTTCTATATGCTTGAGCAGGGTGATATGAGTATCTCTCAGTACGACCAGCGATTCAACGAGCTCTTACGATATGTTCTGTTTATTGTCCAGGATGAGGAACAGCGTAAGATGAAATTTCTAAAGGGTCTAGTCCATATTTTAGGAAGTTCTTGATTGCTTCGGGGGCTAGTTCTTATAGAGAGGTTTTGTCTAAAACCTTGGCGATAGAGCAAAACGATATTAAGGAGCGCAAGTCCAAGGACTTGAGGAGCCAGCAGAGGCAGGATCAGAGGGCCGATAAGGGCAAGGCTATCCAGAGTCAGTATGAGAACTTGGGTGCGAAGAGATAGAAGTTCAGTATTGCCAAGGGCACGCCAGCTAGAGTTATGGGACCAAAGTTTACTTTTGGGGAGTGTTGGAACTGTAGGAAGAAAGGTCACTCTAAGAGGTTTTCTCCTAGGTCAGTCAGAGGTCCACAGCCATTGCGACAGTTTTAGGCTCCCGTTAGTCACCTGCCAAGACCTCAGCAGATTCAGCAGAGGCAATTCCAGGGTCCGTAGGGTAGACAGATAGTTCCAGGCCCACAGAGTGGACAGAGACAGCAGCATCCAGGTCAGCAGCAGGGCCAGGGTTAGGGCCAAGGGTAGAGCAGAATGTACGCAGTTGGTGGGCGAGGTACTCACGCTGCTTAACCTGGAGTGGAAGGTACGATTCATATTTCTTATTCGCCCACTCATGTTCTTTTCGATTCCGGTGCGTCACATTCATTCATAGCATATGCATTCATCTACATTATTTGTTTTGAGTCTTCTTTGTTACACGATGAGATTTATGTGGGTACTCCTCTCGATTCTTCGATTTCAATTTCCTGTATTTGTAGAGATTGCCCGATAGTTGTGTGTGGTCGTGTTCTTTTGGCAGACTTGCTAGTACTACCGATGCAGGAGTTTGACGTTATCATGGGTATGGATTGGTTGTCGACGCATCGAGTTACCTTGGATTGCTTTGAGAAGATAGCTACCTTCAGTATTCCTGGTGAGAAGCAGTTTGTGTTTGCTAGTTCGGAACCAGCGCGGTCAGGAGATGGTTTATTGGCATTCTTAGAGTTAGAATCCTCTGGTGTTGATGTTAGTACTATTCCGGTTGTATGTGACTTTTCTAATGTATTTCAAAAGATTCATGGCTTACCACCGATGAGAGAGATTGATTTTAGTATAGATCTTTTACCTGGTACGGCTCTGATTTTGAAGGCTCCGTATCGTATGGCACCTGTTGAGCTGAAAGAGTTATATGATCAGATTTATGAGTTGATGGATCAAAAGTTTATCCGACCTAGTACTTCACCGTGGGGAGCTCCAGTATTGTTTGCGAAGAAGAAGGATGGGTCTATGCACATTTGTATCGATTATCGCGAGTTGAACAAAGTCACGATTAAGAACAAATATCCTTTACCTAAGATCGAGGACTTGTTTGACCAGCTTCGGGGAGCGCAGTTCTTTTCAAAGATTGATCTCAGATCAGGTTACTATCAACTGAGAATCAAGAAGGAAGATATTTCTAAGACAGCATTCAGGGCGCGTTATGTACATTATGAGTTTCAGGTTATGCCGTTTGGATTGACAAACGCGCCCGCAGCCTTTATGGATTTGATGAACCGATTTTTCCAAATTTTTTTAGACCGGTTCTTCATTATATTTGTGGCCAACATTTTTATCTATTCGAAGACCGAGGCCGGGCACAAAAAACATTTGAGGATCGCTTTACAAACTTTGCGGGAGAACAAGTTATATACAAAGTTTGAGAAGTTTGATTTTTTGGCAAAAGGAAGTGAAGTTTCTAGGGCACGTGGTGTCCAAGGATGGTATTGCGGTTGATCCTTCCAAGGTTGAGGTAGCTATAGATTGGGCGCAGCCGACTAATATTACGGAGATTTACAGTTTTCTGGGTTTAGCCGGTTATTATCGCAGATTCATCGTGGGCTTTTCGCGGATTGCAGCACTTTTGACTCGCCTGACGCAGAAGGATATTAGATTCATTTGGGATAACAAGTGTGATTTGGCATTCGCGGAGTTGAAGAAGAGGTTGACCACGGCTCCAGTTCTCATTGTTCCTTCCACTGGGCAGAAGTATATGGTTTACAATGATGCATCGCTCAGGGGACTTGGTTATGCTTTGATTCAAGAAGGGAAGGTAGTTGCTTATGCTTCCAAATAACTTAAGGAGCACGAAAAGAACTATCCTACTCATGACCTTGAGTTGGCAGCTGCGGTATTTGTGTTGAAGATTTGGCAACATTATCTTTACAAGAAGAGGTTCGAGCTCTTTTCTGATCACAAGAGTTTGCGGTACCTTTCCTCGCAGAAAGAGCTGAATATGAGGCAGCGCAGATGGATGGAGTTCCTGAAGAACTATGACGTCGACTTGCAATATCACCCAGGGAAGGCAAATGTGGTGGATGACGCTTTGAGCCATTTTCCTAGGGGATTTCATGCACGTCTGATGATTCGTGAGTTGTTGATGCTTCGCGATGTGGCAGATTTCGGACTGAGTTTATGTTCACGGGGTACGGGTAGTTTTCTTGCAAATCTGAGAGTTCAGCCTTTATTGATTTTACGCATGATAGAGGCTCAGTAGCAGGATGCTAGATTGCAGTCTTGGGCTTCAGACGTTAGCAGACCAGATTGGATAGTTAGTTCAGATGGCAGTGTCAGGTACAAGGGGAGATTATGCATGCCAAATTCAAAGATATTGAAGCGTGAGATTTTGATCAAGGCTCACGGCTCTAGGTATGCTATTCATCCAGGTAGTACGAAGATGTACTAGGACCTGAAGAGGCATTATTGGTGGGACAATATGAAGCGTGAGATAGTTGAATTTGTTTCTAAATGTCTTACTTGTCAGCAGGTGAAAGACAAACATCAAAAACTAGCGGGGCAGCTTATACCTTTACCTATTCCAAAGTGGAAATGGGAGCATGTGACCATGGACTTCATTACGGGTTTACCGCGGACGAAGAAGAACCACGATTCTATTTGAGTGATTGTAGACCGATTGACCAAATTGGCACATTTTATTCCAGTTCGCAGGACTCTGACGGTTGATGAGCTGACAAGATTATATGTAAGGGAGATTATGCGGTTGCATCGAGTTACAGTATTTATAGTGTCGGATCGAGATGCTAGGTTCACCGGTAATTTTTGGAAGAGTTTTCAGCGAGCTATGGACACTAGATTTGATTTCAGTACAGTGTTCCACCCACAAACCGATGGCCAGACAGAGAGAGTTAGCCAGATCCTTGAAGACATGCTTCGGGCATGTATGTTAGACTTCAAGGGCAGTTAGGATAAGCATTTACCATGGGAGAAGTTTGCATAGAACAAGAGCTTCCAGTCGAGCATTGGGATGGCACCTTATGAGGTTTTGTATGGCAGACCGTGCAGATCACCACTGAGCTGGGCAGAGGTTGGTGAGCAGAGTTTACTGGGGCCAGACTTGGTTCGTAAGACTACTGAGGCAGTTACTATTATCAGAGATCGGTTACGTACAGCACAAAGCCGACAGAAGAGTTATGCCGACATCCGCAGGAGACCGCTAGTGTTTGAAATTGGTGATCACATTTTGCTGAACAATTCTCCGATGAAGGGTATGATGCGTTTCAGCAAGAAAGAGAAGTTAGCTCCGAGATTTATTGGTCCGTTCGAGATTCTGGCCAGAGTTTGAGAGTTAGCATACCGTTTAGCATTGCCGCCGCAGTTGGACCGAGTTCACAGCGTATTTCATGTTTCTATGCTGAGAAAGTATGAGCGGGACCCTACTCACGTGATTGACTAAGAACCCATAGAGGTTTAGGATGATGCCTCGTACATAGAGCATCTGGTATGTATTTTGGGTCACGAGGAGAAGATTCTACGAAGCAAGGTTATCCCTTTTGAAAGTACAGTGGAATCAGCATGGACCAGAGAAGGTTACCAGGGAGTTAGAGGCTGATGTGAGGGGGCATTATCCACAGTTATTCTCGGGTTGAGGTAGTGTAGAATTTTGGGGCGAAATTTCTTTTTAGAAGGGTAGAATGCAGTGTCCCGGATTATTTTTTTTTAATTTGTTCTATTTTTATTTATCATTATGCATCACGCATCCATCTTCATACCATGCATCATGCATCATCACTTTCTGCATCTGTATTTCATTCATCTAATCAGGTTTTGTGTTTTTCTTTGTTCGGTGGTTTCGGTGGTTGGGCGGAAGAGTTTGTTGTTGTTATTTTCCACGGGGGACCTGTAGTGGCTTGGTCTTGTTATTGTTATGGTTGTGGTTGTCGTTATTGTTGTTGTGTTTTTGTCTTTGGTGGTATGATCCCAGGGGATCTTGTGATCTAGGGGGAGCCTAGTATTTTTCCAGTTTTGTCAAAGTCCTTCGAATGACATTTAGAGTTGTTCGAACGAATTGACATGTCCCCTAAAATTTTTGTCTATGAGGAGTGGTTCGCTCGAATGACTTCTTGATTCGTTCGAACGAGTTGACTTATCTCCTGGAACTTGGACCAAGATCTCCTAGTCGTTTGAACGACTTCTGGGTCCATTCGCACGACTTCCTTGTCCATTCGCGCGACCCTTTTTTCGTTTGAACGACTGAGGTACTTCCCTGGAAATTTTGTCTTCATATCCACTTCGTTGGAACGACTTCCTTTTCGTTCAAACGAGTATGGCAGTTGTTTTCTCCCTTATTTTTCATTTCTTCATTTCATTCTTCTCTCTTTTATTTCTCTCCCTCTCTCTCTCCAATTAACCCTCTCCCTCACTTAATCCTTGCTTGATCCTCAGAGATTGGCAATCGTTATTGGGCGAAATCTTTGCCAATTCATCGGTGAGTGTTTCCCCTCTTTCCTCACTGATTTTTTATTCGTATTTCTAGGGTTGGTAATTGTGGTTTGATTTGGGATTTTGCAATTTGCGGAGTACATTGTTGTAGGTGTTGGGTTGTTGGGTTGGCGTGATTGGTGTCTGTGGTGTTGAAGTTGGTTGTTCCGTCATTTGTTAGGTTTAAGGTTTGTTGGAGTTCTGAATTTATCTTGCGGAATTCAAGCCCGTTTATCAGGCGAGTGTCCCTTCACTGCTAAATCCCTATACTATTTTAACTTGGGTTAGTTTGAGTTTTGCATTGGCATTGAGATGTTTGTGATTGGTTTTAAACCTTATTGTTTCGTTTGTCGTAGTTACAATTCAGCATTGTTGTTTCCTATGGTTAGGCATGTAGGGTGTGTTTCCCTTTTTGTCTTTTAGGAAGTAGCGCTTCTGTGGGGTATTCTCGTGGGTAGTCCATGACTGTTGTGTTCCAGTCTTGTAGAGACTGATGATTGTTGGATATTGTGACTGGGTATATTAGTCACTGTTTACATCTATGTTAGGATTGTTTACCATCCTCTGAGGCAGGTGGTTATCCTATGTGTGTTAACCAGGTTGGCGGGTGTGTGGTTTTGATCCTTAGGATCTATTTGCAGTATGGGTGTTTATATTCTTTTAATTTAACAGGGTCAGGATACATAACAAAGCTCCACATGGCTGACCCTCATTAGGATTTGGGATTCCTACATCGGGTTATAATAAGTGGGTAAGTTTGGGACAGGTACTATCATACCTATTCACCCATCCGGGAGTGTGGGATGGTATGAGATAGTTTTCCTTTGGTACCCATCTTAGTTCTCTGTGAGGTTGAAATTCCTTGGAATGTGAAATAAAGCTTGATCGTTGGCTCCGTAGGTTGCAAAGTCCAGAACACTCTGATCAAGTGATAAATCCCAAGCTTGGTCGAGCTTGCTACTAATCGTACCCATTGTATCCAACTGAGACCTCTTTAAGGTTATTATGCATTAGCAGTTGATCAGCCCACTATATTGATTTATAGGGTCTAGTCTTGATTTCATAATATCATAACATATCATCATACCATCACAGCATAATTCCTCATATTTCCTGATCCTTTTCTTATTTCCTCTTTCACTCTATTCTGCATTTATATATATCACTCTATTTTTGGCCTTTATAGATTACTGTACTTTAGAAATTCCTTATCACATTCATCTCCCCTCTTTCCCTGCGCCTGTTATATTAGTTTATTATTTAGCCTTGTCTGGAATTAGTGAGCTGTAGTTTTGCTCACTCTCGTATTTTCCCCCTTTCAGAGGCTGAGTAGTGCAATTTTTGCCGCGAGTTCCTCCTGTTAGTTCTAGGTGCTGCGGTTGCGATTCTTGTACCGTTTTAAGTATTCCTTGTATGTTCTCAGCTCTTGGTGCTGTTTTGTATTCCAAACATTGTACTTACGTTTTCAGTTATGTATATATATCTTTTGCTTCCGCGTTATTTCTTTTTACTCTAATGATATTGCTATAGTCAATGACTGAGCTTGAACTTATCTATGGCTCGGTCGTTTGTGGGGGCGAATCGGTTGGATTCCCCGACCTACACATCCCAAATGATAGTAATTGGTCAAGCTACCGATCACTGAATTTTGGGGCGTGGCATCCTCAGCTAAAATTTACATATAGGGAGGCCATGGATATGTATAAGATTCGATAGAATAGGAGCAGCGAATCACGATCCATATTTTCTGAACTAATAATCCTTGCTGATTCAGAAGTACCGACATACTACGGGTTCACAATCAAATGAATAATATAGGATTGAAAAAAATGCTCCTCTGAATTATATTCTGAAATAGCATTTCATAAGACTTCCCATATTGCTAATTCAGTTTAGCCTATCCCTTAATGCCACTAGTAAAACCCCTTTTTACCATCTCGTTTTGAAACTCAATGGCTTCATCGATGATTCCCAACTCATGGTACTTCCTTAATAGGCAACCATAAACAGCTTCATCCGGAAGAACTCCATTTCCAATCATCTCATGCAGCAAATCGCATGCTTGTTGTATTTGGTTGCATTGACAAAGTCCCCATATCAATGTAGTGTATGCATGCAGATCAATGTCAATTCCATTTTCAACCATGATGCTCCTCAAAATGAAAGCTTCTTCAAGTCTTCCATGTTTCACGTACCCATCCATCAGTGATGTGTAAGCAACTTTATCTGGAACAATACCCTTCTCCAGCATTTTATCAAACAACTTCTCGGCTTCTTCTAAGCAATTATTTTTACAAATCCTGTCAACTAGGGCTATGTAAGCAACTTTATCTGGAACAATACCTTTCTCGAGCATTTCATCAAACAGCTTCTCAGCATCTTCTAGGAAAAAAAAATTTACAAAGCCCGTCAACTAGAGCTGTGTAAGCCAATACATTAGAATGTAAACTCATGTTTGCCATACTTCTGAAATGATCCATTGCTTTTCGGACCAATCCTGCCTTGCACAAGCCATCAATTATTATACAAAACGTAACTACAGTTGGGACTATATCCAAATTTCGCTTTTCTTCTATCACTTTAAGAGCTTCGGGCTCTTTCCCTGCTTTGAAATAAGCATCCGCGAGAGTGGTGAAAATTATATGGTTTGCCTTCACGCCACGTTCCAACATCTTACTAATTACAACCTTAGCTTCTTCAAGCTTTCCCTGGTCACAAAGACCCCAAACAACAGTTCCATAAAGCGACAAGTCGAATTCAATGCCTTTTTCATTCATTTCTTTTAACAAATGCATGACCTTTTCAACTATTTTGGTCTTAAAACACCCATTAATAAGGGCAGTGTAGATCAACTGGTTAACATCTACTCCAGCTTTCGACATTTCTTTGAATACTTTTTCTCCGTCCTCTACCTTTCCATCTTTATAGAGCCCATCCACTAAAGCCGTGTAGGTAACAACGTTAGCCTTAACTCCTGCCTGTAACATCTCATCAAACAACTTTAATGCTTCAACAAGATTACCCATTTTACAACTCCCATCTATCAACGAAGTATATGTAAATTCATTGGGAGTAAGACCTACTAGTCGCATGTTTACAAAGAACTTAATTGCCTCTTGCATCATCTGCTCTTTACAAAAAGCGTCAATAATTATACTAAACGTTACAACATTGGGTTTCAACATGTTCCTCTTCATCTCGCAGAAATAAAAAAAAGGAACGAGGCATTTGTCCATACTTACAGAAATAGTTAATAAGCGCATTGTAGGTTATTACGTCCGGATCACAACCCATATTCTTCATTTCACCAAAAAGGGAATCCGCCTCCTCCACTCGCCCCAATTTCCCATGTCCATCGATAAGAGTATTGTACGTAACAATATCGGAGCATGACAACTAGCTATTACAATGAACCCAATCAAGTAGCAAAAAAACCCAATCAAAAAGAATGCAATAAGAGTGATTAATTATAAAAATGTGATAAACCCCAAACTAATACAACCATAATCAAGGGTTTTAGATTGATATTATCTTCAAAATACAAATATGGTAAGGCATAAAATATGGAAAAGCTTATCCAAATGTAAATGTCAATATCATAAACTTAAAGGCATGAAGACAGTGCATACCGTATCAATGTCCAACAAGCTGAAGGTCAACTTTAAAAACTCTACAGCTTTATTTGTTAGCTTAGAACTCTGGAAAAAAATGTATTCAAAAACGAGTAATTAGAACATATGATTAGGGATTTGAGTAAGAATATAAGATTAGAGATTTGAGTAACTTGATGTAGATTCAGTGATACATATAAAACACCAATTTACTACAACATGAATGAAAGAAAGGTCAAGCTACATTGACTACATGTAACATGTGGTTGCAAAGGGTATTAAAATGCATATAAAAAAATGTATTTGACATTCAGAAAACAAAAATAACATTCGACATTCTTTGGCTATGAAATGCGGAGAAGACCAAATGGTAACTCTCTATATTCAATCCAAAAAACTCCACGCATGAACATAAGAGCCAATACCAACGGAAAGTCACAAATAACGCGTACTTGGTTTAATTTTAATTAATTTGAAAGAAAAAAATACATAACTTGTGTCCATGAAATATCGCAATATACCGTTGAAGTCACAAAATCTACCAACTTATCATGAAATTTTTGGATAATAATCTGATCTTGAATATTTTTATAATTTTAAGGATGCAAAGGCCCAATATTTTATAATAATTTAATAGTTGCATCTAATAGTCCTTGAGTCTATCTTTTTCAACATGTCTTATCATGTATATTTTCCTCGAATAATGCGGCTAATACCAAATGTTGTGCTGTACGAGAACTGGACGGTGGTTGACGGCAATCACATTGAGCTATCAGACAAATCAAAGTCGTTTTTGGCAGATAGGAATCACCTGTTGAAAGGTTGGGCAAGTGGAGTTGTCTGCCAACTTATAGTCCAAACCCCTCAAATGCCAATTAACATGGTAAGGAAAAGTGGGAAGTGGCTTGGAGGTCAAGTTCCCAATGGCATCCTTACTGATGTGAGTGACCCGAGGAAAAATGGAAAAATTGCAGCTGTCTGATCTATACTTTCATCTTCACATGACGTATTATTCGTATCATAAGTGTGTGAGTGAGGATCAGATCATTATTTCAGTAGGAATTTGTCAGTTAGAAATGTACATATGATACGTTAGAATTCTTCATGAACAGCGTATTAAAGAAAAAGGTTTCCCCATTCATGGGAATTCTGTCCAATCATTTGTTAGCATCCAAATGTAACCACGGGGTTTTGGTATTTTATCTTTGGTTTAGTTTCATTTGGGTTTTTAGACCACCTAGAGTTTAAGCTATATCATTATCTTGAAAATCTATGCCAATGAAGAGAAATCCAGATAGATAGAATTTCAAAATATGGTGAACTCTCCATTATTCAAAAAATAAATAAAACCAGGCTATCTCATTATGAAAGTATTATCAGAAAATTCAACTAGTGTAAACACGATTCCAGAAAAAGCACCTCTGACCATAGCTATACCAAAGAGGGATTCCAGTTAACAGATATTTTACAGGATACCATGATGTGGCCGAGTAAACCAGAAACTAGATTGTATATTTATACTATCTTTCAAAAATAAAACATCCGTTATAGAAAATGACCAACGTGCAATGTAGGGAATGTACATACAGACAACCTAATAGAACAGGGAAGAAAAAATAGAAGAAAACTGCATCTACACGGCAGTTTCCCGGCCTGCACCATGATTGTCTAACCACATACCCAAAAAGAAGAGTTATGGAAGACACAATACTAGATTAAGCCAATAAAATCCAATATTATTCTCTCTATAATAACATCATGTTTCTCTTTCTTAGCCGACCATCCAATCACACTCTTTGAGGAGGTCATATAGCATCTTGTCCATGTTGACATTGAAAGCCTCATATCTCCAACCTCTGATGCAATCAGCAAATCATATTCAACACCCAAATGACATCAAAACACTTCAAAAACTGAATCGTATATTTTTACTAAAGGAGCAATTAAAAAATATATCAATGGACTCCATCACCCATAAATCTATACACAGGTCCCAATAAAACATACCCTTCCCCTCAAATTATCTCCAATGAGATTACACAAATCAAAGATATTCACTACTCAAATAATACTTTCTTACTTCCCAAATGGACCATCCAGTGCACATGATGGGAAGTCTCATAGGATCTCTCCATGTTACCATGATATTGATAACCCTTGTATTTTCTACCTTTCACGGAATAGACGAAGCACTGCAACCACTTAAACCAGCACCAAAAAGATTCAAAAGGTGAAGTTGGACCTTTTGGAGAAAAGGAATTAGGATAAATACAGCACACAAAAAATACATAAATCAATACCATCCATACCCTTCCACCTGATGACATACTAGTCAAAGTCTGTCAAAAGAAGACTCTCCATAAGAAAATCGTGCAATTTTTACTATCCAAGCACACAGATTACAATCATTGAATCATGTGGAGAAGGTGCCATAGCGTCTTTCCATGTTCCTCTAAAAAGCCTTGCTGCTCCAACCCTTGACAGAATCATGAAACCATTACCAAACACCAAAAACTAAGCTTTAAGCGGTGAATTTGACATTCTGAACAAGGAGCAGCTATAAATAATATGATCAATGGATAACCCTTGATCCTACAAAATGAATATAATCCCAAATTAACTAGAAACAAATAATAATCAAATCATAAATACCTCGATTTTTGAAGTTTCAATTCCGATAAGCATGTCCTGGCGTCAATGGAGTCTGTGGTTCTTCAATGACATAATAAAATCAATTTAGAGAAATCAATTTTAGTGAAGGAGAATTCAGAATTGATGAAGTAAATTCATAGCGATACGATACCTGGATTTAATGAAGAAAATCGGTGAAGGATAGAAGAGGTGAAGGGGTTTAACTTTTGTTCGGTGAAGTAGAGAAGAATCGGGTAGAGAGAGGAGAGAAAAAATGGATTTGATTAGCTAGAAACTGAGGCGGGATCAAAAACATTCAAGATTTTAGTTTTTCCCCACACTTTTGGCCACTGCTAAGGATTATTAGCCACCACAAAAGTTGTGGTTTGTCTGTCACTAATAAAATAGTGACAAAAACTTAATGCCATCCGTGGCAACTGCCCATTTTTCTTGTAGTGAGGTATCTAAGGACCACCATCATTAATTGTTAATACTTCTTGTTGTCGCTGAGTTTCAATAGGGGGGGTGACATAAAAGTGTACATCCCATAAACTCTCTACATCATTGAATCTCCACATGTTGTAATACATAGAATCATTGCTCACTTGAACTAACTCACCCTTATAAATTGTAGACACCTCCACAGTAGACCCAATTGGTATTAAATCATTAAACTCATCAAGAGAAGAAAAAATCCAGTCTCGTAGTCCCTTGAAAAAGAATTGGAAACCATCAACATTTTCAAATATGTGCATCTTCCTACCAACACAAAAATCATGAGTAAAATCTAAGTCTATTAGTTGTGGCCACATTTTACCCCATTGAATAACATTTTACCCCATTGAATAATAACATTTTTAATTTGAGTAAAATCTAAGTCTATTGGAAATGGAGATGGAGGTCACTCGAATTAAAATCAAACAACGTCGACAAATCCAGTAAAGTGATAGTAATTTGGGGAAAAAAATTAAATCCATCAATGGTGTGACTTGAGAGAGAGTTGGGGTTTATTGTGTTACCAAACAGTTATGTTTTGGGGGAAATGATAGTGATTTGGGGTTGAGAGAGTTGATCTCACGTCATTCTCATGTGATTGGATGATGTGGTGTGTATGGTGAGGTAGAATGAAGAGGCGCTGAGGTGGAGAAGGGTTCAGTTTATTTAAGTAAAACGTGCCAAGAACTTGAGGGGTAAAAATGTAAGAGGAGAGTACAATATTGAGTCAACATGGGTCTTCTGAGTTTTGTTCATGGTAAAACCTAATTTGGGGACCAAAGTCATATATTTGAGAAACTAGGAGACTAAGGTCATATTTTGGATTTGTAACTGGGACCAAAGTCTAAATTTTCCTTAAGGAAATCATAGTCAAAATGACTAAGGGATTACCTAGATCCCATAAGGGGTCCGGACTTAGAGGAGGGTTCAGCAAACACCAGCCAACATAAGTCGATCCATGATCGCATTACATTATATGCCAAAAAGGGTCATGTATATAATAATAACGAGGCTTTTATTAATTGCATCTATAATGGCATACCATGGGATCACAATAAAGTAGTTGTCAATAACATATTCACGTTTGCAGTAGCATTAGTTGTGATTGATGAGGATCTCGAACCACTATCATTAGACAAATGTTATTGTCGCACTGATTGGCAAGTGGAAGGGTGTTATAAATGTAGAACTTAGCTCATTGGCAAAGGGTGAGGTCTTTGGTATGATTGTCTCATGGGACGAATCTTAAATACCAGTCGGATATAAATGGGTATTTGTATGGAAATGTAACGAGGATGTGGTGACCATAAGGTACAAGGCCAGACTAGTTGCCCAGGGTTTCTCTCAAAGACCTTAAATTAATTTCGATGATACTTATTTTCCCGTCATAGACATTATTACATTTGGGTTTCTAATTAGTCTATCGGTTATTGAGAGCAACGTCGATATGCATCTAATGGATGTAGTACCACGTATCTATATTGAAAATTATATACAGACATCTACACATGAAGCTATTAGAAGGGTATGAGCTTCTGAAAGTATTGAAGCCCAGTATTAATGACATGTATGTAATCAAATTGAATAAAATATTCTATGGATTGAAATAGTCAGGGCTCAGGTGGCCTAATAGGTTGACTAAACATTTAAGAGTAGAAAGCTTTGTAAATAATCTTATATGTCCATGTGTCTTCATACAAAAGACAAAGACAAGGTTTGCAGTCATAACAGTATACGTGGATGATTTGAATATTATCAAGACTCATGAGGAGATTGGAAGAGCTACGGAATACCTTAAGAAGGAATTCAAAATAAAATACCTCATAAAGACTAAGTTATGTATCTGTTTGTATATCAAATACCTTGGCAACGGCATTCTTGTACATCAAGCGTCATACACAAAATCATTTAAAGATTCGACTTTGAGACCGCCCATCCAATGAGTACACCTATGGCTGTTAGATCACTCGATGCGAAGGTTGACTAATTCCGCCCGCTTGATAAGAGGGGAGAAAATCCTTAGCTCGAATAAGCCTTACCTTGGAGCGATCAATACATTATAATACCTTGCGGGGTATACTAGACCGGATATATCTTTTACAGTAAACTTTCTTGCGAGGCATTGTCCAGCGCCTTCCTTGAGGTACTAGAAAGGTATTGAGCACCTTACAAATTTTTTGCGTAACATTTTAGACTTGGGATAATTCAATCCTAAGGATGGAAAATATAAGCTAGTTGGTTACGCCAACGCATGATATTTGTCATACCCACATAAAATGTGTTCACAAATGGGTTATGTGTTTATGTATGGTAAGGCAATCATTTCACGGAGATCAGTGAAATAGACAATGGTTGTGACTTTGCCAAATCACTCAGAGATTTTAACATTACATGAAGCCGATAAGGAATGTTTCCGGTTACAATCTATAATTGGTCATATAAATGGTAGTTGTGGTCACAGTAACATTACTTATAATCCTATAGAGATATTTGCAGATAACGCAACAAGTACACAGCAAGTTAAAGATGGTTATATCTAAGGTGATAGAATAAAGCTCTTCCATACCCACGAGCTAAAAAGGTGGAAGAAGTTGTAATTGTTCAAGTTTGTTTATTAGAGAATCTTGTAGACAGATTGTTTTTAAATGCATTGCAAAAATAGACTTTTGAGAAGTTGGTTTATTGGATCGGAATGTGCAGTTTTTACTCGCTCAATTGGTTGATGCACTGGAATTTTTGCTTCAATAAATTTCTGCTACTGCTGTAGTATGTCAGTAAGCAGAGTCAAACCACGCTCGGGATCGGTGTTGGTTTTTTGGTTTGTGAATGGGGGATTATGGCTGTTTGGTAGAGCTGGTTGGAGATTATTTTAAGAGGTGAGAAATATTTAAGGTGAGAGACTATGACTTCGGGATTTTGCGTCCTCTACTTAAGTCTTTATTATCTAGATCGACCAATGGAGTTGTCTTTACAAGCTTTATTTAAGTACCCTTCTAAGGGGACAGTACACACAACAGTCATGAGTAGGAACCCTCCTTATTTAGGATAAAGTGCGAACCTTCTATTTTAGGGGCAAGGCCTTACTATCAGTAGTAAGTCTAGAGAGAAAGGGACAACTTAGTCCTAAGCTGGGTAGGCTTCACAACTTTGTTGTACCCTAGTGGGTGTTACCAGAGTCATACCGCTTCTAAGGCTTTGGACCCATCTTATGACCAACCTGGGTCCTCAGATGTAATCCTAATAAGGACTCGTACCACTACCTGTCAACTGAGTAAGCTAGGACATGGGTGGTCTATAGAGAGAACCACCTACCCAAGGCTCTACCTCAGAAGAGGTTGAAGCCCAACAAATCCTCTAAGTACAACCTCTTTGTGAGGCGTACCTTTATCCCTTATTAGTCCTTAGGAGGGGGCTAGGAATAGGGATTAGTCTTACTTAAGAGCGCTAATTCTCCTAGTATCTCCCTCAAACCTCTAAGGAAAAGGACTTTCTAGATCTTTAGGTGTACCCTTTCATAGAAAGGCTTACTCTTATGCCTATGGGGACTTAATGAAGGACACTAGGAATAAGGAGTATGCTTAATTAAAAGTATTAACCCTCCTAGACCCTCCCTCAGACCGTTGATAGGGAGACCTAAAGGAGACCCAAAAGTTAGAATCAGCTAATGGCTACTAAGATAAGATGGCTTCTTCCCTAGTCATAGCTAAGGAGTTTAGTTGGCCATATCTGGGTTTGTGCCCAATCAAGTCTAAACTAAAATACTCAACTCTTAAACAAAGGGCTCTCTCTTAAATTTTATTCCTCTTAGAGATGAAGATTACAATTGAAGGGAGGTTTAATTTAAAGTTGAAGAAACCAATGCCTTTTTTCTTCTTTATCTTCTGCCTCTGACATACAAAAGGTATAAGAAATAATTGGTTAAACCTTTGGGACCAAACCACTTTGCCGACCCATAAATGTTGGTCTCCTAAGGCCTGTAAACCCGCGATCATGAGTCCGTGGGGACCCTAAATCTTGATCTTTGGTTGGAATTCTCTTAGGCATCTTTTAGATGTAGAACTTTACTCCGATCTGTCAATATCGCCCTGGAATGTGCAGAATGTATTTTGGTTACTTCTTAAAGATTGGGGAACTATGTGAACTATTGAATTAGTCTCTGAATCTTGGTGTAGCTTCAGGCTTGATCTACTGTGCTTCAGCAGTGTTTTGGTTCCTCAGATTGCCTCTCGAATAAGAAATGTATAAAGAAGGCTTCTTAAGGCTTTTAACTCCTGTTTTACACCAAGTTCTCTTAGGAGGGTCTAGAATCATAAAAATATAGAACATAGTCATTAGTCACACTTATTAGTAAATCAGGACGGCCAAAATGACTTGGTTTAGGTCATTTAAAATGAAAATTTTCAGCCCTTGTTAAACGTTAAGGGGAGTTCAATCCCGTTGACAAGCTTTAGAAAGTGCTTAATCTTTGTTAACTACATCGGAGGGACTTTGATCCCTGCTGATAAGATCTAATGGTGTTTGATCCATGTAGATACATCTAGGGGTGTTTGATCCTCGTAGATAATATCAAGAGGTGTTAGATCCTTGATGATACATTTGGAAGTGTTTGATCCTTCCTAACTGGACAAGAAGCGTACTATGCTTACTTTCCCTTATACGTTATTTTTTTCACTGGGTTTTGCCAGTAAAGGTTTTTACCAAGGTAGTTGAAGCGCATCCAATGCCAAGACGGTAAACAAGGGTTGTACTCTTTCCTTGTACACCTTTTCCCAATGGGCTTTGTGTATGGAAGTTTTGGTGAGGTAATCGCTCATGTTTTGGTCGGTACCCAGAAAGGGTAGTGTAATAAGCTATAACACTATGAGGGGGGCTACAAATTTTTGGTCCACTGTGGGACCTACGTCGGATTTGGGTTCCCACCCAAGTTGTCACGTCACTCTTAGGGATACACACTAGAGCTTACTTGGTGGAGAAGCAATCTCCTAGGTTTAGGGCTTTAAGAGAGTTCTATATATAGGCTATGGGCCTCCCATTGTAACACACAAATCAAGAATCGATAAAGCTCTCTATTTACCCCCCTCCCCTCCACTCTCTTTGTGATTGTTTAGGTGGTTGATAGGGTTATCTCATAACATATTTCTTTCTCATCTAATTTTTATTTAAATCTGTTATAATAAAAAGAAGAAATTCAATTCAAAATTTTAGATACCATACTGTTGGAGATGGTCTTATCATTTGCAAGCAATACATTACAACTCAGTTTGGTTCTTGCAACTCAGTTTTGTTCAATGCAAGAACAATATAATGCAAATCTAATACATTTGCAATGATTTACATTACAATAAAGTAGGGGTTTTTTTTAATAAAGGCAGAAATGCAATGCACTACAAGTGCGACAAATTACATATTGATGTTTATGTTTGGTTAGGTGCATTGTTATGCAAATGCAAATGATAACTTATTTTTTATCCCATAAAAGGTCCTAATCTTTCTCCTATTTCATCTCCCAAATAGAAAGCCTAAATATAAACTCCGGTGCAGAGATTTTTCACCACAACCAAAGCTCAGTTTTGTTCGCTGTAAACATGATACAAATACAAGCAATTTGCATTTATAACTGCATTCATGTGTTTAGTTTGATTTGCAATTACAATGTGATGCCTTTAAAATAATTGCATGTGACTGGTTCCCTTTTGCAAAGCAAACAACTTGCATTTCCATGCAAAGGGTTCTCTTTTTTGCTTGTATTTGGTTGCAGTGAAAAATCTCTCTAACAAAGTTAGCATTTTGCTTTCTACTTGGGAGAGAAAATAGGAGGAAAATAAGGACCTTTTAAGGGATTAAAAAAAGTTAGTTATCATTTGCATTTGCATAGCAATGCATCTAGCCAAGCATAAACATCAATCTGCAATCATTTGCACTTGCTGCATTGCATTCCAGCCTTTAATGAAAAAATTCCCACAACATCTAATGCAATACAAATCATTGCAAATTCATTAGATTTGCATTACATCATACTTGCAACGAACCAAACTGAGCACAAATACAAGCAAAAAGAGAAGCTTTTGCATTTAACTGCAAGTTGTTTGCTTTGCAAAAGTGAACCAAAAATATGCAAGTATTTTAAAGGCAGCACATTGTAATTACAAATTGAACCAAACACATGAAAGCCGTTAGAAATGCAAATTGCTTGCATTTGCATCATGTTTGCAGCGAAACAAACTCATTGCCTATGCAACTCATTGCAAACATATCGGAAGCCAAAATGAGCCATAGTTCACATCTAGAAATAATTTTACTTTGGATTGAAAATAGGAGAACACTAAGTACGATTTGAAGTTTGTGAAGATGCGGAAGACTCGCACCTAGGCCGAAAGACCATATGATATATGAAGCTTTACAACTCCTTGGGATTGGCATTGAGCATTCCAAATGCAATTTAATTGGAAGGCGAAGAAGGCTTTCGACCAAATGAAATCTACTTGTATTTATATACAATTCTTTGTACATGCCTCAGAATTTCATTGGGTCTTACTTGCAGCGAACAAAATTGTATTAATCGATCTTAAAAAAGCAAACTCTTGCATCTACAAAAGTTTCTCTTTTGTTAATATTTCATAATTTCACTTGATACCATACATTCTTCATATACATTTGTAAGTTTAAGTGAGATTTTGCAAATTTACGTTAAATTTCATGAATTCAAAATTTATGCCAACATAATAAAGCCTAATAGAACTCTTCCTCCTTTCGCAGTAATACAAGAAAGATTGTTAATAGAAGCAACATTCTTAAGCACAAATTGTGGTCTTATTTAGAGCTTTTCGTCAACAGCCAGATTCTTAAGCACAGATTGTTAATAAAACCTTTCATTTTCAAGTAGTTGACCAAAGGTAATACAAACCTTTTCTAAACTAAGAAAGACGTCAACAAAACACATTCCTTTCACCGTATAATACTACTCTTACGATGTTTCCCAAGGAACCATATTACATTTTGGCTTAAATATATAGGAAATTATAAGAGTAAATACTACTTTATGCCAACTTTACAAAATTGATACTTTGGTAAGCCTCTTCCAAAATCAATACTAAAATTAACAAATCGATAATGATGACAAAGTTCTTACAAAACAAATGACAAATAATACATTACAAATGAGAAACTATCCCTACTGAAGTTGCTGAGTAGTCTAATCTGTTACAGTAATAAGAGGGGAGATTCCCCCCAAAATAAACAACCAACCTTCAAAAATAAAAGTTTATTCTTCTTCTTCTTCTTCAATAACAAAACTACTACATAAATCAAAGTAAATTCTCCTTGATGTACTGTTTGTCTCCTTTATGCAACAAGTCTTCTAACTATCGTTGTGTATTGGTTAAAGTCCTCACACGGAGGTCATTGGGGAGAAAAAGATCACAGTTATCCTAGGTTATTCTCGTTGCTAAAGATCGTTGTTATCCTTCTCTCCGACCGTTAAAATAACCGTTGCAGTAAATATCATCTTTAACTCTGTATCCATCATCTCTAACTTTGTATCCGTATCATGACTTGACAGTTTTTTTTCTTAAGAAAAATGTTATGCAAGATGATACACTTTGTATATAATAATTTGTCTTTTGTTAATTTATCATTTGCCATTTTTCTTGTATCATTTTTAACATTCATTATCTGCTACTATATCACTAAAATTGTTCATTGATATCATTTATTTTAGGATTCCTATCATTTTTTTGTGGGATTGCTTGAGTTGAGTTTAATATTATTTGTCTTCTGCTTCATTATCATTTTTATTGCCATTTTCTCATTTGTTTTATGCTACTTTATCACCAGAATTTTTTATTTATATCATTTATTTCAGGGATGGATGGAGCTCAGTTTTATACCATTATTCATTTTGGGGGGATATCGTACGTCTAAAGATCGGATTGATTAATCGTTAGTTATGTTGGAGGAAGTACGAAACTTACATCACTAAGAGCGTACTCATCATATAAATATTTCCTTACACTCCTTGAAAAAGCAGGCGAAATCCTTCATGAGAACTGTAAGCAGTACAACTTTGTCCATGGTTGTGCATGCGTAATTTCATCAGTCCAGGACTTTAACGTAATGATCAATATGTATAAAAGCAATCTCAACACACCTTTTCACATATGGATTGTTAATGAGCTTAGGGTATCTTCCTAGAACTTTATTTCTGATTTTATTTTTTAGGTAAAGGGTTATCCACTACCAAAGATATTGGTTCAGGTAAAGGGTTATCCACCACCAAAGCAGGGGAACCTTTACGTCATAACTCATTTCCTGATCCTGGACCTAAATACAGGGGTTACCCTGAAACAAATGGCTGGGAGCTTGATCCACAAAGGTTTGGATCTTTAGTGGATGATGATGATGTTCCTCAATCAAATAAATCTTTTGAAACTCTCCATACTTATGTTCCTCCCTCAAATGAACCTAGTATTCTTTAATCAAATGTTCATCTCTTAAATGAACCTATGTTAACAAATGTTCCTCAATAAAATGAATCATTTCAAACTATCCCTACTAATGTTTCTCTCTCAAATGAACCTTGTATTCCTTAATCAAATATTCATCTCTCAAATGAACTTAAGTTTACTAATTTTCCTCTTTCAATTAAACCCGAACCAATCATTGGATAAACTAAACCTTCTGGTAAGCTCGCAAAATTTATCATTTGAGAGGTGTGTTTTAGCATTTCTTATCAAATTAGTATCATGCTAATAAGCATATTTCTCTTTTGTTCAGCTGAATTTTGGTTTGAGTCACAGCGCGAACAGGCGAAAGATCTCATGGATTTTTGGTTCAAATCTGATGCGTACACGGAGGATCTCTATAACTTTAGTAAAGAGTTTAACATTGGTAATCTATATCGAGATAGGATTGTGCTCAAGAATCACATAAGAGCTTATGCAGTTGTATTCAAGTTCAATCTCGTACACGTTCTGAACAACGAATATAAAGTCATGGTACGTTGCAAAGGTCATAAGTGCTCTTGGTGGATTTATGCGACAAGGTTGCTAGGTTCGGCCCTATTTAGAGTAAGTACTTATTACTCCGTGCATACATGTATTCGAGTAGAAACTGATGGTGGGAACACGTATAAGACAGTGTCCAGTAGATGGGTTACCTTTATAATCAAGCAAAAACTACAAAAAGTCCCAAACTACAAACCTTCTAGAATTATTGATGACATGTAAATTAATCATAATATTGATGTAACATACAATCTTGCCTGGCATGCAAAAGAAAAAACCCACGCAAAGGTATCATCATCTTATATGTCATTTGTTCTCCCATACCTGCCATTCGTACAACAATATTTATCATTTTATCGCATGTGATTTGGTCGACTAACTGTGTCATTTGTACTTCAATGTTTCTCATTTGTACTTAAATGTTTATCATTTGATCTACGTAATTATTTAAGATGTGAGGCAACTATGAGCACATATGCCAACTACTTATGAGCTACTTTGCAGAAGTGAGGTTGGTTGACCTAGATATGGTGTTTGACATATAAACTACTAGTTGTAGTTGTAAGGATAAGAGATTCACAAGTTGTTTTTGGTGTTTTGGTCCTCTAAAATAAAACTTATAAACTATTAAGACCCGTTGTTGTGATTGACGGAACTTTTTTGAAAGGGAGATATCATGGGACTCTACTAATAGCCATCGCCATTGACCCAAGCAATCATATTTTTCCACTTGCATTTTCAATAACAGAGTCAGAGACCGCCGAAAGTTGGACATACATCCTAGAGATATTTGGGTCTAATTTCCACAGTTATGACACTCAATTTGTCGTCATCTCTGACAAGAATGCCGAAATTATTAATATTGTACCCAAGGTGTTTCCATTTGCAATCCATACATTTTGTGCCTTCCACATATCAAACAATATTAAAACTGCCCTCAAAATCACGAGGATTGCATTTAGGATGGCAGCAGAGCCCTAACCAACATTGATTTTGATAAACACATGAATACTATTTAAAATACGGATCCAGTGGGTCTCCATTTCATACTAGGTATTCCCAAATAAGTATGGTTTAATCTATACATTCAAATGAGTAGGTACGTTATCATTCTCTATTGCTTAACTTGTCATTTGTTATTTCAGAAATAGTCATCAATACTACATTTGTATACTTATTTGTCATTTTTTTGCCATTATTTGTCATCAGTTCATTATTATTCTTTTTACAGTTGTATGATTATATTTATCATCAGGTTATACTCATTTGGCATTTGATTTTAATTATTTGTTATTTTTTCAGATACAGAGTGGCTTATACTAATCATGTTGAGAGTTTGAATAACGTTATTTTGAAAGTGAGATATCTCCATATCCATGTGTTTATTGAGGAATTGCGTAGAATATGTTCGGAAATGTCCTACACGTATAGGGAGAAAGCTTAGATGAGTCAAGCTTGCTTAACGCCATGGGCTACGGATTATTGTAAAAACATAAAGTTTGTGGCAGATTCACTAACCTGCAGGGTTCGTACATCACGTCACCATTTTTACATGACTATTTATGGCAAAATTGATTCAGTAAATATTAAAGATGGTACTTGTTCTTGTCGTTGGTGGAAAACGATAAGGATACCTTGTGAACACGGAGTATGCACTCTCGGTCTTGCTAATGTTGATCCAACTATGCATGTCTCTAAGTACTTCACAAATGATACATACAAGGCTGCTTATAAACTGATATAGATTCCTATCAGAGGAATTGAGCAGTGGAAAATTTTAAAAATTGATCAACGTGTTCGTGCTACTATTCCAACAGTTTGAGCCGGTCATCCTCGCACGCAAAGGAAGAGAAGGGAAATAATGCGTGGTTTGGTCACCAAACTAAGATTTTGCAGTAGATGTCAAAGAAATGGACACAATCATCGATCTTCTAAGCTTCTGCCAATCCCATCCGACGACAATACAAATTCAATAATAGTACCATCTTTTACGATGAGCACTGAGCCACCTGTCATCCCAGATGAAGATGTAGCAATCAGCATGCACTGATGATTTTGGGTACTCTATAAATCATTTGTTTGTATGATCTTTATCAAAAGTTATGTTAAAATCATCATTTGGGTAGTAGCCTACCCGCAACCATCGACAGTCGAAGCCCACTTCACAGCCTACTAGAATGTATCGAAGCCTACTCAATCCCTAAAACAGACCTCCCAGAGATCCCATGAAGTCGAAGCTTCGATACTAGACAAAGCCTCGAGAACAGATTAACACATCGCAACAAACATTCTTCGACCATATCTACACATGGTCAAAGTGTGACAAGACAGGCAGCCAGCTCACCAGATAAGCCACTGTAATGATTAGCCTTTGCAGCTACAGTGATAGGCCAACCACTGCGCCACAGTGCCGAAGTACAAAGACACATCAGACAGCTGTCACAGTGACAGTGCAGACAGGACCGGCGCCCATATCCCACTGGGATTTCCTGACAGTAATCATGTAATCTTGGCCCATACTTGGTGACTCAGCTTCCAGTGACTCTATAAATAGAGGAGAGGGGAAACCAAGTGGGGGTTATAAAAACCATCTCCAACCCCTTGTATTTTACCCTTGACCTCTCTGTTCAAAGCTGTATTCGAACCCTTTAATTACTCATCAGTAATATATTCTTTCTTAAAAAATCCTCATCAGAGGTCGTAGAGAGTCACATTCGGGCCTCTAAGCAAGTATTTGTTTTTAGTTAGATCTTACTTTAGATCAATTGCTTGCATCCCTTTGATTGAAGATCGATTTCACGTTGTAAGAACCAACTTCACCTCTAAAAGAAGTTGGGTCCCTACAATTGGCGCCGTCTGTGCTTCCCACCCTACCAATCCTTTTTTTCTTTTCTCCTGCCTTAATTTTTTAACAATCTACTACTCCTCTTCAAATGGAACCTACACGCCATTCCAACTCAACCCAGGTGGGCAACTCCATTGATGGAGTAGCTGCACAAATAGTTTTATTATTCCAACAAGTCGCTCAGGAAGAGGAGCGCCACCGGAGCCAAGTAAATCAGGAACGTGAAAGCCACCACTTGGCGATGGAAATTGAACGGAATCGTCGCTTGGACGATGAAAACAGACAGAACAAAGCAATCGATGAACTGCACAGTACCGTCCGAGAGCTACAGAGATTACAGCCCATGGAACCTGCCTGCCCGTCCCAGGCCCCAGACCCATCGTTCGTATCTGCCCGCACCCGTCAAGGACCCTCACCAAACCTCGAGATACCCCCTGATCACACCGGTGCCGAAGGTTTTGCCCGTACTATTCCCCCAACCGGCTCTATCCACCTCGGGATTTTCCCCACAAAAGACTCTTCTGAATCATCCCTCCGCTACTCCAGACACCCCAGACGTCGTCCTGCTCGAGAACGGCTCGGGGAACGTAGTACAAATTTTATACCACATGCTCGACCTCACAACTATCCAATTCACCAATCTCCCCCTCATCCTGCATATGTTACACAGCAGGACTTCGACCACAAAGTACAACCAGTCATTCGCATTAGCACGAGTCCAGCCGCAAACTCCTGGAGCCGCCTCAATAACCCGATCTGCCCTAAACTTTTGGCTATCGAAATACCCTCTAACTTTTGTGCTCCCAAAATTAGCAAATACCATAACACATACCCTAAATTCCACATCTTCAAATTCTAAAATGCCCTGAGCTTCTACTCCATGGCTGACTACCTGTTATGTCGCCTTTTTCCAACGAGCCTTACTGATAGCCCCCTTCGATGGTACCACAACTTCCCAAATGGCTCGATACGAAGCTTTGAGCAACTTTCACAACTTTTCATCGCCCAGTTTTCCTTAAGCAAGGATAGAGAGGTCAGAGTTTACGCTCTATTCAATTTTAGAAAATCCAGTAATGAGACACACGAAGCCTTCACCAGGAGATTCCTCGAAGAATCCCGGAAAATAGAAAATCTCGACTGCTCGAACGTTATCATGTCATATTCGAATGCTCTGCCCGATCACAGCCGAGTAAAAGAACTCCTAGTTCTCCACAAACCAAAAACACTCGAAGAGATGCTCACGAAGGTCAATGGCTATATCGATCTCGAGCGACTCCAAGAATCCTGCAAACAGAGCCAGCCTTCGCAGACAGCAAACTTTAATAAACCTTGGCAATACCCCCACTCTGCTCCCACATCCTTGATTGCCCCTGTCTCACAGGAGACTGAGAGTCGCAAGCCCCCCAGTATTGATAACAGCGCCGAAGCTCGCAAGAAGCGGCCAAGGCCTGTTTTGGCTACACTCACTGCCCCCCCTCAACACCCTTCTACCACATATACAGGAAGACCCCATTTGGCACGTACCTCTCCTCATTGAAGTCAGACAAGGTGAATCTTACTGTGCCAATCACAAATGCAACTGTCACCATACCAACAAATGCTTCGCCCTCCAGCGCTCTCTCAAACTTATCTTCAGAGCAGGACGTTTGCACCAGTATATTGCTGATCTTCTGAGCTACCTCGACGGGTCTTACCTCAAATCTCTATCCACCCCTACTACTAACCCAGCCGAGGTGTACATCTGCAGAGTCAATTTTATCGAAAGTCAACAACATAGACAGTGGACATTCCAAGAGACAACAAAAACACATCAAAGAATGTTACAAGCTCACCTATCAGGAGAAATTCCCTACCCTTCTGCCATAATCAAGCTGTCACCCACGTCTCGAAGGGATTTCTTTCATCGATTGTGACACTTCACTCGTTCGATTCCCCCATTTCGATCCACTAGTTATCATAATTAAGATCGAGAACCTCATCCTCCATACAATGCTCATAGACACAGGGAGCACAGCTGATGTCCTCTTTCTCCAAAAAATACAAACCATGAAGAAGACAGACCTCATAACTGTAGCCAACGTCAAACTCAAAGGTTTTAATGGATCAACCGAAGTCGTTATTGGCCGTATCAGCCTACCCGTCACCACAGACCCCATAACCCTTCAAACCTGCTTCATCGTCATTGATAAGAAGTCTGAATACCTCAGTATACTCGAACGAGATTGTCTTCAGGCCATGCGAGCCATATCTTTGACCTACCATCAGACCCTTCGATTCAGCAATCACGAGGGTACTTGGAATTTGAAAGGCTCTCAACGCCTTGCCCACTCATGCAAGCACCCAGAGATCGACAAAACCTGAAAACTTGTCAGCCGCCTATAGTAATCACAGCATCTTTCTATCCCCTCGACTTTGATAGATACCACCTCACCCATCGAACCCACTGTTTATATCAAACTTGCTGGTCTTGGTCGGGGTACATTTATCGAAACCTTCCTCAATGAGTCAGAACGCCTCAAACTTTCAGAGTTCCTTTGAGCAAACAAAGATATCTTCGCCTGGATATTTTAGAAGATGCCTTGTGTCGACCCCAGCCTGGTATGCCATCACCTCGATCTCATCCCCTATTCCTCAGTAGTAAAGCAAAAAAAGCGTAACTTGGCACCACGACTTCGGGAAGCAGTAAACCTTAAAGTAGACAAGCTCATAGCCGCAGGCTTTATCAGAGCAGTGAAGTATGCAGACTGGATATCAAACATTGTGGCAGTTCCGAAGAAGAATGGAAAGATAAGAATCTGCATCGACTTTACAGACCTCAGCAAGCACACACTAAAGAACAGTTTCCCCCACCCAACTATTTCAGCACTTCTCGATGCCACTGCCGGACACGAGCACCTATCCATGATGGATGCGGCTTCGGGTTACAATCAGGTACCCCTCCTTCCCGAAGATCAACATAAAACTTCCTTTATAACAGAACAAGTCTTTTACTGTTTCAATGTAATGCCCTTCGGCCTTAAAAATGCCAGAGCCACATACCAACGCCTTGTGACAACCATGTTTAAACATTTGCTTGGCAATTCTGTCGAAGTCTATATCGACGACATGTTATGCAAGAGCCTTCAGAAAAATGCCCATATTCAAGACAAAACATAAATCTACTCAATACTTCGTACATATAACATGAAACTCAACCCAGACAAGTGCCAATTTGGCATGTCTTCCAGAAAATTCTTGGGTCACCTTATCAGTAAACGTTGTATAGAGATTGACCCCACCTACATTCAAGCCCTCATAGACATGCCTTTGCCCCAAACCAAAAGAGACGTCCAAAAAGTAGCTGGCAGGATAGCGGCCCTCAATCGTTTCATTTCTAAATCCTCAAATTGATGTGCTTGGTTCTTTTCCCTCTTACGAGATCAGGGCGTCCACAAAGTAAAAAAGAAAAACAATCTGAAGATCAACTAGACCCCTGAGTGCGAACAAGCCTTCCTCGAACTCAAAACTTATATTGCCCATCCACCCATTATCAGCACCCCTATCGAAGGCAAAACACTCTCTTTATACCTTGCTGCCACAGAAACTTTTATCAGTGCAGTGCTCATTCGACTTGATTTCAATATTAAAAAGCTTATATATTTTATCAGCAAAACTCTAACCCCCGCAGAAACTCGATATTCAAAACTTGAGCGCTTGCTCCTCACACTTGTCTATTCAGCCCGTAAACTCAAACCATATTTTCAGGCTCACCCCATCCGTGTTATTAGAAGTTACCCTCTTCGAGAAGTACTCAGCAAAAAATAAAAAATCTAGACGAGTGCAACAGTGGTCTGTATACCTTGGCGAACAGGACATTACCTTTGAGAAGCAAATATCCCAGAAAGGCCAAGCAGTAGCATACTTTCTAGCTGACTTCCCGGTCAAAGATATCGATTGGGAAGAACACGAAGATGACTTATCAGAAGACCAACCCGAAATAGCAAATCCATGGGGCCCTCTCACTGGCTGGCATTTATTCACAGATGGATCAGCAGGACCTAATGGCTCAGGAATTGGTATCGTCTTGGTAATACCCACTAACGACCGTATAGAGAAAGTTGTCAAACTTACCTTCGAATGTTCCAATAACGAAGCAGAGTATGAAGCTTTGATCCATGACCCCGACCTAGCACTCGACCTCGGCATTCCCAAACACTTAGTCTTTGCAGATTCCCAACTTGTTCACAGATATTACACAGGAGAAAATAAAGCTAACGGTCGCATGGCCGACTACGATCATATTGTGCGACAGCACATGGACCGGTTTCCCAAAAAATCCACAATCACTCATTACCCTCGATGAAAAAATAGACATGCAGATGCCCTCGCCTACATAGCAGCTATGCTCGGGCAATCAAAATCTCGGACACTCCATATCGAAGTACTCTAACGCCCAAGTATCGACCAAATGGAAATCAATGCCATCAATACAGGGGGCGAGAGTTACGATACAGGCGATTGGCAAACACCGTTTCTTCATTACCTCAACAATGCCACCCTCCCAGATAATCCCTAGGCCAAATATTTGCTGCCAAAAATTGCCGCAAATACACCATCCACAAAGATGAACTACATCGCAAATCCTCAAATGGCATCCTCCTTCGATGCATATCCCAAGCCGAAGCCTCCCAAATCTTAGTCGAACTTCATGAAGGAACCTACGGTGCTCACACTGCTGGTCATTTTATGGCCCTTTGAGCTGTCACCCAAGGACTATTTTGGCCTAATATGAAAAATAAACTTCAGAGTATGCAAAACATAAGAGGCATTGGGGGCGATCAGATATGCTTCGTTGTAGCTCAGGCCTTCGAAGTCCAGTCCATTTCCTGGTTTCTTATAAGTATCATGTCAACCCTTCGACCCGACTGATACTTGGAGGCGACTTTAAAATGTTCAAGTCTCCAATTTCGAGCAAACTCAAGAGGCAAGGATAGTCGCAAGACCGGACCCTCGGGGCTGCATTGGGGGCGATCATATATGCTTTGTTGTGGTTAAGGCCTTCGAAATCCAGTCCATTTCTTAGTTAACCCCGGGTATCATGACCACCCTCGCCCCGATTGATATTTGAGGGCGACCTTGAAATGCATAAGTCTCCAATTTTGAGCAAACTCGAGGGGCACGGATGGTCAAAACACCGGACCCTCGAGGATCCATTGGGGGCGATCATATATACTTTGTCCAGGCTCTAAAACCGTCGATGCCCAGTCCCTTTCTAGGTTTACCTCGAGTATAATGTCCACCCTCACCCCGACTGATACTTGGGGGCGACCTTGAACTGCTCAAGTTTCCAACATTCGAGCAAACTCGAGGGGCACGAATGGTCGAAAGATCGGACCCTCGGGAATGCGTTGGAGGCGATCAAATATTGCTTCGTTGTGACTTAGGCCTTCGAAGCCTAATAAATTTTTAGGTTTCCACTAAGTATCACGTCCCCTCGGCCCGAATGATACTCGAAGACGACCTAGAAATTTTTCAAAATTTCAACATCGTTGTGGCTTCAGCCTTCGATGTCCAGCATAACATACAGAGTTTGATCTAAATATCTTCAGCACTCGTCAGGATTCGATCGAACTACAGTCATTTAACCAGCAAAGTACACGCAAGTACTATCTACAATTCTATCAAATGCAGAGAACATTCCACATATTACCCATTAAAGGAACAGTTGCAGTACAATTCAAAGATCAATCATTAACAGTTCAAAGCAAGCAAAATCAATAGCATACGTATCCAAATTCTAAAAATTCAAGGTCAGAGCAAGATAACACAATCAATCAGAAAATCAGACATCAAATCAGAATTTTAGAATCAATATGTTCAGAATCAATATATGCGGAATTTACTTCAGAAAATACGCATCAATATGTTCAACATCAACTTTAGAAGTTCAACAGATAACAAAAGCACAAAAAGCCTACCGAGTTCAAAGACCAACAGAAAATAACAGCATCGTTCAACATATTACAACTCAGCATCATAATCAGCAGAAGAAGACATGAAACCCCAACCCTAAATGCCTCATACAGGCGCAGTTATGCCTTCTTTCTCCACAGATCCCCCAGCAATAATACCCTCAGCGGCCTCATTTAAGCCTTCGACAGCCAAACCATCAACAGTTCCACCACTGGGCGCTCTAATAAGAGAAGTCTCCACACCACCTCCAGTACTTCCAACTGCCTCATCAGCAATGTTCACCTCTCCTTCCATCATCTGCAGCTCATCTCCTTCAACAAGTTCTGGAGATACAGGGTAAGGTTGCAATGTATCGGGGTCATACCCCTTATCATCTATAAACCTTTTCAACCTAATATTATCCTCGTATTCGCCATCATACTGCAGCCAAAAATTTACCTTCTGTTCTACTTTCTCCTTCTCACACACCACAAGCTTTGCAGACCACTCTCACTCTAGCTTCAATGGCTGCAGCTCGAGCCTCACATCATAAGAGTCAGTAAGCACCCCCAGATCTTGCTTCAACTTCCTGACTTCTGACACCAAGATGCCTCAGTCCCACGAGAGAGATTCAATTTTCCTTTGCTTGTTATAATTTCACCTTTACTAACGTCATTGCTTTGTTGCAAGTTTGCACCCAAGCATCCGTCTGCTAAAATATTAAAGCAGTTAGTGCATCTCGAAACTCAAAGAATTTGAAAGAAATCTCAGAGTATCACAATAAAAAGCCATATATAGTTACCTGAAACATATGCCTCTATAATTCATTCAAAGTTTCGTCTGAGTTGTCTTCCCAGAGCTCAACCATCGAAGCCTGCTTAGCCACAGCCTGCTCCTGTCGTTCAGCCTCAGTCATCTCTTCATCTTCCTCCAGTGTATCATCCTCCCCCAGCGTCCTACACCTTTTGCGCTGGCCAGACTTCGATTACTGCACCTTCGGAGTTTTGGGAGCCAGTCGGCCCTTCCCCTTCTCAATTTGAGTTGTTAACGTCCTCGGCCTCAATCTCAAAGTATCGTCAGCCACTTCAGGCACTGGCGCTGGCTGCTTCGATCCCCTAAGCGATCTCGGCACAAACTGGTAATTCCTTTGCAACTCTTCCCCTCCCATTTCTTTTTTACCCTTCGAAACATTTTTTCCTCTTTTTCTCATCGATGGCTTCGGCGTAACGAGTACGCTTCAAAGCAGGGAATTAGCCTTCTTCCTCCTTTGCCATTTGATTCTGAGACTGTCAAATATAGAATTTACCCAGTCTTCACAAGCTTCGAGCAGAGTACCAATATAATTTACCAGATTATCCAAAGACGAACTCTTCGGACCTGCAGAACAAAATAAGAAAACAATTATCACTTATTTCAGATATACATCAGCAATAACCCCTCGACCATAAACTTACTTTCATTATACACTCTATGATGCAATTTATAGGGGTCACCCTCGTCTACATTCTCGTAGTTACCCCTTACTATCAATAAATCTTTATTTCACCCTCGACCCGTCGAGCACAGATCAAAGAACCAAGGTTTCTCTGGGTGACATTGGATGTGATAGGTCCCCGGGTTCTGATTCGCCATCATCGAGTAAAAGGTAATAATGTCAAACCATTTAATCAAACTTCGACCCTCACTAGCCAATTTTACATTCATCCTCTCTATAACCCTCATCATCTCATAAAAACTCCCGTTCATTTGTACCGGGGCAACCCCCCAGAAATTCAATAGTTCTTTCACCAGTCTTCGAAGAGGAAGCTCCATTCCCAATTGAATCTGGCCTCTATAAGCCATAATCCCTTCCCCAAGGTCCAATTTAAAGGTCAATCCCGCCCCGCAATACTCAGATACACACCCACCTTTGACAGTTCTAATTTGGCGGCAAACCGATCTAACCTAATCCTATTTATAGCCGAAATGGCACCTTCGAGCTTATCTAACTTAATTGAATCCCCACTATTGTTACTCTATACTTTATATCCCTCTCCACCACCCGAAGGCCCAGCATCACCCTTCTCCCCCCATACTGTTTCCTCCTCATCGCTATCCTCACTTTCTATCGTCCTTCGACGTCTCGTAACCAGAACCTCCTCAGCCGGCAGAACCATAGACAAGGGAGCCTCGGTTATCACATCTAACACTTCTACATCGCTGCCCTCATCCATTGGGGATCGACCTGAAATACTAGCTTCGATTCTTCGATCTCTTCATCTATCAGTCTCCATCTCGAAGCGCGACGGTTATGCATTTTAGCCTACAGAAGAAGAGGCACGCAATTAGATCGATAAATTCGACAATTCCGTGTCCATAACTCCTATCCCATCTACCCCCTCCAAAAATTTATCAAAACTTCGATCTCAAACCCTATACCTCCTCCAAAATACCTCAAACCCCAGAATGGGTCGAAACCCAGATCCATCAAGTCTCCTTACCCTCGAAAATAACCTCCACACCCCAAACTCAGAATGTCATACCTACACTCTCAAAAGGGAAAAATAAAGTAAAGTGGGTAGAGATAAAGTGACTTACCTGTGATTAGCAGTACTACCCTCGAATCAGCAAAATCAAAACAACAAATGCGACAACCACTCCCAAGTTTGAAATAACATACGTTTTCTTTTCTTTACACTCTTTGATTTTTACAGTAAACTGTACAGTAAGTACTCTCCTCACACTTATATATCTTTTGAAAAACTAAAAACTGCCTTGATATTCTAAACCACTATCATTACCACGACCCCACTACCCTGGCTTTTTGGCGACAATGTGTTTTGACAAATGTACCCTTCGTATCTCCCATGTGCGAACAGCACCCCCACTTCAAACTGCCTACAAATGTTGACGCTTCTCGAACCTCCTTTCCCCCCACTCGAAACTAAACAATCAAATCCAAACAGTCACATCATAACCTTTTTTGTATTACGAGTAAAACATCATCATTACTTTTTGTACACTACCCTAGACACACGTACCAGTCTGACAGACCAGCTGTCTGGATTGTCAGAACGGCCAGTCAAATCAAGCATAACCTTCGACACAATCCACAAACTCAAGTACTCGACCATTCTACGTCTCGAACAATCCTCAACAGATAGCCTCAAATTCACTTATCAAATATATCGACCTTCAACATACAACAAATCCTTCAATTCAAAACCTTGCGCCACCCTTTTTTTTCAGTAGAACACCATTTCTTTTCTTTTTCCTTAAACAGATAACTTCGACCCTTCGACCGAATACAATCATAAATTTTGACCATTCAAAAATGTATGCTTACAGATAATGTTTTCAGCTTCGATACACTGTATTTTTCGCTTCGAAAAATTCATTTTTATCATCGAACAACACAAACAATACATTTCCACAGTTGTACAATCAATTCAACGACTCAAGATACTATGTCCAGAATTCATATTTTATTACTACTACTCAAAGTTCGGCAAAGAAAATTATTCCAAGAAACCATTTCATTTAGAAAGAAAGAAAACATTACAAGCCTCGTACAGAGAAAGTAGAAAAGAAACAGAACAAAGGACAGCAACAAAAAGAAAACATAAAATAGGGGACCCTATTTGTCAATGGGATGCCCCTCTTTTAACCATGGCCGCTGCATCTTCATCCACCTGGTCTACTATATCCTCTGCAAAGCCTTTGTGAAGAGACAGCCGATGGCCAGGTAACGGCCCCATCGTCTGTATTATTCCCCACCAGTATGCGAATGGCATGCCAAGGATTGGTGCCCCAGGTTCCACCTCAAAATGGTCTGTCATTTCGGCATTAATATCCTCCTCTATACCGAACCTTCATTGTAGACCCAACAGGGCCTCCTGGATTCTCCTGGCCCTCACTACCGCTTGATCGTCCTAAACGGGTACATTTTCAGCCATGATGATCAAAACAAATTAAATAAACAGATGAAGAGAATGTTGCAAGACAGATGAAGAAATTCCCTCCACCTTACCCCCTTTTATACCTACAAACACGCTACAACTTTCCCTCTTCCCTAACCGAATTAATGACCTTTAATTTCCCACCTCGAAAAGTCAACAAAGCAACCCTTCAAACTTCCTAGGCGTAACCGATTCATCGGTACCTACATTCAAACTTCATTCCCGAGGACTTCTAGTCGAGCATACCACCAACATCGAGCATTCGGCCATTATAACCATCGATCACCACAACAGTATTTTATCATACCTTCGACCATAATTACTTCAGATCATCATAACTCAGATCATTATAACCTTCGATCATCATTACCTTCGAGCATATCATTATACCTCGTGCCTATAAGAGTATTTGTCTACATTCATCTACATTATCAATCAGACACAGTAATACAAGTGTACAGAAAATATTTTTTCCATTCCAAATATCCGATCAAACAAACATATCACATTTCTACTACCACCCCAAGCAAAAAAATCCACACAGAAAAACAAAAACATGCAAAAATACAAATATTTACCACATCAGCCAGTAGCCATACTCCCGAAAGGGCTGCATTTTGCTCATCGATGATCTCTTCTGCACAAATAAGACTTTCGGCCATAGCTATCAGGAAGAGATAGCGCCTCTCAGCAGTTGTAAAATAAAACCTCAGTTGTTCCCACAAATAGGCATAAGGATTACCATTGATAAACTCCTCAGTTCCTACCTCCATAAGGTCGGGCATCTCCCAGTTCATATCATGTTGCCCAAAAAACTTCATAAGCAGTTCCGCCATTTTCCGCCCCACACGATGATCACGGGCGAGCCCCATCCTCTTCTGGTAACACGTGTTTGGCGTGGTATCCATTCAAATGTTCATAATTAGACAAAAGAGCATAAAACTATTACAAATGGAAGAGGATACAGTATCCCTACACAATAACTCATACTTATAGCCTTCACTTCATTTATTACCCTATAACCACCTACACCTCTTAAATACCCTCTTTTATTACTTACCCAAAAACTAGCAGTCAAACCTCTCAGATTCCAAGACCGAACAGTTTTCTTAGCAAACACCTCTCCACCTGGCTTCGAGACCTTCGCAGGGAGAGGGAAAATGTAGTAGCCTACTCGTAGCCTTTGACAGTCAAAGCCCACTTCACAGCCTACTCGAATGTATCGAAGCCTACTCAATCCCTAAAAAAGACCTCCCAGAGATCCCATGAAGATGAAGCTTCGACACTAGACAAAGCCTCAAAAATGGATTAATACATCGCAACAGACATTCTTCTACCATATCTACACATGGTCAAAGTGTGACAAGACAGACAGCCAGCTCACCAGATAAGCTGTTATAATGTTTGGCCTTTACAGCTACAGTAACAGGCCGATCACTGCACTACAGTGCCAAAGTATAGACACACATCAGACAGCTATCACAGTGACAGTGCAGACAGAATCAGCGCCCATATCTCGCCAGGATTTCCTGACATTAATCATGTAATCTTGACCCACACTCGGTGACTCAGCTTCCTGTGACTCTATAAATAGAGAAGAGGGGAAACCAAATGGGGGTTATAAAAACCATCTCCAGCCCCTTGCATTTTACATTCGACCTTCCTGTTCAAAACTGTATTCGAACCCTTTAATTACTCATTAGTAATATATTCTTTCTTAAAAAAATCCTCATCAGAGGTCGTAGAGAGTCACATTCGGGCCTCTACGCAAGTATTTGTCTTTAGTTAGTTCCTACTTAAGATCAATTACTTGCATTCCTTTGATTGAAGATCGATTCCACCTTGTAAGAACCAACTTCACCTCTAAACGAAGTTAGGTCCCTACAATTTGTCTAAATATAACTATCATTTGTTTAAAAAAAATTCTCATTTGATTGTTTCCATTATATTATTATTTGCTACTGAACTGTCATTTGTTCACAAAGAATTTCTCATTTGTTTGTTTCCATGATATCATTATTTGCTTTTGAGCTGTCATTTGTTCTCAAAGAATTTCACATTTGTTTATTTCCATTATATCATTGTTGGCTTCTGAACTGCCATTTGTTCACAAATAATTTTTCATTTGTTTGTTTCCATTATATCATTGTTTGCTTCTTAACTATCATTTGTATGGAGTGTTTGAAGAAACATGGCTAAAGCAAGTGGAGTACGACATTTTTCTTGAGAATTTGAAAACTCTTTTAGGGCTTGAATAGTTGAGAAGTTGAAAAGGGTTTTCCGAAAATAGTTTAGGGTTTGAATAGTTGAAGAGTTGAGAATAGCTTATTTCAGATTAGGCTGTATATAATGGAGGATTGAATGCATTGAGAAGGGACGTGTGTCAAGGACTACGATGGGGATACAGGTTAAGGTTGGAAGGTATTATTTTATTTTATTACTTCAGTGCCATCGTTACTTGTTGTACACATAAGACATAATCAATAAGAATTTATGTAGAGTTGTTTAATCGAGTATCATTACTTGTCTCGTCGACTTGTCATATGTTTAAGAGAATTTTGCATTTGTTTGTATCCTATATATCATTTTTTTTCTTTCCTAAACTATCATTGTTTTACAAATAATTTATCATTTGTCTATTGAAATGTTATCATCAGTTTTGCTAAGTTCAACATTTATCTATCATTGTTCATGGAGCCTTTATTATTTGTTTGGTTCCCTTATATCATTTTTTATAACAGAACTTTTCAGTAGTTTGTTTCCCTCATATTATACAGAAATTACTATTTGAAAGCGATAAAGCGAACGAAAAAAAAAAAAAAAAAAAATTCATACAAGGAAAACAATAACAACAACAACAAAAACTAAAACCTAAAAATAAACTAAAAGCAAAACAATACAAATGTTCACAACTCCTCACTTGAGGAATTCTGATCACGTTCCATAGTTTTGATCTTCTACTCGAGATAGCTAATTTTACAGGCCAAATCCTCCCACAGTTTCTTGTATTCATCTCGGTCTAACTTTAGAGCGTAGAGCTGATCTTCCAAAAAGTGGATATGGAACTTGAACTCCTTAGAATGCTCTTTTTCTTCTTTATAATTTTATCCAGTTCATCATCCATTGTATCGAACTCTCCTAATATCTCCTTCAACTCTTCGTAATGTTCATTCAGCAGTTGTGCCTTCTCACCGGAGACATCCATCTTTATTAGGACAATTTTATTCAACTTGAAGAGACGTTCATCATCCGGTTCTTCCTCAATCCTTACCGCCTTAAACCAATCTTGGGGGGCACTGGAAGAGGTACGGCTAAATTGAGTGGAGTGGGAATACAATATTTCTTGAGAAGTTGAAAAGAGTTAAGGATTTAAATAGTCGAGAAGTTGAAAAACAAATGTTAGGGTTGAGGGCTTGAATAGTTGAGAATTGAGAATATATAGCTGAAAAGAGTTTAGGGTTTTATACTTGGGAGAATTGCATTAGGACTTTTAATCACGCGTGGAAGGGTTTAGGGATTAGGGCTCAGAGTGATGGGAACCACATGGATGTTTTGGACAGATAGCTTGTTTTAAACGTAATCAAAGCTGACTTTAAGCTAAGTTGTCTAATCAAGTAATAAAGATTGACTTGTCACATCGACTGTATAGGAAAGAAACTCTTGGAATTTAAATGGCTTATTTGTCATTTGTTCTTACAAAGGGTATAATTTTAGTGCAGTTAATTGTCACCGTAAATTCAATGACATCCTCCTATTAGTATTTCTCATTTCTCTTTAAATATGTTATCATTTTATTGGTGTAACTTATCAAGCATTACATACTTTTGTATAGAGCTAGAAAAGTAACCCACCAACCCGACCAAACCCAACCCTGTTTCTGGCGGGTTTGGGCTTGGCCTTAAGGGGTTGTGAGCCATTTGACCTGAACCCGTCTAACCCATTTAATAAATAGATTGGGTTAAGGTTTAGCCTAAGTAATTCGAGTCGACCCATCACCTATTTAAGTAATTTGGTTTGATTATAATTTTCTATATTAAAGCTACCCTTTGAGTCTTTAACCTTTAGGGTAACAAGTAACAACAAGTCTTTCAAGTCTTTCAAGTTTCAAAGTTCAAACAACACCTCCTCACTTTCTCACTTGGTCTGACCCGAAGTCCTCACCTCAGCATTCATTCCACCATATCTCCACTCTTACCAACATAGCACCACCCACAGTCATCTCCAGCCTAAAATCCAATATTGAGTTCTCAAACTGCCTTTTGTCACCATCTTGATAATCCCCTTCGTCCCCTCCCTCTTATCTAACCCCCCAAAGTAAGAGGTTCCATATCCAAGAGGCAACTCCCTAAATACCGATGGTGGTGGATCATACAAAACACTTGACGCACAATCGGTCACCACAGACAGGATTTCCCCGAATATATCCAACGAAGTATGGAAATTATTCCCCGGTTTCTTATTCGGATTGGTAAAAGATATTGATGAATTGGGGAGTACCTAAGAAACAGAACATCTTTATAGGTATAATAACTTGAGAAGGTCTGGCGTTGGTGTAGGGTTTAGATTAAAAAATTGTGGGTCATGGTGGTGATAATATTATTAGGGTCATTGTTGAGAATAGATATCTTGCATCTCTTGTACTCAATTGCTTTTATGCTCTTGGAAAGATTGACTTGTTACATCAACTGTAAAGAAAAGAAGCTGTCAGAATTATAGCGAAGCATTTGGCATTTGTTGTGACCAACGGTATCATCATAATAAAAGTTAATTGTCACCGTAAAGATAATATCATCCTCTTATAAGTTGTTCTCATTTCTTTATAAATAGCTTGTCATTTTCCTACTGTGAATTATCACCACCATAAAGTGTTAACTACATATCCTACACACTTGCATCTAGTTCACAAGCATTACATACTTCCCTACCAATTATGCATTCCCTTGTTTGCTAGTACGGTAAAAATTGTGATCATCATCTCTTACGTACAAGCCTCAACCCTAACTGCTGGTTTTGTCAATACGCTCATAAATTTGGTGGGTATGGTTTTTGGGCGTGGGTAGATGAGGTGAAAAAGTACGATTGTGGTCTTATTTGCAGAGTCTCTAAGCCGCCCGGTAGAAGATTTTACCATTGTCCATAATACTATTGTTAGTTCAAAACTGGGTTTCGAGAATCTTCTACGCCCGATGATTTTAAAAGGACACAATCGCCAGCTGCAGAAGAAATCACAAATTATGGTCAAGGAAGCAATTAGATCCTGTACACTATTACAAATAAAACTTACACTCAACTAAAGAATTATGAGGTCAAAATGGAGATGCTACAGGATTTTTTGTCCAAGTTAAAATCTTTAGATCTTAACAAGTAGTCAAATATGTAGGAGTGAAGTATAATATTCTTTATATTTAGTGACTCTAATTTATGGCTCTAGAATGTTAAACTCTTTAGGAACAAATGTTTATAGCTGAAATACAAATGATAAATAATGATAATTAAACTACAAATTCCACTGAACAACAACATTATAGAAGATGGGAAAATCTATGATTTAAGACCGGACAACCTCTCCTTAATTAAATCCAACCTCTCCCCTAGTGATTCAACTATGTCAATAACGCGCTTAAGATTCAAATCTATGGTTGTAAAACTGGCAGCCATCCTATTACCACTGTCTTCTACAGCTGATTGAAGCTTCGTAAAAAAATCAAAAACCCTCCCTGAGAAGTTATCCTTCGTAGTTTGGCATTTCTCCCTTACAAGCTGGTAGTTCTGTAGATGGCATGTTCGGCCTGGATCTATTATGATTAATTTTGGAGTGGAACTTCACATATACAAAGTCCACTTTATATATAAGCAGAAACAGAATAGTATGACGTGTTAAACAATCTTTTCGTCTCAAAGCAACTTGACAAGACAGGAACAAAAGAGCAATTTTTTTGAAAAGATAGTAGGAATCGATAATAATGATAAATATCGAATTAGAAATGACAAAACATATATAATAAATGACAACATTTGCATAAGACCATGACATAAGATGAAAAATGACAAAAAAGCAAAAACAAATGACAGACGACTGATGGATGAATGACATATATTTCATAAAATTACAAATACATTCAACTACACAGACACTACAATCAACAAGTTTTGGCCATCTTGGCTCTTGGAATATCAGCTCCCGGGGATCATTTCCAATGTTCCATCATGAATATCTATTGTGGTTGTGGGGTTCCCTATAACCAATGGCTTTGGTCAAGATTGCTATGTTTGAATTCATTCTGACATTGGGAATTTAGAACTCGGCATTAATGGAGGTATGGTATAAATATTGTTGTGGTTTACAGTGGCAATTATTTATTCGTTAAGTACTTAATTTATTCAATATCTTTTGTAACTATTCCCTCTATGATTGTTCTGTGAAGAAGATAGTGACCACCAGACGCTAAGCGTACGAGGCTAGGGTTCTTGCCAAGGTGCAGAAGTTGCAGCTTCGATACATTGGGATTTAGTCCCTTGACCTTCTTACTCCCATTCCAGTACGTCCTACCTTTTATGGCATAACGTATAAAGAGGTGGAGGAGACAGATGACGATTATTATAAAATGATTTGCTTTCACTATATGGTAACGTCGGAGCAGGGGCGGTGGGATGGTCTGCGTCTTCTGGCAGAGAATGTTGTTACAGTGGTGGATAAAGCGGTTGGAGTACGTCCGATAAAGTCTTACAAGTACCCTGAGTAGAATTATTTTTTATTCTCTGCTACTCGGAGGTGATGGGGGTTACAGAGGAAGCGAGACAGTGGTGATGGTGGGGGAGACCGGCCACCATCACCACCTCTAAGGTAGTAGGGGTTGCGAAGTGTTTCAGTGCGTAAACTAATGTAATGTAAACTGTAGATCAATCTGTAGGAAAATTCTGGAACTGTTTTCTGTAATAATATTTGAGCTAAAAAAATTTCTTTTTTTGTTCTCATTGAGTATTGCAATTTCAAACGAACAATATAATTTTAGCATGTTGATGATCATGATAATGACAAATCATAGATAACAAATGACAAATCATATATAACAAATGCCAAATCATAGATAACAAATGAAAAATAATAGATAACAAATGATAAATCATATATAACAAATGACAAATGATCTTTTCACAAGACAAATCAAAAGAGCAAATACTTTGAAAAGATAGTCGAAAATAAAAAAAATGATAAATTATGAATGTGAAATGACAAATCATATATAACAAATGACAAATCATAAATTACAAATGACTATGTGTAAACTGTGCAGGGCCCATGAACAATTCCCTAGGAGGTTGGTTAGGAGAGTAATTGATGTCTTTGACTCTTGGGAGTTATGATTCATTAGATTTAAATACTCATTGTATGTGTTTGAAGAGGTCCCTGGCTCTATTTGTTAAGATAGTGCATACGAGGGCTCAGCTCCATGAGGAGGTGTTACGCATCCATGTTCAGAGCAAGTGTTGGGAGCTGATAAGACGGTATTTTGGCAAATTGTGCCTGTCAGGTCGACCGCTTGTACCTATGGAGACAGATTATGAGAGGATGAATGAGGTGGAGGCGAAGGCGGCGGAAGAGAATTATGTGTACCATTGTCAGTTGGATTCTGTAATCCTAAAGGGTCTAGAACGTGCTAGTAGTCTGCGGAACCGTGTGATTGCGTTGGTGAGGGAGGAGGATGCGCCCTGATGACTGTGAAGGTTGCGCCGTTGGGTACCTTAGTTGTAATTATTTTAATAAACTGAATAAATTTATAATCAGTGTTTTTGTACAGAATAAAAATTTTATCCATCGTTCTTATTTTGTGCCGACCTATGTAGAAGGTGTAGGTTGTAGCTCAAATTACGTTAGTTCTCGAACTTGGTATGTTGAAAATATATATATAACAAATCATAAATAATGAATCACAAATCATAGATAACGAATGACAAATCATATAAAACAAATGACAAATTATATATAACAAATGAGAAATCATTCTAGCAAATGACAAATCATAGTTAACAAATGACAAATCATATATACCGAATGATAAATTATATATAACAAATGACATCATAGATAACAAATGATAAATCATATATAAAGGATGACAAATCATAGATAACAATTGATAAATCATATACAACGAATGACAAATCATATATAACAAATGAATAATCGTGTTTTTAAGTACAAATGTTGTCTGCTTACAAACAAACACAATTTATTATATTAAATAACCAAATAGACCAATTGACTTACATCAATTGTCTATCAACAAACCAAATAGATCAATTGTTGGTTTATGCTTCACAAATCATATATAACAAATGACAAATCATATGTAACAAATGGCAAATCATATGTAACAAATGACAAATCATAGATAACGAATGACAAATCATATATAAAAAATGATAAATCATAGATAACGAATGACAAATCATATATAACAATTGCCAAATAATCTTTTCGTCTCAGAACGACTTGACAAGACAAGAACAAAAGAGCAAATTCTTTGAAAAGATTGTAGGAAACGAAAATAATGACAAATTATGAATGAGAAATGACAAATCATGTATAACAAAGGACAACATTATGAAAAGCCCATGACATAAGATGACAAATAAGAAAAAAACAACAAACAAATGAGATATGATTAATAACTGGATGGCAAATATTTCATAAAATGGAAAATATATTCAACTACACATGCACTACAATCAACATGTTTTGGCCTTCTTGGCTCTTGGAACATCAGCACCACCTTGGTTGCCATTACCACCAGCATCTCCATTACCACCATCACCATCAGAGTCACCACCATTATCAGAATCGCCATCATCATCAGAGTCACCATCTCCATCTATTTTATCTAACACCCCATCACTATCAGAGACACCATCATCATCAGAGTCACTATCACCATCAGAGTCAGCGCCTCCATCTCTATCTGTTTCAACAGAGTCATCATCCCCACTCTTCTTTTCATCAAAGTCATCATCGCCAGCAGAATCATCTACGGGATAATCACAATCCCTTTATTCTTCATCTTCAGAGGTTGTATAATATTTGGTTATTCTTGGACTGTCATTACCCATTGTAGAAGATGATGACAAGGAGGTTGGGTTATGATATATTTGGGGGTAACAATATAGGCTTTTATAGACTTAGCTCGAGTTTTGGGTTTAAAAAATCTAATTAATACTCTTAAACACACTTGTGTTTCCCATAAACCATAGTCAAACAAAAAGAAATAAAATACCTACAAATTTATTACATACAAATTGATTCCATACATCATGCATTCTAATTGTGTTATTCCCCAATGCGTAACACTCTCATACCTGTACATATTTTACACAAATATTTCAGAACAGGATAACATTCTGAACAAATGACAACTATTGCATTAAAAGGTGACAAAATATTGCTAACAAATGACAAGTGGTTCATAAATGGATGACATATAATTTATAAAATGACAAATGCATTCAACTAGAGAGACTACATTCTGACTCCATTCTAACAAATGAAAAATATGTCATATGAATGATAAAGGAGAAATAACAAATGATAAAGATCATATAAATGAATGATATTCATAGCTATTTATTACTTAACAAATCTACATAAATTATACTTTGCAACAAAATGGATGTCAAAGTTTACAAATCTCCTTCGGCTCAACTCCCATCCTCAATATGTCATAAGTAATTGTGTAACGACATTCATCGCCATCTATCTGATCTGGAAATCTCATCCCCCTTAGGATATTGTCCATAAAAATAAGCATATAGATCCCGCAGTTATTACTATTTGGTTGTATTGGACACTCCCTAAAATGAGTTGTCCATCTGGAGTTAATACCATAAGTCTTCACCTCTGAACCAGTAGGTAGCCTATGATCAGCAAAATCTTTCCATATCAACATTTTTGGGAAGATCGTTGATAGATGATCATGAATACGCTAGTGTCCAGAAGATAACATCATCTTCTCCTTTGCATTTGCAATTTTTGTATCCACCTGTGAATCGTAGATGCATATTTTTCTTTTCTTAAAGGACGCAACACAAAGGACCCAGTGGTTGTCATTGAGATTCCAGGGAAGGAGTATTAATTTTGAATTCATCACTTTAAAATCTCTTCGATCGAAATAACGCGAAACTATAAAATCTCATTGCATAGAATAATTTGTTCCCAAATTGATTTCTTCTTCAATTCCACAGCTTCTGAAGAAGACATAATATGAGTCCAGACAATGAAAGCCCTGCCTATAATTTGACACGATCAGACATCTGTCAACACAATCTTTGCTTTAGCTGGGCGGGCACGATGTTATAAATCAAAATATTAAATCAGAGCTTTAATGTAAACATTAATGACCTAAACAGAAAATGACAATGACAGATTATAAACCACAAATGATAAAGTTTAGAAATACAATGACAACAACGTCAAAACAAATGACAAAGTTCAAGGAAAGTAACTTCTGTATAAATAAATGCCAAAGTGCAATAAAAATATGGCAGACAATTTGAAAACAAATGGTAGAGACTCTTGTACAAATGACAGTTTTTTGACAAAATGACGTAAATGACAGAGGATAACCCAATAAATGACAGAGGAAAATAAATAAATGATATAAATACTTTATTGTTCAACCATCGGTTTAAATATAAGGTGTAGAGAGCGTTACGGCAAATAGTTTCTTCACCTATCCTCCTATAGGTACTCATGTTGTAGTCCTTAGCTTCAGTAGATAATTCATCCTTCCTCAGTGACCAGAATTGGTCCACCTAGTTTTTTTCATTCTGGGAGATGGGTCTTTGAATAAAAGATTCGAATAATACTCCAGGAAGAAGCTTGTCAAGGTGAGCATGCAATAGGTTCATTTGACAATCCCATGAGAAGGCTCTTTCATTAATATCTTCGTCAGTTAGTTTATGCCTCTTCTTTAAGGTGACATCCACTTCTGACTCCATTAAAACAAGTTGGAACAGATATGTCATGAAATAAGAAAATAAAATATAAATGTGCATATTACATGAGAATGAGTAATAAGAAAATCTTATGACTCAGGGTCTGGTTTAAAAGTACTTCATACTTGGTCTGGTCAACAGCCATTTCTTTTATTATTTTCACAGGGTCTGGTTTTTTCTATGAAGTTCCATCATTATCATCTTTGCCTTCAGCCACCTCTTCTTTACTCTGTTTCTCGACATATAAACTAGTTTTTTTGTCTACACTAGTCTGTAAATATACATACTACAAATGATAAGAGTGATACAAGATATAGGAAAATAAATATAAGAAAATGAGAAGTTACCAGCAAACAAATGACAAGTTACCTGATAAGCTTCATCAGCATCTTCCTCCTGGTAGAAGAATACTACTTTAGTTTTTGCTACCTCTGCAACCTTTATAGTCTATTTCTCGGCAGATACAGCAGTTGTTTGGTCTGCAATAGTCTGTAAATAAATTGACTACAAATGATAAGAGTGATACAAGATATGGTAAAATAAATATAAGTAAATGAGAAGTTGCCAGCAAACAAATGATAAGTTACCTGATTAGCTTCATCAACATCTTCCTCCTGGTGAAAAGTTACCTCTGCAACCTCCATAGTCTGTACAACAAATGATAAAGAAGAAACAATTTAAAAATGGTAAGGATAGGTGAATAAATATTATGGATAGCTCAAAACAAATGTTAGCTAAATATCTCATTGGCTTCTTCTACTACATCTTTTTTTCAACATACTACAAATGGCAAAATAGGATATGTATACTACAAATGGTAAAATTAAATGAACAAACGACAGGGTAGCACACAACATATATGATGGATAGCTCAAAACAAAGGTTAGATAAATACCTCTTGAACTCCCTCTTCTACAGCAACTTGAAGATGCTCTTCTTGAACAGATTTAGCTTCAGATTCCTCATCTTTCACTGACCCCTTCTTCCATGTCACATACAACAAATGAAATAAACAAAGACTTCAAAACAAATAAATGTTCTGGAAAATATAATGAGAAATACGTCCGAACAAATGCCAAAAAATTCTCAACAAATGACAGACTTTTGAACAAATGACAAAGTTCATAAAGTAAATGCCCAATATTCTGAAAAATAAATGTCAAATAAAAGAAAATAAATGATAAGAAGTCGTAAACGAATGACACCTCTAGACGATCACCACCATATTCAGACGATATTGCTTCCAAATTTACTTCCCTCTCAGCTTCAACTTCATCATCTACCTTTAAATCTCTTACCACCTCCAATCCCTCTCCAGGGGCAGCTAGTTTAATCAAATTTTCTGCAGTTGATTAAATTTTATCAGACTTGAGTTCTGGGAATTTTGCCCGTCTTTTCCTTGGCGCTCTATTAGCCTTCTTGGGGATTTAAAAAAGATTACCGGACATCATCTAATTGTTCATCAGTAAAAGTTTTTTTCTTCGTGCCTTCAACTTTTTTCTTTAGGGGCACATCAGCTTCTTCTGCCTTCTTGTTCTTCTTGTTGACATTGGTCTTGTGTTTCTTTCCATGTTCTTCTGCCTTCTCCCTTTCTCTCTTACCTTTTTTCTTCTCTTCAATCTTTTGATTTTTTTTATTGGAGCTCTTTTCTTTCCAAGGAGTAGAATACCATCTCCAAGTGGTAGAGCACACTATCTCTAACTGTAGACAACGAAATTTGTTCCAACATTTTACCATGGTTCTGTAACATTTTACCATGGTCCCCCAACTGGGAGCATACCTTAACCACTACATCTCCGATCTCAGTGGCAGAAGAACTGCTACCGACTGTAGGTGGTTCGATTGCAGGCGCACCGTCGATTGCAAGTACTTCGATGTAATTTCTCTTAAATATTCAAACAGATGACAAAGAGTGATTTAGAAATGACAGAAAAACATCTAACAATGACAAATATGCATAAAATAGATGACAAAAAGAACTTAATAATGAAAGGGGAAATGACAAAGAAAGAAATCAAACAAATGACAAGAAGAAGATACCAAATGCCAAGCTTAAGTAAACAAAATGATAAGAAACCTAAATTAAATGACAAGGAAGCAATAAAATGAATCATTCATACAAAGAATGGAAGATTACCATGGCCTCTTGAACAAGTTATTGTTGCATGTTAGTCTCAGACATCTTCATATCTATTACCACCAACTTGGGGTTAGCGAAAGACTTTTTAAACGTCACAATTTGGTGATGCTTAAAGGATGTCATCCTCCATCCCTGTAGCTCAGGGAACAAATGTTTGGATTCGTGAATTCTTGGAAATTTCAGGCCAGGAATAGAGAGGAAAGTCCATATCATCAACACCTAGGTACATATGTACAGTGATAAAGCTTTATCCAATTTTTTATTAACGGCCGATCGATAATCGGCAAACTCCACTATTTGACTCCACAATAAATTATAGACTTGCTCACCCAAGAGGAATCTGCTGAACTCTACTAGATCATCTACCAGAGCAACATACTTCACCTCAACGTTTCTCCTCTTGTTCGGAAGGAGAAAGGATAGTAGAATTTTTAACAAATTTAATCGAAGAACATCGTCTACAAAACAAAATCACGCACGGCAAAGAATAATAATGGGTAAAAAATGCCAAATAATACACAATGTAATGATAAGAACCTTAGAAAATAATAACCCAAAAATAGCAAATACAATACAGAAATTTTTGAGGTGACAAATACAAAGAAGAATGATGATAAAGCAAACCAAACAAATGCCAAATTAGAATCTTGCCATGATGGCTTTCCAATCTTGCCTGTTTTAAAGCCCCGTCAATTTTCTTCAACCCATATGTATTCTTCTTCTTGAGGAATCGCCTCATTCTAAAATTCGTTATATGCCCAGGATCAACAAATAAGAACTCATCTGCAATAGGAGAGACACGTATCCCCAAAATAAGGCAAACATGAATGGGTTTCATTTGCATTATCGTCCCCACAAATTAGAACTTCATATCACTGAAATGACGATCGAATATTTTCACAACCAACATCGACATCGTCGCTATTGGATCAATTAGCAGTAACGGTACAAGCAGTGGTACGAAGAGCACCCTGCTTGTACCGTTACTGCTTGTACCGTTACAAAATGTTTGGAGCAGTGGTACAAGCAGAGCTCCAAACATTTTGTAAAATCTCACACCTGTACACCGAGAGGTGTAATTTTTAGTATTAGAGGTGCCCTTCTTGGCTTCACCCTCATGCGTTTGATTATCCTCATCAAATTGCTCATTCACTTCTTTATTAGACTTTATTGTAATAAAAAAATAGATTTTAATCAAACACTTGATAGGCAATAGTTAACCAGAATTTAATCAAACACTTGGTAGGCAGTAGTCATAAAGACGATTTGCAACTGAAATAACACTGAAATCATACACACATACGATGTATAGAATCACGACGATTGTGAGAAAATGGCTTGTGCGACCGGGACGGTTTTTGCAGTTGTCAATCATACACACGATGTGTAGAATCGGGGCGGTTTTTATGATCTTTGCAGTCTTCGTGTAAGAAGAAAGAGTTTGAGGAATGGGGATGGTTTTTGGCGCCAAAAGCCAGACGAACTCGTGTAAATCGCACGTGTTACCTAACTCTAAACAACACTAAACAAATGCCAAATAATATATAATTTGTGGCAGAGTCTGCATGATTCAATATAATTGATGGTTAAAAAGCATGACAAATTGGCCTACAACAAATGACAACAAATGCATGAAATGGTGACAGTGTATGCCTTACACGTCTCGAAATGTAATGACGTGTGTACATCGAGGAATTAAATTTGGATACGTGGCGTGATAATATATTTTTAAATGATTTGAATTTGTATTATTATTATTTAGGAAGTAACATTCGCACTTGTGGAGCCCACGGCCTACAAACCTACTGTAATATTCAAGCAGTTGATATTTTTCTAAACAATTGGCAAAGTTAGGATAAAACAAATGACAAAGAAGACTAAACAAATGGGAAAGTCGGCATTAATAATGACAACTAGCTGTTACCAAATGACATAGGTGTCTGAAAGAATGCCAGAGTTTAACTAAATAAATGACATAGTTTGGTTGGCAGCAGCAGCGCAGACGATTTGTCATCGTTTGTTCTATGAGTAGAGTACTTACTATCTATAGGAGTAGAGTACTTACTATCTACAGGAGTAGAGTACCATGACTTCCTTCATGCCCAAGGAGTAGAGTACCAATCTTTAATCAAACAATTGGTAGGCAGTAGTCACACAGACGGCTTGTGACAAATAATCGAGATGATTTTTACGGTTTTTACGGTCGGGTAAGAAGAAGAAACTATTCAATGAATCGGGATCGCTTTTGGCGCCAAAAACCAGACAAATTCATGTGAACCGCACATAATACCTAACCATAAACAAGATGAGAAATAGTAACAAAATTGTCTTCTTACAAATAACAAATCTGGTACAATGCAAGACAAACTGTCCCGAAACAAATGCCAAGTAATGCATGAGATGGTGATAGTGTCTGCCTTGTACATACATCGTAAAATTAAATTTGAACACGCGGCATGATAATATATTTTTAAATGATTCAAACATTTTTTTTTTCCGGAAGTGACAATCGTACTTATGGAGCCCACATGCCTGCAAAAAACAAGTAATATTTTGAAACAAATAATATTTTATTGAACAAATGACAACATCATGGTGATACAAATGACAGCCAATTCTGAACAAATGTGAAACTTGCGAGAATATTAATAACAGATTTCTGAGCAAAGGAAAAAGTTCTAGGAAAACAAATGACAAATATTTTTTAACAAATGACAATGATTGCCTGTGTTATAATGACAATTTTTCTTAGCAAATGATAAAGAACAAATGGTAATAACACGTGACTTGATATAATAGTTTCAAATGAGTCTTACAATTTTTTATTATTTCGGATGTGACATTCGTACTTATAGAGCCTAAAAATAGGTGGTTGTCTGCTGCTTTTTGCATAGTTTAGAATTCGTTAAAAGATATTACAACTTTAGTAGAGGCAAAAATTGATTTTTCCTCTTGCCAATATCGATTTTGGAATTTATTGTTCTCAAGTCTAATTTTGTAAAGTTGACATAAAATACTATTTATTCTCATATTTTTTGTAAATATATATCATGAAAACACTACCAATTTTTATATTTAAGTCACCCACAAAATTTAACTTGGTATCCAGCATGAGCAAATGAAGAATGGCAATAGCTGCTGCAGAAACCTACAAATATGGCCTTGATTCGCCTGCTGCTTTATACAAGGACTTGAAGAATGCTCACAAACAAAGCCTCGTAGCTCCCCCAATTCAGAGCTTAATCCTGAATGCAAGGCTTTAAAGTTGGCTTCCCCAACACATTATATACTTCATAAACAGAATACTAAACATCCAACCGAGATTGGTCACACACACAGTCGTGTATTGGATGCCAAGGACAGAGGACAGAGGACAGAGGAAAGAAGATAAGTACACAAAAAATGAACATCTGCATAGGCCAACCAACTGGCTGGTGTACAAAATTTTCAAATTTTCAAAACTTTGCAACAAACGTGATACACATAATAATAGCAATCTTGAATATGGGGCTAACGTGTTGCAATTTCCTATTCTAGACTGAGGTGCTGAAACAAGCGAATGAATCAAAAAACCATCTTTTTCCTTAAAGCAGCAGTGAAGTAAAATTAGCAAGAAAAGAAAAAATGTATTTGACAGGATTTCTTTTGGAGATCCTTTAAATGCACAACACTAAGGTAAAATATACCAGCCTCCTGTGAAAGACCCTATGCAGTATGACGAACAGAGATGCAACCCATAATAATGTTGTAGTGGCATCAAAATTCACATTGCTGGGAGGCTGGAAGGGAAGTGGGCATAGAGCACTGAGTTTGCATGCTCTCGAGTAATAGAGCCCTTTGATCAACAACTATTGTCACAATAATGAACTGGCCAGGCCAACCCCAAAATCTCTCCTGCGAAATTAGCTCCCCTAACTGCAGTAGGTTCTTTTTACAAGGTTCTTAAGGTTTGCATTAGTTGTTCCCTTCATCTTGCACTTGCTTCTCATCTTCTGTTGTCCCATCATGGCACTCTGTTTCAAGCATTCCAGTGTCATCCAATATTCCAGAATCGGCACTTACATCTTTAGATTTTTGTGTATCAGAGGGGTCAGACAAATCGTCATTTGGGCAATCGTCCTTGGACTCTTTTGGATCGGAGGGGCTGGAAGTCGGCCCTGCATAACCTAAATCTGCAGGGTCCGACAGATCAGGACTTGGGCTCTCATCTTTAGATTCATCTGGATCGGATTGGTCGGAACTCGGTTCTAAATCAACTAATTCTGCCGGCTCAGAAACATTGGGGCTAGTGCTCCTGTCTTTACATTCTTCTGAATCAGACAGCCCGGAACTAGGAGTCACATCACAGAGTGTAGCTGATTTGGACTCCTTTGGACTTGAACTCCTATCTATGGATTCATCTGGGTCAGAACTCAGATTTGCATCACCAAATTCTGGTGGACTTGGGCTCCCATCTTTGGAATCTTCGGGATCAGACGGCTCGGAACTGAGACTTACATTGTCTAATCCTGCTGGGCCAGCTGGCTCAGAATTTGAACATTCATAACCTGGTTCTGCTGAGTCAAGCAGCTCATGATTTGTGCTTGTGATACCTAGTTCTGCAGAGTCAGGCAAGACAGAACTTGGATTTTCATCACCTAGCTCTGATATGTCAGATGGGTCACTGGACTCTCTCCATTGGACCCACTCAGTTGGTTTATCTCCTTCATCAGGAGTAATCAATTCATCAGCAGCAGCATTCTCGAGAACAACAATTACAAGATCCTCAGAATTGGAACTTGACTCAGGTACTTGAGATAAGGTGTCAACAAACTCATCATCTTCGCCATCAATAACTTCATCGTCGCTGCTACTACTCATAACACTAGTCCCCTCTACATTTAGTGAGCTGCTTGCAGGCTCGTTTGCCATTCTATCATCCTCAAAAGCAAACCAGTTGGAGTTTGAAAAGAGGGAACCACTGAGACAAAAATATAAATAGAATTTAAGTAATAAAATAAAATATACTTGCACCCAATCCCGTGAAAAAAGATTTTCACGTTAGTCTTAGAAAAAAGAGGAAAAGGTAAACAAAATTAAAAGGTGAATGCTACCTGTCCTGCTCATCACCCAGACGAAGAGAAGATATGACAACTTCTGCAGATTCATCATCAAAGTACACATCCTGCCAAAAATCCTCTAATAAGAAAACAACACTCCAACTATGATTATCTAGAGAACATTATTTAAGAAACACCAACTAATCAAAAACGCAGAAATTGAAAAAAGAATATGAGGCAATGAGGTATCTCATATATATGATATATTAAATCCAAAATGAGTAGTTCTTGTGCTCTCAGTCACAAAACCATATTGATAGGGCTTGAAAGTGCGACTTCTTCAATTATTCAGTGCCGAGAAACCTTAGTATTTCATGAGTACATTTTTTCCTCAAGAAGAAAACAAGATTTTAGCTCTTGGTCGGGAGTTTGATAGGGTCCATACTCACTCAGGAGATCTTCTACATGGTTGATTAGGTTCACTTATAGGTATGGTTACTCACACGTGAACCATATATTCTAGTGCAAAAAACCAACTCTTAGAGGACATCAAGAATAGCTACATCCAACTCCATAGTTGAGTATTAATACGATCTATAGTGTTTGGCCAATACAAGAGACGACACATGGTTGAATGCATCATTTATACACATGGTCAATCTTATGAGAACCCTAGGAGCATCCACATTCGTTCAATCAAATTTTAGTTGGCAAGCCGGATGTAGCTCTTATTTCGCGTTTTAGCTCTCTATATATAACTTACCTTTTAAAACTAGAGCTGTTACCATCCTTGATAAGAGAAGTCAGTATGTGTTTCCTCAGGGCAATGCCTAGTTCTCCCTTTGTATTATAGGATTTTCACTTTCCTTAGTATCCCTTACCCAGTTTGCTTTTTATTCTTTTCCATTTTAAATTTAGAGAAAAAAAATTGTATCAAATGCTTGTAATATTAACAGAAAATCTACGAAAGTTGTCCTCAAGTATACCTCATCATCTCGTTCGATTGAACTATGACCCTGCATACAGCACAGAATGTGCAAACTGAGTCACTCAAATATTAAAAAGTAACAATATCAACAGCACATTTACAGAAACCATAATCAAAAAGTAAAGCGCACAATTACAGGAACCATAATCAAAAAGTAAAGCACATTTACGACAATAAGGATGCACAAAAAAAATGCCTTGTGCATACAACAAACAGTAAAGCACCTTTTGAGATGATTATTTCAACACAAATATCTAATAGGGAATTGTTGACCATGTAGGAAAAGCCCATTCCAAGCTTTAAAGCAGTTAATTGATGACTTTTAAAGAGGTTCAGATCTCTTCATTCAAAACTAAAGTTAAAATGTCATTCAATGACAGTAGAAGTTTATAGTAGTTTAAGCACAAGTAGAAGCTATTTGTGTTAGATTCACAGTTCATAAGAAAAAGTATTTCATGAGACATTTGATGTTTTTTAGAATCTTTACTTATTTTATCAGTTAAGCTCTCATGGTTCCACTTTTTTAATGATAGATTTGATAAAGGACTTTTAATTTTTGATAAATTGCAAAAACACAACATTCAAGAATTATGTTAATCCCCTATATACAGAAGAAGAAATCAATGTTGTGTGACGAGTTCGATTATTTAAGATGTGGAAATATTACTAATATTACTCTCTCTCTCTCTCTCAAACTAACTACCCAAATAAACTAAGTTTAGGCTCTCTTTTATAAGAGAAGAGACCAAGCAAAAATAGAAACCCTAGCTAAACTCTAATTATGAGACTTCTCCTAATTATAATGCAATTAAAATAAAATGAATATAAATAACTAAAATAGAGAGAGTGGTCCTGAAAGGTGGAGGGACGATTGCCTACGTGGGCATCGTAACGACCACGTGATCCATCAACTCTCCCCGTCTTTGAAAATTTCGTCCACGAATTTTGAAGGTGGAAAGAGTAACCCTGAGCATAGGACATGTACAAATCCTCCCACAGTACTTGCCATACCCATTTTGTTTGCCTGTAAAGAAAGAAACTATTGTTTCGCCAAAAATACCGTGCTTGACTTCATCGAGAGGTCCCAAATACTGATTAAACCCCTGACTTGGACGGTCTTCAAACTCATCCCAAAACGGATCAACAAACTTCAAAGTAATTACCTCTTCTGGAAACTTATTAAAGATTGAGGGATTATCCCAAACAATTAATGGCGAGGGATTGCGAACTTCTGCCCTTATTGGGTTACCCATACTTTCTTGAACCTATGTTCCCTGCGGCCAACACTTTGCCGTATCCAAGCCATGAAAACCCACCCTTACCACTTTAGGCACTGTTTTGACAACTCTGTTGATTGGATATTTGTCAACCTCTCACGATTTATCACCGCCGATATTCAGCAACTCACCGCTCCTCGCAGATTCTTCAATGGCATCGACAAATCTTCCGTCCCCATCGAAACTAGTGAGGGCCCTCAATAGGGTAAGGATCGCATCCATCTTTGGGCCGATCCTCACGTAGGTCTTCTCCATGTTGTAAAAATCATTGTAGCAACGCCGGATCACTGTAGCAGTCGGTGTAAAAAAATCCCCGAAGAACGAACGTCGCTCTGATGCCAAATTTGATAGGAACTATAACGGAAGCTCTTCCTAACAATCACAATTAATCTAAAACTAAAACTCGTTTTTACTAAATCGTTTTTAATCTCATAAAATAAAGGCCAAAAGACATAGGGTTTATGAGTTTTACCCCAAACTCTATATTACTCTCTCTCTCAAGTTAAACCTTTCTCTCTCAAACCAAATCTACCCAAATAAACTAAATTTAGGCTCTCTTTTATAAGAGAAGAGACCTAGCAAAAATAGAAACCCTAACTAGACACTAATTAGGAGGCTTCTCCTAATTATAATGCAATTAAAATAAAATAAATATAAAAAATTAAAATAGAGAGAGTGGTCCTGAGACGTGAAGAGACGATCACCTACGTGGGCATCGTACCGACCACGTTATCCATCAATTTGTGTTTGGTTCAGTAAATTGGAGGTCTGGTATTCCCACCTCGAGAAATCATTAGAGGTACAAACTGAAATCCTTCTTGGCTTTAGATTGCGAATTTTGCTTCTGATTTCGGGCTTTGGTTATAAAATCATTTAGGTGAGCATGTTGGTAATTTACTATGTTCATGAGATAGGGTTATGGGTTTTGAACTGTTTAATATTTTGAGAAGCATGAACTTTATTAACTTTGATCGTTAATGGGGTTGAATATCTTCGGTCTCTCACCGTGTAACGGTATACTAGTCGTGTCTTAATACCTGCATTATGTGCAATAATTCAATACAATTATGATACTATAATTTGGGTGAAATTTGTAAATACATAGAATAAACAGAGGTTAAATTATAGCTGATAACAAACATAGTAAAAATGATAGAACTTAGTACGTTTAGTTGATGAGTCAAGCAAGGAGTAAACATTAGTTTGTCCCGACGAGTGTCGGAGTCACCAACACGTATAGACAGGGTTCTTTTTTCATATACGGAGTGTCCATGTTACGTAGTATGCATTTAAAGGTGAAAAGAACATCGTCCTTGACCTCGATACAGTTTTTCTCTTTCCTCCCACTTAATTTATGTTTTCCTTCCTCCTACTCTTCTACACTTATTTGATAAATTCAAAGTTGATTTTTGTAAAACCTAAAGAATTCTGCAGCTAGAAGATGTTGCACCACCTATATAGGAAATCTAGTGATAATGCACCACTGTGGAGACACCAAAAATTATTTTTAAGATGATGTTGCAACTTCCACTGGAGTTGCAGACTTGCAGTTTTCAAGGATCCTGCGCGCTTAAGCTTTTGCAAAACAGTAGAAAACATTTCATGTGTTAACACATTCTAGGTGGTATGTGTACATTTTCTCCCGTAGATTTTGCATCTTACGGAGTGTTCAGATGACTCATAGGCAGTGAAAGGAACAAGTTTTATCCCCAGAATTATCATGGTGTTCCTACAATTTCTTTCAAGTCAAGCAACAACAACTATTTAATGAACACTCTTATTTCCAACAGGAACATTTTATTTTAGAGATGGTAAAATCAATTAGTTGACTAACTCAAAAGAAACTTTTCGAGGTGAAAAATTTATCATGCAGATTTGTTAGGGATACACGTGATCCCTGCAACTGTAGAATATCTACTACTGTGATATCATCTAGCTGTATTGTATTATAAATGCATCCTCCAAGAGATGAATAAACAAGCTGAATTTACATTGTTACATGGTATCAGAGCGACCTCTCTAAAGAGTTCTGATTCAACCCTCTACCTTCTTCTTCTTCTTCTTCTTTTCCCCTCCCCTGCGAGCTCTCTTATCATCAAACCATCTCCTCTCTCGCTAATTCGTGTCCCCCTCAAATCACTAATAGCACTTTACCTATCTCTTTTCTATCTTTCCCTATCTTTATTACTTTCCCATTCTTCTTCTTTTTTTTGGGCCTCCTGATACATATCTACACCATGAACACCAGCAGTAACATTGAAGACTCTAGTACTGCAACTTTCTCCTCCAACAACAATGCAACCACATCCGTGAATGCCTCACCACCTCAAATCTCTCTCTCTGGCCCTAACGTTTCTCAATTCTTAAGTGTAATGATACAAATTACCTCCTATGAGTACGGTAAATGACCCCATTTTTAATTGGTCATGGTTATGTTGATGGCTCGCACCCTTCTCTACCATTATACCTTGCCTCCACAAGCGATCAACCATCCACTCTGAATCCCGCGTATGCCATATGGCATCAAACTGATCAACTCATCGTTAGCTACATGACAACCACTTGATCTCCGGCAATCTTAGCTCTCACTATAGGCACAATCACTTCCCGTGAGACCTGGAAATGCATCCGCGAGCACTTTGCTCAACAATCAGTTGTTAATGCATCTCGTATTCAATTCCAGTTGATGTCCATCAACAAAGGCACTAAATCAATCTTGGATTATCTTCTCCAAGCAAAGAACTGGGTTGGCTCACTAGCCACCATTAATAATGTTGTGTCCAACACTAATCTATTGCATACTGTTCTTCGTGGCCTTGGACCCGATTATACCATCATCGTAACGACCATTCGCAATCTGACTCCTTTGCCCACTTTTCAGGATTTACGTTCTCGTCTATTAGCCTTTGAAGATCATATTACTCCATCCAATGTCGAGCAAGCTCCTCAGACCGTACTCTTGGCGACAGAGTTTCGCAGGACTTTTGGTCCTCCTCAGTCTCGCGGGAATCAAGGCAGTTCTGGAGCTTCTTTCTCTCATGGCAATCACATAACAACTGGAATAATAATCGAGGAAATAATGGGAATTGGAGCAACAACCGTGGCAACAACAGTTGAAATCGCAATCGGAATCGTAGTAACAACAATGGAAACTGTAATAATCAGACCAAGGCAATTGGAACAACAACGAAAACTGGAACAATCAGAATCAAGGCAATTGGAACAACAATGGAAACTGGATCAATCATAATTAAGGCAATTGGAATAGAAACCGTCAGGACCCCTGAATCCTTGGGGCATCTCCTTATGCTAACATTGTTCTTCCCTAGATCGCCTTACTTCTACCTGTACTCGCCGCTATGTCACTCCAGAATCCATTCATACTACCTTTGCTGGATTGCAGGTCTCTCAACAGGTTAATCCAAATTGGTATCCGGATACTGGGGCCACTCATCATATGACTGGCAATGACGCTCCTATGCAGAATCGTGTTCCATACTCTGGTAATGCATCTGTTCTACTTGGCAATGGTAACATACTTAACATAGCCCAGACTGGAAGCATTCGTCAAAGATAATAATGTTTCCTTTACTTTCGATCCTTCTTACTGGTTTTCCTTTGTTTCAGGGCTCATGTAGAGACGGTTTATACCCCATTTCTTTATCTCAGTCTACTCCCTAAACTTTGGCTGCCTTTTCCTCTCAGATATGGCACAATAGGCTAGGACATCCTTCTGCCAAGATTTTGTCATTTCTAGGTTCAAATAAATTGTTAAGTGCCAATTTTAGACTTCAAAAATCTTTTTGTAAAGGATGTGCTTTGGGAAAATCCACACTCCTTCATTTTCAACATAATAATGAAAGAAGTACTTTTTCTCCATTTACTCTTATGCACTCTGATGTATGGATATCCCCTATTGCCTCTGTTTCTGGTTTCAAGTATTATGTCTTGTTTACAGATGACTTCACTAGATACACTTGGGTTTACCCTATGCGTTGAAAATCTGAAGTTTTCACCCATTTCCAAACTTTTCTTGCTATGACCAAAAATATTTTCAACACTTTTATCAAATATTTCCAGAGTGATGGTGGCACTGAGTATGTTAATCATCCCGTCTCTTCTTTATGTCGTCAGTTAGGTATCCATCATCAGCTCTCATGTCCTTACACACCCCAATAAAATGGGGTTGCAGAACGTAAGCATAGACACATTGCTGATATGGCTCGTACCTTGTTAGCCACTGCTCATGCCCCTCTAAGCCTATGGGTTAAAACCGTCTCTACAGCGGTCTATCTCATCAACTGCTCGCCTACCCCTTTGCTAGAATGGTCTTCACCTTTCTCCCGCTTGTTTGGAACAACTCCGGTTTATACAGATCTCCGCACCTTTGGTTGTGCTTGCTATCCACACCTAGGGGCTTATGTTACTAACAAACTTGTGTCACGATCTGTTGAATATGTTTTTCTGGATTACAAGTGTCTTAATCCAATTTCCAACAGGGACGGTGTTTCCATTTACTCAACTTCAGCCAAATTCTCCGGCCTCTCCAGAATTTGTGGAATTGCAATTGGTACCATGTATGACCAGCTCTACTTTGCCTATAGGTAGTACCCCGGCTACATTTTGTACTGACTCCTCTGATCGTTTGTATGGCCAAACTTACCAGCAACGGGCTCATCCAGCTGTGCCTATCTCTACTGCTGTCTCAGACCCTATCATAGCGCCAACTTCAGTCCAGACTTCAGATGATGTACCTAGTACTGCCTCACCTGCTTTATCGGTAAATACTGGATTCGTCTCCTCCTGCACTTGCACCATCTGAACCATCTCCTTATCATATGGTGACCAAGACTCGTGATGGTACTACTTCACGGAATAACTATGCTCAGCATACTACACGGTATCCACTACCCCAGGCCTATCTTACTGAAACCTTTAGTGCAAAGTCAAAACCTACATGTTAATCTCAGGCGATCAAATCTCCCAAGTGGCGTGCTGCTATGGCGGATGAATTCAATGCTCTTCTCAAAAAGCAGACCTGGACTCTTGCGCCTCCCTCTCCTTCTCAAAATATTGTAGGTTGTAAATGGGTATTCAAGCTTAAGCACAAGTCTGATGGCTCCATTGAACGGTATAAAGTACGGCTTGTCGCCAAAGGCTTTCACCAGCAACAAGGACTTGATTATGATGAGACTTTCAGTCCCGTTGCGGAACCCACTACTATTCGAACTATATTAAATGTGGCTACATCTTTCGGTTGGCCACTCCGTCAACTTGATGTCAAGAATGCCTTTCTTCACGGGCATCTTTCTGAGAATGTATATATGGCCCAACCACCTGGCTTCTTTGATCCCGAGCGCCCACACCATGTATGTTGCTTACAAAAGGCTATTTATGGTCTTAAGCAAGCACCTCGTGCTTGGTTTCAACGATTCAGCTCCTTTCTTCTCCGCTATGGGTTTGTACAAGGTACTGCCGATCAATCGATGTTTGTTTTTCGCCGTTCTCAGCAGCTCATGATTCTTTTATTATACGTGGATGGCATTGTGCTTACCGGTAACAACTCCTCTACTCTAATTGCTTTCATTAATACCTTGTGTAAGGAGTTTGAAATCAAAGATCTCGGTCCTTTACATTATTTTCTTGGTTTGGAAGTTGCGCATCATAGCTCTGGCCTTCATCTAACACAAACCAAATACACTATTGATTTATTGCGACGCTACAACATGCTTTACTGCAAACCCAGCTCTACACCAATCTCTACTAAATCTCAACTCTCCAAAGAAGACGGAAACCTCTTATCTGATGCTTTTGAGTTTCGGCATATTGTTGGTGTCTTACAGTATCTCAGTTTCTCTCGGCCAGATATTGCATTCTGCAGTACAACAAGTTGATCAATTTCTGGGTGCCCCTCGTGTAAAATGTATTTACGCTATCTTAAAGGATCTATTGATCATGGTTTACTATTTCAATCAAGTCACCGCATTCCTACTATCTCCGTCTTTTCTGATGCTGATGGGCTGGTTGTCCTGATACTCGATGCTCAACAACAGGTTACTGCATCTTCTTAGATCACAACTTGATCTCATGGAGTGCTAAAACGCAACCTACAGTCTCACGGTCCAGTGCAGAATCTGAATACCATTCTCTTGCAACTCCTTGTGCAGAGTCAGTGTGAGTTCATCATCTTCTTCATGAGCTTAGTTTCCCGGTGGGCACTCCTACGGTGATATATTGCGACAACCTTAGTACCACCTACATGGCCACTAATTCAGTCTTCCATAGTTGCACAAAACACATCGAGCTTGACTATCACTTTGTCCGAGAATGTGTTTCTTCTGGTACTCATCGTGTGCAATTTGTTCCGTCATTTGATCAAACGGCTGATATTTTCACAAAGGGACTCCACAAGACACGCTTTCTCCTTCTTCGGTCCAAACTGACGATCTCCGACCGCCTAGTTTGAGGGGGGGAGTGTTAAGGATACACGTGACCCCTGTACAATTGTAGAATATCTACTACTGTGATATCATCTAGCTGTAGAATATGTATATAACAGCTACCTATAGATTATAAAATATCTTGTTACTATACTTGTTGATATGCTTCCTCTGTAATTAGCTTGCATATCAATTAGTATCAAGCTAAATATCGATAGTATTGCATTATAAATACATCCTCCAAGAGATGAATAAACAAGCTGAATTTACATTGTTACAAGATTAAATTATACTTGGACTTAGTATACAGATTAAAATTTTATTTATAGTTGGACTTGCTAAATAGATGTGCATTAAATTGAGCAAGGTGTACCAAGTCCAAGTATGTGTGATAATAATTGTAACCACAACGTTCACAAGTATATTTTTAAATAAATTGTAAAGTTTTGAAATCCCTACAAATGCTTGGTATTAAATACACAACATGTATTTATGAGAGAATGTGCACTTAAGTATACAGAAAAGCGTATGTTGCATATTGCATGAGCAAGATCGCTGAGATAAAGAAATTGTTATTGTTTCATTCATCTTATGGTACCCTGCATTCAGCTGTATCATGAAGAGGGAATTATAGCAAAAGAAAAATGAAACGTGACATAATGCTTCAAACGTACCTCTTCTCCTTCATCATTATTGTAAATGCCATATCGAAAAGCTTGGCTCAGATTACTTGCAAGTGCTGCTACGTCGTAATCTTTATCCCGAAAGTCCTCATCATCACTGTCCCGATATCGGTCCTGCATTGCAGTTGGTCTCCTGCAAAATAGATAAAAACACATTGTTTTAAGAAGTATCCAAGACATTAATAGAAAGAAAATCCCGCCCATCAATGGAATTTTTAACCTTCAAAAAAGTAAAACAGTCTTTCATTTAAAAACTAAACAGATGGCGTATAACCAAATGCAAGGGGAAACATTTTCAAGATAGAAGGTACAACTGAATGCAAAAGAGAAAAGAAAACCCTCAAAAAAATGAAAGAGAAAACCGTGTAATCCCAAGCCAGACGCATAATAAGATTTCCCATCTGACTACAAGGTCCTAAATCTGACCACTTTCACGCATTTGGTGGTAGAATACCAATAAGAAAGACCAGCATAAATGTAGAGTATGACCTCTTCAATCATCTCTGCCTTCAAATCATAGATCCGAGCATTTCAATCCTTCCAAAGGACACACCTAATAGCATGTGGAGATGCATTTGGTGGAAGAATGCCAATAAGAAAAACCAGCATAACTGAAGAGTATGACCACTTCAATCATCTCTGCCTTCCCATCATAGATCCGAGCATTTCAATCCTTCCAAAGGACACGCCAAATAGCATGTGGAGATGGGTTTCAGAGTATTTTCCCAAATGCCCCTTCTAAAGGTTTTGCTCAGCACGTCTTTAGAAACTGGGTGAATCAAGCTTGAAAACCCCAAGAGATGCAGAACAAGAAAGAAAATGTTCCCATTCTTTTTCGAGTACAAAATGGAGTATATGATCAATGGTCCCGTTCATCATACAACAAGGCAAACAAGTTAAATCCACATTCATATTTCTTCTTCTGAGCTTGTAATCAAGTCAAAATGCAACCTCTCACCACTTCCCAAGAAAGAAAGCGACCATCAATGGGATGCTCTTCCACCAAACCTCACAGATCAGGAACCAGACAATCCAATAACTCCTTCTGTGTTGACCTTTTACCCAGTGTATACGCATTGAACTCTCAACTACCCATCTGCAGTCCCCTTCCATTACCATCATTCCTCTTCCCACTTAGATAACCTTAAAAGTCATAGTACCATGGCCTTCTACTTCTATCTACAAATGACCTCAACAAAGGTGAGAAAATCCAATTAACTGTGTTTACCTCCCTGAAATAAAAGTCGTTCATTCTTCCATGTTTAAGATCGCATGCATCACAGCAAAGTTGAAATGTTACTTAAGGGTCTATAATCACACCACCCATGGTTCCAAAATTAATTATTCTCTCCATTTCCAACATTCATCTGAATTCTGTCACACAATATGTCTGAAGTATCAACAATGGAACTCCAAGAACCCATTCCACAAGTATCCAAAGAAGCAAAGATAAATCATCCATCCCATACTTTGTTTCACCACTTAAAAAAATAACAAGCCACTAATGATACAAATCTCCGCAACCCCTTCCAGTTTCATTTCTCCATAGATCTCACACTGAGACACATTCTTTATCATGCAAATAGCCTCCCAATAGAAAGTAAAACGGTACAGTAGACAATTTACTCTTAACGTCCACCTACAGAAAGCAAATTCCTGTTCTATAACTCCATCTTTTGTCAATCGCAAAGATGCATTCAACGGAGAACCACGCAACCACAGCTTACATCACTACACATGATTTGCACCAAAAGACTATTAAACACAATGTATGACAATGCTAAAACGAGGAAACATGGGCTGTGCATAATGAATGGTGTGTGGTTGCCTTGTTGCTTCGTTCTCGTTTGTGTTTGAGCCCAGTTATTTTGTGTGAGTTGTAGCCCTTTTCGGCTGTTGCACCACATTTTTCTTTCCCCTCGCAAATCTATAATAGAGCTTAAACTGAGATAGGGATTTATGATATCTTCAGTTTAACATAAACATATGGTATTAATACGGCCAATATAGCAGCATATACTAAAAAGTAAAAACTGAGAGATCGATTAATGATACGACAACCTTATCTAGCAAATCTCACCATGAACATATGGTATTAATACGGCCAATATAGCAGCATATACTAAAAAGTAAAAACTGAGAGATCGATTAATGATACGACAACCTTATCTAGCAAATCTCACCATGTCTTTCGGTTTCTAACAAGTCGAAAAAATCCAAGGACAGGGTATTGATGATGACTGAGAACCAAATACAAGATGAAGTGCAGTCAAATGATGATGGGAAGTGGCATCCCATTAAACCCGGCCCCCCAAAAAAAAAAAAACCATTTGACAGACCTTCCATTCATTAATATACCACGCAACTTATAACTTGTCATAAGCGAAAAGAGGTTCTACAGAAGTACAAAGAAGCGTGACATTAATTAACAATTGCAAAGATACACGTACCCACAGGCCCACTGGTAGACATTTTCCATGGTATTCCGTTTAAGTAAAACGTTCATCTGCCAATCCATCCATTCAGAACTCTCCTGTGAAAAGAAAATCAAAATTGAATATGAGAAGGAAGAGAAGAGAGAGGAAAAGGGAAAACATTTGTGGTAATGACAGTAAGGTCTAAGCCGACATGTTTATATAATTAACTAAAAGACTGTAGGTTAAACCAGTTCTATTAGGGTAGAACCAAAATCACAAGCCTAATCACAGTGTTAAAATCATAATCTTAACTATCAATGGAAGCATAGTGGTAAACACTGCAATGCCCCCAATACTTTTCCTCTAAGTTGAATGAAGATGACAAGGAACTTGACCATGCTGGAAGATGAATAGGCTGGATCTTTTTTGGTAAAGAAATCCGCAAATGGTTCAACAAAGAACACCATCTATGGAGATGGTATCAAACTATATCCTCCGCCTAATAGAATAAATAATCACTGTGATATCTTACGTTCATTCATAAAAAGAAGAAAAGCCAGAGACAAACCTGATAGCAGCTTCCCTTAGCGGAGTTTGCATAATGTAACAGGTAATTTTGACATGGCTTATACCCCCAACAATTTAGTTATATAAAACTTTCCCTCCACGTTTCAACAAAAGATAGAGTGCCCCCAACTTAAAATTCTTCCATTAACTTTTAGCAAAAGCTCCAAACGCTATTTGTAAATAGTCTAAAACACCCCTCCCTATCTTTAACCATAGCAGTTATGTGTCTTCTTTCAATATCTGGAACCCTAGAGAAGTAGAATGTTAATTACCTACAAGTCAAGTCTCTGCAAATGGATTTGCAAATTGATTTCCCTCTAGGAGTTAGTGATCCTCAAAATCTGAAGCTTTTCCCCATACTTAGCCCATTTGACCTTGGGCCTCCAAGGGTTCTTGTTCCCACTGAAAGCCTTCGTTATGCACTAGAACCTGAGACTACCCACAGCTTTTGGGACTCACTTTGAACAACAAAGACCACGGCTTAAAGAACTGCATTGCATTATTCAGTTATGAACACAGTCTCAATACCAATATCTTGGGAAAAGATAGAAATGAGAGTACCGAAATTGTTACTAAAAACAGTACCATTACCACTTGTGACTGGATTGTCCCAGGAGACTCCATCAACATTGGCCTTGACCTCATCATACCAAGACCCATCTGCAAGTCTCCTAGAGGCCTTTCTAGGTCTAGTCTCCACCTGAAGCCTTAACAGAGTACGCACCTCCACCTGAGAGTTATCCATGACAGATTTGGAAAGTTAAAATGATGAGCCACATAAGCTAAACTATCTTCCTGATCCCATTTAGCTTGACTCCCTTCATCAAAAATTACTCTATTTCTTGCATCCGAGATAGCCTTCACAAGAGCGAAAACTGAAGCGTGCCATCAATCCTTCAGAAAGTTCCTGAACCCCCTTTTCATCTTCAAAGTAGACTCAAGCATGCAATAGTTTCAATGTGTTGTGTTTCCAGAAAGAAAAAGAAGCTCCAATGCATTGTAAAATGTTCAGATAGCCAGAGCCTAAGGAGTTAATGGGATAATAAAGCCAAAAATATGATCTGAACGTATAAAATACACATCTAGAGACAATAACCACTCCTCTGGTTCTTAAATTATCTTCAGTCGCTGAGGCTTTATGCCAAACTTCAGATATATCTGAGAGTCTAGGATGAATACCAATCTTCCAAACACATTTAGACTGCCAAAGGACCTATGCTCTTGTTCTAATGTGCTCAAAAGCTGATTTGAAACTAAAGAGGCCTTGACCATCATATACTTCCACATGTTAGCTGTCCAATGAGATTTTTAATGAATTGCTGTAATGCAGGAGGTATATTCCGAACCCCATCTGAGACGATATCACACAATTTAGAGTTACAGGTTCTCCAAAACGGGCGACTTTCTTCTGCATTGTGGTAGAGAGTGTCTATTCTAATATGTTTTAGATTAATTACAAGATGGCATACATAGAAAGAGGTTTGCACCAGTAGATTTGGTATCAAATGGAAGGTTGAGGAAGAATACATAAAAGAGGAATTGTAAAGGTTATATAGGACAATAAATGGTGATGATAAGATTTGCCGCTGAAAAATCACAACTTGGCAAGAATCAACATTTTTCTAGAATGTGGAAGTGGGGGTAGGTTGGGGATATAAAACTTAATTCCAATTGATATCCCGCGGAAGCAAGGATTCTATTAATCGCTAGATAACTTCAAACTAGAGATTTACCCTTAAACAAGTCGCATAAAACAACTAACATTTAAAACATCGATATGCTCTTCATTACCTTTAATATAAAACTAAAATAACTAAAAGTAAAGTCCTGCTCTAGGGCTTTTACAAAGAAAGACTCGCCTAAATCTACTTCAACTCGTTAAAGTAGTTTCCTCGCTCCTAATTTGTTTTCCTAAAAACTCACAAGCAAACTCTAAAGGTTGGGAACTCCACAAGAAGCATGAAACACCTTTAATCGGACCTGTGCTTGGAGGTTAATCATCTTCGCAAAAAAATTATAATACTAATAATAATAATAATAATAAAATTGAGCTGCTACAACATGTTCGCGTAGATTACCAGCCATCTTTGGGTGATTAGTTTTCTCGCTCCCAAATCAAGTATAAGTATCACTCTAATAAGGAATATAATGCATAATTCGTAAGAGCAGTAGGGACAGTGAAGGGTCTCGATTATGGAGAGATTCGGCACATTTCCCAAGTATGACTGCTTCACCCTGGGTGAAAATGATTATCATTGAAAGTTTCGTCCGATTTTTATCTTGGACATGTGCTTGAAAGATCATCATCTTCACATAGAATTTTCGAGATGCTGCAGCATGTTCGCGTAGACTACCAGCCATCTTTGGGTGACCAGATTTCTTGTTCCCAAATCAAGTATAAGTATCACTCTAATAAGGAATATAATGCAGAATTACCAACAGCAGTAGGGACATTGAAGGGTCACGATTATGGAAAGTTTCGGCACCCTAGGTGAAAATGCTTATCATAGCCAGTTTCGACCGATTTATATATTGGACATGTGCTTGAAAGCTTATTATCTTCGCAAAAGAATTTTCGAGATGCTGCAACATGCTCACATAGACTACCAGCCATCTTTGGCTTGCTCCAAATCACATATAAATATCACTCCAGTAAGGACTACAATGTAGAATTCGAAGAAGCAACAGGGGCAATGAGGGTCCCGATTACTGGAGAGTTTTGGCACTCTGCTTCACCCTGGGTGAAAATGTTTATCATAGCCAGTCTCACCCGATTTTTATATTGGACTTGTGTTTGGAGGTTCATCATCTTCGCAAAAGAATTTTGGAGCTGCTGCAACATGTTCGCGTAGACTACCAGCCATCTTTGGGTGACCAGTATTTTTACTCCCAAATCAAAAATAAGTCTCACTCTAATAAGGAATATAATGCAGAATTTGTAGGAGGGACGAGGGTCTCAATTACGGGAGAGTTTCGGCACATTTTGCAAGCATGATTGCTTCACCCTGGGTGTAAATATTTATCATCGCCAGATTCAACCAATTTTTATATTAGACCTCCATGGGATTCGCCGCAAAAAGATGAGCAATATGGATGACGAGGACGCATAGGAAGTGGTCAACAAGGATGTTGGAAATCGTGGTCTCGATCTTAGAAACGATCTCGCTTTCCATAAAGGTAATACGGACTGCGACGGGGAAAATAACTGTAGCCACACCTGCATGAAGCCATCGCAACGTTGTGCTGCAACGGAGGAACGTATCGATCACCAAGTGGGTAAACTAATTGGTGTGGCAAGTCTTAACATATGTCTATGAAAGGAGGCTCTGCGTTTAGTTTTTCATTAAGTTGGTTTTAGAGGAAATTAAGTAGATTGTAGTGGGAATTTTCAGATTAATAAAGTGAGTTTATTAAATCTTGTAGTGATAAGTATGAGAATTTTCAAAGTCAAAGCTTCCGCTAACTTGTCCTATCAGATTTCGGTTCCTTCTTTAATCTTATCCCAAATGTTAAAATCGACCTCCATAATCCCACGGGTATGTAATGTCGGGCTTATTTGGGAGCCACATACTCCTTTATCCCAAACTTGGCTTTAATTACCTTGGCCCATGACCCTTCTCAATCATTACAATACTCCAAGGCCACTTTTCAAACAAACGTAATATTCATCTCTAAAAAATTTAATCCCAATCAGCCTACTTAATTAGACAGAGTGGCATAACTTGGCTATGTCAAGTACCCCTTGCTCTTTTGCAGTGGGGAGTTTAAAGGTATGGGTGGTGATGGTATATTCTGACAATAATCAAGGAAAATTCTCTTGGAACATCTGCATTACTGTCCACAAGTCCGTTCTAGGACAACATCAGTTCATTCCTAAATTCTAACATTTATGTAACCAATCTAGTACTAGAGCTTTCACCGCAACCAGACTTTCGATACCCCAGCTCTCATTCTAGTACAATTTCTTCTTCGACCAGTCAATCTGAGGTTCGGAATTTGACTCCTGTAATTATATTTTTAACTTGCGTATCCAAGTTCTATGCAATGGCATCAAGTAAATGCAACATATGTTATAATATTCAAAATAACCTGTAACAGAGCTTGAATTTGGTTGTTATTGTTCCCCAAATAGACAAGCTTGTTAGCTATACGTGTGATGTGTCCAATATTTCCTATCCTGGGAGGTGATCTTCCCTCAGTAGGGATTGTTGTCTGCAAAAAGTAAACGAAGAAGCTCAGTGTTTCTAGTAAGATCATATAAACAGTAACTACATACTGATGAGAATGACAATACAAAAACGGAGAAAATGGCAAACTTCAAATTGTGCAACTTTAGCTATGTTGGATAATGGGAACCTTTTCCGGACCAGTTGCCAAAGTGAATTGCTTTTCTGCTCCAAAAAGTCTTAGGACAAGATTACAATCTTGAAGAACATGTTCAGTAAGCATAGTCTTCGTGTTCTCCAAACATGATACTACAATGTTTTCCACGTGATGATGAAGAAAGTTATTGAATGGGTACCTACAAAATCATCAACGGCGTGAACTTACTCAAAGAATAAAACTAAAACCTGTTGCATTGTGTCTACATTATCAAAGAAGTGAACTTACTCAAAGAACAAATCTAGAATGTGTTGTATGGCTCCCAGTCGTATTAGTTCCTTTTCAGCAACTTCACCTCCAATCGATAGTAAAATGGAGATGAATTCCACGATCTGAAAGTTCCAAGTTTGTAGTAAAATTATGACAAAAAACGAAGAACACTTATCTTAAATTGCTCGACTTTCCAAATTCATTCTAAGATAGCATAAAAGACATGTCCCAACTTGCAGACCGAAAACATGGTTCTCAAACTTTCTCGTAACACATACTTTACATGAAAGGGGTGGATCAACAATTAATGAATTCCACAAGGAGATATTTGGATTCAAATAGGAACTTTTCGATAAAATAAATTTTAAACCTAAATAACGGAGGTTAAGAAACTATAGTGCCATACATCCAATACGGCTTTATCGTTAACGGTGGAACTTTTTTTCTACCTATTTTCATTTTTCTTTCTGCAACTGCGGTGATTCGGGTTCATAATTTATAACTATTTGCCCTACTAATCATTGGGGCACGTGAAAACCCCACTGTTGGCAGTGAATGTACAGATTCACAGATTCCTTCAATCGATGGATCCAGAGAATCCTTTTAAAATATAGTTATGTACTGCTCAAGAAAAAAAATTACAAAAACTCCAAACTAAAAGCCCCATACGTTCAAGACGTAGTGGTCCAAAATATCAATTGATATATTTTCTTATGGCATGAAATAATCCACAGCATCTTGGAAGAGTCATACAATCAGCAAAATTAAGAAAATTAAGCATTAAACTTAACATCCAAATATGATGATTAACATAGATTAATATTTTTTTTTTCTTTACAAATTATATGTACCTTTAAACGATGTTTTCCAAGAGGGGGGCACAATTTCCCGTATGTGGTTGGTAAGACATTCTCCGCAGAAGAAACATCCAAAAGTTTGAGTAAAGCACCTTGGAACATATAAGCATTATTATATTGAGTTATGGTAGTTACAATGAAGACAAATGACTTAAAAGTGTATACCCAAACAACGTTGTTAAATTGCATATCATAAGCACCAAGAGAAAAGTAGAATCTTAAACAACATCGCAAATCGTGAGATTCAGATAGAATTAGAAGAATATATAATAAAAATAAGACCAAATACATTAGTGTTCATTCTTTATAATTTGACTTCTGAGTGTACATGATGACTTAGACAAACATGATATGATCACATCAAGTGACTATCAATAAATTTCAACCTTAAGAACCAACATTAGTCCTAAGAATTGTCTACAGTATGTGATAAGTAGTTACAACCCTATTTATGTAGTATTTTACTTTTTGAAAAATAAAGAATATATTTTTTAAAGTTGGGTCGTAGTAAACCAACTGTTCACTGAAAGTTGAACTGTAGGATTAGATATAAAATTGCAATATTCAAGAAATTCGCCCGCAGTTAGCCTATTGGATTCGGAATCCTATGATTCAACCAACTTCTACAGTGGATCAGGCAATAGATTGTTTCTTGCTATAACATGTCACCAAGTTGCATGGCAATGATGGACTGGGAGAGAAAGGCGCAAAGGGATTATCACAATAAAATTTCCTCAAAAACATGGCAACGATAGTTTGATAGATTGGAAGAGGAACAAACAAAGATTTTTGCTATTCTGTGTTGCCAAGTAACATGGAACCATCGGATGTAGAAGAAGGTACCAATTTCATGGGAATAGGGTTAAATGTTGGCCCATGGAAAAGAGTGACGAAGGCACCCTTTTTTGGGATAATTAAACAAGTTGCCATGAACCCTGATCATAATAGAATGTTATCAAAGGGAGCATAATTTGTTATCCAAAGCTTTTCGGGAAGAATGAATGCCAGAGGCACATCGAGTGGGTGAGAAAGAAGTCGCCCGTTTAGCGAGTATGATTCGACAAGGAGTCTTATAGAGATGGGTAAAAGATAAGAATATGTGTATAGTTGAAAACCTTATTATTGGGCGAAAATGTGGATTGTTGAAGACAGAAATATGTGTACTGTTGACGAGGACTCTTGTAGAGATGGATAAAAGATAGGAATGTATATTGTTGAAAACCTTATCGTTGTGTCCACGTCCCTCCCTCACTCCCTTTATTCTCATTTTTGATTCGTGCAATAGTTGTAACTTGTGAGTATGCTTTAACCCTAGGGTTGCCAACAACAATGCACCTTGCATGTAGTGAAGTTTCCAAAAAAGCATCCTTGTCTTTAATCACCCTAGAGAAAATCTTTCACACCCCTCATTATTCAGCGCATTCCTCGAGGAAATTAAAGCAATGGTACATTATTATTTTCACGTAAAAGGCGAGTATGGCTCATACTGCCTGCGCAATGACGTAAAATCCCTTTCAAGTATTGGTCTTGAGACTAGTAGAAATTGGTAGATTCACTTAGGTAACAATGGTGCTAGTAATATCCAGGTTATCCGTGCGAAAAGTAACACTGCAGTAGGTAAATCAATACATTCATCGAGGACATGAATCTCAACAAGAAAAAAAAATGCATTTAATAAACAAAGTTAGTTTATAAAAGGATTAAAAATCTTGATCGGATCGGACAGAATCGTCTGAGTTGTCTCGGGATCGGCTTGATCCGATCCAAGTTAGGGTAACAGATCATTAAAACACGAACTCATAACAACTTGAGCAAGTTTTGGTGAGTTGTCACGGATCATGTCAGAGTGGATCGTTGATATTTTTAATAACCAAATTCAAATATTGTATTTATAATTATTTTAAACTGAATAGACAAAACTCAGTCGAACTCAACCGAGTTGGATAGGTTTGACTGGATTAAAATTAGGGTTGTCAATGGATCGGATTCAGACCAGATCTGCTACAATCCGAATCCAAATCCAATCCGAAACTTTATGAGTAACATCCATATCTAATCCGATCCGATCCGAAACTTTTATGGTTAAATCCGAATCCGATCCAGTCCGAAACTATTTTTGGAGGTCCGAATCCGAAATCCGATCCAACCATAATTTTATTTGATGAATAAAAATGTGGATGCAAAGGCTTGAACCCATCACCTTCCATGGGTTTTAAGAACTAAGTACCACTTAGCCACAAAGCTAGATGTGTTACAATATATTTTCTTATTGTATATAATATATTTCTAATTGTTGTAGAACATTAACATTGATAAAATATAAACATATCGGTATATAACTTCGGATCGGATATTTATCGGATTGGACTAGGCACCATCCGAATCCAATCCGAAATTATTTCGGATGTTCCTTATTCGGATCGGATCGGAAAAAATGACATCAATATCCTAAAAAGGAATCGAATTTCGGATCGGAATTCGAATTATATCCAATCCATTGACAACCCTAATTAAAATATAATACAATTTTAATATGTATTTGATATGAGAAAAGGTCACAATTGGATACAATATGTACTTGATATGATGCATGGCTAGATGGCGATGATGGAGGTATTGGTACAACATTTAATGAAGGAGCCGACAGTAACCAACTTGGAGGAGCCGGCAGCCGGCAGTAGCCAACACATAGGAGTTTGTACTAGTCAGAGTATAGGAGTTCGCCGTAGCCAGCGAGTAAAGAGAAGAACTACTTCTCTTGGCTTTAGAAGAGTCAGTGCTTATAACATGGACATAGATGGGTTGCAAGAAGATAATGATTCCACAACACAAGACGCCGATCATGGATCCAGAATAGGTGGACAAGTTTTTGTTGGCTATGAATGGCAAAGTAGAATTGAACTTAACATCTTTATGAGGGATAATGATGAGACTCAAGAAACAGGAGATTATGATTCAACAACACAAGACGCCGATCATGGATCCATAATAGGTGGACAAGTTTTTGTTGGCTATGAATGGCAAAGAAGTAGAATTGGCAACTTAACATCTTTATGAGGGATAATGATGAGACTCAAGAAACATGAGTTGATGGTAGTGATATTGGCTTCCAAAATATGTACAACCATTATGTTGCACCTATGCGAGGATTTTATCAAAAGGACGATACTTATTCGTCTACGATTCCCCATACACGTCTTCCATACCTTACAATACCGATTAGGGAATGCTTACATATCACCAAGACCCAGAAAGATTTGATTGGGCAAATGAGTAATTTTACCATATAGTCTTTTGATTATAGAGTTTGTATTTATAGAAATATGGTTTGGTATGGATGTATTTCTATTGTTTGTATTTATAATTGGACTATCTTTGTATATGTACCTTTAATGTATTTGGATTATTTGTATTTCTAATACTAGACTATAATTGTATTTATAATACTGGACTATAATTATATTTTCATATACTGATACAAACTTGAACCAATTTGATCAAATAGTAGCAACTAAAATATAAATTCATAATACAACAATAAGATTACATTAAGAAGTTGACATGAAACTTGGGCTACAAACTCAGACCAACTCGGGACCGGATAGGCTGTGAAGAATTTTAGTCCCGAGTTTGAGCTTTCAAACCATAGTTGTTAAGCTTGAGAATATTCCATTTATAAACATTATAGGCTGGAGTTTGTTCTCTGTTGTACTGCAACCTAAACAAGTATCCATTTCATCAAATCCAAATGGCCATCTCGTGTTTATAGTTCACCTTACACAACAAATTGTGGATTTACAAACTCTAATTGATGAAGACCATCTCGACTGGAAAAATCTCGAGGCAATAAATCTTTGATGATTTTAGAAAATCTTATTTTATTTTAATATAAAGTACAAGGTTTTAATTTTATTTCTATTTGAACTAGATTTGATATAAAAGATTTTCATAATAAAGAAACTCTTTGATTAGAGTTTGAGTAGAATTAGGAGGCTTGTTATATAAAAGCTTAAGACTTAATGAAGTTTGATTATTTTGATTTAAGAGATTAAGATTTTAAGAATTCTAATATTTACCATGTTATTGATTTTTTTGCTTCCACGGGATTATGCATATCATATTTTTCTAAGAAAAAATATATAATCTCTATGACGGGTTCCTAGTTAGGAAATGATAATCCTTTAAAATTGTAACAAACTATTATCAAAAGATTGTTAGTTTAAGAGAAAACAATTCTTTCAAATAGAAAGTAATTCCGATTGTCTTGTAATCAGTCTAATTAAGAAACCAATGGTTGGTCATAACACCCCTACCAACACAAGCATAATGAATTGCATGACATCCATCATTTGATCGTGTTTTAATATAAATATGCATGACATCCATCTAATGTAATTTTCTACAAAAGAAAGTTCTAGCAAAGATCTTTAGTGCATTATTATTCTGTAAATTTACGGTTAACTAGAGTAAAGCAAATGCAATATCTCATTTCTCACAATTTTTTCACTTTTCATCTCATCTCTCTCTCTCTCTCTGTTTCCTCCTAATTTTCTCCTTAAGCTTCTCGTCTTTCTCCAAACAAAAAAACATTAGGATCCTCATAAGCAATCAATTAAAATTCATGGGGGTTTCCTTTTCGAGAACATCATGAGGTGGTTCTTTTCCTTACGCCTTTGTGTATGATCTGAATTCCTTTTTGGAGTACATACTTCAATTTATTGAAATCAAAACTTACTGTGCTAGGTTTAACATGCTACTAAAATAACATTTTGGAGTGGTCAAATTAGGGTTTCTCTACAAGTCTTTATTAGACAAACAAATAGATGATTTTGAAGACAATGTGATATAGTGAAAAAGAGGATTGAGAGAAAATCAGAAGAAGTGCAGTTCTTCTTAAGTGTTTTCGAAAGTGAAGAATCAATTCAGAAGAAAAAAAGAGAAAATAGGGGGAAAGGATCAGAAAGATCTAGAGAAAATAGTGTGAAAAAACGCAACATGTCTTGAAGTTGAAAAGATCTAGAGCAAAGATAAGAACTGTTCGATTTTTTGTTTCAAGATCTAGTGGACTTTTTTGGACAGGGAAGAAGAGAAGACGGAATAAACTAAATTTTTAAGAAGATGAGATAATGGTGAATGGAGAATGAGATGGTAGGTTGAGAATAGTAAACTAGATATTACTTTGGATTTCACTGCCCAGTCAGCAACATAATAACCGTGGATTGTTTTCATCGGACGGTGGAAATAAGGAGTTTTATGGGGAGTATAGGATGGGGAGTCAACCGATTCCTTCTCCAATTCAAATATGTTTGTACTCTTAAGTATCTTGAACCACTATGACCATTATTCGATAAGACTTCAATTACATAATGTCAAAAAGGTTCGGTAGAATGTATTCCCATATATATTATCAAGAATACAAGTTTTCCGATATATTCATTCATATAGACGCTACTCTGCACTATGACAGCACCACATATAGTATGCCCTTACAAAAACTTAAAGCAAAAAAATCGTCTTACCTATGCTTTCCAACATGCCCCCCACTATTTCTGGGTTAGCAGTTATTAATGGCACTTGAGTTACTTGTCCTCTGTAAACATGATATGGACCCGATGTCAACCTCTTCGGGTCTAACAAAGAAATGCACACAGATAATGAGTGAACTAAAACAGATTTAGGTCTTGAATCTTCCAATGCTTGAGAAAATATTCTTCCTACAAAGCTGCAAGAGGACATAGTGTAAGAACAATTTACTATCAAAAGAAGGGGAAAAACTGACCTTACGGATCAGCAACTGAATCATGAGTAGAAGAAACTGATACCTTGGGCTAGAAATTACAGAAGCAAGTCCAGGAGGAACATAGCGAGTTATAGCACAGAGTGTTTCTGCTGCATTCGCATGCACTTCAGGTAAATCCTATAATAACAAGAAGATGGACCTATTTGTTACTTCAGTTGGATGTGTATCATAGAAATTAACGGGAGGAGACATTTTATTAATTCATAAGTTGAGCTTGATTACAATACTCTAGCCAAGGGTTCAAATAAATGTCCACGACTCTTACTTAGAACCCAACTATAATTAGTAAGAAATCTAGACTCATACTTGCACACAACTAACCCTAACCAATTACTTTGGTGCAGTGCACCATACCATATACTCTAACCTTCGCACATAAATTAATAAGATAGACTCTGTAGGTGTCAACGTAGACAACAATAACTAACAAAATCAAATAAGAGAAACATAAAATCTCCTCGAATGACCACTGGCGGAAACTTCCGCTACACCAATGTTACTGTCAATTTTCATCAAGCTTCACGTGGTGACTTGTGATGATATGGGAACTTGTAACACCATACTTAGAGTCGAAGGTCGACGAGGCAAATCTTAGCATCAAATACAGCTATCTAGGTGCGAAAACAAGAACATCCTAGACGAGATTATTCACAAGCCAACAATCACACTTTTCTTAATAGCCAAATATAATATTGTATCTGGATGACCCTTTCATCCATGAATAAAAAATTTGAAGTAACCACCCATAAAAGAATCTAAGTTTGAGGGTACATTTTGTCTAGCTAAAGACGTAAAACTTAGCGTTTTCTGGGAGGCAACCCATGAGTTTCAAAATTATACTTATAGGTTCTATCTTTTATTGAAAATTAATATTTTAAAATTATCCTAGGATTTTAATATCATATGAAAAATATTATTTTAATGTTGGTAATATTTAATACTAGTCTAGTATTAATTATATTAATTCTTCAAGTATTTTAGCCTTATTATATTAGTTTTGATCGTATTTAATTATAATTGTGGTACAAGCCTACACAATTTTTGAAATGGATGTGACTTTTGTAGATAAACTTAACAAATATTTACTCAAAGAGAATATTCCAAGCATATTCTAAAAAAATGCTTTTTTGAAAATATTTATAAAAAAAGTGAATTTGTTTACTCTAATGCATGGGAATGGGGTTTTGGATTTATATAGGTCAAGGTGAGAAAAATATGGGAGGGAGATCAACTTTAGGTTAGTTGCCCACACTTTCTAACTTATATATTTTTATTTAAGGGAGAGCCTCAATAGACACTCCCATGTAAACACTCATGTGTTAATGGGTTTATAAGTTATAAGTAATGTAGTTAGAATCCAACTGGTACGAACGTTCCGAGTAATAAGAAGATCGTCATCTCAAAGTTTTACCTCATTCCGAAAATTATGACCCTATAAATGATGTTGTTCAAGTTAACAATTAAAATTGAGGGGGGCACGAAGAGTTAGAATTTTCATTTCCTGATAGACCTTTTTGATAGAAAGTTAGATGATATTGGCCTTATGATCCAAATAGTTACCTCGGTTACGATTCGGATGGGTAAAAACAAATGGAAATGGAAGTAGGTTGATAGTAGAAGTTCGCACTGAAATCGATGTGCAGCTACTTGGTAGAAGTTAGAAGCACAAGAGGTGGGTATAGACCGACGGATTTTCCAAGACGTTTGGTTTGGAGGAAACATATTCCGCCTAAAGTAGCCTTTGTTATTAGGGGGTGGCTTGGGGGCAAGCTACGACTAAAGATCAACTTCAACGAAGAGGTATGGATGTGAAACCCTTGTGCCTTCTTTGCAATGTAGAAGACGAGACCAATGATGATTTACTCTTACATTGTCTAACCTCGATGGATATGTGAAATAATTTCCTTATCTTTTTGGTTTATCTTGGGTATTTCAACGGGGGTTTATTTCTTCTTTAAAGGCGTGTTGGTGCATGCCTTTTAAGAGAAAGATTGGAAAAGTTATATGGGATCTTACTTTGTATGCGATAAGTTGGGTATTGTCGAAGGAGAGGAAGACGAAACACTAATGAAAGGATAAAACCGTGGAAGAGATCATATTCGACATCTATGTGACTAACTTGTATTGGTCATCTTCCTCCATATGTATGAAGGGGGTTACATTTGATGACCTAGTGACTCGGTGGAGGGATTTAATTATCGCAGACCCAGTGTGATGTTGAGTGCATTGTATTGTCTTCGTTTTTCATTTTCCCATTTTCCCACCTCAAAAAGTTTCTTTCGGATGATTAACAAACTACTTTTACAATCTAAAAGAAATGATTAAATAATGCTAAATTACTTTAGATAGTACTAAAATAGCAGAGAAATTATGGGAAAAAACTGAATAATACTAGACTTAAATAACAATACTACCAACTTAAAAAAAATATTTGGTCATATACTTATATTATATTAAAAGGGAATGGAACCGTAGACCCCCCCCCCCACACACACACACACAACACACACACACACTTCAGCGGTGTTACACAAATTTCTTTCGAAAAGCAACTTTTTAGAAACACTCCAGACTTTTCGAAACATAGTGTCTCTGGAGTGTCCGGGGGAGGGTGTCTACGGATCCGCTCACATATTAAAATAATAGAATAATATCAAAATATTAATTTTCACTAAAAGACAGTAAGTATTATTATTATTTCAAGATAATGGGTTGCCACCCATAAAGCACTAAGTTTTACGTCTTCAGCCAGACAAAAGGCTTCCCAAAACTTAGATTCTCCTATTGGTGTTTCCAGGATACGTGTAATGGACAAAAGGATCATTGAGATAGAGTATCTTATGTTGGCCAATGGTCATAAAAAGAAGTCTAAATTGAAGACACAATCACAAGGATTTTTGTGAATATTGTCGCTTGTGAGTGTTGTGTCAGTTGTAATGAGACTTTTCCTGAATGGGATATCAGTTGTAATTTAGCAATAAAGTTTTGCGTAGTTCTAAATAATGGTTGGAATGGGGATGTACACATGAGTGGCTTATACAAGTCCTGAAGAGGTATATTTTCAACAGACTACAAGTAGAGATAGAAGTGTCACGCAGAAAATGAGGGGAATGATAGAAGAAGATCAGAAATAATGGTTGTTAAATCCTTACGAGTTACAATTTGAATCTTAGCTTAAGAATTACGACTTCAATCTCATTATTCAGATTGTATCCCACTTCTATCAATTCAGAATCCAATGGTAAAATGTCTCACTTTGGGTGGAACTTATCATTCGATATAAATCCAGGAATTTAATTTTTGGCAGATTGTTGGTCCCAGCATCACCCGATTTCTGAAGGACAAGTTTCTTCTTCCAAGTCTACAACTCAAGTATTTTTAGTGCTCTCCTGGTGTTATTTTTTATCATTTGAGATGGTTTTTTTGGACATCACATGGAGATACTGTTCTGTTGGAAATGAAGGAAATAAAGCTTCCATTTTATTTAATAATTGACAGCACCAATGTTTAAAGTGGTGTTTTTATGACTGTTTAAAGATAGCTTGTGGTCTAAGACTTTCAGTTTTGTTTAAGTTCATTGATGATGAGTTCTTTGGCTGCCTTCAGGCTTTGACTTCATGTAGCGCTTTTGGTCTTATGTCCCCCATTTAATTAGTTATTTGTGAATAATAGAACAAATAGGGTTCTGCCTAAAATCCCAGCACCTTGGTAATAGAAATGAAGGGGCCAATGAAAAGGAAGTAGGAAACATGCAGCACACACCCTGATGATGAAATAGAATCACTGTGTACAGCATCTAAAAGTAAAAGTCAGCTTTCAGTTCCTGATAATATAGTCGCCAAGCTTAGAGTTGCAAAATACTGACACCTATAACTAGAATGTAGAACTACCTATCATCCTCCTATATCACTTGCACCACCAAGCCTTAGAGGTATTCATAGAATAGCTATGAAAGACCCGATCCATGTCAAAAAATTTAAGGAAAAGATCCAACATTGAAACCAAGATAGGAAAAGGAGATGGTCTATCGTTTTCACGGCTGACCAGCACAATGAGCAAGGAGGATCCACATTCATATGCTGCCTTCAAGCCACCCCCCAGAAAATAATACCATAGAAGGTAATTCGTAATGTTATATGAACAACGCACAAAACCATTCACTTGTATATTGCAACATGACTAGGCCCAGGGTTAATCTAAAATCATGTCAGGTGCAGCACTAGACCTAATAGTGTTGGTATCAGCTAGTTTTAATATTCCACCAAAATATCTGCAACCTAAAAACCAATGCAGGTTAAATGAAACATAACAAATGTGATAGGAACATCGTAGTACAAATTGGCACATCTTGAAAGTTTCCCACAGAAAGTGGGGAGAAGGAAGTACTGTTTCTACCTTCCATGGTACTGGGTCGAATACGCGAAATAATTAACATATAGTTAGCAGTACTAAAGCGACTGGTAAGAAGTGTATATATTAAGAAAGGCCTTGAACATGCTAGAAACACACAAAGAAAGGACTGTTTCTGACAAAGCTCCCACATCATTCAGACCAAAGAATGCAATTATTGATACATACCGAGGAACCGAACTTATCCAAAATCATCTCTAGCACATCAGTTTCTTCTAACCACTGCATAGCATCCAAGTAATTGGAGTACATATGCTCTTCGGCACCAATCAGACGAATCAAAACCTGCTTATCAAGAAACAATAACTTCATCAAGAGGCATCTAAGAGACTCCCAATGCCGAATAACTTGAAACAAGAATAGCATCCTCACAAAATAGAAACATAAAACAAAATAAATAGTAGAACACTTGTTACTTTCGAAAATTATCTTCTCAATCAATAAGAGCAATCATTATACGAAGAAGAAAAAATATATCTCCAACAGCAGAGAATGCAATGACACCTAAATATCCAAGCCATGACTAGGTATATAGCCAACCAGCAAGTTTCTACATAAAAAGGGAGTCTAATGGGATGCTCTCCTAAACAATTATCGCCCAAGATTCATGTCACCAACGTCCAGTATATCGAATTGATGAACTACTCCCATATCAGAATCTGATTCTCGAATCTGACTACACCAAGAAAAGATTGGTACCATGCCCACTGGTGGAAAAGAGATTTAATCCTCAAGATTAGCTCCCCTCTTGATGCCCATTTCCCCTCGAATACCCTTCTTAAAACTCCACAAGATAGCTAAGAGTCCAGGCTTCCTAAACGACTTCCTTTTGATGCCAAACCGGGAGACCGTCAAGCCTTGTATCCAGTCATCGTTAAAATGCCCCAAGTATAAGACAATTCAAACATTTCTTGAACAGAATGCATCAATCCCCCATCTGAAAAGCAAGGATGCCAAGTGCCCAACCATAAATACAAATAGGTTACCACATAAGAAAGGCTACTTCGAGGGAACCCTGGATCCAAATGATCTAAACCAGGCAATTTTCGGTTAAAGAGAGGAAACAAGAACACTCATTTGCAGTTATTTTGATACCCTATCATTGGCCAATATATCATCTCCAGAAGCCTGATATTTTATTCAGGGACACATGATATAGGCAGGAGTAACAAAGCCAAACTACGTAGTGAAGAAATAAACAATAGAATCAAATTCCGGCAAGAATCAGAGTCGAACACCCCCCCCCCCCCCACCACACACACACACACACACACAAATTAACCCATGGCGAAAACTCTGCCAACAGGACTGCAGAAACACGATGGAGATCCTACATTTCAGCAGTGACTCCAATTAACACTGACGTAGCACTGCCAACCAGAAATATTAACACTCACCGTCTCTCAGTGATATATTAAATTTTTAAAAATGTTGCTGCCCCCTTTATCTGTTATAATATTCAATTTAATCTTAAGATATTTCCAACAGACTGTTGCATACTTCATGTGAGCCTCTCTGCTGACATGTGTGGCTTTACAAGAATAGGCCTACCTTGAGGGTTCTACCATTTTCCCCTGAGGCAGGCCTTGGAGTGTAACCTTCTATGATACATTGACAGGTAAAGAGATTAAATACCAATGCACTTCAATGATGACGCTTATATTTCCTTATACCAACACAATACTTGGAGATATAAAGTAACAAAATCCAATTGCCGGAAAAATAAAATCTAAGCTAAGTCTTACAATAAGAAAGATACGATACAAGGTCATATTGACATCTTGCAAGTATTAGTTCAACTGTTAAACAAGGAGAAGCAGTATAGACATAGCTGGAGAACTACCAACCTCCATGATAGATGTAATTCCAATCAGATCAACTAGTTGACGAACAATTTGCTGATGTGCCTAGAAAAGTTTCGGAAAAATATCAGTTATATGAGATACAAATTGGATGCAGAAACAGAAATCATATGATAGTAAGGAAATTATATGCCAACTTAACTCACCTATCAAAGTTTGTTCATTAAGTTAATGTACAATTAATTCATTAATGGTAGAACATTGGACAAAGTTCACCATTTTAAGACTACCAACCAGCTATTTAAATACCATGTGCGATTCAATGATGATTGAGAAAGACGAAGGAACCTGAACTTTTAAAGAGATTAAATGCACTCTTTTCTATCAAAATCTCATTTCCTTCGCCAATAATAGTTCAGATTCTACAATCAACTGGTTAGATGGGACACTCTGCAATATTATTTTCTTTTTCTCCTCTTGCATTCATCTTTACCCTTCAGGTTGTACTTTGCTTTCACCTCACGTCGGATCCGTCATAACTAAATCCCTCCATCACATGACAAGGACTTCTAACCTCACTCGTCTCGTAAAAATAGACAAAGAGGACCAATACAAAACTAGCATACATGTCAAAGATATTCACTTCCATAGTCTTTGCCTTCACTTTGAAATGCCTATCGCCCCTCTCCTTCCACGAAAGCCATCGAGTTGCGTACAGAGTAAGGCCCTAAGAAACTTTTTTATCTTCCTTCTAAAATGCTTGAACCACAACGCTTCAATGACTTAATAACACCCAAGAGACAGCAAAAAGATTAAGAAAATGATATAAAACCTTCATCACATATGAACAATATAGAAATGATCAGTGATCTCAAATGTTATTCGGCAAAGTAGATACAACGGTCCATGTGCATGCATTTATTTTGGTCGACAGTGACCCTCAAGCCACCCCAAATAAAAAAATGTTAATTTCGGTGGAATCTCCTTCCTCTAAACGAAACATCTCAGAAAATTCAAACTTTGATAAGCAGATCCTACGCTTCTAGCTTCAACCAAATGCCCACACATTTATCTTACGTGAATTTCCCCTTCTCAACCCACTTCCGCTTACATTGATCTTTCCCACATCTGCAGCATTACCGAAGTGATTTTTTAAATAATTACCTAAGTGATTTTTTAAATAATTGAACCATGATCCCCCAACTACCTGTTAAAGATATCTCACCGAGAGTGTAAGTTCCAAATCGTCTTTAGCTCCCCCATTCCATAGAACCCCTTCTCCATAGAACCCCTTCCCTCTCTAGAGTTTCGAGTTTAAGATCAGAAGCATTATTGAGAGGTGGATATACCAAACCCGAGTCATACCATGTATCGTGCCAAAAACAGACCTCTCATTCCAAGTATTGATTTCGACGACGTGTTCTTTAAACTTGTTCCTCGCGCTGAAAAACGGCCTCCATAAACCTCGGTTGTATGTGACGCCCGAATTACTCTGAACCCAAGCATGCTGTAATGCCTCAAACTTAGCTTTTGTTACCTCGGCCCATAGGCCATAACCCAACTTTATCGTTATAGAATCTCCATAATCACTTTAAGCAACGCCATGTTCATCTCATTACAGAACTTAAACTCCAATCAACCCAATTCTACTTCGATAAAAAAATTGCGTACCATGTCAAGAGGTAAAGCGTATAACTCTAATTGAAACCTTGTCAAAGAAATTGCTAATAATCCTCTCCATTTTTTTACGTCAAGGACATCGATAAATTAAATAAGAACATCTAATCAATTGGCAAGTTTGACATAATGTGCATTTCACGAGCATAAGTTGATAACATCTTCCATTTCCACAAGGTAAACTTCTTATCGAATCATCGAACTGGATCGCAAATCAGAACACATTGTAAAGCACCCCAAGAGGCAGGCAAGGTAGGTAGTAGGTAAAGTTCCCGTGCCACATTCCAAGTAGCTAAGTTTTCAATGCTATGTCCATTTCCAACCCCTTAACTTTTCTATTTGCCAAGTTCGCGCATAAAGCTAATACCGACCAACACTCTCAATTATGGAAATATAGGGTCACATTGTTGAATCCTCTTTAAAATGGGAAAAATTGTTAAATTTGTGGATACCGAGACCTAAACTATAACGTAATGGTAACTTTAATCAACTCCCTCCACTTTTTGCAAAAGCACGTCCTCTCAATCAAATTGTTCATCTACTCAAGAAGACAAGCATTCACAAGGGCTAAATTTGTATAACTCTACGTATTCCAACATTTTAGAATTGTTCTGATTAGTTGTCAACTTTTGTTGTGTCCCCGGACCCCTTCCCTAAACATAGAGTAAGAAGTTACAACTGACATGATCATTTTTGGTGGTTCTCTTAATATCAAAGGATGCTTTATGACTTATGAAGAATAAATTGGGTTTTTGGAGGTGAAATAATCGTAACCTAAGATAATGGTAGCCGAGTGATATCTATGAGACTTGCAGAAGATCCGCTAGATTAGAATCAAAATTCAATTGACCATATCTTGGAATGAGTTGATAGTCCTCACGAAAAGCTAGGGAGGGAAAGAACATCTACGCAATAATCTGCCATAAGAAGACTAATGCATCTGAAGAGCATACCACATTCACGTCAAATAAAGTTTGTCAGTTGGCCATCTAGCAAAAATTGCAATTGAGAGCCTAGTAGACTTCGCTTCTTGTTGTAAGAAATGTGCTTCCTGCTCTATACCGCTTGTTCGAAGACACCCTCACCTTAAAGCAACATGGAATTGAGCAATTGTCTCTAACATGAACCACAAATGGAAAAGAAAAGAAAAAGTGCGCCCAAACCTATGCAAGGTTTGCACTGAATCAGGCTGCTAACAGATTTCACGGCTTTAATCACACATAAAACTATACATAAAACTATAACTTGCAGGAATCCACCTTCTAGAAATAATATTTCTAGATGAGAATTATCTCTAAAGAGCCACTCTAAGCAAAAGAGCAGACTGCGAAGAAGCCTTACAACTCCAAATGAGAACACAAAAATAGATTGAGAAGATGAAAAAGAAAGGTAAAAACAACTAATGTGGCAATATCATTATTGGTTCTACACCCTAATACCTTCCTTATGGGATCAAAATTGGATCCTACGAATCTCTGAAAATAACATAAATTAAACAAACTTTTTAATCCTACAGATGCAGTGCACTCATATTCCAAGTAAGAAATGTTATGCGGTCATTGTGTTTCATCAAACAGTACACATATACGGAAATCCGTCATAAAAGGGGCCTTGTCGCACTATGTTTCCCATAACAAAACATATCCCCAATTTCAACAAACAAATTAAGTTTTTCAACAAATAATATACCCATAAGGCGACAAACAACTCTCCAAACTCTTTCCCGTAGTCTTCAACTATACCATTCACAAAGGTCTGAGCTTTTTCCAAACCTCCACACTCTATAATCAAGGTAATGAGATCGTTAACACACATGGGAAAAGGGAAAATTACTTCATGATATTTTTTGATGAGATTCCTAGCTTATTTAGATTCAAATGTTTAAAGGACTTGGAACCTCACAAATATAAGAACTTTTAGCACTTAAAGGCAAAGGAATAAGTTCAAAATGCTCGTTATATTTTCCCGGGGATGTGAAATCGTCATGTTCACATTCTAACTCCACTTCTGCATTTTTGTTTTTCCCTTTCTTTCAATCGGCATATATTTTTAAGTCACAACAATCAAGAATCTTAATTTCTAATAGCAATAACTCATGTATAAAACAGGTCATACTATCCTTTTGAAAATCAGTTGAATTAGAGAAAGCAACATGTCACGAAAAAAGAAAATATATTTCTAACTTACTTGAACAAAGTTCATAAAAGGAACTGTCTTCCGCAACATCAGGGATATGACAACCTATTAAAAACAATCATTAATCTCAAATTGGGATAGAAATGAATACCTAACAAAAATGTGAAAAGTTTACTTAATCTTTTGAATACATACTGACGAATACATGTATATAAGGTTGTGACTGGCATACCTTACTGAAGTATCCAGCCAATAACGTACTATGGGACTGGCTTGGCTCCAAGAATGAAAACAACAATTTCATCAACTACAAAATTAGCCAAAATTATATATCAACAATCAATATGCACAACAAATTAAAATTATACATATCTGAGTAAATAAGCGACCAGAAACCTTGTAGTAAAACATCAATGAAGTTCAACAATAATAAGAATAGCAACTCGCCTCCTCATCTTCTACCAATGTTTTGAGTATGATATCAACCTCGCATGTGAATATCTCACAAGAAATAAACGGAAGCCTACAACAATGTGTGGGACAAAATTAGAACACATCCAAGGTTATTATGGAGCAAGATTAAACATGAATAATTACTTGAAGGTACGTCTCTTTTCCGCATCTTCAGAAGCTTCATCAACAATGTATCGAAGCAGTTGCTCCATCTGAGCCCTTTCTCGCAGACTTCAAAACAGGATGTGTAAAAAAAGGAAACAGGTTACGGAGGCTAAGTAAATCAAGCAAGATTTAACTACACCAAAGTTAGAAGCTACAAACAGAACAATGGATACACAAGCACTTGAGATACATGAATGCGTCTAGACCTCATTAAGACATGTGATCTAAGATTCAGCATCTGCCACAAGATCTGAATGGTTGAGGTGCATATTTACAAGTTGATTAATCACTTCTACTCCAGGTATAGCAACTACCAGAGTTTTACAACTACCAAAGTTTTACATTAATTCTAATCAATAAAAGGCAATAAATTAGCTCAAAAAATGCATGTTATCGAAAGATGTACTAGATTTTGCACGAGCCTAAAATACTACCCCTTAAATTTATTCCATCGCAACCGTCTCACAAAGTCGACGCTCATATAAGTGGAAATTTTGATCAATAACTCAAAATCGTTGGCCGTACCTACAACACTCTTACCATTCGAAGGGTTTTGTGGAAGGAGAGAAGGCCGAAACAGTGGAAGCGAGAATTTTTTACATCATGTGATGATTTTTTTTTCCACTGAGAAGATGTAAGGTTTGAAGATGTTGTGACGCAATGGATGGACTTGATTATAGCGGATCCGGAATGACGTCAAGCGATATTTTGTTTATTAATTATTTTTCATTTTGCCTTCGGGTTGTAATGTTTCCACTCCATAAAGTTCATTTCAAATGGTCAATTTTTGTTCAGTGAAAAAGTGGCCGGGGGAAGTCCATTAATTATTTGTTTCCTTCATTGTGTGTTTGCTAATAGTATTTGGATTGATTTGTTTACTAAGGCAGACATTCCTGGTCTCATTGACTCATTTTAGGAATATTAAGGATCTATTATCGAATTGGAACATGTGATTGATTTGTTTAATAAGCTCGCAACTCGTGACAATCCTTAGCCGTAAATGCTTGCGACAAGGTTTTCTCTTTATTACGCCCTGCCCTTATGAGTGCCTCTTAATAATAGGCAGGCCACGATGGTCATGTAGCCAATGCAATTTAAAGAGAAGCCCTCCGTCACTCCATGTGCCTATGCTTATATTTTATTTAAGTTTGCCTTCCATTATTTCATTAGCAACTTTGTACTTGTGTTGAACCCTTTCAAATGGTCTTTTGAGAGTATCGAGAAGACCAAAAGCAGTTTCTTCGAAACGGGTAAGTACAAAAGGCATGCCCAATTGATTGTGGGTTAGGCGAATTTACTCCATTGTGGGTTTCTTCCTCTGCTTAAAAGGTTTCCCCGTAAGAAAAACTTGGAATGTTCACTTGGTTTCTTCTCTCTATTTATTTTCTTACAAAGTACTAGTATCATGTGAAAAGTTTCATGTCTACATCAAAATTGAATTCCATGATCCCTAACAGAGATCTTGCTTGAATATCTCCATCCAAACCCCTCAGTCGCCCTTCTATCCAATCTTGTTTTCCAAAATGAGTAAAAATCAGATGATTTAACAATTCAAGTTTTGAGTCGCAAGAAGAAACCCAAGTTAACTGCACTTAATCGATCTAGGATGTTTATGGCTAAATAATCCACGACTCGGAAATGGTCGAGATCATTAACAATTAAAGCTTGGTCAAATAGAACGACTTTTCCAGCAATCAAAGCAAGTGTCACTCCATTATTCGTGTATACAGATTATTTGTAAGTTTAATCATCAAGAGAAACAAATAAGAACAGTATAGAAAACTAGCAAAAGCAGTCCCTATCCGATGATGATTAAGATAGTGCACAGAAATGGAAAACAAAAGAGGAAAGAACAACCTTCTTCTAGAACAAAGTAATCACGATATGCCCATAATCAACTTTCACCACCTAAGCATGGGAAAACATGTGTTCCAAAGAATGAGGGTGGACTTGGCATTAAGTGACTTAAAGAGTTCAATCATGCCCTTATCATGAGAGCTATATGGAATCTTATATCAGGGAAAAATTCATTGTTGACTAAATGGGGAAAGCACAAGTACCAAAAGGAGGAATCTGTGTGGTCTGCTCTTACACTTTTAGAGTGCACATGAGCTTGGAAGTCAAAGCTTAAAAAAGAGAAATAGCTCAAAAATACTGCCTTCAGCCATTCAAATTATTGGAAATGGGTCAAAAACAAGCTTCTGAAATGACCCTTCGTTAGAAGGTGGTATCGATCCTTTCCAATACTCCTGAAAAACAAAGTCAGTAATACTATCTAAAATGAAGATTGGGCTACTCCAACCACTAGATACAGATCAAATGATGTGAAAAACATATAGCTAGATATTTTTAGCCTTTACAAATCTCTCACAAATGAAGATAAAGTTGTCTGGAAACTTTCAAAAATTGGGGCATATTTTCAATAAGTCTACTTGCAAGACTATCAGAAAGAAGGACAAATTCATTGATATATAGTGTTCCAAAATAAACTCATTCATTACATGGCTGGCTATGAGGAGCAGACTAGAAATTTCATAGTCAAGATTGAAAAACTTGAGAATCTTACTGCTCCTTTGGTGATGTTAGAGAAGAGAATAGAGACCACTTATATTTCAGTAGCCCCTACACTAAGAAAATTTGGTCTATAATCATCAGCAGCCTTGGTTTCTCAAAAAATATTACTGAATGGGAAGCTGCATTCCAATGTGTTGTTAACAAAGCTGAAGTGGACTCAACCAGAGGAAAAATACTCAAAATAGCCTTCACACCCACAGTATATCATGCGTGGATTGAAAGAAATGGTAGAGAGTTTAGAAATGAGTATACAGGAGGTGATATAATTAACAGAAGAACCTTTTTTGAAACCTCATAAATGTAGCAGATCCAATCACAGGTTCTGCTATGGTAATTCTCATACTTTCATCAAGGACTGGGGTTTGAACCCTATTATCAAGCAACCTAGATTTATCAAATGGATTCAAAGGAAGCAGATATTTGAGCAGAATATTATCCTCAATATAGATGGATGTCTTTCACCAGAGAGAAGCTCATATGGTGGGATCCTAAAATTAACTAATGGCATTCATATCATGGCATACAACAGAAGCACTTCTAAAGAAGATGGTATTGGTGTAATTGAAACTAAAGCTTTCGGTGAAGGGCTAAGAATTGCAGGGAGAATGGGCTTCAAAAGTCTGTGTATTTTAACAGATTCTACATATGCAGCAAAGTACGACAAAATGAATGCAACCCGCCATGGCTATGCCTAACAGATTAGAGAGATGAAAAAAGAGTCATAACCAACTTGAAGCATCCCTAACTCTCTTCTTAACTTGTGTATAGCTGGTGCAAACAACAAATAGTACCGCAGAATGTAATTCTTTGTATATATAATAAAATCTGGTGGGGGTTTGCCTAACCCCAACTTTCTCAAAAAAAAAAATTCCACCTACCAAAAAAGACTCAAAGCAATCCCCTAAGCTCCGTAGCCGATTTCCATAGCCAAAAGATACTGTGTGACCTTTTTACATTAACTGGAAAGGTGTCGCAGCCTCCAATTCAACCAAAAGTCCTTAATTTCATTAAACTAAAGCCAAAGCAATCCCCTGTGATATTGAGTGTCTTGTATTATTTTCATTTTTCCTTCTCATTTTGAATTGGGGTTGTAACCTTTCCACCTTGAAAATTTTATTTTGGATTATAAATAAACTATTTTTACATTCCCAAAATACAGAAACTATAGCCAAAGTACGTCTGCCCATCTACTATTGATTGCCAGGGCAATAAAGAAAAATGCAGTCAGCAGATCCCCATCAGTTTTACATACAGAAAGGAAGCTGACCATAGTGATGTTGCATTTACGAAGATTGTAAGTTACCATTTTTTTCGTTTGCTAGGTAAGCTGATAATTTACTAATCAAAACCAAGAAAGAGTACATGAGAGGGAAAATAAAAGAAACTATGAACAAAGAGGACGAGCAAAGGCATCATATGACTAACAAGACAGAGCAACAAGGTTGGCACATGAATAAACCCTTAATCATGTGCAGCTCCTGCCACCTTACATACAAAATCTGTAGTAGCTAACATAAGGATCCTCAATCTTAGAGACGGAAAAGGGTCTCCCAATGTGTCATTCATTAGTCCCTATAGATAACCTACTTCCTCTTTTTGCTAACTTGCCAGCGCTAAAGTTTTTCGTCCAAGTGTGGGAAATTCTTAGGCTTGTGAAGCTTCTACTAGATCTCTCCCAATTCCCTAAGATTTTCTGGGGAATAACTCCTGACTTAAAAGTAGATTCCTCATTCCATCTTCATAGCCGTGTGAAGAGCCTCCAACAATGCAGCATATTGAGCAAAGTATGCCGTGGTTTGTTCCAGTTTGATAACCAAGACTCATTTAATTGCACCATTGCAATCTCGATACACTGCCTCACTGCCACCAACACCTGCCCCCCCCCAAAGAGGCCCCTCCACAGATAACTTTGATCTCATCATACCAGGGAGCAATCCAATGGCATGAATAAACACTAAGGCCTCTTCTAAGACGACAATTAACCCCAGCATTTTCTTCTTTATTCAAAGAAGAATGCAAGCGGGAAAAGATAAAGAAAAGAAAACATCTAATATTGAAGCTTCGGATAGATCTCCATTTTCTGGAAATAGATACTACTATTATGGTTGAACTAGAGAGTGCTTTGTAGAATGAAACCCCTGAGAACAAACCTTTGGCGCATTCCACTCATAACCTCCTACTGGCATGCGGACCGAATTTTTTAACTTGCCAAAAACAGTAGCTTCTCTGCCACGCCAATAATTGTCGAATGTGTTACTTAGGTGTGAACCTATGTAACATGGACACTCCATATTCCAAAAAAAATCCGTGTCCAAACGTGTCGGACACACCGACACTCGTGTCGACACTCCAACGGACACTTCTTGCTTAGATCATAACCTTTTTGACATAGCTTTTAGAAAGTTTTCAATTGTTGTACATGTTATTCAACCATGCTAACTAGTATCATTGTTTTTTGTTTGTTATTAGTCGTAAATTAACCCATAAGTTAATATAACCCATAAGTGTTGGGACTTGTTTGTTATTAGTCGTAAAAATATGTTGTAAATTAACCCATAAGTGTGTTAGATAGGTTTAAGTAACCAACATAAGCATAGTAGAAAATAAGAAATAAAATTTTTACAACCGTATCCCCATTTTTACATATTTTTGGGTCGTCGTGTCCGACACCGACACCCATATCCGTGTCGTTGTTTCCTAGGTGTAGACATATCTCTTAAGCGTAGACAAACAGACTTACGAATGTGTTGCATCGATGATAAACCATGTACTCGGGATTATAAGAATTTTCCTATAGCCGATAGTTCCCACATACCAAGAACAAATAATATACTAAGGAGTATGGAACATATAGATATGTTGGCATCCTAATGGTGGATTTAAAATAAATAAAAAACTTAATTAAATATCTACTGAAACCAGAACTACGCACTTCAAGATATGACAGATCCAATGATTAAAACAATATCAGAAGAAGGTCGTATGCTGTCAGAGATGCCATGTAGCACATGGCAATGTTCATTAGTCAACACTTAACTCCTGTGTCAAAATTTATTTGTGGAACGTATTTATTAAATCTAAACCACGATATTGAACAAATTCTATTAGACAGAAATATTCTCTGAAATTTAAAAGATAAAGAGTTATTACCAAGATCTAGTGGGGCCATCTAAGAAACCAGAGAAAAAACCCCATGATGCGGAGACAGAATTGCATTTTTAAACTCGCAGCCTCTCTAAACAGGTAAACCTAACATGTAAAACTAACCTAATGAATAAGGGGATAGACATGACATTCATAACTATTACAAGGGTACTTGGAAGAAAAAATGTGGGATGTTGATGACACAGTAAATCAGTGCACGTTGCAAGCCTGAACCTCATAAAGCTTAGATGGACACAGTTACTTGTACACAATATTGGAAGGGAAAAATGAATTTTACATGTCTCGGAGCCAAAATCAATGATTCCATCAAAATGATAACTCGTAAACACATTTTATTGGGTTCAGGATCTAAATCATAATATAAGTTAAAAACTGATTATTTGATATATTCCCAATAATACATGCCATTTTTTTCAGAAACAGTTAACAAAGACATGGACATACATATTCACATGCAGCCCAAACTTTCGTAATCACATCTAAGTGATGTAACGAATAAACTACAGTTGAAATAAAATTACAACAATTAAAAGAAACAGGTAGCAACATAAGAAAATGAGGTGGAGAGAATTACAAATTGATAAGTCGACCATTGAGAGCTTTGCATTCTTGAATTATTTCATCATCATCGAGAAGTTCCTCCAGAGAAAAGTTATCCTTGTCTAAAATAGCCTCCACCTGGGAATCAGCACAAAAAGATGCCAAATTTGACTAATCTAAATAACTTGCTGTACTAAATTCGAGATGAAAAAGTTTAAAGTTAGTAACAAAAAAGGAAAAATTAGCTTATATAAGCAATAAGCATAGAATAACGTGCCAAAATAATAGCATGATATACTGGAAGACATCGAGGATGAGGCATAAGAAAATAGATAATCCGATCAGACTATAATAAGGCATGTTATTAGAATTGAAAACAAACAAAAAACTATTCATAAAGGATATATGCATACTCGTCAATATACACATGACTTGGAATATCTGGATGTACATAGTGTTATGCAAATGAATACTATCCACATGGTTTGCATCTTATGTAGCATAAAATATTAGATAAGAAAGCTATATAACATATGGACAATGGTTGGATTAGGAAAAATTAAACTAATGTTTGCAGCTACTTCTTATTTACCAATATGCACTCTGTTTAGGGATGAATAAAGAAGGGGGAATCAAGGAATTTATTTCATCCCATAGGGAGAGCAATAAGTGAGGCGCACTAATAATTTTGGAAACTGCTTTATCCCACTTTCCCTATTAATAATGAAAATGCGTAAAAATTGAAGGGAGAAAAATCATCAATATCTGAATGAATTTTATTGCATACTAGCGTATTTCAACACCCACGCACCACACACAGACCAACTGCAATAAATGCGGAAAAAGTTGATAGATACTATTACTCCTTTTGTCAAGGCTAATATTTTGCCTATAGCTTGTTATTTTTCCTTTTTGTTTCTTCAATTTTGTTAATAAAATAATGCTTACCTAGCAAAAAGAAGAGAATGAGCAGTAAATAAAATTTTGTACCACAAAAATCCCCTCCCCCTCCCCCTCCCCACACACACAAAAGTAGGGGTGAGCATGGGTCGATTTGGCTATGTTTTCCGACAAAACGAAAACCGAAGCTATCGGTTCCCAATATCGAAACCAAAACTGAACCGATGACACCGTAAACTGAAACCGAACTGAAAAAATAGTCGGTTTGGCACAGTTTCTCCTTGCTCACAAATTCAACAGCATATGCGCCAAGATAATATTCTCCCCAACATTAACAACTTGATCAACAACGCCACTTAAATTTTCTTTGGCCTTTGGCTAGAGTTTAAGAGTTGCAAGAGAAATGTGTATTTGTTTGATATGAATGTCTAGAACAAACATCAAACAAAAGGACATGTTTTGTTGGATGAACCTGATACTTGTAACACAAACCGTTATCTTCTGAATTAGAAGAACAAGTGAATCTGAGAAACCAAATGAGAAGCTTGGGAGCAAAGTAGATTGATTGAGATATGTTCAATATGATTCCCTTTTCAGAAAACGAAAGATTATCCTCCATTAGGGTTACTCAATTACAATTTAATCCCCTAAAATAAGAGAAGGTTTCAGGGGTGTTAACTCGTAACCTTTCATCGATGTGAGAGAGAGGAGAGAGAGATTCGTACGAGGGGATCAATTTTTGCTTAATGAAGAGTTCTTTTTCTCAATTCAGTTCGAATCTTCTCGATTTCTCTGTTAGAGGAACCATAACAAAAACTAACTTTACTTTGGCTCCTATTTTGAAAACCGACCTCTTAAAAACCAAACTGTTTAATGCAAGGTAGTTTTGTTCGGTTTCTCGGTTTTTTCATTTTTCTGCTCAGCCCTATACACAAGCTGTAACTTCCCCCAATCAACATGCCTTTAGAAATGTTGTTTTTTTCAAAAACCAATATGCACATTTCCCATTAACTACTTGTCACTTTTTCACCATTATCAATGACAATGAATGATATTCGAATAAAAAAATGAAAATCAATATCAACATGAACTTTACTGTGTAATAGTATATTTCAGCCACCCACTCAAATCGTACTTTCAATGTGCCTTGGGCACTTTCAATTTTTTCGTTCAAAAGTGTGATTTTAGCAGTTTGCTAAGTATGCATATGACACAGACGCTTCACTTCATGTGAAAATATCCTTGTCAATGACTGCCTTCGCGTCATGTCTAAGTTTTAGGTTGCAACGAAGGGGTCATGTGGCACACAAGCACGTTCGTTAATGTATGTACTATCCTAAATGATCAGTTGTTAGCAAGTGATGTGGCTTATGCCTTTCAACATCTTCAAATGAGCTCCAAAGAGTTCTAATACTAACTGTCACAATCCAAGTTTTATGGCTGCATGAAGGGGACCCTCGGGCGCACAAGCACACGGGGTGTGGCTAATATAAATGCAATCCTTAATGACCTACATACCAGGAGCCTTCCAGTGCCCTCTTGTATGCTCGATAGGGGATTACATGCATAGCCAACACACTAAGGGTTCCCATGCCCACAACACGATCCACATGCATAAGCGCGAGTAAACAGAACGCCTCAAATGTAATTTACATTAAAATAATATTATCTTATTTTTTGGTGATTATGAAAAATACTATTGAAATAACCCCCCGGGTTTTTCCCGGCCTGGTCTGATCCAACTCGGAAAACTTCGGCGATCCGCGCCGAGTTGGTCTGAGCTGGATTGATCCATATTTTTGTTCGAGAATTCCTTACGTACCAGACTAGGACGATTCGATCTGAGTTTTTGAACCCCGTGTAAGTTGGAACATTGTTGTCCACATTGAAGAGGATGTGTTTTTGGGATAAAGTGGAGGCAATATAAAGTTTGTATATGGACGGGGAAAAATTGGTTTTGATTGATGAAGTTTTGACGAGCTTATTCTCTAACACAACGAGGTCTCGACATGTGGCCATTTTATCTTATTTCTCTTTCATTATGGTAGGGGAGGCTCATAGTAGATTGACTAGCAGGGTGAGAGATTTGGATCTTGATTCATGGCTTTAGGGAGAATGAAGAGGCGTCAGAGACTACTCACATGGATTCTGAAAATGCTATAACTTTCTTTGTAAAGATTAACTAAAGAGATATCAGATTTCTTAGGTTTGTATCATTGAGCTTTCACTTGGCTTCGGGCTTATATACAAACTTGCCAAACAACAAACTTATGAGGTTGGGAATGGGAAAGGCAGTAAAGATTTAGCTTTTCTTTGGGATGTGATATAGGAACCTTATCTAGCGCTTATCTTGGTATGCCTCTTGGGGCACCTTCACGCTTATCAAACGATTTTGTAAGAAGTTGGCCTTGTGGAAACGGAAGATTTATCAAAGGAGGGTCGTCTCACACTTGTCAAAAGCACATTATCAAGCTTACCAATTTACTATATATCTTTCTTTCACCTAACAACATCAGTGGCTTCAAAGTTGGAGATGATTATCAGGATTTTCTTTCAAATGCTACCTAGTAGGATCGTAAGCTCCATCTCCTACAATGAGATGTGATTTGCATGAATAAAAAAGAGGGTGTGTTGGTATTAAAGTTCTTTACCGAGATGAATATGGCGTTGCAAAAAAAGTGGTTTGGAGATACTACAATAATAGAGATGGGTTATAAGCCGAGGTGATTGAAGCTAAGTTTGAGATAAAGGAGTATGCTTGTCACCTAGATAAGCTTAACACACATATGACTATGATTATGGAAGTCGATCTTCAACCTGTGGGACAAGTTTAAAGAAGGCATTGAAATCGACATCGGGAATAGGGAAGGATTAGCTTTTGGCACGTTGTATGTTGTTACTCGAGATGTATAGTTTTGGTATATATTTCTCTATATAATGCTTCTGATTAAATTGAAGGCGTTGAAGAGTAAAAAAAACTTATGAAAATGGAGCATGATATGACGAGTTGGAACTTTTGTTTGCTCGGATATCTTTTTGATATAAATTTTTGAGGATCTTGGCTCTTTAATCCATAAGGCTACCTCAGTCATAATTTTGATGGGTAAAGATAAATGGAAACGGAAGTGGGTCGAGAATGGGAAGTTAACGATGAGATCGATGAGCAAAATTTTAGTACAAGCTTGAAGCAAAAGAGGTGGGTATCGAAGTGTAGATTTCTCGTTTCGAGAAAAAAGATTTCACCCAAAGTTGCATTTTTCAATTGGAGAGTGCTTGGGGAACAACGACTAAAGATGTTCAAAGATGAAGAGGCCAGGTCAATTTTCTCTTGTAGCGAAAGAGTCCAATGATCACCTACTATTATATTGTCCGGTTGCGACAAAAGTTTGAATCACTTCCTTAGCTACTTTGGTATTTTTGGAGTATTTGGACGAAATATTTCTTTCAAAACGTAGTAGTGCAAGAAATTAGAAGGAAGATTTGTGAACTCCTTGGAATTTTACTTTGAATGTGATTGGATGGGTCTCGTAGAAGGAGCGGAACGGTACACTTTGAAGGGGAGAATAAAACCGTGGAACCGGTCATCCTTCACTTTTGAGGGACAATTTTGCATTGGTCATCATCATCCATACATATGAGGGGTTGAGGCTTTAAGATCTTGTGACGCGATAGAAAGATTTAATAATAGCATATCCGAAGTGATGTTGTACGCTCTTTATTATATTTTATTTCCATTTTTCCTTCGGGTTATATTATTCCCACCTCTAAAATGTACTTTTCAATTAATCAATAAATTATTCTTGCTCAAACAGAGGTTCCTCAAGTTACAAAATAAAACATGAAGTCCTGAGACCAAGTGTACCGTTTCAATTACCCCTTATGACGAAAGTTATGCGAACATGCTTTTGGTGTTAGACAGTAAAAGTGCCAAAGGCACATTGATTGAAAGTTTGAGAATGTACCAGCTAATATTCGGCAGTTTCTAAAATACACATATGACAAAACATTTATTGTCCTGAGCACTCCACTTCCTGTGAAAATAGTCATATAGTCATGCCTCCCACTGTCAAAGATTCAAGGTTGTGGCAATGGGACCATGCGGCACAGAAGCACACGGGATGCAGCTAATGCAAGTGCTAACCTAAATGACCTGGATGTTAGGAGCCGTCAGGTGCCGTATTATATGTTCCATAGGAAATAACATGCAACGTAGGTTTCCTAAGCGCAGTACATGATCCTCGTGCATAAGCACCCGTAAAAAACACACATTTTCCATTATTGTTCAGAATAGCTTCATCTGTTCAATGGCCAATGCAAGGAAAAATGTACGCATGTGATTGTACGCGCAAACAGCCCACAAATTATCCTTAAGATATATGCTGGAAGTTTCATCCCGTTCCAAAACAAAACATCAAGTCTTAAGACCAAGTATACTCTTATGTTTACCTATTACAACGTACCATCTGCGATATAATTTAACTGTTGCTAGCCCATTAAAGCTCCAAAGTCCTGCAAACACAATCATTACATAGACACTTCAACACCCAACTCCCCGCAGTAGAGCATCCAGACCATAGGCAGAGACCTTACAAGTCTTCATCACTCCACCCCATAATAATGTTGGAACCCATGATCTAGGAATACTACGTTACAAATTGATGTTGATCAACATTCGACTTTATTGTAATTCACACAAAGGCTTAACTTTAGGCCAACCAATATCTCCCTTGTAGAAAAGACCCAGTTTTCTAAAATATAGGTTATGACTCGGGGGAAAACACTTGTAAATGTGTCCAGTAGAAAAGACCCAGTTTTCTAAATGGAAACTAAATGCAAAAAACACCCAGTTTTCTATAATCCACCGATTACCCGTCACAGACAACTTTGCCTGCATCTTAACATATTATGGGGTTGCCCACCCCCACCAACCTAAAAATGCACTTAGTCTTCAATTCAAGAAAAATTCTTCATTTTCATCAGAATTATTAGCTGGCTAACCTCCCAATACTTCGTCGAGCACAATTACATATCTACTTCTCAGATAAACTTAACATAAATGCAAGCCTATTTCCCCAGTTATACCCAAATGGGGGTTCAATCCTACTTAAAAACATCACATTACACTAACCCAAATTCAAATCAAACAATTAAGCACAACAAAGATTCAATAACACAATAAAGACTTACAGGAGACACAGTAGACAATCCTGCCATTCTCCAAAACATCTTGATTCAACGAAATCGAAATCGCTTCGGCAACTATTCAAACCCCAGATCTGAGAATCCAAATTCCAGAAACCTCACGCAATAAAATTGGGAATGACGATCAAATCACAAGATAAGATAAGTGAATTATGGTAGAATTAGTTGAAGGATGATCGTTGGGTTTATTAGGGCAAGAAATTGGTATTAGGAGATTGAAGAGAGTTTGGGTGAATCAAAGGGGAATTGAACAAAATCCTACAATTGCGGGATGGGAGTTTGGAGGAAAATAGGAAACTCCGGAAAATAATACATCACATGTTTGTATCGACAGTTAACTGATTTCTGGTTAACTTTGTTAATTTACCACATTGTGTTGGGGCCAAGTTGCGGATAAAACCCGAACTGAAGTAGAGTGGGTTTTGGATCGTGATTTCTACGCTATTTGGAAACTAACAAAATTTTGTCCAGTCAAGTCAGAAAGGGAAGTATCATCTAAGCTTGTGTTTGGGAAACTATGGGGTATGTTGTTTGGGAGCGGATTTAGAGACACTCAAGTCTCACTCAACCACAACCACTCATCTATATTAGATGAGTGGTTCTCAAATTTTGAGATTTCCTATAAGAAAAATGAGGTGGAAAATTACTGGGTCCTACCTGCCCCACTCTCTCTAGCTGTCAAACATTTCCCTCTCTCACTCAAGAAATTTCAATTTCAAATTTGATCAAAAATTCAAAATTTGAGCAACCCGTCACTCAAGTCTCTCTTTCTCTCATATCACTATCTCTCTCTCTCATATCACACATTCTTGCTTAGGATTTATGCCATTAGAGGTGAAATTGATCTCTCCAAAGAACTCCGACACCCTTGTTGGCAGTAAACTTACTCGACAGGTACTTTATGACACTTACTCGACAGTAGTAGACTTGCATGTTGTGAAATTTGTTAGAAGAATGTAATCTCTTGTGCAATTTCTCTTTGATTGATTACCTACAAGTGGGTCTCATGAGAATTGGACAATTTAGTAGTATAACACTTAACTGAGACTAAATAATTGTTGGATTCGACAATTATCAGTAGTGTCATCCTCACATACACTACTATAATTGTCGAATTCGACAATATTATATATGACTGCTGGATACACACTAGTTGAATTGTCGAACTCGACAATATTACATGTGAATGTTTAAGGCACAATAACTAAATTATCGAACTCGACAATATTACATATGAATGTTTCAGGCACAGTAACTAAATTGTCGAACTCGACAATATTACTGTGCAGAGTGAGCGGAGATGGTGAAGACGAGGTCTCAGAGTCGTCGAGAGGCTGCATCTCGTCGTATTAAGCAGTTGTATGACGAACTGGTACTGCGTTATTTTGGTTTGATTAATTTGAACGGTCCACCATTGCCGCCGCGTGAGGCGAGCTACGAAGGATTGACTGAGGCTGAGGTGGCATTGTGGAGGGAGAATTTCCATTTACATTGTCAATTGCAGACGGTGATACTGCATCCAATGGCACGGAGCGCAGCTCTTGTTGCCTGGGCCAGGGAACTGATTAGGAAGGAAGGCTCCAGTTCTGTCGGTGCGATTTAAGATTTGTTGTTTAGGTATTCTGGTTGTAATGTTGTTGGCAGGTACATATAATGAAGTAGCTGTAGTATTCAGCAAGTGACGAATAAATTTTGCACAACAAGTTTTTGTGTGTGATTGTTTACATTTTGTCTTATGTTTTTTTTAGTATGTGATGTAATAAAGAATTATGAAATTAACATGCGCTGGACTTGAATTGTGTTTGAAAAGTGGTATTTTGTTCCCTTTGTTTAATTACTTTACTTATATCTCACAATCATTTCTTTTATGTGTGAACTTCTCAGTCAGATCGACAATGGAAGACTCCGTCGATGAAAATTGGTCGAAAGTTATAGGTGAGGAGTCCCCAGAAAGGTGTGAAAATGAACGTATTGTAGACCTATTTTCGGCGGAAGCCCCATACGAGGGTGAACCTTTTGATACTGTAGATGATGCACATCTGTGGTATGAAGGATATGGAAGAGGGCAGGGTTTCTCTACCAAGATACGTAATTCTACTAAGCGTCTGAGATCAGATAATATAGGCAGAGCCCACTTTTGTTGTATGAGCAATGGCTTTTCAAAAAAAAACTTTAGGAATCTAGAGAGTAGTGACGTAGCTAAAAACGGAAGATCATCTAATAAGTGTGGGTGTAAAGCAACAATGAGCATAAATTGGAATACCAAAATAGGCAAATATGTGGTCACAAGTTTTACGGATATCCATAACCATAAACTCGTATCTCCACGGAATCAGCATCGGATGAAGGTTAACAGATTCTTTCCTGAAGCAACAAAAAACCTTACAGCGGCATTTGAGCTCCATAATATTCCGGTCAGCAAGGTCCCGACATTATTCCCAGATAAAACCTTTAGCAAATGGGATTGTTACAACCACAACGCCAAAGTAAATAAGGAACGACTAGTCAGAGGAGATGCACAAACCGCGTTAGAGTGGTTTAGGAAGAAACAAACTGCAGATCCGATGTTTTATTTTGACATAAAATTAGATGAGGAGGACCGAGCACTGATTTTTTTTTTGGATCGATGGACGTTCAAGGTGCGCATATGAAGCATTTGGAGATGTCGTCACCTTCGATACTACGTACCGAACGAATGTGTACAAGATGTTATTTGCTCTGTTTGCAGGGATCAACAACCACTACCAAACAATTGAATACGGATGTGCTCTGCTAAAAAATGAGCAAGAAAACACATTTTTATAGTTGTTCTATACTTGGCTGAAGGCAATGGACTATAAACACCCTGTGTCAATTATCACCGATCAAGATGCAACTATGGCCGCAGCTATTCCCAAGGTAAAGAAGTATTTAGACACTTATTGCTTGAGTTACAGTTGTTAACTAGAGTACATTGTCAATTTTACATTATGAATATCGTCGAATTCAATAATTTTCGACACTTGTTACTCTAGTTACAATTGTTAAATTGTCGAATTCGACAATAATTGTTACCATAACTCCAATCCAATTACGCTACTAAATTATCGAATTCGACAATATCATATAATACTCAGAGACACTGTCATTCTAACTTCTAGTTTATTTCCAGGTCTTTCCCAACACCAAACATCGATTTTGTTTGTGGCACATCATAAACAAATTTCTTGAGAAAATTGGTCATGTTTATCGGGAACCATCTACATTCAAAGAAGATATCGATTTGATAATGCACAGCACATATGAGGCTGTAGAGTTTGAAACCAAGTGGATGGACCTAATGAAGAAACATAAATTGGATGATAACGTTTGGCTGCAAAGAATTTTCAATATTAGACAAAGATGGATACCGTTATGGAATAGGTCAACCTTCTTTGCAGGGATGAGCAGTACATGACGGAGTGAGTCCACAAACAACTTCTTTAATGGTTGGTTGCCAATAATAAGTGGGATGTACAATTTTGTGACCAAGTACGAGGCTACCCTTTTAGAGGTATACGAGCTAGAAAGTGCAGAAGACTTTGCATCAGAACACATATATCGTCAAGTTGGACCTCATCAAGCTCTACTGAAAGATACTGCAAAGATTTATACCAGAACAATGTTCCACAAACTTCAAGATCAGTTTGACTAGGTTGTTCGCTTTGTTGCAATATAAAGACACGTAGAAGGCAATGTTCGGCAACTTACGGTGAAGTCTCATAGTGGTCGTACCAAGTTATTTGAGCTACAAATAGACTTAGAGAAGCTAACTGGTAATTGTGGATGTAAGTTGTTTGAGTATGTTGGACTCCCATGTTGTCACCTCCTGAAGGTTTTCTCGAAATACGATATTCTCAAAATACCAGAGGCTTTCATTATGACAAGGTGGACGATTGGTGCAAACAAGTTTTCAAGGTCGTATGATGAATGTCAGTTATAAGGAGATAACTTACAACATGTCTTACGCCATAACCACCTATTCCTTCATGCATCAAACTTATTTGAGAGGGCCTAGAAGATGAAAGAAAGTTTTGATTTTGCGGTTTTGAAGCTAGACGAGCTTGAGTCTTACCTTCAAAACTGCGATGACCCTTTAACACAGATAGATGCATCACAACAAAACATCTCAACTTCTATCACAGATTCTCTGGTGTCTGGAACTATAATTTTAAACCCTCTCGTGGTTCAAACAAAAGGTCGGGAGAAGATTGATCTCAAGAAATAGGGGAATGGAAGAGACTATTATGAAGAAGAAGAGAACATGCAAAATTTGTGGAGTACTCGGCAACCATGACAAACGGACATACCCACTTCTCAAAAAGATGATAGCAGAATCAAGTAAGTATATATTCGACACTATGCATAAGCGGCATATTCTCCGTAATTTTTCTATAATGTGTTACATTCTATATTTATGCCATATTTACAATAATGTGTTCAATGTAGGAGACAACAATAATAGGGAATTGGTTCAGTCGTTGCACTCAAATTCTGACAACCACAACATCTAGAAAAATAGAAGTAGTTCACATACATTGACTAATAAATATGTATTTGATTATTATTGAGAAATTAGTGTGTTCATTCAACATTATATTTGATTTGTAATTGGAATTTAGGATAATAGCAATGTCGTATTTCACCGAGAAAATAACAATCAATTATTTACAGTTTAGGGATTGTGTTGCTTTATGCACCCTCTATGATTTTGTATATTGTCGAAAATACTACATTAAATTGTCGAGTTATGTAATAGATCCTTTATAATTAAACTAAATTGTCGATTTCGACAATATTATATATCCATAACTCTAATTACACTTTGTAATATTGTCGGGTTCGACAATATTACAAATGCATAATTCGAAATGCACTACCAAAATGGTCAAAATCGATAATATTGTACATTGCAAGTAACCATATACACTAAAGTATTGTCAAAATCGACAAAATTTCATTTTTTTTGAGACACTCAAGTGCACTGTTAAAATATTCTTCGGAGGCAATATATACATTTTGAAGAGGGGAGAGTCATAAATGAGATTCATATGACATAACAAAAATGTCATATACTACAAAAATAAATCAACCATAGAGTGTTCTACCAAAAATTATATACTGTTAAAAAGCATGAACTAAATGAACTGTCATATACAAAAAGGGAAAAAAATATATACTGTGATAAACATTGAGGTAACATAACTGTCATATACAAAGATTTTATCGATAACCCTATTTGATTATCGACAAACCAACATCAACCATGTCATTAACTCTATACCCCTGACACTTGTGTTCTCTAAGTAATGCCTTGAAGTTCCTTACCCTCACATCAAAATACCTAGTAAGTTGTTATCTCATAAAACCTAGAGGAATTTCCAGATTTACATGACTGTAAAAAATAGTAGAAAGTAGAGGTATTGGTACATCAAAACTTGGAAATAAGCGAATGAAATGGTTGTCCGCCCCCAAACCAAACCACCAATACTTACTAGTATCCATAACTAGGTTTTGGAACCTCTTCTCATTTGAAGTAGTATTTTTTTATGTGCCCAAAATAGGGGTAAGAATGTATATGCTTCAGTGTGGATAATGAAGACCACAACCTTCTCATAGTAGGTGGCTAATAAATGCGCCATATGCCTATACTTCACATGTTGATGACCATAAGAACACGCTTGCAATAGAATTTGATACGCGTTCTCACCATCTACAGTGAATTGTATACCCAATGTTTGGTTGAAGATACCCTTCCAGAATGCGGGGTCCTTGCAGAGAAAGGTCTTCAATGATTTCATTACATTTGGGAATCTATGTTGGCTCTGGTGCTGAATCGCGGCGGTAACCTTAAAACCAGAATTGTTATCACTGATTTCGACGCCACGAACGTCTACAAGATACTTCATCCTCGGTTGGAATAAAAGTTCTTGCATCTTCTTTTTCTTAGCCATTTTCTCCCTCCTAGCAATGACAACATTTTCAAGGGTTACCGCCGTGGAAACCAAGTCTTCTTAATAATCTCCCTTGGATCCTTGCTGTGCTATTGTGAAGAATCTTTTGTTCTGCTCAAAAAGTTCTTCAAAGGTTGGGTCCCCCATGTATCCCATCCCTTCACTTGTGAGTGCCTTCTTCAATGTCTGACACCAAACTTCCTACAACAAGTCCTCATATAAGAACAGACATAAATATTAGAGCAATATTGTCAATTTCGACAATATTGCATATCCATAATTCCAATTACAATGCCATAATTGTCGAACTCGACAATTGTATATTGTTCAAGTGTACATATATATTACCAATATTTTCGAATTCGACAATATGCAGATGGTAATCGTCGAATTCGGCAACTATGACTTCAAACCATGCATTAAACAAAACAATCTCAAATAGGTACAAGAGTTAGGAATATGTCATACTCATTCATTGTTATCTACTTCCAAAGTCTTCTTCCTCTCTTCAGAATTAACTAGTTTCTTATGCTGAAAAAAAACCTCCAACATTAGGATAAAGACACTTGGTATGTACATGTACATTATCTATATTGTCGAGTTCGACAATATTTTACATGCACAACCTGAAATACAATTCTTAATTGTCGAATTCGATAATATTCGATTTCAATAACATGATTTTGAAGCCATATTGTCGAATTAGACAATTATCATTTCAAACCATGCATTACACAGAGCAATCTCAAATAGGTACAAGAGTTAGGAATAGGACATACCCATTCACTGTTATTTGCTTCTAAAGACTTCATCATCTCATCAGCATTAACCAACTTTTGTCGTTGAAAAAATATCCAACATTAGAATAAATAGTGAAATCAACATTCCATATAATTAAGAAGGACGGGGGGGGGGGAGTTTACGAGATGGTTAGTTTCCTTCGTATATCTCGCTGCTTCTTTCTTATACTTGGATGTCCAGATCATTATCTGCTCCAAATATATAAAGGAGATGAGCTATATATATACCTCCAGTTCATTTAAATGTCATTTGGGGTACTACATTTGATTTTGAGCAGGGGTTAATCGATATTAAGCATGGAATCCAAAATGAATACTACATCTGATTTTGGATAATCAAACACAAACTCTAATCCACTAACTAAAAAAATCGTACACAAAATTAAACTTAAATTCACTATTATCAAACACCAACTCCAATTCAATAAATAAAAAAGTCCTACACAAAATGAAACATAAATTCACTATTATCAAACACAAACTCCAATTCACTAACTACAATTAATTTCATTCATTTCGAATGACTTACAAAATCTTCTTTTGCAATCAGCTTTTTCTTAACATCTTCATGTGCAGCCAACAAGTCCTCATACTTCTTTGCTAGGGTTGTGTCTGGCACAGGTTGATGTGATTGTAGCACAACAAGCTGTTCAAAACATGAGTACAAGAACAATGTTACGAGACTTACAAATAAGGGATAAATATTTAAACCATAAACTAATAGTAAATTTTGGTAAACTCACAGGTGTAGCTGGAGGAAGTTGCATGTCTATATGCTCCATCAAAATTGCATTGACCGCTTTTAGTGACTCGATCTCTTTACACTGTACACATTGGGGACAAAATAATAACGTCAGATGCAAAAATGATTAATGGAAGACTATAAGTAATTAGGGTTTAGAAATACTGAACACTGTTACCTTTTTATTATACTCATTACATTTTTATTTAACTCAACAGATAAGCTTTGATTACATCTTCAAGACTAGATTTTTGCCTTAGCTCTGCCTCCAAACTTGTATTTTTTTCCTCCAAATTTTTGCACTCCAATATCTACAAACAGAAATTTGACAAGGAAAATCGGGATTTTGATAAAAATAAACAATGGATGCGATAATGACATTTACCTAAGACCTTACCTTTCCATCTAACTGCCTTGGCAGATCTGCGAACTCTAGTACACATTGCTCGTTAACTACACACTTTAGTTCCCACTCTCTCTTCATTTGTTCTATGGCTTATTTCAGCAGATCACATTCACTTGTCTGAGGTTAAATTGACATGAAACATTTAGATTATTTTTTATGTTTTTGTCGATCTCAACAATAATACTATCTAATTGTCGAGTTCGATAATATTATATATAGATGATTTCAGAAATCACTGAGAAAATTGTCGAATTCAACAATTACTTATACTAATAACTATACATAAAAACTTACATTATGCACAACTAAAGATATGTATGAATGACCTTCTCTTTGAGGGCCTCTCTTAGATTTATATTGGCTTCAGACTCATTCTCTTTATCTTCCTTATGCTTCTGAAGGTGGTCATTTAGTGTTATGATTTGCTGGTCATTTAGGTTTATATTTGGAGACAGACTAGCATACTCATGATGCTACAGATGTGGTAATTCAAGTAAACAAAATATTAGAGACTAAAAACTTTGAAGTGAAAATAATATAAGGGAAGTGAGATAAAAAGAGTGTTAACATGTACTAACCGATGCATTATATTGTTCAGCAATATCTTCAGATTGGTGCACGGGGGTGTCACCATACTCATTGACACTGGCAGGTTTCTACCGATAAATTCCAACATTATCATCTGCAGCCAGGTCAACAGTAATGGGACAGATCGTAGTCCATGAGACAAAGGCAAACCACTCCAAATATGCCTCTGTACATATTAGAGGTCCCTCTCGTATCCTCCCCCCTATCAGCCTTCTTTAAAACGAACTCCTTCCACATTTGGCTTGAGAACCAATCATCCCACTCATACTTAGGGTTGAATGTCTTCGGATCTTTTGTGTTCCATAGGTTGAAAACCTCTGTCAACAATTGTTTTGTAGGGATGCCTTGTTCACGATTAAACTGCCGCACAACCCTATTTGGGTAGTAGGGCTGAACATGATCTGGACTTGCTAATACAGCATAGAAAAAGGTAACCTCCTTGAATGCATTTGGGGAATCCTTTTTATCTCTGTACGGTCCCATACAAGCTACATGAAAAATAAATCAAATGTATTATGCACCATTAAGTTGAGAAATTTTTTCCACTAGGCCTGAGAAGGATTTAGCACCATTGTTGAATTCGACAATATTGCAGTGGACCAGATAATCTTGAGTTGAAATATTATCGATTTCGACAATTTACCATGTTCATTTCGACAATATTGTATATTCACTTTAAAAGGAAATTAATTAATTGTCGAATTCGACAATATTAGATGTACATAGTAGATGTACTTAATCAATATTTTCGAATTATTCAATTTACTTTAGTTATGAATACTAACTTGAGATGGAATATTGTCGATTTCGACAATTTATCATGGTCATTTCGACAATGTTGTATATTCACTTTTAAAGGAAATTGAATAATTGTCGAATTCGACAATATTAGATGTACTTAGTAGATATACTCAATCAATATTTTTCAAAATTAACAATTTTGAAGTACTGTAATCTACTAACTTCAAGTTCAATATGATACAGTGTAGCAGGGTAATGAATTTACATCCTCTAGTTTGTAGTTGTCCAATGCCTCCTTAAAATTGAGCAAAGTTGTACCACCGTATCTATCAATAACAGATACGTCCCATTTCCAACAAGTACAATGCTCGTATGCGTCAGAGTCCATCTCTATGGGGATCCCTGCAAGCTTTGAGAAATGTGAAAATATCCATGACTACATGTATATAGAAAAACAAAATAAAATTAGTAGAGGTTGAAGCCATATGTAAAAAACAGTTACATAAATGAGTTCAGAATTACCTCAAGTAATGTGGTACAATATGCGAATTACCTCCCATCATCTCGAGATGTTGCACCCAAATTGTAATACATGTGGGCCAGAACTGCTGATCCCCATGGCCACTTCTTTATCACCTTGTCCTTGGCAAACAGGACAAGGTAGCGTGCGCTGACATTTGTTCCCTTTTTCGTGGGAAATAGAAAAGGCCTAAGGACATATAGCATATATGCACGAGCACCATACCTCGTTGTTAATCCATTCTTCTTGGCAGCTGCAGCGGTACCGTCACTGAGAGCCTTCTCCAACCTATATGCATAGTATTTTTTTAGTTTCTTCAGTGACAATGAATTTCCAGCACCCCCAGCTTTCAAAGACTTGAAAACATTTAAATCCTGCAGGAGGTTGTTCTCGAAAATCTCTAGAATCGCCAAAAATCCCCAGGTACCACCAATGACTGTGGCATCACCATCTGCAGGCAACCCAACTAATTGCTCAACATCATCCAGAGTTGGAGTCATCTCACCCTATTTAAAGTAGAAACTATTAGTTTTTGGCTGCCAACATTCGGCAAAAGCAGAAATGAGGGCAGAGTTGTAATAATTATAGGATATGGCCCCAATCCTATTCAAACCCTTCAACTTTACAAAATCGTGGACCACTTGTGGTTTCTTTTTAAGGTCCCACGTAGACTGGTGATGGCGAACACAAATGGGAAGCTTCTCCTGAATAATAATAATAATTATGTCAACAATAATAGTGATTATGTCAATAATAGGAATAACAAAACATAATTAAACAAGGGATTCCATTAAGCAATATACTTGTCCTAGCGCGATCGACCTCGCTCTATAGAACCTGAAGCTCCTCAGTAAGCTTTTATCACTAGGGCCTACGTCATCGTTGCTTGTAGCCCTCTCATCTTCAGAATACCCCCCAACAATAGGAATATTCATATCAAAATTAGGGGAAACATTTGGGAGATGTGGTTGAGTTCCCAAACTAGCTTGGGCAAACTCAGTCTCAAATTCTGAACCCTGGGGAATATTCACATCTTCGGCAGACTCAGTTGGAGGTAGTGCTTCACTAACACCCTTATTTGCACTGTCAACAGTGTTTGGAGGAACGATTGTGCTTGGGCCAATAGTCTTTCTCATTTTCTTATATATAACTAGATTTCCTTCTCTTGCCAACTCTCTTTTTCTTCTATTGGAAGCGGTCGGAGGCACTTTCTCATTTATTGTGTCCTTGTATACAATTTATTACTCAAAGGATCAGTATAATTGTACTTGTTAATTGTCGAGTTCGATAATATTATGTAAATATAAGTCCAATTGAATTTGGTAAATTGTCGAATTCGACAATACTCCATTTCAATAACTACAAGTTAAATGTACCTATTGTCGAATTCGACAATACTCCATTTTAATAACTACAAGTTAAATATAACTATTATCGAATTCAATAATTTAGACTTATAAACACGTATAATAAAAAAATGTTGTGAACTAGGAGAATTCCATAATTGTCGAATTTGACAATATTATATAACCATAACAACATTTACTGCTAAATTGTTAAATTCGACAATCATAAATGTTAATTACTCAATCTTACTTCAATATTCTCAATTTTGACAATTCATCAATGTAGTTTGAGTTATCTAGGTCAAATATTTACGAATTCGACAATCCTAGATGTTAATAACTTAAATTTGAAGTCTAATTTTAGTTATTTAAGTCAAATATTGACGAATTCGACAATATTAGACAACTTCAATACCAAATTACATTACACAAAGAGGTAGACGAAGAATAGACAACAATTTCACATGATAATGGGATTTACCTTGAAGTGTCGAATTCCACTATCAATCCGCTCTCAAGCTCTGCTACTCAAAAGGAATGGACAATGTCTTCGAAGGGTTGAATTCAATGGGTACTTTCTATAAAACTGCAAAATAAAATAACAAAGAAAATGATAGTCTCAGTCTCTAATGACGAGAGAGAGAGAGAGAGAGAGAGAAAAAGAGAGAGTGGGAGAGTGAGTGAGAGAGATACTCAAACTGTTTGTGAGAGTGAGAGAGACAGAGTGATAAAGATGTTTGGAGGAAAATTTGGTTTATTTGGAAAGAGAGAGAGTGGGAGAGAGAGGGTGAGAGACACAACATTAAATGTGAGTGACGAATGGTTTAAAAAGAGAGAGGGAAATGTCTGCCAGCTAAAAAGAGTGGGGCAGGTAGGACCCAGTAATTTTCTACCTCATTTCTCTTATAGGATCTTCCAATTTTTAAGAACCACTCATCTCTATTAGATGACAGGTTGTGGTTAAGTGAGACTTGAGTGTTTGAGACTTGAGTGTCTCTAAATCCTCTCCTATGTTATTTTTGGTCTTCTCTTAATGGCGGATGTTGTTTTTTTTAATAATAGGCACCCTATCCATTAAAAAAAATTGGATTTTTTTTTTTAAATAAAGGGTTCTCTGGGTCTCGTTCTATAGGAAGAAAGAAAAAAATCAAGACCTAATTAAAATCTAAGAACCGGGTCCATATCTAAGTTAAATCAAGGTTTGGACTGGGTCTGACCTCATCTAGACCATGGTTGAACTGGATTCTGAACCGGGTCTAACCTCGTCTAGACCGTTATTGAACCAAGCCAGGCTTGGACCGCCACATGTCACGTTGGGCCCTGCCACGTGACGCTGCGGGTCTGAGTCACGTGTCACACATGTCCTGTCGCGTTAACTGCTACTTGTAACCGGCACGTCAGTATGTGAGGTCTGACAACTGCCACGTGTTGCTAATACATTAATTGTCATGTCAACATGTATATCCCCGTCACGTCAACTCATGTGCCCTGTCATGTAAGCATTGTAGTTCCACTGTCGCGCCTGCACAACAGGGCCTTCTCACGTCAACACTGTGGTCCCACTGCCCTGCCGCCACTACGGGCCCCTACCACGTTGGCATGTGGATCAGTGACATCAGTCGCCAAGAAACCCTAGCAGTGACATTGGCACATAGTATACCCTAGCTTGTAACATTAGCAACAACGCTAACAGCTCCAAACACTTCATGTCGGCACTCCGATGGTTGTACGACCTTCTCGAGCCTAAACAAATATCTGTCCCCCTCATTGAGGTATTTGGGACCTTTTTTCGCAAAAAATAATACTATATAACGGCAAAAGGCTTAAAAAACCCTAGTTTTAAGGAAATATGCTTTTATACATTTTTTTTTTTGCAAAAAAAACATATAGATCTCCTACACACACAAAAAGCTAATTTTGAGAAAAACTAAATCTAATATGCAATCAAATATCAAATATACTCGCACGCAACAAAAAATCTAAACATCCTTGTATATAAATTTACATAAAAACATGCAAAATATTATGACTTCGACGTAGTTTAGGGTTTGTACTTTATACCTTGCCTTGGGCACAAGGAAAACCTAGAAACACCAAGTCCTAGTAGCTTTACATAAAGGTGTTGATAACGTGTTTGATATCAAAGCACTCACACCAATCACAATAGTAAATTGACAAAACAATAATAAGAGTTAGAGATGGAGCTTTTATTGATATTGGTATGAACCAAAGTTATAAGCCCTATGCTTATGGGCTAACTTAGGAGTCCAATGGGGGGGGGGACCCCACCCTTCCCCCCACCCACCAAAATTCAACTATTTCTAACACTCCCCATTGGGGTGTTTCATACCAAGACAACTTGCCTCATCAAAACCTTCGCCTAATAAAAAACGCTTTGGGTAAAAAGCTATATGCAAGAAAAAAATACAATCTTATGTCTATATAGGTCGTGAACGCGTATAAGTTAGCTCATCAAAACCTATAGTCAGTAAAACCCTCTCAGACAAAAATTACACTATCATAAAAAATGGATAACACGCATGTGTACACGTCAGGTCAGGATTACTCTCCCCGACGCTGGTTTCCTTGAGATTTATCTCCCAGAGATATGTAAATAGATATATACTTCGCATGTCAATTTCGTGTACTAATCTCTTGAACGTAAGATGTGCAAGAGCCTTCTTAAATGGGTCTGTTAAGTTATCTTCTGAATGAACTTGAGCGATGTCAATTTCGTTCTGCTTCTGTAACTCGCATATGTGAAATAATTTAGGTGAAATGTGTTCCATTTTATCGCCTTGATAAATCTGTCTTTGACTTGAATGATGCAAATCGTGTTCCCTTCATAAAGATTATTGGTTTATCTTGGATAAAACTCATACCACAACTTCTGTTGATATAATTAACCATAGAGCGCAATCAAAAACATTATTTGCCAGCTTCATGAAGTGCGAGAATCTTTGTGAGGTTCGAAGATGTAGCAACCATCACCTACTTTACCGATCTCCATGAAATCAATGTATCAACATACATAAATATATAACCCGACTAAGAACGACATTTATGTGGATCTGATAAGTATCCTGCATCGGCGTACCCTATAACTTTACGTTTACCATTTACCAGGTAGAATAAACCTAAGTCTTTCGTGCTGACCAGATACCTCAGAACGTGTTTAATCTCATCCCAGTGTCTTTGGGTAGGTGCAAAACTATGGCGAGCTAAACAGTTCACTGCGAATGAGATATCGGATCGAGTAGATCCTGCCAAGTAAAGCAAAGCATCGATAACTCCTACATATGGCACTTCAGGCCCAATGAGTTCATTCCGCTCATCTGGAGAGCAGAAGATGTCTTTATCCACATGCAATGAACATATAAACATATGTGATTTGTCATTTTGTTCCCCATCCATACCGAAGCATTTGGCAACTCACTCGGTATACGTCATTTGGTGTACGAGTATGTCACTTTCAAGATGTTCGATCTGTAAGCAGAGACAAAACTTTATCTTCCCAAGGTATTTTAGTTTGAATTTCTTCCGAAGGTATTCGGCGGCTTTCGTGATCTCCCCCGGAGTTCCGATGATATTCAAATCATCTATTATAGTGGATGAAAAACTCTGTTCTTATGATAGTTATGTCGATATATAAAATATTACGGTTGAGTGTTGTATGTTGGTTATAGAACAGGTCTAGTCTGCAATTCAGGATATAAATAAATATGTTTCAGACCATTTCAAGCAAGATCATTAGACACTTTAATACGAATATAGAAAAACATATAAGCATACAAAAACACATAAGTCTAGAGAGAACAATAAAGTAGAAGAGTTATGATAATAATAAAAAACCATTTACTGATTGAAGTACTTCAAACCAACTGTTCTCATTACAGTGAAATGATGCACATCAGCCCACTCTACCCTTTTTTTCTCTAGATTCACGACTAACATTTACTCTAATGCAAGGGGAAATTTCTCCAGAACTTCCAATTGCTTCAAAGTGGCATCATCCACATCATTTTTTTCTTTCTTACTCAACCACTTTATTAAAGTTGCACATATCTCATGATTCTTCAACATATATATATTAGTATCAAGCCTCTCCTAGAGAATTAACAATTTCAGTAGCCCGGCATTCATCGCCATTAATGTTGCTTCTTCTCCATGGACGAAAATGACTGTACCCTTACTCACATGTACAATAAAATGTTTCGCTAGTCTCTTCTCTTGGAAATATTTTACCTCAAATATTTTTAAACTTCGCCGCACAAGTTGATTGCATGATAAAAACTTTTGAGTCAGTATTCTACATCAACCAAGCTCAATTGCTCTACTTTAAGATGCTCATCAAAAGTAAGGAACTGGAATAGTTCTAGTTTGGAGTCACCAGGTCCAGCTAAGATTAATCTTGAAATAACGTTGAATTTTATAAATCATTTATTCATACTATCAACTACCCTCAATTGATCAGATGATCTAGTTCTTAACACATTTGAGGCTAATATGGTAGTTCATGTCATAGACGATTCTGGTTTTGTTTCCACTTAAAATGCAAAAAAAATCTTCATTGCATCTGTCACAATAAACCCGTATTTCTTATCAAGTTAATGACTACTCACCTATGAGAATCTAGGGGCAAACGAGTATAGACTTATCGGCTATAATGGCTCAAGTTCAACTTTAACCAGTTTATTATGTTGATCATTGGTGTCAAAAGCTCCTATGTGTACCACCAAGCCATTATGAGGAAATTCATCATAAATCTCAATAATTTCTTAAGCACGGGCAATAGCTGACTAAAATTGAGGCCTATATGTAAGATCATTAGTATTTTCCTTGCACAATTCATAATTTATATTCGATAGCTCAAAATTGTGAAGTATATGAAGGGTAATTATTTTACTTGAACATATACAAGTATCTCATCATGTAGTTTCTTGATCTTCCACGTGATATTAAGAGCCTTAAGTCAGTTGTTTATTCTACAGTATCTCACATTGCTCTAGAGTCTCTAAACCTGAGGGCAAAATGACATTTTTCCTCACGAAAAGGTTTAGATAAATATTAAAATAAAGCATACATAAGGCCTTGAAACGGATCAAAAATGCACAGAATATTCACAAACTAAATTACTGAGTTGTTATTCCTCTATTATAATTTTGTTATTACATCCATTGAGTTGGTATCGTAATGGGTCATGACGTTATCTCTTTCACACATTTTAAGCTATGCTTGGCCCATTATAAATTAAGGTATGCATTGTTAATAGATATAGCTAAGATTTGAAGTATACAAAATCATTAATCAAATGATGATGTGTATAGTAAATTTATCATAATAAGGTAGTTTATGCTAATAGGTGCAGCGAAACCGAACAAACACTACAATTAAGACATAGTTTTCCATTTTTTAGGAACTAAATATATATCAAAATGTATGGTTCGAACGCATAACTATGACTATTTTTTTTTTCGAGATCGCAAAACTTTAATGATTGTTCTAAGTGATGAACGTATTACATACATACAATTGCATGATATGTATCACTTTAGGATTCTACAAAAATCTAGAAACAAAGTCAACCTGCAATTGAGAAAAACATATAAACAAAAATAAGTACCTACAATTGACTAACTAATATAAAATCAGTTGAAATGTCATACTTTTAGCTAAGCAAGGGATATAGTAAGACGGAGATAAGCAAATGACATAAAGAATTACCAGTTGAGAATGATAAAAACTCCACCACTCCATAAAATGATCTGCACTTGAATAGAGGTAAATCAATAATAATGAAAATAATAATAAGAATTGAAAGTAAACTTACAAAAAAAATAATTATGAGTGCAAATTGTTATAGTATGGTCATAAGAAAGAGAAGAAGGATAAATGGAAGAAGAAGAAGTTGATGAGAAACAGTTAGGATTAAATTGTTTCTCAATACATTAGAATCTAAATAGTCCAAATCTTAATTCCTAGTTAAACCTTAAAGAGTTATAAACTAATTAAAATTTGTATGACAATATTACCCTCACTTTAAACCTAAATAACTTTAGACAACTCATCATTTATCCTACATGGCGCTCTATTTGTTGAAAGATTTGTGAGGAACTTTCTCCTTTTAGTATTTTGTGAGGAAAACTCCCCATCCTCTAAATTCACCAAACTTAGTAGAGAAGTATAGATTGTTTAAGTATCTCCACATTTAAACAGACTTGTCTTTCCACAATTAAAACAAACCAAACGTTCATCAATCTTATATCGCACGTCAATTCATTATCTCTAGTTGCTAAAGCTGCAATCTGAATTATGCCTTGCAATTCATTATCTCTAGCTACTGATGTTGCAACCTATTCATCCCCCTTCCTAACTAAGCTCTCCAAGTAATGTATGAGTTAATATACCCGTGCATAAGAGAAAATCAACCCACTTGATTAAGGTAGTAATTAGACCATTTGGTGGCATGGCCAAAAGTTCCTAATAGAATTCTCTTCAGGGTAGAAAGGACATAATTTTATTTTTTTGACTTAAGAACAAAGTGGTAGAAACTCGGGTTGTGAGACAAAGCAAACTCCAAGGCATCCTTGCCCTTGGATTCATAGATTTTTATGACAATGATAAGGGGTAAACATTCTACCTTTTTGTTTAACCAACAAATATTTACATGCAACAAATAAAGAATCATAAATCGAAATGAAAATACTCTAAATGCACAAACTCAATATAGATAGCTCTAGAATCATAGAAAAATAATCTACAAATCCAATATCTCTTTCAGTTAAGATTTATCTATAATCAATAATAATAATAATAATAAATGTTGCTACAAAGGTATATTTTGCTAGGTGTCACATGTAGCATCTTGTTTCAAAGAAGTCTCTGTAATATGATCAACTCATTAAATGAAATAGGTATGTGAACACAAATAAATAAAGTACTACATAATCCATCATCAAAAGAAACATTCATAATCAGACTATTGTGTAATTTTATCCTATTTACACATGCCCCAAGTGGTGCCTAAAATTTAATTTAAGTTCATCTAGCAAGAGAGAATTGTTGTTCAACTCCACCGATTTTTTTTCCATAATGTTTAATGATTTAGTTCCGTGACTATGGACTTGTATCTCTTTATTATTACGGGGCGGTGTTTTTGCCGCTTTGGACAAGTCTGTCTTATGTCTAGAGACAAAGAGGGGTCATGATGTGTTGTTGGCGCCTCGAGCATCGCATAAGGACGGGCAGTTTAGAAAGTTTAAGTTTTAAGTTCAAAGGCAATCAAAAAAATAAAAAAATACTCTAGCATAAACTACTCTTCTCCTTCCCCGACATTCTTCTTATGATCTGCTTCTCTTTTAAAAAAAACCTTACCCTCAGACGCCTCTCTCTTCCTCCCTCAAAGATCAGAGACTCTCCCTCATTTTCTCTCGCCATGTCTCCTCTTATCACTCTCAAAGATTAATGCATATCTCTTTTTCTCATTAGTGGATTTTGATTTAGATTTCTATGATTTTGCGATTCTGAGAGTAAAATTGGTTGTGATTAAAAGTAAATTCAGTGATGACATAATAACCACTTCGCATGATCGACCGACTTCTTTTTCTTTCTCTCCAAACAAATTCACACTATCATTCAAATCATCCCCAATTTCCAACTAAATTTAAACTTCTTGGGTTTCATTTTCAAACTTAAACGCCTATCTGAAACTCAAAATCCCAAAACAATGGCAGAACAGGAAGAATCAGCTTAAGAATACATGCCCAAGAAGAAGAAATCTTCATTAAAGGAAGAGAATGAGAAGAGGTAGATTTTAAAACTTGGAATTGTTTAATTAGTGGAAATAATTCAACTAATTGTTATTGTGTAATTAGGATGAAGAAAATGGTAGCAGGGAGTTTGATGAAAGCTTAGATGAGACCAGGAGGTAAAATTGAAAATCCTGCAGATGGTGATCAGGTACATACATTTCTTTCTCTCTCTTTTTCCTTTCACGCATTTGGTTTTCGGCGGATTATAGTTTTTATGATTAGTTAGTTGTATACCATTAATAGTACCGAAATTTTTGACCAGTTGTACTACGAATATTAAGTATAGATATAGTGTTAGAAAGAGATATAGTGTTAACCCCATTATGTTATATGTTTGTGGTCATGAATATTTAGGAATGATTGAGAATATTGAGTAGTAAGTTTTTAAAGTTGGGGTTATTTGTTTTGCAGGTTATATATCATTCTACTATTATAACTCTTGACGGTGTTGTTGTGGAGTCTACAAGATCAGAATTAGGAGACAATTTTTTTTCCTTGGAGTATTTCATGTGTTTCGTCCATGTTTTAATCAAGAAAGTTCATGGTATTATATTCCTCGGAGTTATGGAACATATGGAGTATAAATGTATGGTTAAGATTAGGAGGAACTGCTTTAAAAAATTTCCTTTTATCAAATGGTGCTTTAAAGAGATACCCATTTCAGTTTTTGAGGGTTTGGTGCGAAGATTGATTTTGTTCCCTTAATATCTCTATCTCTCAACCAAAACAAGTTTAGGAATTCTTATTTCTATGCTGATTGTTGAAGAAATTTTAGTGGTATGAAACATCTATCTACAATGGTGGTTTTCTTTGATGTTTGAGGTCCAAAAATTTGATATAAAGTATGAGAATTCAACTTATGCAATCTAGAAATATTCTTTGGTTTTGATTTTTCATTTTAATAGCTTCGATTATAGATGGAATGTGTATCGATCACCCCGGGTTTGTTCAATTTTGTGATATTGGATTTAAGTTCTCGACTTCAAGTTTTAGTGTCGATCGATGTTCAAATCAGAAAAAATTGTTAATGCATCTCATTTTAGTCATGATTGTTTGATGATGCTTCAAATGCATATCGATATACTATAACATTTGTGGGTTTAGGATTTAAACTATCTTTTACTGATAGTCTTGGAGGGGAAAGTCGAAATCCTTGAGTTTTTGGTTGTGATGATTAATGTAAGGACTTTGGAGTTTTTAGAATTAAATTAAGAAATATCCATGATGATCATGTGCAGTAGTAGCCTATGTTCTTTAAACACCATCCCCTTAAATATTTGTTCTCTAGAACCATCTTGCAATAGAATCTAAGGCATCTAAGCATTGCTCAATTATTAATCTTTCTAATGGATTTTTTTTCTTCTCTTTTTCCAGGTTATATATTCTTTGAATTTTAGGTTCTTGACGCTCAAAGCTTTTCAAATTTGGTGAATATGAATGAATTATAAATAATAGAATGTTTTATGCCATGTCTTTCATATGCCTGCTCCAAGGTGATAGAGTAATCCTGATTAGAGCTACATACCTAAACCCGAAAACTCGAGAACCCAAACTGGGCTGACCCGAACTGGCCGGTTCGGTCCATGTTAGGGATCTGTTGGTTCGGTTTTGGGTTTGAATTTTAAAACCCGAATATAATCGGTTCGGGTTCGGGTTCATGATTTGGTGTATGTTAAAACCCGACCCGAACTGGGTAGTTTATACTTTACAATATATTATTTGATCCATTCGACAAATCAGTGATCAAAACATAAAAAATAAATTATATATTCAAACCACAAACCACAAACCCAAAACCCAACACCCAAAACAGCATATACAGCAAATTCAAGTTCTTCCAACACTTAAAACCCAACACCCAAAACCCAACTTCTTCCACCAAATTTCAAAAATCTTTGAAGTGCGAAGAACGTGCCGAATCGAGTATTTTTTTACCATTTTCTTACAGATCTGAGTTTTGAAGGTTAAGAGAGGCACATCGCAAAAATAAGTTGGGGGAGATGAGATGACGAAGCTTGCAGATCTGAGCTTCAATGAAACGACGAAGCAAAAATTTAGGTGTGGATATGTGGAGTGAAGCTTGATATAAATTGAGTTCAAGAATATGGGAGATGAGACGACAAAGCAAAAAGATGTGGAGTGAAAGCTTAGATCTGTGCTAAGCTCGAATGTGGATATGTTTGTGGAGTTTTGAACCGAATTATTACTTTAAAGTTATTGCTTTGAAGCTTGTCCCAACCACTTTTATGTCCTTTTGAGTTTGACCACCGAAACAGTACAAGTGTTCTCCTCAATGTGATTTTTTTTTAAAATAAAACAAATCAAAATCCGAGTTCAGAACCTGGCCTGACCCGATCAATTCGGATCGGTTCCGGTTCAGTTTTTACAACTACTCAGTTCAGGTTCGGTTGAAAATGTTGTAACCCGGTCAGCCCGGGTCAGCTTAGGTTTAGGGCTTAACCCGGGCCGACCCGACCCGTGAACAACCCTAATCATGATATACTTTTAGGAGATTGTGGTGGTAAATATGTACATAATTGTCACAAACAAAATACTGAGTACATATATGTATAGTAAGAAAGTATGTTATTATTTGGAACGGGAGAGCTTGGGTTTTTTAGAATTCGACAAGCCATTAACAATTGCTTCTCTGTATATTTGATACTTTTTTGTCTCAGCAGGTTCATATAACAATTCTGTGTTAAATTTTATTATCTTTAAGGTTGTTTGATCTTAAAGTAAATTTTCATTTGGTTAATTGTGTTCACTTTAACCTATATTTGTCATACTTTTATGAAAAAATCATACAAATGGATATTTGATGACAAAAACATGCTTAATAATGTGCATAAAATTAATTTCAAAAATGTATAAGTAAATGTGTCAACTCATCATTTATAGTGCCGTAGATGCACGACGCATCAAATTGATAACATCGAAGGCGTGTCAATGTTGTTGTCGTGGCATGCCACAAGTAGTACTAGGCGAGATGCTTCGCCCTATATATGATTTATTAATGCAGGTTTCCAGGATTTAGGTTATTCTGAAATTAGATTTAAAAAATTGGGGATTGATTGTTCAAGGGTTTTGGCGGTTTTGATGGTGGTAATGGAGAATGTTGGTGGTTTTGGGGGCGGCGATGGGAATTCAAGTAAAGATAGTGGTAATTGTTTTCATGGTAAATCTCTCATACTCTCTTTCTCTCCCTTCAAGTATAAGTGAATCTTTCTGTTATTTGTTTTGTGATTGTAATAATTTTCTCTATCTATTTTTCTTTTTTTTATTGCAATTAGTATAGGATTACTACTTTTCTTAACTTAGGTACTGAATCTACTAATGTATGTTCTTTCTTTGTATGCTTCCACGGATCAGTTCCAATTTTTGAGTTCTAAAACTATGTGATTCATTGGCCTATGTATCTTTGTGGGAATATAATATCGTTGTTAAGTTAGGCTAATTGGTATCTCAAAACAAATTGGGATTTCATAGCTTATTCTTTTGAAGAATTTATAAATCCTACATTAGATAATTACACCTCTTGGATTCTAAATGACATGGTATACTTCATCATTAATATCCTAACTGATTTGATAATCCCCCTCGAGCTCTGCCCATTTCAATTCACCCCATAGTTGGGCTCAAATTCATCAAAAGAGCATTGGAGTTCATGAAAATATATAAGTATATGCTTGCCTTGACCATATGCATGAGTTTCTTCTTGAACCCATTGCCGAATAAAAGTGTTTACCATTCATGATGTGATTCACATATAAATAAATCCCATATCCTAGGGGAAAAGCCCAATAACAGGTTATACTTCAAATGCTCTTAAATAGATAGAAGTTAGTTTTTATCCTTAAAGCATTGTAAAACTAACAATTATTTCTCTCTATCAAGAAGAATATTATTCTTTAACTAAAGAAGATGATAAAAGGGAGCGGGGGATTGCTAGATCCTATTTGGTCTCTGCTTTTACCTTTAGTTATGAAAGTTGTTTCAGAACCTATGTCTACTTTTGAAAGAACTCTATTATGGTCAGTTTTGCCAATATAAATCAAATATGAGGCACATTTTTTCTTACTTTTTCTATTTGACCTTATCTTTACTTGCAATTGGGAAGGTTAGGTCCCTAAAAAGAAGCTTTTGTTTTTGTAAAGATTTCACCAAGACTCTTATTTATAATTTACGCTTTTTTACTTAAAAACTTTGTCTTAGTACTTAAATTTTACCTTTATCTGATATAAACAGTAGCTAGCCATACATATATCGCTTTCTATAAGTAGTACGGAGATGACGTTGTTTTGTCACCACCCCTATACCCACTTTATGCTCATGTCTTTCAAGAATTTGCTATAGTTTTTAATTCATATATAAGTTTCTTTCATTACTTTTTCAGTATTATAGAAATGGGAATTTTATTTAATGTATTACTACAACATTTGAAGAATGGTGAATGTTTTTTTTTTTACGGGGACAACTTCATTAAGTTCCTAAATGAAGTTTGCAAAACTTATTGGTTTGCGCTCATACTTTGGTAAAAAAAAACTCAATTTTCCATTGCTCTGTCTTTATGAAGTCTCTTTAACCAAAGTTTGGAACTTCGCATCAAGATCATTACTTTTTTTCATCTGCCTATTATGGGGCACTAAGACTATATGTATGCATTAACATCTCCATATAAGGAAATTTGTGAAGTTTCTTAAGCATGGTGTGGGTTAAATCTTTACAATGGTGTTGAAGTTCTTATTTTTCTTTGCCTTAAGCATTAATATGTTACTTTGAATTGTTATTTTAGGTTTTATTTGTTGATAATCGAGGTAGCTACTCTCTCCTCTCAGACAAGAATGATACGCGGAATAAGCCCTAATAGAAGAATTAACCAGACAAGAACAATAAAGAACACAAGAAGGTTTCTCAGAGGAGGGAAGTGGAAAATCCTTATGAATGAAAAACTATTCCCCATAAACAATTCGCTATGATATCAAATAGGTTGCAATGATCTCTCAAGCTTTAATGGAGTCTCTTCAAACCCTAGCCTCTCTAAGATTAAACTCGCCGAAAGATAGGTTACCATAATAGCCTAAGTCCCCTTTATATAGTAGGAAACTTAAAACACAAATGGAATGAACTTTTTTGTACTTACTGGAATTGAGTTTTAAGTTTGGTTAAATAGCCAAAATTCCAGTAAGTACAAAAAAGTTCATTCGAACGACTCGTTCGAATGACTTCTATTTTTATTCTAACAACTTCAACAATCCATCTATTCGAGTTCATACCCAACAATCTCCCACTTGAAGTCGAATCCCGTAACCCATCTCCAGATATCCCAATAAATTGTTCGTACTACCATGACCTTCAATTTTGAAGACCCACTGAAGTTGTACATGTCGTCAACTTTTGAAAAGTTACCACCTTCGAAAACATATCGGCCCTCACAAGCTTCAACACACCATCCTTGAGGAGTGAGCCAATATATTGATACCGAATATCAATGTGCTTGGTCCTAGGGTAAAAAGATGAATAGTTCGCTAAGTGTATAACACTTTGACTATTACTATACAACTTAGGAGAAAATTGTTCTTTACCAAGCTCTTTAATCAACCCTTTAAGCCAAACCATATCTTTGCACGTTTTTGTAGCTGTAACATATTCTGCCTCTGTCGTAGACAAAACTATAATCTTCTGTAGCCTAGAAACCCATGTAACTGTACCACTTCCCAATATAAAAGTAAAACTACTAGTGCTCTTCTGCCTATCCATGTCACCCGCCATATCAGAATCAGCAAAACCCTGTATGCATATCTAAGAACCTCCATAACATAACGTCATATCTTGAGTCCCCATTAGATACCTCAATATCCATTTCACAGCTCTCCAATGCTCCTTGCCTAGATTGCACATATACCTACTAACAACTCCCACTGCTTGGGCAATATCTGGTCTTGTAGAAATCATGGCGCACATTAGGCTACCAACCGCGGATTGATAAAGAACCTTCCGCATCTCATCGCGATCCTTCTTCGTCTTTGGACAACAATCATTTGATAATTTAAAGTATCATCCCAATGGTGTACAAACAACTTTAAAACCATCCATATTGAACCGCTTCAGTATTTTGCCAATGTACTCAGCTTGGGACAACTTCAATTCTCGCGGCATTATGTCCCTTGTAACATGCATGCCAAGAACTTGTTTTGCAGTACCCAAGTCCTTCATAGAAAACTCCTAGGATAACAGTTCCTTCAACTTAACTATCTCTCCCATGTCGGCACTTACTACCAACATATCATCTACATACAAAAGTAGAATAATATGCGAGTTCCCCATATTCTTGATAAAACAACAATGATCCGCATTGCTCTTCGAATAGCCATTTCTGGACATGAACTGTTCAAACTTCAAATACCACTTTCTCGGCGCTTGTTTCAAACCGTATAAACTTTTCGTGAGCCTACACACAAGATCATCTTTCGCTTTAACCAAATACCCTTCTGGATGCTTCATATAAATTTTTTCATCAAGGTTACCGTGAAGAAATGCGGTCTTGACATCAAGTTGTTCAAGATGTAAATCTGTAACAACAACTATATTCATCACAACCCAAATAGTAGACATCTTCACAATAGGGCAAAAATTTCACCGAAATCAACATCTTTTTTCTGCTGAAAACCCTTCACCACAAGTCTAGCCTTAAATCTCCTTGAACCGTTAGATTCATGCTTTAGTCTGTATGCCCACTTGTTGTACAATACTTTCTTCCCCTTCGGTAACCGAACTAATTCCCAAGTTTGATTAACTGATAATGACTGCATCTTATCATCCATAGCAAGCTTCCACTTGTTCTTGGCTTCCACATCTAAAGCCTCCTTGTAACTTTCAAGTTCACCACCATCTGTAAGTAACAAGTTATTTAAAGAATTTGCATACCTTGCCAGAATTCTTGTAACTCTCGGCTCATTTTAAAGTGCTATTGGAATGTCTAGATCATTAGGTTTCTTATTTTGATTCGGTGTAACGAACTCAACAACGACTTCTACATCATCCTCTCGAGAGGGTTCATCATCTTCAATGTCGTTAATTTCCGCTACTTCACCACAAATCCTTTCCACAGGTACTTTAAAGTCTTTATATAAGACTTCCTCATTGAATATAACATTACGGCCTCGGATAACTTTCCGATTCTTTGCATCCCAAAACTGGTACCCAAACTCATCCCCATCGTATCCAATAAAACTGCACTTCGCCGACTTTGCATCTAACTTGGTCCTTGTGTCTGAATTATTAAGCACATATGAGGTACAACTGAAAATACGCAAGTGATTAAGGTTTACCTCTATACTAATCCATACATCTTCAGGAAGTCCAAAATCCAAAGTCGTTGAAGCCCTCTGTTAATCAAGTACGCCGTTGTACTAACTGCATCCGCTCAAAAATACTTTGGCAATTCAGCGTTGAGTCGAATACTCATCATTCTTTCCTTTATTGTTCGGTTCATGCATTCAGCAACACCATTTTGTTGCGGTGTTCCATGAATAGTCTTTTGTCTTCTAATCCCATTTGATGCACAAAAGTCTTCAAACTTGTCACTACAGTATTCACCCCCATTATCCGACTTGAGACACTTCAGTTTCAAATCGGTTTTATTTTTAACTAGAACCCTCTATCTCTTGAATTTATTGAACACATCTGACTTGTCTTTCACGAAGTAGACCCACAGTTTACGAGTAACATCATCGATTAAAATAACATAATAATGAGAACCATCAAGAGAAGATACCTTGGTTGGCCCCCCAAACATCTGTGTGTAAAAGATCCAGTTTTTCAGGTTTTCTTGATCTTCTAGATAATTTGAAACTGACCTTCTTCTGTTTTGCAAGAACTCACCCTTCACAAAAATTAAGATCAACCTCAGCCAGACCCTCTAGCTTTCCCTTCGTTACCATTATCTTTATTCACTTCTCACTCATGTAGCCGAGCCGTTTGTGCCACATACTTGTATCAGTCCCCAGAGTGGCCACACAAATAGTAGAAATTGTACTCTGCGTTGTATACAACGTTCCTTGTCGCAAGCCTCGAGCTACCAACATAGTTCCCTTTGCAACCTTCTAGTAGGTTGCACCAAAGGTACTCACATATCCACCATCATCCACCAATTTGCTAACCGATATAAGGTTACGTCCTAATTTAGGTGCAAGTCCCACATTCTGTAAAACCAATGTTCCCCCTGAAGGCAACAACAACCTAGCATTTCCCTTTCCAGTAATATTACGTGCACTCTTATCTGTAAGAAAGACTATACCGAAGTTGCCTTTAACAATATTAGTAAGAAAATCTACATTCGCAGTAGCATGGAAGGAAGCGCCCAAATTAACAATCCAAGATTCGTTAACATCGTCACACGATAGTAGTAGAGCCTCGTCAAAACTAACTTCCTCAGTAAGGTTTATTGTATATTTCTCTTTATCATCAATATTTTTAGAAGAAGAAGAGGAGTTACAATCTCACCTGAAGTGACCCTTCTTTCCACAAGTCTTACACGCACCTGGCGGCTTAGACTTCCCTATTGACTGTGATCGGCCCCTTCTAAATTTTAGCCCTTTTTGTAAGACCTCCTTATTTCTTCGACATTCAACATACTGCCGTTTAAACTCGAAGAGGGTTAAGATGTTTTACGCCTATTTTTTTCACTCATAATCAACGAGACTATAGTGTCAAATTTGATGTCTTTTTTCCCCGATGAGTTAGTCAGAGCTATAATGAACCCTTCCCAGCTCTCAGGCATCTGCCCTAATAGAGCCCACACTCTCACCTCCTCAGTAAAAGTAATTTTAACAGATTCGAGTTGAGCATGTATGGTATTGAACTCACTGATATGAGCTTGCACACTACCATTATCCTTCATTTTCAAAGTAAACAAATGTCGTAAATGGTGTACCTTATTTCCCCCAGACGGTTCCGAGTACATAGCGGACAACGTCTCCATCAAACCCTTTGTAGTCGTAACTTTGGAGATCATGTGTAGAATCTAAGATGATAGCGCTAACTTAACGGTTCCAAGCACTTTGCGATCCAATCGTGCCTACTTTCCAGCATCAAAATCTACTAGCTTCATCTCAACTCTACCCAGTGGTAAATCAAGATCCTTGTGATAGAGGTAATCTTCTATCTGCATATTCCACACTCCAAAGTTTGATCCATTGAACTTCACGATCTTTAACTTCTCCTGATCGGCCATCGCTCTTCACCACACAAGCCCTAACACTCGCTCTGACACTAATTGTTGTGAATCGAGGTAGCTACTCTCTCCTCTCAGACAAGAATGATACGCGGAATAAGCCTTAACAGAAGAATTAACCAAACATGAACAATAAAAAACACAAAAAGGTTTTCCAGAGGAGGGAAGTGGAAAATCCTTGCGGATGAAAAACTACTCCCCATAAATAATTCACTATGATATCAATAGGTTACAATGATCTCTCAAGCTTCTCAAGCTTTAATGAAGTCTCTTCAAACCCTAGCCTCTCTAAGATTAAACTCACCAAAAGATAGGTTAACATAATAACCTAAGTTCCTTTTATATAGTAGGGAATTTAAAACACAAATGGAACGGATCTCGAGGCAAAAACATAACATCTAAGGCAAACCTACGCCTAGCTCGTTTGAACGACTTTGTGATAGTTGGTCAATAACCCTAGAAACGTAACATCTCATTCGAACGACATCTAAGCTCGTTCGAACGAGATTGACTCCTGGGCCAAAATTTCAGTGAGTTCAAAAAAGTTCGTTCGAACGATTTTAAAGCTCGTTCGTTTGAGCGACTTTAAAGCTCGTTCGAACGACTCATTTGAACGACTTCCATTTTCGTTCGAACGACTTCGACAATTTTTCAATCATCGACAATCCTTCTATTCGAGTTCATACCCAACATTATTCACATCATTTTACGACCAGTTCTTAGTTTTTTCATGGGTTCCTCAAAAGCAATTGATAAGAAATTGGATTCATTAAATGATAAGTTTTTCTTACTATTCTTACTCTAGTTATCTTCTACTACACCATATGTTTTAATTTCTTAGAAATTAAATTCTAGGATTATGAAAATCTTCTTAATAAACTTTATGTAGTGGAGTAATGTCAAAAACTCCTCGATTAAGATCACATCAACGAGTTCCCAACTCCCAGCTTCATATCTTTTGAACGAAGTTTTATCTTTTATTGGTTAGTAGTAGTTGTGTTGATTTTGATTACTTCTAGAGCCCCTGAAGGAAGATAGTCATACTTTTTCAGGTTTTTTCATATTAGATTTTTAGTTTTTATTTATTATCAAAACAATGTTATGGATCTTTAGCTCACATGGTAGAGCGTTTGTGGAATGGAATTAAAATTTCAAATATCTTAAGTAATAGCGGTTCAAACCCTCTAAGATTCACCACTTTAAGTCAGGCATTAGAGATCGAGAGTTACAGTTTAAACTTTTCATTATCTACCAATTCTTTAGATTTAATGTTCAACATTCAGCATTGGTAATAACGCATAGAATTTAGAATAAGTATTCAGGTTTGTCCTCTTAATTAAAAGAGCAAATTAACTATCTCTTAACTTATATTAATATATTATGCATAGAGCTTTGATAGCATATCCATTACAGAATGGACGAAGAAAATTAATGTACTGGATTGATGACGAAGTGCATACAAAACATTGAAAGAACACTACTACATTGAGTACGAATAAATATTTTAATGAGTACGCTTCCAATTTTTGGGCTTACTCGCAGTGCATGAAATAGAGAAATCAATGAGATCTAATAATGATTTTTTTATTTCAAAAAAATAAAATTCACAGGATAAATTAAAATAAAAATGCTTGTCTCCCATCAAAATGTGTATATTTCGCGTAGGGTAAGGGATACTAAAGCTCTTATTATCTTCTTTACTTAGGCATCAGAATGTGTTTATGGTACTGATGGCACATCAAGTGTTATATAGGAAAACTTTAATTTGTGGCGAACTACGGGTATATACAATTGGTATACTTTTTTAGGGTTACAGTGCCAAAGGCACTTAAAGTGTTATTAAGCAATGAGCGCAGCAGTGGTGTGCCACTCGTACAACTAGTCTATTATACATCCAAGAATGTTGTTTTTTATATTGGGTCAACCTTGTCCCCCAAGAGAGGACAAGTTTACCCTTAAATAGTATATTTCGTAACACAATGAGGCATGGTAACTTAGTCATTCTCCCTCTTACGTTTTTAACCCTCAAACCTTATTCTCGTCTCAATATAACCTCTCTCCACCTACGTTTACAAATTCTCTCTCTCTCTCTCTCTCTTCCATGGTACGAATTAGGGCTATTTTAATAAATTTAATTTTGAAGTATTTATAGTATTTTTACTATTATTAATGTTTTCAAATAATTCTAGGGCACAAAAAACTCTCTACCAAGCACAACTACCACAAAGAACAGGATCTATATCTTTCTAAACATTGGTCGTATGATGTGGTAAAGCCTTTAATATTTCTAATTTGGTTTCATCTACTTTTATTTCTCCTTGAATATTTCTTTGTTTCGATTCTATAATTGTATAAGTCAGAGCTTTAAGTGCATCTACTTATAAAAACATTTACTTATAAACCCATTAATCCTATAAAGTGAGATATCTAGAGAAATCGATAATATAAGTTTACGTTACGTTCTTTTGTTAGATACGATGATGTTGGCAACCTTTGTCATGTTTGCAGCAAAAAAGCAAGACTGTATACAAGGAGACTGTAACTTAGTTTTGTATAAAAAAGACCAAGCCTTACGAAATAATAAAACTCAAAGATTGATTTCCTTGAAGATGTTTATTGGGCTCTTTAATTGTATTAGTTAGACCTTTGGTTGTTGTACAGTTCTTCATGTATTTTGGTTGCTTAATTACTTATAGTAATGTGTTTTGCATTTCTTTATTGGCGAACAAGGTACTCAACTCAAGTGTTCTAATTACTCATATGGCAAACAACGCAAATCTTCCTGAGGTAAGTATGGATTATAATCATTTTAATTAATCGCATGTTCATCGCATATGTAAATTTAAACTTTGTCGAGAAATCTTTAATAGTATGTGACCTGTTATAACTATATTATCTTTGATAATTGGCCCTTCTCTCCCACAAAATTATTCCTTTCTAATTTTAATTCTTAATTAGGATTCACACAACTACATTTCTACAAATCACACCAATTCCAGTCTCTCTAGATGATCGATTGCACAACGTGCCAGAAGAGAACGTGAGAGACAACAAAGGGAACCTACGGTGTCAAGCCGTCTCTTAGAATATGTTGTTCATAATTTAAATGATAAAAATTTAATAGAGTAGCTTCACCGTCTGAAATAGACCCTCCTCAAGCTCATAATAACATCACAACAACAAATGTCCCCCTACCTTTAGCACCTGACATTGTCACAAATTTAGAAGAATAACATCAGACAACGGATGCACCTAACCATTCAGATCTCTTTAATCGATCGATTGCACAATGCGCTATAAGGAAACGCGAGAGACAACTTAGGGAATCTGAGGCGTTTAACCTACCCAATCAAATAATGTGCACCAATTATAGACTCTGTAGGTGATTGTTTGCACAATGGAACAGAAGGGAACGCGAGAGACAATTAAGGGAATCTACTTCTATTGAAGCCAATACTTTTGAAGCTCCTGAGAGGATTGTAGAAAATAAAATAGCCCAGAATCTAGCGAATTAGAGAATGACATATTCAGAATAACAACACTGCACGACAGAAACACCTATCTCACTGAATCCAACAATGCAGACTGTCTCCAATTTTCCATCGAATACATTTGAAATTGGGGAGTCATCTTCAACTCGGGTAAATGTGTAAGTGTAATAACTAAACTATTTTATCGCAAAATTAACACCGATTCATTAATAATTACTTTCAAATATTGAATTACTGTAGAATTCATCATTACGTAAAGGAACGATATGATTCAAGTGATAATGATGAAGAAGTACACGTTATTGTTAACTAAGTTAAAGTCCAATTAGGACATCATTTTCTGGGCTAAATGGATGTTGTATGTATTTGTTGTTCTATTCTTCATTAGAAGGATGAACAACTAACAAAATCTTCTATCATAAACCCTCAATTTGGTTAATGTTGTCTACAAGGTAAAATTAAACTCCCAAACTTCGATCCATTGCCTAATGCATTACAAGTATTATACGATGGTACTTGCCCACATTCAAGGTCATTTCGCATGTATATGCAAGAATTTAATGTAGCTAACGCATTTACGTGTCTAAGGGTTCATATGGATGATCGAGTAGTTCGTGGCCGATGACCATCTTCTTTTGTTATACACGGAGATATACACCATAGAATAGGTGCATTAATTCCTAATCAAGAACAAGAAGCTTCTTATGCACAATTTTATATTTACAACCCCGGTGCAACTCTCAATACACATCATAAGAGAAACTCGCATCTAAATAGGGACGTACTAAAAGTTATTCAAGACACATTGCTACAATGTAACCCATTATGTGAATTATATTGTCATGCATTGAGGTCTAAGAAGACGCTGCAGGCGAAGATGAAAATTTTAATGTGCCAGCGTACCTACATTACAGTGCTTCGACAGATCATCGTACATACAACTAACGTACAGCTGATGAAATTACAGTTATACTACCGAGAGATGGGTCACAAATAAGTAGCGTGCGAGATATTATTGTGTATCGTAAGGCAAATCAGGGGTTGATGCGCATTAGTGAATGCAATCCTGCTTACATTCCTTTGCATAATGTTCTTTTTTTTCCTACAGGATAACTTGGGTGGTCAGTCTACTTGAAGTAATGGAATGTTGCACGTAACGCATGTTATTCCACTAAGAAACTTACACAATGGTATTACTATTATCTTTATTTGAACGTAAAATGGAATATTCGCCAATATTGCGTGTTTTAAAATTATTTTAGCAATTTATAGTAGATGCATGGGCCTCAACTGAGAAAAATTGATTAAGATATGTTAGAGAAAGCGAACACAATCTTCGTTCTGACCTATATGGCGATTTGATTGATATTGTGACATGGTTTGGATCTTAATCAAGTGGACAATAAGTTATTTTGCCATCTTCGTGTACTTGTAGTGCAAGAAGTATGCATGAAATTTATCATGATTCATTGGCAATCACCCGCTACAATAATCATCCAGATATATTTCTTACAATGACAGCTAATCCAAAATGACCTGAGATTATCAATGCACTCTTGTGTAATCAGACAATCTATGATTGGCTCAATTTAGTAGCCTATGTATTCGAGTTAAAAAAGAAAGCTTTATTGAAGGAAGTTAAGTAGAATCACGTTTTAGGAACATGTGTTGCACATGTTTGGACCATTTAATTTCAAAAACGTGGTTTACAACAAATACATGTATTATTCTTTCTGAGTCGTGAGGATAAAATTTGAGCAATGTCATAAGTTGATAATATTTTAAGTGCCAAAATTTCTGATGAAAATATATATTTCACACTTTTTACGACTGTAATGAAGTGTATGATTCATGAGCCGTGTAGACATGCTAACATGAACTCTCCATGTATGGATGGTGGTCAATGCACAAAATGATATCCTAAACAATATGCTGAGGAAACAACCATGGGTCCAGATGGTTATCCTATTTATAGACGATATCCTACTCCTGATAAAACGTACGTCGTCAAAGGACAAATAGTTGATAATATGAATATTATACCATATAACCCGTACCTGTCTGAACTATTTGATTGTCACATCAATGTCAAAATATGTGCGGGTCTTCAATGTGTGAAATACATTCACAAGTACATTTACAAAGGTCATGATCGAACAACTATGGTCATCGCTTGGTATGAAATTCAGCAGTACCTTGATTCTCGATACATTGGACCTGCAGAAGGAGTTTGGCATTTTTTAGTTTTAATCTCCATCGTGAGAAACCCAATATAGTACGATTGACTTTGCACTTACTTGGAACGCACCACGTTCTTTTTAACACAGGCGAGAGCATGGACTATATTCGTGCTCGAGCATCTAATGAAAATACATCTCTAAAAACATTTTTTAAATATTATGTTGAGCATGATGTGGCACGACAATTTTCAAACCAACAATTTCCTCAACATTACGTTTGGCATGGTAGTGATGGTCTAACGATTTAGATAGAGAGAAGTTAAAGAACAAAGTTTGTAATTGGCCGAATATATTATGCAAGCCCAAACTCTGGAGAAGGGTACTACTTGCAGTTGCTTCTAACTTTAGTGAAAGGTCCAACATTTTCTCAATGCTTCTGTACTCATAACGGCATTCTGCATGACACATTCAAGGCAACATGTATTGCGATGGAACTACTTGCAGATGATAAAGAGTGGGTTGATTGTTTAGAGGAAGTAGCTGATATGAAAACCGGATATCAGTTGAGAAGATTGTTCAGTATTATTCTATCAGAATGTCATCCAATAGAGCAAAAGTATTATAAAACAAGTTTTAGATAAATATTTGCGATGATCTCGCCTGCAAATTCAAATCCAATTCAACATTGAACATCCAAGTTAAAATCAGGTTAAAAATTATGGTTTGTATCTACTAGATAAATTGTTATTTGAATCAGGAAGAACTCTGCGCGATTTTCCGCCAATGCCATTACCAGTAGGAAATTAGAGTACCACTGATGGGAATAGACTCATATGGGAGCAAAGACAATTCCAATATGACCTATAATTTATACATGCCGTTGCTAATGTGAGTCGCTTGAATACGGCTCAAGCGCAAGCTTATGATTTTGTTATAGATTTTGTGACTAACAATAGAGGACATCTTTTCTTCTTGAATGGAACAACTAGTATAGGCAAGGCATTTGTCTACAGTACTATTACCGCTACTTGCCGAAGGGAGGAGGATATAGTTATTATTGTAGTAAGCTCGAGGATTACATCATTGCTTCTTAACGGTGGTAGAACTGCACATTCAAGATTCAAGATCTCAATAAATGTGTTAGGGAATTCATATTGTGGATTTACTAACCAATCTATTCATGCAAAGTTGTTTAGCGAAACCAAACTAATTATTTCGGATGAAGTTCCAATGCAACATAAATATTGTGTTGAGGCATTGGAACGAACGTTACGAGATATGCGCGATGATAGTAGACCATTTGGTGGAGTTACAGCTTGTCCTTAGTGGAGATTTTCGTCAAATACTACCAGTTGTACCTAAAGGAGCATGTCAAGAAATTGTTGTCGCATCGTTACGGCGATCGTCGCTATGAAGATATGTATGGGTTTTGTCATTGTTTGATAACTTGCGTCTTGAGTATGCAAACCCTGATAATGCACGATTCACATTTTTTTATGGAGGTAATAATTCTTATTAGTGATAAAGTGACATATTTAGTATATTCTTGAATCCTTAGCACTCTTTATGTAAATTATGAAGACCAAAGTCCCCCTTAGAGACGTTTATCGCAATTTGCAAGTTATGCCCACCAAGTCATTGTATTTAATATAACACCATATCTCCTTATCTAAATGGAGTTTAGTTTCGCAATAGGTTGTTCATTCTATCAAATTTGAAAACTTATTTTGTGTACCATAAATTATTCCATAACAATTTCACATAACTACTTTGCACCCATCTCCTGAAATTAAAGGATGTATAAGAAAAGAAGTTAGTTCTCTAATACAAATAGACTAAAAGTTCTGAAAACCAAGGTTACAGAGTAACATTAGAGCTAACCAAGTAGATAATTAAGAGTTTAATACCGTGTTTGGGTATAATCTGTGATCGGTCGGTATGGGTCTTCTTTACCAAAATTAGGTTTACTATAACCAAACACCCCCGATGCTAACGTTTTCGACAATAGCAACTTACTATTGTTGCTGGAGGTACATCTAGATCTTTGTATTTTGGGTGAACATATATTTTAGATCTTTGTATTCAATGTAATTCTTTGTAAGAAAGATCGTCCCTAAACCTAAGGTCAAAGACTTTCCATATCCTGTAATCTCTTTGGCTATATATAATATGAAGAACATTGATCTCTCCACACAATTGAGGAAAGCACCAAACTTGCTTCTTAGTTTTTACATGGTACAGAGCAATTAGATCCTTTTTTTCCCCTATTATCCTTCTTGTTTTACCATCCTTCTTGTGTTACTATCATGGCTACTGAAGAAGAGAACGAGAATCATTCTACCATTGACACTGAAACACCCAACACCAATCCCCCCAAAACACCCAATACCAACGATCCCTATTTCATCCACCACTCCGATAACCTATCTGTTGTCCTAGTTACGCCTCTTCTATATGGCAATAATTATCCTTCATGGCATCGTGCCATTACTAAAGCCTTAAATGCCAAAAACAAACATGGGTTTGTTAATGATTCTATCCAACAACCCGATTCTACTGATACGAAATCCATGCACCAATGGGTTAGGTGCAACAATCTTGTTAGTTCTTGACTACTAAACTTAGTCTCCACGGAGATTCGTAGTAATGTTCTTTATGTTAACTTGGCAAGAAAAATATTGGTCGATCTTGAGGAGATTTTCTCTCAAACTAATGCTCCTAAGATCTACAAATTGATACAAGCAATTGCGTTATTAAAATAAGATAATACGTCAGTTTTGGCGTACTTCACCAAGCTAAAGTCGTTATGGGATGAACTAATTTTTTCCCATGCACTTCAACCTTGTATTTGCGGTACCGGGAAGGCTATTTCTATAAGGCCCCAACAAGATCGATCTATGAAGTTCGTAGAAGGTCTCCGTGACCTCTTTGGTGCATTACGCAGCCAAATTCTCCTAATAGAACCTCTTCCCAATGCTACTAAGATGTACTCCCTTATTAGGCAAGAGGAAAAACAACATGAAATACATTATCTTGCATCTCCTCTTCCAGAAGTTGTAGCTCTTACTTTATACAATATAGATGTGTCTCATCATTCCCAACTACTGGAGGCAACCGTCAATCTGACAAACCTAGATATACATAGATTTTTCTAATGCATGTCAAATCCCAAACTCAGAAACTGTTGAAACTATTCTTTGCTATGGTTAAAACTCAGTTTCAATCTAATATATCTTTTATTTCTTCTTGTAATGGGGGGGGGGGGGGTGGATTTTTTTCTCAAATCCAAATAGTTCAATCGGACAATGGATCCGAATTTAATTATATCAAAAGAAAAGCTCTAACTCTTTTTGAACAATGACATCATTCACCAAAGGAGTTATGTTGGTACTCCGCAATAGAACGGCGTTGTAGAACGCAAACACCGCCATATCCTGGAGATGGCACGCGCTCTTCTTTTTCAAGCACATCTACCTTTATAATTCTGGGGTGAAAGCGTTCTAACAGCTGTCTATCTCATAAATAAAATACCTTCCTCTTTGCTCTCAGGGAAATCACCTCATGAATTATTATTTCATTCAACGCCCAATTATACTAACTTATGTACATTTGGTTGTCTCTGCTTTGCCCGCAATGCTAATATACAACATAAATTCGATCGGTGTTCCAAACCCAGTATTTTTTTGGGATACCCTTATGCCCAAAAAGGATATCGCATATTTGATATTGATTCCAAAACTATTTATACGTCTCGTGACATTAATTTCCATGAAAGCATTTTTCTATTTTCTACTATGATAAAGCATGATAGCATTGCTCCTCTCCTTGTCACTCCATTGCCAATTAAAAATACAGGTACTTTTGAGTTTTCGCTTGCCGATACTGCTCCTTTGAATGAAGTATCTCCTATCACTTTTAATGAAGTACCTCCTATCACAACTTCTATATCTCCACAGCATGACACACCTCCCATTGAGTCTACAAATGATGATAGTTCGTTACCCATACCCATTTGCAACACCAAACCAACCAGAAATCATCAACGCCCATAATACTTGAATGATTATGTATGTTCACTCATTACACATGGATGTTCTTCCTCGCCGTCGCTTTCTAAGTTGCCAAGTACGCCTTTCCATCTTCACAACTATATTAATACTTCAAAAAATTTAGCTCCGCATCGGAGTTTTCTCTCTCTCGTTTCATCTACAGATTACCCCCGTAATTTTTCCCAAGCTATTCAATTTTAGCATTGGAAGGATGCCATGTCCACCGAGATAGCGGCACTAGAGAAGAACAATACTTGGAGTCTTGTTCCTCTACCTACTCATAAAAAGCCGATCGCTTGCAAATAGGTTTACAAAACCAAATTCAATTCAGATGGTACGGTGGAACGCCATAAAGCAAGGTTAGTTGCTAAAGGTTAATCACAAATTGAAGGCCTTGATTATCACGATACATTTTCCCCTGTTGTTAAGCTTGTGACAGTTAGGGCCCTCATTTCTCTTACTGCCATTAAAAGATAGTCTCTTCACCAAATGGATGTTAATAGCACCTTCTTACAAGGAAATTTAGATGAAGAGGTGTATATGAAATTACCTCCAGGATTTACTCAAAAAGAGGAAACGCGGGTATGTTGCCTTTACAAGTCCATTTATAGATTAAAACAAGCATCTCACCAGTGGTTTGCCAAGTTTTCTTCAGTTCTTTTATTAGCAGGTTTCTCACAATCAAAAGCTGATTACTCCCTTTTCATTCTTCGTGAAGGTACTGCGGCTACTTATGTACTTATTTACGTTGATGACATTATCGTTTCTGGCAACGACAATTTTATAATTAATCGTGTCAAGCATTTCTTAGAATCCAAGTTTTTGATCAAAGACCTTGGTGAACTAATTTATTTTTTGGGAATTGAAGTAGCGCGTTCATCTAAAGGTATTTTTCTCTCACAGTAAAAGTATGCACTTGACATTATTAGTGATATGGGTTTTATTAGTGGTCAGATTTCTCCATTTCCTATAGAACAACACCTCCGTTGTCATCGGAAGATGGTACTTTGTTACCAAATCCCACTCCCTAGCGGCGCCTAGTGGAGTGCCTCATTTCTGACTATTACAAGGCCTGACATCAGCTATGCAGTTCATGCCTTGAGCGAATTTATGCATTCCCCATGAAGTACACATTTGGATGTTGCTTACCGTTTGGTACAATATTTAAAAGGTTATGTTGGCAAGGGTATCTTTTTCACTATTTCTAGCACGTCTTCTTTGCGCGGCTTTTGCGATTCTGATTGGGCTAGATGCCCTTGCACATGCCATTCTACAGCAGGCTATTGTGTTTTTTTAGGTTCAAACCTAATTTCTTGGCAGACAAAGAAGCAAAGTAATGTATCACGATCTTCTGCTGAAGCAGAATACAGATCTATGGCTACCTTAGCATGCAAAGTACAATGGCTACATTATCTCTTTAAAGATCTCAGGAACACTAATTCATCTCCTATTGCATTTTACTATGACAATCAAGCAGCTTTGCACATTGCCAACAATCCCGTCTTCCATGTACGCACCAAACACATTGAACTTGATTGTCATTTTGTTCGTGAGAAGATTCAATCCGGATTAATTCAGCCCCACTTTATTCCTTTTTCGACGCAACTTGCCGACATTCTCACTAAACCGTCAGGGAAAGATGTTTTTAACTCATTTCTTTCCAAGTTGGGCGTTATTCGCATACACATCCAACTTGAGAGGGGGTGTTAACGTTTTTGGCAATAGCAACTTACTATTGTTGTTGGAGGTATATCTAGATCTTTGTATTTTAGGTTAACATATATTTTAGATATTTATATTCAATGTAATTCCTTGTAAGAAAGATCTTCCCTAAACCTAAAGGCAAAGACTTTCCATATATTGTAATCTCTTTGGCTATATATAATATGGAGAAAATAACATTTTGATAGCGCAATGTAAAGCTATCCGATGGGAGAATACTGCAGCAGTTAGATCGATGCCGACATATTTTATCGACTGGCCTTGCAATTTTTTGATCGTCATTGCTAATGCCATACGGACCAAAAATTGTTGCCTTGTTATTAGAAACGACATTTCATAACTGGACGGGCTCATAGATATTCTTAGAATAAAAACCAACTCCCCCATGTGTTCGCTGGTTAAAATTTATGCCTCGATGATCCTGTGTGAGCATTGAAAAACTTTTAGGCGTGCCTCATTACAGAGTCCATCTTTGGGAGACAGATTCTTTAGCAGCATTATTGGGCATCCAACCTTCAGTTCCTGCTAAAATGGTGGTAGCCTGGGAGGATCGAGGGAGTTTTGATATTCTGTTAGATAGTGCACGCCTGCACCTTTTTCTTCTAGTTTGTCAGTTATGAGGAACACGATCGGTTCTCCGGGGAACATGTTCAAAGCTATAACATTTATAGCCTTGACGTCTTCATTACGCGCTGAGAGAATTGTTCGCTCAGTCAGGAATATATTATCCCTCGGGCATACCTTGTTTAAGCGAGGATAAATAGAAAAAATAAGATCTTCGACGCTTTGACAGTTTCAGATTGTTGATGGCAGTTGAATGATTTAAGTGGGATTGCTCCTTCCATGTGGGTACGAAAGAGTGTCATTTTCTTTTTTCCTTTCTCTTTCTCTTCGGGCACTCTGAGATAGTATAGCCTTTGGGGTTCTTTTGCTTAAAGTAGACTTAATTTTCTCTTTTTTTCTTCGTGCTTGTTGTGCTAATTCTCTATTCGTGCTTGTGTCATCTAAAGTAGACTCATTTTTATTTGTCTTAACCCGTGGATGTTGTGTTAATGTTGCATTTGAGCTCCTTCCATCAACAGGCCGTCTTTTTTCAATATCTCTTCATGCTCATTGCGAAAACTTAGCTTTGGAGATACCTTTGTCTAATATAGGCTCATTTTCTCTCTCTCTCTCTATCTCTCTCTTCGTGCACGTTGAGCTAATATTAGGTTCGAGCTCCTTCTGCCTATTACCAAGTTATTGTTTTTCTTATTCTTTTCACTTGTTATTCGAATACATTGCGTTTTCATTGGCATAATTGTTGTGTCATTTTTTTTCTCTCTTCATGCATGTTGAACTAATACTCGGTTCGAGTTCCCTCTGCCAATTACCAATTTATTGCTTTTCTTATTCTTTTCACTTATTATTTGAATACATTGTTTTTTTATCGGCATAATTGGTGTGTCATGGCTTGTCCCGACTTCGCTTGAATATCTACCTCGTTTTACATGTTTGTCAAGAGTAGGTAATTTATCATTAATAAAAAGAAGGAAAGGATTTTGGGTTACGAGGATATCATTTAACATTTTGCTAATAAAAACCATAGTAATTTAGAATAGACATTAAATAATACATGGAAAATGTGAAGGATATATGCACATATCTATATCTACTTAAGAACACATTTATAAACGACATATACCACTACTAATAACACACAAATATTTACTAAATGATGTACTCATCTCAGTCTGAATCAAAGTATAATTGAAAAAGAAGAGCGACTATTACATCTAAGATCAACTATTGTAATCCAATAAGACTAATCATAGTATGAGGCTAGCAAATTTAAGTAGATTGTGAAGCATAACAATATAGTAACTCCTATAATATAGATTATGAGTAACTCCCATAATATAAATTATGAGTAACTCCTAAAGTTGTTTCATGTTAAATTAAAATATAGCATACATCTTGCATAGGTAGCTTTTCATTTATTTTTCGACCTTGCTGCCCCGCTCCTTGTGCATTCAAAGGCATGAATCAAAAATGATGTGAATAAAGATCCAACATAAACAAATTACCTTTTCATTCAAAAGAATGGGGATACCATTTAAAATTTTGCTAGAAAAAATATAGTAATCTATTAATAACGGATATCATCTAAATAATAAAACTAATTAAAAGTGTAATTATATGCCACGAAACCCAATTTCTCTACCATTAGAACCAACTATAGAGTAATCTTAAATATTATCCTAGATATGAGTAACTCTATTACCTCATTCAAAGTGACATTAAAGTCAGAAATAGGGGGGTAAGATTGTTCGACCTCCATGATACAAATATTCAATCACAACCAGGATATGAACCTTTACCCACATGTATTCAAATTCCCCAAGAAAAAATTAGGCCCAGCCAAACAAATCTATAAAATAAAATACCAAATTTATCCAATTACTAAAAAATTAGGCTCAACCCAGCAACAGAACCTAAAATTAAACTTAGCCAAACACAATCAAACAAAAACATCAATATGATCGAATAAAAAGTATATAAAATTACTTCTTGACTTACTTGCAAGTGTAAGAGAAAACCTTTGAAATCAACAATAAGATCGATTTAAAATCTCAATCGGTGATGAAACTAAACGATTGCTTGAATCTCAAATGTTGAAAGATGATTTAATGAAATTGAGATCTGACCTTTGATTTATTGAGATCAGAAACCCTTCATCGTAGTACAACTCCTTCTTAATACTCTCTTCATTAATAAGGGTTGGTTAAGATACTGCAAATCGAATGTCAAAACCCCAAACTTCAAATCAAAGTAGGTGAACATAAAGGTTTATTTAGAGAGAGAGATAGACAGTCCACAGAATTGTAAAGCGCAGAGAAACAGAGAGTGTTGGTTTTGTTCTAAGATTTTTTTTTTAGAAAAAGTGTCGGGGGAGAAGAAGAGAAGTTTCTAATCATAATTTTTTAATTTTTTTTTACTTTTGAACTTAAAACTTGAACTTCTAAAACTGCTCATCCATGTGCAATTCTCGAGGCATCCTAAGAAAATTATAACCCTTCTTTGTTTCTAGACATAAGGCAGACTTGTCCAAAACGACAAAAATACTGCCCCGATATAATAAATAGATTGCGAAATTATTTTATTTAAATAGAAATATATCGAGCTTTATCACAATAACTTTAAACCTGACAACTGCTTCAAATTTGACATTAGGACTTATTGCTCACTTAATTTTTAACCATAATTGAGAAAAATAATTGTAATGGCGTAATTCCGTTAGCTCGAAATGACTCGAAATTAGCTCTTACACCAATATACATGTGACGAAAACTAATGTAAAGCAAGAAATAGCACAGGTGATTTAGCGTAGAAAACTTTTGAATAGATAAAAAAAATTACGACTTCGAGTTGAGGGTTTTAGTAACAGTAACTTTTATTGTTTGAGGCTGATATCTTATTACAAGTAATCTCTCGAACTGGAAATACTTGATCTTGTAAATAAAAAGTGTTTCTTTATGGTTTTTTTTTCTTGTCTTTGTCTCTTTTAAAACTTTTTCTTTATATAAGCCTTACCCGCAGTTCGTTATCGTACTGAAGGACGTTCTCCGAATAATGAGGTAAGTTGTGGTTGACTGAATAACTATTTAGTTTATACGAGACATTTGTCTTTGACTTGTTCATGTTCTTCTGTTGTGCTCGATCCACGTTCTTCATCAGTTCGTGGAATAGGTGTCAATGCTGACTGTTTATATTATGTGTAAAATATGTAAGCCTGATATGGAGGTAAATCGAATTAGGTTAGCTCGAGGGATAGGTCCTTATAATCCCCCCCCCCCTCACAACTAAAGGTACGAGTGGCTTTGGTTGAGAAAGATCTTGTGTATTTACGGTGTTGGAAGTTGAAAAGAAATGATGTACATATATAATGTTGATTTGATTGGTGTGGAAATGGGTATTTGTTTTTTATAGAGGGTACATTGAATGACGATGGAAAGTATTGATGTAATGGATGCTGGGGGTTCTGAGAGTGGTTCTATTTTGAATAATAACTACTCTGGAAATGTACCTGTACATTAAATACGAGGGTTATATAAATAGTACCTGTACTGTAGATTATGGCAAAGTACGCTGTTATTGGAAAATCCTATAGAATTCTTGAGTGATAATGGTGAAGACCCAGAGAATAGTTTATGAAGAGAAAGTTATTGTTGAAATACTAGATTATAAGGTAGGACTCCATTTCGTCTCAATCAACTCTTTGTTGATAGGGTTTTCGGAGGAGGAGGCAATGGTGGTAGAGTGGGGAGACGAAGATTGAAAGTCTGCCCTTACACAATCATTATTTCTTGGTGCTAAGAAGGCCTTCTGTTTGAAGAGTTGGCTCAAGTACTGACGTCCTTGCTTCCATAATTTCTATTTGAAGCTCGGCTTCATGTCTAAACTTTAATCAAACTTGACGAAAGGAGGATGTTATGTGATTTCCAAGTCCAACTTTGCTTCAGAAGATTCTCGGAGTGAAACATCACTGAAAACTGATATGATTTTGAGAATGAACTGAAGGATTTGTTATCTCTAGAGTACCTAAAAGACTTGTAAAGAACCTGAAATTCTTGTTATCTGTAAAGTACCTTTAATTGATATTTAAGCTTAATAAAAATGTTTTTTCAAACTCTGTGTTGATAGATAAAATTAGCTCTTGTGATTAAAATCGAGCTTTAAGAAATATAGATATGATGATTTGAAGATGAAATGTAATATTGGAGATCGAATTTGAAAGTATCTTTTTAGCAATCGAGCTATAAAAAAAGGTATCTGTGAAATAGAAGACGTGTAAAAATCTATTTTGAATTGAATAACTTAGAATTATGGGGAGAGAATATTATAGAAGATAAAAAATCAGCTAGAATTAGAAATTCGAGCTCAGGGAGATATCTCTAGAAATATTGTATTGAGGGGCAAATAAGTTCGAAATGAGATAAGATAAATTCAAAGAGGTCGATGTAGATAGATAGGTTCAAATAACTTTCTTATCAGGATCTTAGGGTTTCCTATTATAAAAAAACTTAATATATATATGGAACGTAGGGGATTTGAAGTGATCTAGAAAATTACATAAATATGGGGAAATGTGATTTAAAGAGGAGGAATAAAGAAAATATGGTGAGGACTCAATCTGTGAGAGTTCATCAAGCTACTAAAGGGCGATTGGCGATAAAGATAACAAAAGTTTGAAAGAGGATTTTTGGGTTGCTAGATTATGATTCTAACTTGCCAGAGTCCGAATATCAGTTTGAAGGTTTAAATTTGAGGGCTAAGGAACTTGAGTCAGGTCGCCGAGGAGCTATTTCATGATGTAATTCTGGAACCTTCAGCTCGAAAAGAGGTTGTGAGGCATATTGCTAAGGAAGAGAACGAGAAGGAAGATATGAGGATTGCTGGAAGCAAACTGATTAAGTTTGGCTCCCCATGACATCTAGAATATTTTATGTGTAATTATATGTGAGGGAATGGATTGTATAAGGTGGAATAACTGTCATGAAAATGTTGTTAGAATGTTATTTTGAATTTGTCCTCTTTTGATGCAAATGTTGTTTGTGACTGTTGTGAATAAGAAATTTTGAATTTGAAATGGGAGAGCTTTGTAAATGACGTCAGCAGTTTATAAATAGTAGAAGCAAGAATAGAAGAAAGCAGGTAGCTTTGATTTTTGTCCCTTGCGCAATTATAGGGAAAGTTTGATTGTGTGTAAGTATTGAGTCATCATGAGTGTGGGGAGGTTAGAGGGAGATTAAGGTAGGAAAGATAAGAATATATTAAAATATAGGGCAGGGGTAATAATGGGAAGGTATTTTTCACCAAAAATGTATAAAACGTCTGACATTAATTATGGAAGGGATGCCTCAGTTCCAAAATTGAGAGTGGCTCGTACAAGGCCCAATAACTGCCAGTAGTTAGAGAGATAAACTATAAATAATACTTCATCTTCCTCATTCAAACGTTTATCAACTTCTAAAAAATTAAAGAACAGTGCAATAGGAAAGAAAAAAAATAGTAGAGACTCACCTGAGAGATTAAACAAGAGTGATTAACAATCAAGGCGTGAGAAAGTTGTAGAGACAGAGTCATAGCGGTGGTTGTATAGTAGCGTTGTAAAGGAAGGATTTGGCGCTGCTTCAGATTTATTTTTAGACGTTGAAGGTCCGTAGATGATGTGTGTTTAAAAGATTTTTGTGGTTTTCAAATTTTGAAAAATTGTTATTTATAGTAAGCTATAAAAATCTTCTTGATATATGTCTAAAAAGGAGATACGAATGATATACGTATATATATGATGTATGTGTAAAAGATAATAATATAATACCTGGTCCTGTATGTAGGCCGAGCGTGAAATATATCTGTGTAGAATGAGCCATCATCCTTAGACTTATAGTTGAGATGGAGACTTTACCTGTTATGGAGGCATCGACCTCTAGTCATTCGGCTAAGTTAAAGAATGTAGAATCTGACAGGGAGTACAAAGTAGTAGTTGCTCAATTTCCAGATTTCCCTGGACAATTGGTATCATACCCTCCGAACTCTGATGTATTTAGAGAGTTATGAAATCTAAGGCTCTTATAGGAGGAATATGGGGAAACTTTGTAGAATATACTGGTAGGCAGCTTAGAAGTTGTATTGTAGAATCAGAGGAGGAGTATTTCTTTTTATTGTCTGATTTAGAGAAGAAGAAATCGGATATAATTGATCTCCCTGGATTATTATGATGGAAATGCCCAGGGTGACCTGGAAGAGGGATTTTTGTGTTACCTATCTCAGTTGAAGTACGGGGTTGAGTTTTCCCTTTAACAATCTTGTGAAAGGGACAATGAATACCATATAGGCATGTCCTACCCAGTTGAGCAAAAACATGTGGGAGGTGATCAATATCTGTGACAGTTTGAATAAGTTGTGGGAGGAGAATGAGGCGGAGAGGAGAATATCTCCTGAAGCTATTTTACAATTTTATAGTGTAAAAAATTATTCTACAAGTGGAGGGGCATAATTATTTGTGAGCTCGACTCAACCTCTTTTCTTCGATATTAATTTAGCATGTCGAATGCGGAATGATAATGTAATTTGGGTGAAAAGTGATTGCCTTCAGAGAGAATATGAAGAACCCATGAAACTTCTGTATAGAACTGCGAAGAAAAGTAAATAGCGTATAATATCATACTACTGTAATTGAATGTTGTTCTACTGTTGATAATGTATTGTGTTTGGTTTATAGGTCTACAGTCAAAAGTGAAGAATAATGAGTCCATGTTAGATATTATTGCTCAGGAAGGGGACGAGCTCGAGGCAGTGCTGAAAGACCTCGGTATTAATAGATATAAATAAGCTAACAGCAGGTCTGAGAAGGTTCAAAAGTCTCAAGCAACGAAACTAATAACGGGGGTTGGAGCTGGTAAGAAAATAGGGGTTGACAGAGATAAGCAAGTTATTTTATCGAAGGCCATTGCGTTAGATTTTGTGGATATTCCGAAATCTACTACTTCGAGCAAGTTAGTTCATAAGTTTCTGAAGAAGAGGAATTTGAAGCGTGGCTCGACCTCTGGAACCACGGGGAGTGGTGAGCTCGGGGGGGGGGGGTACGAAAAAGAGGAGGGTAGATCCTCCTTATGAATTGATTAGGATGAAGGTTGCCGAGAATCGACCTGGTGAGGAAGACGAGCTAAGAGTTATAGAGGATAGGGCGAGACTTGCAGCTCGTAAGGGTGCGGAGGAGATGAGCAAAGTGAAAGTTTTAATGATTTGTATGTTTCTGAATTCTGTATTGTGATTCGAACTAAAATTATGTTTGATTTGTTTTTTGTAGGCTGCTCATTTGATGAAGGGGATCTGCCTCGGGATAGAGGAGAAAAAAGCTGAGTTCGAGAATGGGAAGGTAGAGGTCGAGAAGAAGGTAGCTTGATTAAAGTCTGATTTGGTTCGGGAGGGGAAACGATTAGATTCTGGGAAGGCTACATAGGAGGTGTATATTAGTGAACTGATAGATAAAGTACAGAAGAACCTGGATGAGGTGGTAGTTCAGCGCGATAGACTTGGGCACCAACTCCTCAAAGTGGGATACTCTAAAGCTAAGGTTACAGCTATTATGGAGGTTACTTATATTGAAGGGGACCAGGTGGAAGATGATGTGGCTAGAGTGGTAGGAGGGTTGGATGGTGTCTTTTCCCAAACTGAGCTAGATAACCAAGGTGATAATAATTAGAATCCATAGAATAAGAATGAGAAGGTAGATTAAAATTGCTGACTTTATGGCTATATGATTATGTGGGGTTTGAGAACTGTACTTAAACAGAACATTTTTTTGCAGGATAAATTTTTGTAGGCTAAGAGATGTTTGTAAAAATTATTTATAGGAAGTTAAGGATATGCATCTCAGAATTGAGGAGTTATAGAATGAGCTTGCTAAGGAGAAGGACGCCCCAGCGTCTCTGTTGTCTTCGCAAGTGGAGCTACAGGTTAGAGAATAACAAAAAATATTTGACTTGCATGCTACATTACTTTAGAGCTACAAAGTAAAAATTATAGTATATTGATAGACCAAAAACATGTTAACAGTTCAGGGGAAATGGTAATCAAATGTGTCCAGATAATACCAAAATGTTGAAAAAGTTAGAACATAGAAAGTGTGTACCTTGAAATTGGATGTACATCTTATTATCATCGAACTGGGATCATACTTCGACATTAAGTTTAGAAGCAGTTTCACAATAATAGATATCAAAAAATAAAAATTTGTTAGAAATAAGATTCTTGTATCATGATTGAATGTATTGGTTGAGTGTTCTTGAATCGAACTTGATGTATTATTTCTATGATGTAGATCATACTGAAGTAACCTCATTTAAATGAACAAGAGACACTCTAATATAATCAAGAGTTTACAGCGGAGTTTGATAGGATGAAAGAGGTAACTGAAGATAGGGAGGATCAACATGTCAAGGTACATTTTAAGTTTATCGAGGCAACTCGAACTGTTGATGACCTAACTCAGAAAATCGAGGGGAAGATGATAAAATTAAAAGATGGCAAAAGGAGCTCATAGAGGCAAAGGTAGAAATAGCAAAGCTCAAAAGCCAGAATGATGCGCTGATGGTAAAGAGTAAGGAGGCAGACATGGCTCGATAGCGTATTTAGTCATTTGAAATGATAGAGGAAGAGTTATACAGATTTGTGGCCAGTCTGAAGGGCCAAATGATCAGCAAAACGAACGAGCAAGAACACACTCGATCTTATCTAGTAAGTTCCAAAAGTGAACTAGAGCGATTGAAGAGTAAACTGATTGAGAAAGATAACGAGCTAAAGAGTGCTCGAGATGACTTATCAAAATCTGAAATAGCGGTTAAGCAGTTGAGTTAGGCTTTACCCACAGAAAGATATAGATTTCCGGCTGGTGAAAGACGATGTGATAAATTGAATGAGAGGGTGGCTCAATGGATGGCAGATTTGGGTACAACCAATTTGTGCGTCAAAAAGGCCAAGACTGGAGAGCGCTCGAGGAAGAATAAAGGTGATGTCAGGGTCTCCATTGTAAATGGGATGTTGTTAGCCTATCAGCTCAAACTAGAGAGCTTGAGGGAAGTGTAGCTCACACTCAAGCTCACGTACAAAGAGAAAATGGCGCATAAAGGAGTGTCATGGTAAGTTGGATGCTGCTCATAGCATGGAGCGAGAGTTAGAGCGGGTGATCAGGGGTAAGGATCAATTGATAAGGAAAAAAGATGAAATACAAAAGAAGTTTCTTGCTGGGGGAAGTGTAGGTAAAGACAGGGAGCTTAAGGAACTTTGTGCTCAGGTGGCAAAATTGAGGATGATGAACCATGCTGAGTCAGATAAAGTAGCGGAGAAGGCGAGGGAGCATAATAATCTTATGTCCAGTGCAGATAGTCGCATGGAATGGTAAGACGCACGGTGCAAAAAGTTTGAGAACATCATCAGAAAGTAAGAGAGAATTTTTCCAAGGCAGTTATGCCTGAGGTAACGCGCTCACAAATGTTAATGGTTATTATTACCTATTTTGTAGAAGAAGTGAGAAGGCTTGAGTTTGAGAGGGATACCTTGCACGACTATTTTTCGGAAAGAGGATGTATCTGTAGAGCCGATGTAGATTGAGGATACTTTATGAATGCCATGGAAATAGAATTAGGTTCTCGACCTGCTGAATTGGTAGAGTAAGATAGGATTACTGTAGCTGTTTGAGCTTGAGATTTTATGGCTGATCGCCCTCCTGTTGTAGGGGAAAGTGTAACTGACCTCCCATCAGCAGAGAAGAATCCTTAAAAGTGGCTTGTAGATGTAACCTATAAAAGTATTTTTCGCAGACATATAGAGAGATAAAAGCTAGTTTTACCTTTGTTTTATCATATATTTGGTAGAGTTTTTTGGTTGAAAACTAGTATTACCTTCATTTTAATCGCAGAGTTTGTATAGATGGGTGATTGAAAGCTAGTTTTACTTTTGCTTTAATCGGTATAGAGTTTGATTGAATACTAGTTTAACTTTGCTTTAATCGACATAGAGTTTGATTGAAAGCTAGTTTTACCTTTGCTCTAATCGGTATAGAGTTCGATTGAAAGCTAGTTTTAACTTTGTTTTAATCGGTATAGAGGTCGATTAAAAGCTAGTATTACATTTGCTTTAGAAATATGGGGAAAAAACTTAGAAGTTTTCATTAAATTGAATCGAATGTACACTGTATGGAGATGGAATCTCACTTTTGGAATGGAAAGAACGAGAATTTTTAAGTGGAAAAGTGAGGGACTTAACGATAGTACCATTTCAGCCGCCTAGTGCTCAATGGATTTGGGATTTGAACTCCTTGCTCTGTCATGAGATAATATGATCCCAGACCAGTTTGACCAATGATGTGGAATGAACCTTCCCAATTTTCAGCCAGTTTCCCGGTTTGTGCCTCTTTTCTGTGTTGAGGGATTTCTCTGAGGACGAGATCGTCAATTTATAATGTACAGCTTCAAACTCTTCTATTACACGAGTTGGTCAGCATATGGTGATATCGACCTAGGTTGGCAATAGCGTGTTCCCTAGTTTCATCAATGAAATCCATATTGCAAGCCAATTTAAACTCATTTTCTTCGTCGGTAAGCTCGTGATCTTTGACTGGATGGTGTTATTCTGTTGGAATGACGGCTTATGTGCCATAGGCGAGGAGGAATGGGGTACAGCTGATTGATTGACGTGGAGTGGTATAATATGCCCATAAGACATGAGGAAGCTCTCGAATCCAATTTCTTTTTTTCTGTGCTTGAAGCCTTTTCTTGAGTCCATCCACGATGGTTTTGTTGGTGATTTTAGCTTGGCCATTGCTTTAAGAGTAGTAGGGATTTGATGGTAAGTGGATGATGTTGTGTTTGTTGAGGAAGGCTATGATTTTTTCACCAACGAACTGTGGCCCATTATCGATCCAAATTAGGTAGGGGCATACAAACCGTATGATGATGTATTTCCAGATAAAAGAGATGACATTTTCATCTCTAGTTTGACAGAGTGGAACTACTTCCACCCATTTTGTAAAATAATCTGTTGCTACGAGTAGGTGTCGTCGTTTACCTGGAGTATTTGAAAATTTTCGGACGAGATCAAGCGCCCACTGCTTGATTGGCCAGAACACCTTGCTTGCATGTAGTTCGAACGCAAGGGCACAAATCATGTGTCCATATCGTTGACATATGTCGTATTTGCGTGAGTGCTCTTCTGCTTGCTTGCGCATGCCTGACCAGAATACTCCTTGTATAATTGCTCGGTTAGCGAGTGATCTACCTATGGTATAAGAGCCCAAGTCCCTTCAAAAAAATCTCTGAGCATTCCGTCTGCTTTCTTCCTGGAGAAGTACTTGAGGTAAGGCCCAGTGACTGAATGACGATATAAAAAACTATTTTAAACTATGTAGCGCTTTGAGTACTCGATCAACTGTCGGTGCTCTTTCGGATCTGTTGGAAGGTCCCCTTTGCATTTGTTATTAAGGCCAAGATAGGCAATAAAGGGCTTTCGCCAATCGTCGTCCTCCTCTTCATCGCCCCCAGTATTGATCATGCATATAGAATGGCGATCAATACTAGGGGTTGATATCACTTCAATCTGCAGATATTTGGCTTCTGTACCTAAGACCTCAGCTAGATAAGCCAAGGAATTGGTGTGTCTGTTTTTACCTCGAGGTAGATAGTCGAGACTTGCTTTCGCAAATCTGTTTATTCTATTAGCAACGAGGGATGCATACTCGATCATCTTACTATTCTTCTTGTATTGTTCAGAGTAATAGTGGACGATGAGTAAAGAATCTGTGTAGATTGAGAGCTCTGGGATGCTGAGCTCGAGTGCGATATCGAGTCCATGAATTAGAGCTTCGTATTATGTAACGTTGTTGGAGGCTTTAAACTCCAAACATATTGATTTTTTGATTCTGTCGTTAGAAGGGGTAATCAATACGATCCTAATTCCTGACCTGCAGCTACCCTGCGGTCTTGCTGAACCATCTATAAGCAGTCTCCACATTTTCCTCGTAACCCATTCAGCTCGCTCGTCAAATGCTTTTGTGGGTGGATCTTCTGTAATTTCTTCTGTAAGGTTAGGATCGTGTTTCTCCCAATCGGGATCTTCTATTGGAAAATATGAGAGAAAATCGGCAACGGCCTGACCCTTCTCTGAATGTCTTTGTTCGAACTTGATATCATGTTCTCCCAAATTGACTGACCATTGTTGCACTCTTATGAATTTTTCCTTTTTGGACAAAACTTCCTGAAGTGGGTAGTTTGTCATGACTTTGACTGAATGAGCTTGGAAGTAGTACTTAAGTTTTTGTGAAGTATAAATAAGAGTTAGAAAGAGTCTCTTAATTTTAGAATACCTCGTTTCCGTGGGAGTGAAGGTGAGAGTTTTACTGATAAAATAGACATGCCTTTCGATCTTTCCCTTAAGTCAAATGAGAACCGAGCTGATAGAAGTATCCATTACTGCCAGGTAGATGATCAGTTCTTTATTATCTACCGGGGTGCTCATGATGGGTGACTTCCCCAAATAAGCTTTTAGTTCCTTAAAAGTTGCCTTCCATTATGATGTCCATTAAATCTTTGTATTGGGTTATACTTATTTCCTTATTTGGTATAATCGTAGAGTAGTAGGAATAGCCAACGACAACGATATGAAGATTTAGAAACTAATCGATTGATAGCGGCAATCTTGCCGACGAGTTTTTATACGTCATTCGTCGTCTATGGAGATGGCATGTTGATGAGAGCTCGAATTTGATCTGGATCGGCCTCAATCCCCTTCTTGCTGATGAGATGGCTAAGAAATTGGCCTAAATGTACTCTGAATTGATACTTATCAGGATTGAGTCGCATCCTGTAAGATTGTAGAATGTTGAATATTGTGGTTAAATCTGTGAATTAGTTGTTTAATTGTATGCTCTTGCACAAGAGATCATCGATGTATACTTCAACGATTTTCTCGAGATGTGCTTTGAACATAGTCGTCATTAACCATTGATAAGTTACACATGCGTTCTTGAGTCTGAAGGGCGTGACTTTGTAGCAGTAAAGTCCTCTTTCAGTGATAAATGTAATCTTTTCTTGATCTTCTTCTAAGAGAGGAATCTGATTATATCCAGAAGCAGCATCCATCATAGATAGGAGTTCGTGACCTGCCGTGGAATCAAGAATTTGGTGGATGATGGGAAGAGGGAAACTATCCTTTAGAGTATGTTTGTTTAGATCGGTAAAATTTACACAAACTCGGACCTTTCCATTCTTCTTTAGAATAACGACGTTATTGGATATTCAATCTGGATACTTGGCTTCTCGAATGAATCCCACTTTGATTAATTTCTCGATCTCAATGTTGACTTCATTTCGAAGACGAGGTCAAAGGCATCGTTGTTTCTATTTGACCGACGTGGCATTGATGTTGATGGCCAATTTGTGGCATGCCTTGGTTGGATCGACCCTATGCATCTCTTTGAAAGTCTACGCAAAGATGTCTCGATTCATTCGTAAGAATTAAGAGTATCCTTATCGTGCTAGACCAACTTAGTACCGATGAAAATACCCCTGCTGAGTCCATTAATGTCGATGTATTATGTAGGTTCTTCGGTGGAAGGTTGATCATCGATGTGACCAGCTTTCTGTAATTGTTATATAACGTATCTATCTAAGGTATCTAGAATGGCAAAGATGGTATTCTTACAAGCTCGAGAGAGCCTTTGACTGACTTTGATTTCATGGATACCATCATTGTGTTTGAAGCTGAGTGCCTGATGATAAGTGGAAGCGATTGTATCCATGTTGTGAATCTAGCAGCGGCCCAAAATCTTGAGATAATGGAATTTGGCGTTGATGACGTAAAAGACGACGTCGATTGTGGTTGGTCCAGCAGTGATAGGAAAGATGATCTCTTGCCTACTCGTTCTTCTTTAGAACTATTAAACCCACTGATATAAGTGTCGCTCATAATAACTTAACAGGTCAATCTCATCTGGTCGATTGTGCTCTGAAAGAGAATCTCGATACCGCTTCCAATATCGATCGTCATTGTATGCATGACAAACTTCTTCATTTTGGGCATTATGACTAATGCATCATGAGGTAAAAAATTTACATAACTAATGTCGCAATCTTCAAATGAGATCCCAATCTGGCGATTGCTCGACTCAGGTAGAAGTTTGGCCTCTTTATCTTGAGGTGTGAGGCCATAACATTCTGATAGTCTCATGTTTTGAATATGCAAGAGTTGTTGATCTGATGAATCTCGATCATGTTGATGTGGAACATGTGCTAGAGATGTTTCTCCTCAGCTTAATCTTCGACCTAGACTACCTCAAGTTGCATCTTATAACTGGCATCCTTGTAAGATTCTAGGTCGATAATGTATTCGTACATCCGCCCTTCTTTGAAAATGAATTCCAGCAACCTCTGTAAAGCGTAGCAGTTGTCAGTAGCATAATGATTTACCTTGTGATGCATGCAGTACGGGCGGCTTTCGATTGGTTTCAATGGTTGAGATGGACGGTATAGCTTATCCTTTGATAGAATTTGAAAAATTATAGAGATTCGAACATTCAACTTAGGGAAGACCGGCTTAGGTAATGCACCGCCTTTTTGAGGGTTTGCTAGTATTGCCCTTAGAATGCTTTTGGTCACCCTGCTCCTCCTTCGGTTCAATATTTTGTTCTGTAGGTAGACCTTTGGTGGTTAGGACAAATTTAGTAGATTTATGCCTTACGGACATCATCCTTTCTAAGTCGACATACCCATTGACCATGGTCATCATATCCTCAAAGGTCGCAGGTTTTTGAGGAAGATGTGTTCTTTGGCCTTGCAGTCGAGTTGGAGCGTGTTGGTGAAAGCAGTAACAACTATTTTCTGATCAAGATTATATACTTTTCGCGGGAGCTCCAAAAACTTTTTGGCGAACTCCTCAAGCTTCTCTCCTTGTGTTGTTTAAGAAAATAAGGTAATATAAATTCTCCTCCTTATCTTTGTTGTGAGCATATATCTTGATGAATTATTTTTATAGCCGATCGAATGTGAGGATGGAATCTTTAGGTAGAGAGTGGAACCACCGGACCAGTTCTTCCTATAGACTTATTGCGAACAGATGACAGAGAATGTGGTTGAGATTGGAGTACAATCCCAGTGAATCGTGGTATTGTTAAATGTGCTCCTTTAGATCGGTGCCCTTGTATTTACGTATCTTTGGAGTATAGAAACCTTTCGGTACTTCCATCGAATAACTCTTTGGCAATCAGACTACTTTGCAATTTGGTAATGTTGTCTTTATGGCCTAGAGTCTGAGCTTCAATCAACTCCTTGATACGTTGATACATATGCTCTTGTGTGACGTATTGACATGTGGCCTGAGTGGCTTGGCGAAGTGGTTAAGGATTATGAGTGTCGGAGCCCTCACTCAAGCGATCACGTGCTAGAATTTGAGGTTAAGGTTGATGTTCTTCCTCTTGACATTTGGTAAGTCAGAGACCTCTGCTGATATCAGGTTAAACTTCACCTCCTAAATGAATGGAAGGTTGAGATTCGTACTGGAAATTTCTGGAAATGGCTTTGTTGGTGGCTTCTCAAGGTCTTAATCTTTATCGCGCAGAAACCCGGGAGGTCTCTTGAATCTAATCACAATCTTTAGTTTAGGGAGCCTGTTAAGTATCTTGCAGAGCCTGTAACGCAGTCTGTATGGTTGTTATCTGGTCTTCATGTCATTTGAACGCTGTCAAGCGAGCTTGTCCCTCAGCTTCGAGCTCCTTCTCTCGGAGCTCTCGGTCAAAAGTTAACTGACGTTCGAGCTCATTACGTTTCTCTATTTTGGCATAAAGATTCGCCCGTAGTTCTGTAAGCTGTTTCAGATCAACTAAAAGATTAAGCTATATTCTAGTTGTTGGTCGTCTGGAAGTGACCCTGATTGGAGATTGATAGTAAAATGAATGTATGCCTTAGGATATCGTGGAAATGTCTTCTTTCCCACAGACGGTGCCAAATATAATGGCCTAATTCTGTTAGCTCGAAATGGCTCGAAATTAGCTCTTACACTAATATACCTGTGACAAAAACTAATGTAAAGCAAGAAATGACACAGGTGATTTAGCGTGGAAAACCTCTGAATAGGTAAAAAACCATGACATCAAGTTGAAGGTTTTAGCAACAGTAACTTTTATTGCTTGAGGTTGATATCTTATTACAAGTGATCTCTCGAACTGAAAATACTTGATCTTGTAAATAAGAAGTTTTTCTTTGTGGTCTTTTTTTCTTGTCCCTGTCTCTTTTGGAAATTTTTATTTATATAGGCCTTACCTGCAGCTCGTTATCGTGCTGAAGCACGTTCTCCGAATAATGAGGTAAGTGGTGGTTTACTGAATAACTGTTTTGTTCGTGGGAGACAGGTGTCTTTGACTTATTCATGTTCTTCTGTTGTGCTCGATCCACGTTCTTCATTAGTTCGTGGGATATGTGTCAATGTTAACTGTTTATATCACATGTGAAATGCGTGAGCCTAATATGGAGGTAGATCGAATTGGGTTAGCTCGAGGGATAGGTCCCTATAGTGATCTTCAAGATTTGATGACTAATCGAATAATGGAATAGACTTTGGATTTTTTTATGTTATATTTCCCAAATGTATTAAGATAAAATTATTCTTTTCAGAGTAGTATTAGACCAAGACTCATTAATAGTTCATTTTTTTCCATTTATGTATGATTTCCTTTTACATTAATATTTATTATGTTGTGTTTAAATCTACACTCGATCATCTCTTAAGAGTTTCTTCCAATTAAATTCATGGTTGCAAAATATGTCTCCATCAAATGCTAAGTTTGTCTAAATATCAATAATAGTTGATTTTCATCTTTTTATATATTTATCTATATATCTTATGTTGGTTTAGTTTTTCCTCAGGTGACTTTCCAGACGAAATACCCTCGAAAATCTTATTGCTTGAACTGCATGTATTGTCATACAAGCTATTAAAAGACAGGTAAATCATATATTACTTTATTTTATTAATTTTTGTACAATTATTTGGACAATTTCTTAGATTATTTGCAATTGCGATAGTTTTAGCGCCGAATGTGTGTTAATGGATAGTTATGTTGCGCTGAAGGCGTGTCGACGTTGTTCACCGTGGCGAGCCACAGGTAGTACTAGTCTATATTACATCATGAGGCAGTATTTTATCTAAGGACAAAGAGAGGCTAGGATGGAGTTTTAAGGCCTCGAGATCGATGAGTTTTGTGAAAGAGGGCAATCATCCTTAACTGTTTTTTTTTTCTCTCTCCAACTCACGTATCTCTAAACCAAAACCTGCGTATCTCTCCCTCATCTAAGTCTCCATTGATTCCTCTCAGGAACTTAAATTTACTCTCTTCATCAACGTCTTTGAGGTACACACATACACACACACTCTCTCTCTTTCTCTCTCTCTCTCTCTCTCAACCATCTCACCATTTAGGTCAAGGAAGTTTCCAGAAACAACAACGACGCCTCCATCATCAAAGAATGTGACCAATGACTCCTTCAAGCTCTCGACCTCCATTAAAGCTCTCACCAGCAGCTTCATCAAACTCGATGAGCCCTTCGACATCTACATCAAGCAAAGCTAAGGAGAATGTCACTGTTATAGTTCAATTTCGCCTTTCAAGTACACTTAAACAACACATTTGAGTGATATAGTTGTTGTTGTTGAAATTGGGGTTTTGATTTAGTTTGGTGTTTAATTGAGTAGTGATCGAGATATAAACAAGGGAAATGAGATAGCATGGTATGCGGATGAAGATTGCATTGTGAGGAACGAGTTCAATTCGTCGACCGTGTACGCATTCGGTTAGTACTAATTTAATTTGTAGATTTCATGTTCTTAGTGTAATGTCAGTAGATTTCATGTTCTCTCTCATTCTTTCTCTCCCTCTCTCTCTCTCTCATCGTATAGTCATTGTCAAGGTAAATAACCTCTTATTTAGTTTACTTATGGGTTTGATTAGTTATAATTTCATGTTCAATTAGTGATTGCTTTTGAATTATTGGATCCATAAATCAATCTCTAATACAACATTTGATTGGTATAAATCAATTATTGGGGACAATCCTAGCATATCCAACAAATTAGGTATTAAACCCATCTCAAATACGTACCATCTTTCTGAAGTTGTGAAATAGGTTTGGTCCTGTTATCCCTTACTGGCTTGACATCCTTTGATGATTCAATTTTGTTGCATTGTTAACTTTCATAATGTATTTTGGAGAGCAATGGTGGGTTTTAAAAATTTGAGAGTCCATCAAAATAATCTTCTTTGATCACCTGTTGTACTAAGTTGTAATCTGTATTGGTGATAGCCTTATCATTTTTGACAGCAGTAGGAGATTTTCCCCCCTCATATGAACATATAATCTCACGGTAAATGGATTTCTAGGTTTTTGGCCTTATGTGAAGAGTGTGATTAAAGGACTTGCGGATCCGATGATCATTGAGACCAAAACTTTAGCTATAACATGTTATAGGCGATATCTGGACATGGCTTTGATAGGTAAAGTTGATAGTTGGTTTAAAATGTGGAGTTTTTTTCTTCATATATTGAGTTCTTTAGATCTCCTTTCTCTTTTGAGTTGAATCGCCTTCTCAAAAATGTTCAAATGTATTTTTTCTATTTCTATCTACCGGAGCGGTGTCGGTTTGGCAGTAATTATTGTATGGTATGTTCATATTATGAGGACACATTTCATATCTGACTTGGATTGGACTTACCAGAAGTGAATGTTCATGAACTTCATTAAAGAGATATATACCAACAATATGGTAACAGTCACCCGTGGGCCGGTTCCAGCATTTGGGCTTCTTCAAATTCTAACAACGGTGTATGACGCAATGTGGAGATCAAGTCATGGGATGATGAACTTGGACTAGGGCATGTAATGTTTCACGGTGATAGAAACTCTACAATATATATAAATAATATAGTGGCTAAACATTTTGGCCACATAGGTATGTTTGATTTTATATAATAATATAGGCATGCTGTTTATCTTCTTTTCTTCGACAAACATGTTTCACAGTATGTCTAATATGGAGATGAAGGTATGAGACGTCACCCAAGTCGTGTATGGCGTGATTATCCTGAAAGTGGACTTCTTTGCCAGCAAATTGTTGACAGACGTGTACCTGACACTTTGAATCATATTATATTGCTTAAGCGTATTTATCAAGGAAGATGATAAACAGTAACCATACCGACGTCTTTATATGACATTTCTATATCTATGTAATCCATCTTTCACATATGAAAGAAATGAATAAGTCTCATGAAGACCATTCATCTGTAAAAAAACTCAGAATTTATTGGGTTTGAACAAACTCAATAACTGTATCAATGGACTATACCATCTATCAAGTCCAAATTAATTTACAAAATGTATATTTGACTTTATTAACCAAGATAATATTAAAATTATAGAGCAGTCAATAGCTTTTGACAGTGAATGTCATACCTTAAAATTACTTAACCTTACAGGTGTGGAAAGATATTTTAAAAAATATAATTATCTGCATATTGGATGTATCTAAGTTGTATTCAAACCTTTAACTCACCTAGGAATTAATTCTAGTATTCTTGCATACCTCAGGGATGAGAGAAGTAGAGAGTTTAAATCATCTCTTATGGGAATTGTTCAAACTAGTCTATGTCATGGACCAGTTTATTTTGATGTTTATCCCAATTTAACTTTATCCTTCACGGATAAGTTTATGTTTGATATTGTGAGTCTACGAATTCAAACACAGGGATACAATTTTATCCCTGGAGCAGAAGTTATAGCAGTTATTTACCATATTCACTATAAGGTTATGAATACTTTATGCCCTAGAGCTATCCTCAAAAGTTAACCAGGTAAAACTATAGTTGTACACAGTAATTGTTTAACGACTAATATTGCTGTCAATAGGCTTATAAATTGGGATGAGCTTAATATCTAAACATAATAGACACTGTTTAAGGCAGTGGTTCAACGACCTAGGTTTAATAACCAGATTAGTCAAATCACCCAAACTCCTGATAGAGATGTTGAAGTAACATATGCTTCTACTCCAATCAAACTTTCTTTTGATAGGAGTATGTCTTGCAGAATGGCAAGAGAAGAAAATATTCCTTACCAGGTTTATTGCCCTTCTTCTCGGCCCTCTGTGTCTAGGAACTCCACATCTGAACCTATCCTTAAAGGTATTAGGGTGTCTGATTAACATATTCCCCACGGAGTCTATATTGATCACTCCACCAACACCAGGCCAGAAGTAGAAAGAGAAAAACCTACTTCTCCTGCATCTGAGGCGAGCTTTTATGTTTATGTATTTATGGATTTAAGCCCTAATTCATTTATTCGCTAGCTTATCAGTAGGGAATTCATGTCTTCCAGTCATGTTTAGGACATGGTATTTCCAAACATTTAGTAGGGAAGAATTTGCTTTAATCAAGGAATTATAATACCTTGAGATTGAGAAAAGCCAAAAGGTAATATTATTTTGTGAATGGTTCACAACTAACAGTACCTTATCAGTAATATGGAAGATTTTACTTAGAAATGGTTAAAAGCAGATGGTACAAAAGTCCAATATGTTCACCCTCCCCCTGAATCTCTCTAATTAGTCAAAGGGAGCCTTGGATCCATGGCTTTGGAGGCCAACCCTTCACTTATCCTAACAACCAGATAACTGATGTTAATCCAGTTATCAAATAGAATAATTAGATAGATTTAAGTCTTTAAACGATTGGTAATCACTTAAATTGTATCAAAGACCAGGTCTAAAGAAATAGTAGTCAAAATTCTTCTGACAATATACCAAGTACATCCTCTAGCATGTACAAAACTGATATTCAATCAACCCTTCTTGTCAATGACTTTAAGTTTTCCAATTCTCAGGATTCTGAATTTGTTGACCTTCTTGTTAAACGTCTCAAAAAGCTTAGTATCAACACTCTGGATAAAGAACTCCACATCATAAAATACCTATGAGTTCTCTTATAATGAATCAGAAAATCAAATCCAAGCCATTGAGGCTAGCCTTCATAAGATAGAATATGAACCATCTCAATTAAAAACTTATTATAAAAGACCTACCCCTCAGGATCTTTTATTTGAAGAAGATTTTTTCCAGAATCAAAATTCCTATAACGGAAGAACCATCTATGAATGGAATATAGATGGATTATCTGAATATCAAATTAATGAAGTTATTTATAAAATGTTTATGTATGCCTCTATCTGTAAGGTTACTGGTAATGATGATGACAATGGCAAAATTTATTGCCAACCGGAAGTCTTAAAGGCTGGTAGGATAATGTTATCACTTCTTATCAAAAATAAGAGATCCTTTCGACAGTTAAAATTGAAAGAACCTAGAAATATTCCTATTAAGGATGCTGTCTACACTCTTGTTCAAACCATAATTATACACTTTGCAGGGTTCTCACCCCAGGGACAAAAGAGAAGTAGAGAACTTTTACAAAATCTATATGTTTTTCTCTAACCCATTTGAGATGGTACAAGGATGTTTATATTTGCAAAGTTATGCAGAGGAGTGACGTCAATGCAGAACATTGGAAAGCCAAATTCATTGATGGTCTTCCACCTTTATTTGCCGAAAAGGTTTCTCAAAAGCTTAAAGACCAGCATGATGGCAATTCTATACCCTACCATGAACATACTTATGGCCATCTTATCAGTATTTGTACTCAGGTTGGTCTTAGTATCTGTAATGATATGAAATTATAGTACCAACTTAAAAAACAAAATTTAACAGGTAAAAAGGAGATTGGTGAGTTTTGTCACCAGTTTGCTTGCGACCTTCCTGTCACTTATCCTAAATAGCATAAGAAGAGTGCAAAACATTCTTCTCACTTTCGAAAAAGAAGTAAAAAAAGATATAAGGTTTCAGATGATTTTTATTATCAACATAAAAAAAGAAAAAGAGACATATGAGAGATAAATCTCATACCAGCTCTTTCAAAAAATCTGAAACCCGCACCTGCTACCAGTGTGGTAAAAAGGGGTACTTGGCAAACAAGTGTTCCACTAAGAGAAAGTTGTAAGAACTCCAACTGGATGAAGGACTAAAACTTCAATTAAGTAAATTATTGCTTAACACCACTTCTGAAGAAAGTTCTTCTGACAGCAACGAGAAAGTCAATGAAATCGACCAAAGTGACCCCTCCTCTGCTGGAGAAGGAACTCCTTGCAACAAGTGTTCATAATCCAATTCTCAAGATTACTAGAAAGCCATTGTTGAAATGAATGGCTTAAACATTAATACTATAACTACTAATCAAAGTAAAATTTTATCTAGTGTGGATATAATTCCTGACCTATAAGCAAGAGCTAAATTTATCAGTATTTATCTTTAACAGATGCTTCAAGATAGCTTAAAGCCTAAAATAGAACCAGAACCGCTAGAAGTACAAAATAGGTACTATAATTTATAGGATGTCCTAAAACGCATGGAACATGATAAACCTATCACTATCCAGGACCTTCGTAAGGAAATCAATCTCTTAAAATCTGAAATTAAACAATTAAAAATATTTGTTCAGGCACAGGATGATAAAATCAATCATCTACAGTTTTGCCAAAAGATTTAACATAAGATTCAAGATAGTGAATTTATTGATAAAAGCCTTGAGAAGAAAGATAACCCCTATCTTCATCTTCTCCAAAAAATTACTTCTCAGAAATGGCATATTAAAGTTACCCTGGTAATAAAAAATTAATATACCATTAAAGATGCCATAGCCCTTGTAGATAGTAGAGCTGACCTGAACTGTATTCAAGAAGGCTTGGTTACTACCAAGTATTTTGAAAAAATAGTCTAATCTTTTACCTCTGCTAGTGGTAACAGGATAAATATCCAGTACAAACTTTTAAAAGTTTTTATCTGCAATAAAGGTACATGTATTCCATCTACCTTTCTTTTAGTCAGAAATCTACAACAACAAGTCATATTGGGCACCCCATTTCTAAATCTTCTTATGCCTCTACATAAGATTGATCAGAAAGATATATTTTATACATTCCAAGGTCAAGAAAATATTTTTAAACTTATTAGAGATGTTGAAACCAGAATAATTAATGAACTCAAAACTATGCTTGGCTTTAAGGAAAACCATATGAATTTTCTCAAAGAAGAATTCTAGATCATGAACATTTCTCACAAACTTCAATCCTCTGAGATGAAGATCATAATTAATGAACTGGAAAAATAATTTATTACTGAGGTCTGTAGTGATATTCCCAATGCTTTTTAGGAATGAATGCAACATGTTGTTTCCCTACCCTACAAATATAATTTTGATGAAAAAACTCAAATTCTTACAAAGGCTCGGCCTAGCCAGATGAATTCTGAATATCTCCAACTCTATAAAAAGGAGATTCAGGATCTTCTTAACAAAAATCTTATCAGAAAGAGTTACTCTCCCTGGAGCTGTACAAACTTCTATGTTAACAAGAATGCTGAAAAGGAACGAGGTGTTCCTAGACTTGTTGTCAATTATAAACCTCTTAACAACTCCCTCAAATGGATTCGTTATCCAATTCCGAATAAAAAAGATTTTTTAAATCGTCTTTATAATGCGATTATCTTATCTAAAATTGACTTAAAATCAGGATATTGGCAAATCCAAATTACCGAGAAAGATAAATATAAAATTGCATTTACAGTTCCATTTGGTCACTATGAATGGAATGTCATGCCCTTTGGTTTAAAAAATGCTCTATCTGAATTTCAGAATATTATGAATGATATTTTCGTTCCTTATTCGGACTTCTATATTATTTATATTGATGACATCTTTTTATTCTCTAATTCTATTGATCAACACTTTAGACATCTGAAGATCCTTAAGGATGTTATCCGCAAAAATGGTCTGGTTATTTTTGCTCATAAAATAAAATTGTTTCAATTAACAGTTCGATTTTTAGGACATAACATTACTAAAGGACAAATTATTCCTATAAATAGGAGTATTGAGTTTGCCTCAAAATTTTCAGATGAAATTAAAGAGAAAACTCAATTACAAAGATTCATTGACAGTCTCAATTATATTGCAGAATACTACCATAATTTGGCCAAGGATAGTGTTATTTTATATAATAGACTCATAAAGAATCCTACCCCCTGGACCTTTGTACACACCAAAGTTGTTCAACAAATCAAATTAAGAGTTAAACAACTCCCTTGCTTAGGATTGGCTAATCCTCAATGGAAAAAGATTATTGAAATAGATGTTTCTAACTTAAGTTTTGGAGGAATATTAAAACAAAGGAATCATTCTTCGCAAAAAGAAGAATTACTTTGTTTTACATCCGGAAAGTGGAAAACTGTTCAAAACAATTATTCTACAATAAAAAAAGAAATGTTTTCCATTGTTAAATGCATTTCAAAATTTCAGGATAATTTGTTAAATCAACCATTTTTGCTTCGAATTGATTGTAGTTCGGCTAAAGACATCCTACAAAAGGATGTTAAAAATCTTGTGTCTAAACATATCTTTGCTAGATGGCAATCTGAACTATCTACCTTTAATTTCTCCATTGAATATATTAAAGGAAATCAGAACTCCTTTCCCGATTTTCTAATTAAAGAATTTTTACAGGAACATGCAACCTCCTGATCCAGGTTGGAGTCAAAACCGCATAAAAAAGACCAGAAGAAACCTGCTAAAGATGTCCCTAGGCAGGAACCGAAGAAAACTACTAAAGATGCCCTTAAACAGGATATCATCTATCAACAGAAAATATTGGTTGAGGAAAGTATTTTAACCCTTTCTTTTGATGATCTTAAACTCAATCAAGATGCTTGGTGTCTTAAAAAAATGATATTTTGCAAGTCAAAATGATATGGTTCAAGACAGTCGTTATCGATATGTCTATGAGGCCATGTTAATCGAAACAACATCAACTCAAATTGAGCATCATCATGCCAATCCGAATGACATAAAAAGCCCTATAACACACTCCAAGTGTTATATTACAAGGGTTATGCACATATCTGAATAGGGATTTGATCCTAGCAAATCTCGATCTCTAAAACTTAATGGCCAACAATATAATTATTGGGATTATATTTAAGCATGACACTATACTTTTTATTATTAGAATCCCATCAAAAAATATACTTGGCTTTTCTGTATTAATCTAGACATCATCAAACGATCAGGTTTCCCCACTTGGTTCTTTAATTGGTGGGAAAAATGGGACTTGACTTTGATATTTTACCAAAGTTCATTTAAGAGTCATTTACCATATGGTACGATTTTCATCTGAAGCTTAAGGGAAAACTGCTCATAATCCACATATCGGAAGAAATACCCTATGGTATTTCACAGAATTTCAGATAACCTGGATTTGGAAATGGGATCTTGAACTTTGCTTTAATGACCTGAAACTACCCATTCTACATAGAACCTTCTTCTACAGATGGTGGGATGGGTTTGAAACTGAGAGAGTTGCTAAAATAATCAACAAAACAACCAAAGAATATGTTTTGTCTTTTAAGACAGACAAACAGAAAGCAGTAGGAACATTAGTCTCCTCGACAAATGTCTTCCAACTGCTAATGGCTTCCATTAAGGACCGGTACCCTAATTTATCATCCGAAGAACAGCAAGTCAAAGTCAAGCAGACTTTGAGATAATAATTTGTGGAAGCCACCACACAGGCCTCACCACATACATCCAACATTCAAGAAGGTAGTGGAAGCCAAGACCACCTATACTGCTTAGCAGGAGAGGGTCAAGACCCTTATGAGGATGAGGATATGGCATCCTTGAAATCCGCATACGCCACTATTGAAGACTATTGGGACGCTATGATTGAAGTCAAAGAACAGAAGATCAAAGCCACAACGAAAGGGAAAGCTACGGAACCTTGGCATTCGGTACCGAGCATAAAAGCTACAGTAATTTACTACAGTATTTTGCCACAATAATTTGCTACAGTATTTTCTACAATATTTTAATATAGTAATTTACTACAGTAATTTTTCTTTACTTGCCGACGCATAAAGCCAAAAGCAGTTTCTTCTTATTTTTAAATCAAACAACAATGACTTTGTCTGCCGACGCATAAGGACAAAGGCACTGACGCATGAAGTTAAAGATAATCTTTACTTTATCAGAAGATAAGATCAAAATAATATGATTTGGTCTTCCACTAGCTACTAGTATAAAGAGGGTTTCAGATCCCATTTGTAAGGTAAGTTTTTCTTTTCAAGTTTATCATTTCTCTCCATAACTCCTATATATATATAAACTATCCATAATAAGTTAAAACTTATAATAAGTTACAAATGAGGGAGAGGTAAAACAAATTAAACTTTATTGTTTGCACCACAAGTTACAAATGAACTATTCATAATAAGTTGTTTATCTGAACTCCTCGAGGATGAATCATATACTTCAAAATTATCTTAAAAGTCGGTTCCTGAAACTCAACGATCGTCGTTGGCTATGTGTTGGCCAACGACTTTTGGTGTCCCATGGTCTTCATCAATTGACATGTAGCTTCTATAATTTTCTAGATTCCGCTGTTAGGTCTTAGTATAAAATTTTACTGCTGGAGCCTGTCTTTATTATGAGGTATTATCTCTCACAAACATGGCTTATAAACTCTGACAGCTGTAGTATTCTAAAACTTCATTTTTGCCTATGATGTTTAACCTTTATCTTCATTTGACCTTCAATTAATATTTGTGAAAAAACCTGAAATGAGTGTAAATATGATAAACGTTAAAACTCAAGGGGCTTAGAATTGCCAAAATACATTATTAATAGGCTTTATTCATCACATAAATGTACTTATAAGGTACCACTTACAGGAGACATATGCCAGATTGTCGAGTGGTTCTTGGGGTAGAGTTGTTGCCTTGAGGCAACAGATAGGAGAAAATGGTGCTCTCACGAATTTTCCTAGCAACCATTTTGGATTCTCCTAGATTTAGTCGGCATTCTTTGTAGGAGACACAAAAAAAAATGTTTTCTCGATGATCAATTGTTTCCCTTACTGGGTTATGACTGCGCTACTTTTTTGGAGATTTGTTCACTCGTATCCTAACATTCATGTTGACTACTATAGTTATGGGAACATCGACTTGTGATGCCTTAATGTACTTAGGAGTGGTGTCATATTTCCACCTTTTCATAATCCTACCATCTAATATCGTACTGCGAGATTTCGTTTGGGGAAGATATGGGGTGGGAATTCTATCAGGCAAGTGAGGGCGATAGATAGTGTACTGAGTTTGCTTTGCCCCTGCTGGGGATGTTCCTACTGGGCCCCGTTTCCAGTCAAGTAAGTATAACCACCGTTTAAACTAAAACCCTCTAGGGTTCAGACCTTCTCCCTCGAACGTTCTAGTGAAGCCTTCACACTACACACCTTCACCATTTTTGTTAAAGCTAGCGCTGAAGAATCTCTCTCTCTCTCTCTGCAAGTCTCGGGAGCCTTCTCTCACTCTCACTCTCGTGTAAGTATTCTTTATCTCTTTTTAGAGCTTTCAGGGTTTAAGTATTTGTGTTAGCTAGGAATTTACAGTTAAATTTCAAGTGCAATCATGCCCAATTCGCTTAGGGGTAACTAAATTTCAGGGATTATGGGTTTTGATGATTGAGGGTAGCTAAATTTCAGGGTTTGTGGGTTTTGATGATTGGGGTTGCAGTGGAATCATGTCTAAAGGTGTGGGTTTGCAGAGTTAATGAGATTGATGTTTATGGTGCTTGGTTTTGAGTTATGCTTAATTTTTTGCTGTGAATTGGATTGGTGTTTACAGGGGTGCAGGTTATGCTTGAATTAGATTGATTTTTAGGCTTTACTTTAGCTTTCTTGTAGGTTTGCCATGTTTCCCCCCATATTTTCTGTGTTGTTGGTATTTGATTTGCACTGGGTTGCCGTAAAAATGTAATTTTTTATGTCTGAATTTTACGTAATAATGGGTTTTCCTTTGGGTTGATTAAATGTTCTTCCTGGGGATAAATAATTTTATATATGGTTTTGAAAAATAACTTATGATGAATTTATTCAGTATGGATATATTCTTGTAATACCCTTTTCTTGTTTTTGCTATTCCGCAAATGGGATCTTAAACCCTTTTTTTGCTTTTGATTGTTGATGGCATCTCTCATGCAAGTTCTTATTAATATGTAAAATTAATGTTGGATATTTATATATTGAATTTGACTTTGTATGTTGTGTTTGTCAGTAATGTATAGATATATCCATTGGATACCCTTTTTGTTTCTCCTGTTTGCAAATGGCCTCTTTAATCAGTAACTTCTCCCTCACTTTTTTGCTTTAGATTGCTAATGAAATCTCAAGCCAAATTCTTTTTATCTGTAATAATAATCATGCTGTATATTTTATTCTTAATTTGATTATGTTTTGTAGTTTAAAAATGCATCCAGCAAACAAATTCAGATTTTTGTGTTATTTTTGCCGAGGTGGTGACTGTTGTTATTTTATATGTACCAATCATTAGAGAAAAAGAGTATTGAATCAGAACTTTGAACTTGAACTTCGCTACCAGAAATTCAGCTATGAACAACAAAGTCAGAAATATTAAGGCTTCAAACCCCAAAAGATCCAGAGAAAAATTCAGACCTTCGAAAGTAGAAGATCCATTTTTCATTAGTGACTCAAAAAGGCAAAAAAAAATTGACGACGAGGAGATCCACATCGACGAAAGCGATGGTGATTCCGACCAAGACACTAAAGGGATTGAAGAAGAAGAGGAGTCAGAGTTTGCAACGGAAACAGCTGATGAAAAGAAACTTAGGCTTGCAAATAAAAAGTTGCAGGCTTATAGAGGCATAGCTGATAGAGAGATATCAGATGAAGATGACGACAGTGATGGAGGGTATAAGAAAGGTAAACGTGATTCTTTGGTTGAGAGTATGTTTCAACAGGAGCACTTGGAGGAGAATGGTCGAGTTCGGAAATTGTTTGCATCCAGGTTCTTTATGAACTTATTTCACTTATATACATACACTGATAAGCATACAAGTATTAGCTCTAAATTTTTAGTTGCTTATTTATTCAGTTTTGTTAAACAATATAGGGTTCAGAAGCCAGAACCACTTGATGTGTTCAAAATGTTAGCGAAACACCGGCAGTCCGTTACTGCTGTGACATTAGCCGAGGACGACTTGACAGGGTTTTCAGCTTCAAAAGATGGAACTATTATTCAATGGGATGTTGAAAGTGGGAAGTATGGGAAATATGTATGGCCCGAGAAAGTAATAATGAAGTCACATGGAGCAAAGGATACCCAAAACCTATCTAAAAAGTGGAGTAGGCATGTTTTAGATATAGCTGTTAGCTCCGATGGTCGGTATTTGGCGACTGGAGGGCTAGACAGACACGTTCACTTGTGGGATACACGAACCCGTCAACATATTCAGGTAAATTTTATTTGTATACTTTAATGTGGAATGTTTTGATAAATATATTATGGCAATCTCTTAATAAAGTAAAGTGCTAGTCCCCCTGCTTCCCTGCATATACTCGGATCAGTTAATTTTATGACCGCACCTTGAACCGAATGCAATTGCAGTAAGGACTAAATCAAGAGTACCAAATGTATAGCGTATGGGTAGGGTAATCCGCCATTTGTCCAGTCCCACACAAGGTTCTACATGACTTCAACAACTATTGACCAGATTAAGAATTTTGGTGGTTTTCATATTTTATCATCTAAAAGAATATTATCCCGTGCGACTTTGTGGCAATGTGGTTGCATAATGACACTAACTTATCCGTAGAAGACAATACAATTAGCCTGTCAGTGTGGGGACTTTGATTTTATGAAGATAAAACCCTATATGAATCTTGAATCCCCAAGATATCTGAATTGGGATGAACAATTATATATAAAGTTGAGCAACACCCTTATGATTGATAAGTTGAATAGATACCTTGCTATTGCAATGATCTATTTAAACGAACTCAAAAGTTCCCTGGGGAATCTCTTTATGAAGAGTCATAATTAAATCACAAGCCTATTAGCCACGACCAAATTGGGCGTACAGGCTTGAAATTCGGGCATCCAACCTTGAAATTTACTTGACTGGGAAATCGGGCGTTAAGTTGGGAAACAAATCCGGTGTCTAGCCTTTGCGTGTTGCATTTATCTTTTTGGCCTTATTTGGCTTTGGTACTGGAACTTGGGCTGAGCTCTTGCATTGGGCTTTTCATCTTTAGATGAGCACGCTTGAGTTCGTAGGAGTCGATACTGTTCCCACGTTTTCAACAAAGGCCTGTGTTGCGACCTTTGTGTATTATTGTACAAACATTGCGTTGTGAAGGTCTTCATCCTTAGAAACCTGTGTTTATCGAATATTTGTCAAGAATCTTATTTAAAGCCCAAGATAAATGATAATAAGCAATAGAAGTATGGGTTGTAGAACCCATTCATCTTACGTGAACTCGTATGTCTCCACACACAAATTCTCCAGCCGAAACCCCCGAATCTCCTAAAAAAACGTAAGTTTTGTTCTGCTACTATTTTCTGACAATACTTTATTAGTTTGCGGCAAACAAATTCTCTTTTCCCCCCTAGTAACTTGCACCCTAAACAATCTTGAGCGGTAACTATCTAACCAAAGGTTAAAAAGACGAAGGCGGAGGTGGAGGCAGTGTGTGGCGTAAGCCTCACTTTATGTTGTTAAAAACTATTTTATTGTTTTTGATATTGTTATAGAAGATCATAATGAATGGGTACATACTATACAATTAAACAAATCATGCAAATAAACATATATAAATGCTCTATGCTAAGAATTACCTTAGCAAACATCATCATGTTCAAGTCTTCAAGACTAAGAAGCTAGAAGAAGTATGATTAGGAGATATAGGATTAAAAGCTAGGAGAAACGAACATAACTTGATTTCGTTTAGAAATGAGATTACAATCTTATTTGTAGAGAAAGAGAAAACCTAACTTCAAACTGAAAAACTTAATCTCCAAGAGAAAATGAGTGGGGGAGAGAAGAACCTAAAAACAAGACCTAAAGCAACCATCAAAGACTCATAAGGTCTTCTGGAAAAGAAGAAGAAAGATGGAAAAGAAAAAAACTTTCTTCGCCTACACCGCCTCTGTACGCCTCAAATATGCACTTTCAATTACACCTTCAACGCGACTCCAATAGCCTCCAATGATAGGAGGCTATAACCTCATTAGGCATCAGAATTGGATGTGAGGCTCTAGCCTCATTTCGAAAACTTCTAAAACAATGCGGGATGCGCCTCTATTTGGTTTCTTAGTCTTTTTTTAAAAATCTGCGCCTCTTAACATTTTTGGGATCCTCCGCCAAATATCTGCTCTTCCATAGTCAGACAAATTCGCAAGTGCATCGGCTATTTTCTCTCTTATTGATGACCTCGTTTGCTGTTCTAGAGCATGTTGAGTTTTTATTTTGAAGTGTTTAGTTGCGGGGAAAGCCTCTTGATTATTGTGAACCATAATTCTGATATGAGTCCCCTTGTAGATACCGCTCTCCTTTTTTGTTCATTAGTAAATTAGTTCTTTTTTCGTTTTAATCAAACTACTGTCTTTTTTTGTAATGTTTCTCACTTATTATATTTGGTACTTGTGTGCTTTTCTTTACCGTTTGATGTGTTATTTGACAGGCATTTCCTGGTCATAAAGGACCTGTATCATGTTTGACTTTTAGAAAGGGATCTCCAGAACTTATTTCTGGGTCCTTTGATCGAACAATTAAGTTATGGAATGCGGAAGAAAGAGCTTACATGGATACACTATTTGGTCATCAAGGGGAGGTTTTGACAGTTGACTGTTTAAGAAAAGAACGGTTGCTGACCGTTGGACGTGATAGGACAATGCACCTCTGGAAGGTGAGAGCTTTTCTTTTTCTAAGATTTTACCATCTGTTGTTCTTAAGTGAGTATGATCTGTCAGGCATATAACATTGTTCCTGCCATATTTTATTTCGTTCTCGCTTTTGTCGATTACTGGACGTTTCCGTAATTAACAGACCAGAACACTATCATTTTTTCTTCTTCAAGAAATTCGTTATATTCCGAAGTGGGAAAAATGTATCATGCTTTGGTTAGAAGTTCCAGAAAGGGCCAAGTATTGGTGTTGAACAAGTATAGAAACCAGCTGAATTTGGATACATTAAATTCTATTAATTATTTAATTTTGGCATTCAAGTTAGTGGTAAAAGGTCGTTCTGTTTGGCTATTAACTGAATGACATTTAAATTGAATCTGCATCCTAGGCTGCTCCCTGTCTCTATTAGTTTCCTCAGTCGTTGTTTGTTGAGTTTTGTAGTATTGTAATGCATTAGTATTGATGAATAAAGGGTCTTTGTGTTAAGCTCCTCATAGCATAGGGGTGCTTGTGAAGGATATAGTAAAATATAGTATTGTATTGCAGAAATATGATAACATTATTCATGTATGTTCGTATACTCTCAACAGCTCTACCTGTTAAAAATTGCAGGTACCAGAGGAATCACAGTTAGTTTTTCGTGCAACAACATATTTACAGTGTGGCTGCTTTATTGGCGAAGGCGAATTTTTATCTGGATCTGATGATGGGAGTATAGAGTTCTGGAGCTTATTGAAAAAAAAGCATGTTGACATATTCGAAAAGGCACATCCTGTATTGACTCCTCTGACTGTATTGCAGGGAAAATATAGTGGTGTTCTCAATGAAAATAAAGCAGGTGACATATCCTCATATTGCTACTCGGTGTTAACTTTTTTTAGGCAAAAAATAAAGCTTTAATACTAAATACAAAAAGGGAGAACAATGCAATAAAAAAATAAAAATGACCTAAACCCTAAGGATTGCGGGTATAAAAGTTATTGCATATACTTAAAAGAACATACTTGTCTAGGAGCTGTTCCTAAATAGCCATTTACTAGAAGCATAAATATTATATTCCAACTAAAGTCTCTCTAACATATCTTAACAAAATCTGAACTTACGCAAACTGAGTACATTATGAAATAAAAAAGGGAGCAAAAATGCGGGAGTAATCGTAGAGACCACTGGTGCAATGTATATGGTCATGCTCGCAAGTTATAAGATGAGCCACGGATGACGAGTCTAACTTGTCATACTTTTTAATCTTCATTATTGAAACTAAAGTTGACCTATTATGAAAAGGATTATAAAAGATATTCAACTAGCTACTGCTTGATGTTCCTCACTTATTTTTTCATATTTTTGAAATACCCGACTTTGTTTGCGCTCCACTTCATAGTCAGATTTTTATTATTTCTTTATTCATTCCCAACAGATAATGGAATTGCCAAAGGTGAAAGCAATAGTTCATCAGCATTATCATGGGTCAGTTCAGTTAGTGTATGTAGAAACAGTGATCTTGCTGCATCCGGAGCTGGTAATGGCGAAGTTCGTCTCTGGGCAATTGAAAGTGACGCAAAAATTAAAGCTGAGAAAAAAATGATTCGGCCCTTATTCAGTCTCCCTATTGTAAGTTTTATCCCTCCTCTAAGTAGTATTATTGTTTTTATTTGTGGTTATCGTGGACTGTAAACATATCGGATATATATGAACCTAAACCTAGATAATAAGTTCTGCAACTTTTGTTGTAGTGATACAGAGTAGGGCGTAAACGCATTGCAAATCACTGGTGTAGCCACACGCGCAGTACACTGCGCGTGCAACACCTCTTTTCGCACGCATAACGTGCGATGTTTGGAATAAAAAATCATCCTTTATCCCTTATCTGAACCATCCATTAATCCTTGATATTTATATCTAAGAGCTCTGCAGCTGTTGCAGATAAAACTCTATAATAAAGGTATACACCCACATAGGCACCATCTTCCTGCGTTTTTTACGACTGAATGGGACCATGGAAACCAGCGGCAGTGAATCATGAGTTGTTGAAGATGATAGGGACGTACCAATAAATATTTGGCAGCTTGTGCCAGATGTTGGAAAATCAAAATACCATTATGGCCCTTTTTACTGCATCAAGAGTTTACTTAATATCGAATTATGAAAATGCAAAGGAGTATTTTAGGGAAGCTATTTTAGGCCAGTTGTCATGTTTCTCTAGCTTTGGAACAAAGTTGAGAATTAGCTTTTCAGTAGAGTTTTCGGGTAATCGAGCCGACACTGTTGGCTAGCCATGCCAAGATAAGAGTAATAGGTACGCAGCACTTCACAAAATGGACGAGTCTATCACCGCTACTATGTCTAACCAGTGAATACCATGGTGAGGCAAATAAACTAAAATGTAACCGTTTTTCTTTACTTTCTGTTCACCAGGTATGGAAATTTAAATCCCTTCCCTCGTCTCTTCATTCTTGCGCCTACTGCTTCGCCACCCATTGATAGTTGGAGACTAAAAGAAGAGATTCTAAACAGGAATTGGAGAATCATCCTCACTGTCATTATCGTTACCTAAAGCATAAGCATGAATGTAACAAGCTTTGTTTAAAAACACTAGCAAGTGAAACAATTCGTCCTTGTTTTGAAGAAAAAAATTAAAGAACACAAAATAATTATGGCCAATAGAGTAGCCTCTGAGATGTGCTTAAAAGTTCAAAAGGTCGAGTTGGTTTGTGGGCAACAAATTGTGAGATACTGATGTAAGGGTTGAAGCGACTGCACCTTTGGATAATATGCACCACTACTAAATCTTAGGTGTTCCACATCCCATTGATCTCACTGCGTTATGGGTTTGAAAACTGAGTTGGGTTTAAAATCAGTGAGAGGGGGGTCAAAGATGTTTTGAGGGGAGAGAAGTAGTTCCAGTGATAGATGAAAGGGGCTAGAAGTAGCTAGGAAATGACCGAAGCTAAAATCAGGATTCTGGTTCTTGTCATCTTTACTATTAATGTACGAAATTATGGGTGGTTGATGGGATAATAGTGGAGGTGGCTGATCAAATAGGTAGAGGAATTTGGTCAGGAGGGTTGTGGGATTTGTGGACCAACTGAACAAGTTAAACGAATTAACGAGCCTGACTAGTTTGTTTCTTGTAATATGTTGCTCAGTTACAAGCTATTGACATCAAAGAACATACCATGGTGGACAAAGGTATAACTTCGTGGTGGGAATAGATTCACCCTTACAAAAATGGCCACACACCTATTACCACTTAACTTATAGTTCAGATGTTGCAGAAAATGATATTTAGTATGTGAAAGTATTCAATTCTGTCTCTATATTGGTGACATATACGTAAGAAAGAGGGAAAGTGTGAGAATGGCCTAGATATAAGTTTAAAGATTTGTTGCCTCTTAAACAGAGACTAAAAACTTCTTTTGAAGAAGTATAAAAAAAAACAGAGATGCAATAGGCGCTTATTGCCAGGGATGAGGCCTGGAAGGAGTCAGTGGGACAATTGAGCCTGCTGATTTTGAAACTAAAGAGAGACGTAGGCCATCTTAAAAAGATGATTTTTGATTTTGGCCCCATATTTCTTCATCTCTGGCTTGTTGACCACAGTGCAAATTGTTCACCCCACTAAAACCCTATTTTTGTACAAGTCCGACCTAATCTATATACCCATCACTACCCTAAAAAAGTTTGTAATTTTATTTACTAAATACCATTTGAAAATTTTTTTTTTTTTTTTTTTTTTTTTCCAAACGCTCTTGCCACCCTAGGCCCCCCGCATCTTGACCCCACTTAGCAAGTTCCTAGCTTCGTTACAAACTTGAAATTTCACTTCAACAATTGCTTGACATTTCATGAATTTGAGAAGAACTTCAGTATGCACTTCCTCAGTTGGAAGACGTGGTGAATTATTGAGGGCTTCGTATGAAGTTTGCTTAGGTGTCCGAGGAAGGAGAGATATCCTTATGGAAGGATCATCATTAACATACAAAAAACCATTAGCGAACCATACAAAACACCCCATTAACAATCACATCAGTTAACAGGGGGAGGGAGGGGGGAGGGCAGTACGTTTTGCTATATTTTTAATAATTTTTTTATATGGGCAGTACTTTTGCCATACTTTTACAAAGCCTTTTTGTGTGGTACTACGTGACCTGGTTAAGTTGTTTTCTTCTTCTTCAAAAGATGTACATCAAGTTCTGTGCTTCATCGTGGTATTGCGTCCCGTTATTTTGCCAATTAGCATTCTGTATCATTTTGAAAAGGTTTCTTATTTTTTTGTTGCACCTATGGATTCTCTGATTTATTTCTTAGTTTCTTCTGAAATTGACTTGATGACTATCTTGATGGAATACAGGTTGGGTTTGTAAATTCTCTAGCCTTTGCAAAATCTGGAAAATTTCTTGTAGCTGGTGTTGGGCAGGTTAGTTTCTTTGCCTGCATATTTTTGTAATATTGTTTTCAAACTAATAATCTTAGACTCTGTTACACATACTAAACTTCCTAAGTTTCTTAAGCATCTTGATATTTTTGTGCTAAAAATTGTCGCTTTAATATCAACTTTCAAAGCATTGTACTAAAGAAAGTTCATATTCAGCTGACTTAGGACCTATACTACTAACAGAATATATATGTTGCTTGTAGCCCCCCATTCAGCAAATTCCACATAAGACTAATTGCGAGAGAAATCTAGATATGAACCCACTCCATTAAATAGACATGCTAATAAGTAGGCAGCTCAGAGACTAATCAGTATAGGACCGGGACCGAGGACATATGATTATGCTATTTTATTCATTCGGGACTATCTGGTAGTCTTTGGTGTTTATGTTTTATTCTTATGTATTTTAGCTTTGTCAAACCTTTTGGGCCCTCATTTAATCAGGAACCAGGTGGCCTTAGTTCCCTGAGTACGTCACAAACCCCATTACAGTTAGACTGGTGTACTTTTATTTTGCCGGTGTCAATGAAGGATGCCCAAAAGCTTGCTCCCATTTCGACCTTATGTTACAGATCAGCTGACCAGGTCGTCTATTTGACAGTGCTGCCCTTTATGTATTCTTATTTATGTCAAGATTAGATTCTCTTACCCTCAGGTTATCTCCGTTGTCAAGGTCCACCTGAGGCTTCTGCTGTAGAAGGGTAATACCGTTTTGTTTTAAAAATACGGGAACAACCTACTAGGGGTAATTTCTCGTGTTAGATCGATAAGAAGATATAGGTCTGTAATTCCTGGCATGTTGGTCAAAATTACGAGTGCATCATACATAATAATAATCTGCAACCTTCGTTATGTCGGGGAAATAAGAATCCAGTCCTTTTGAAGAGCTTTACGGTGTCCTGGGAAAATTCCATTGTTACTTAATCATCAAGATGGTATTAAAGGCAAACCAAAACATTATTGGAGCTTTACTAGTCATCCTATTTTCTCAAACAAAGAGGTGCTGAATAGATCTCTCTCCTCATTTGAATGCAGAAGTAACAGAACAGCTAATGCAGACTGCTGAATTTTTAGAAACTAATGTTCGAGCGCTTACGACAAGCCACGTTTTTCCAAAAGACTTGCGAATGTGAAGTAACAGAAAAAGCATCATAAAGTATGCAACCTATACCAATATTGCCAATGCCAGCGTTGTATGAAGTTCTTTGTCTGAGTTGGTCGTGATAGAAAGTTGGATACCTCTGTTTCAATCCAAGGGGAGGAAGGAAGAAAGAGCGGTCTCATTCATCTAGTACCATTCAGATTTTCAGAGCCTGGAAAGGTTATAATGGATTTCCAATTTCGTGGAAGCAAAATAATCAATAATAACTCTAATTAGTGTTTAGAGTTTAACCGTAATTAAACAAATCAAAAATCAACTTTATATCACTCAAAATAATTTAGTTACAATAAGGAGCACAAGCTTTTCTTAAAGGAAAAGACCTACTAATTCATATAGGTTTTCAAAACCCAATTCCTTTTGCATTTACTAAATTCTAATTCTACTTGGACTGCTAGTCCTTTATTAAAAATAAATAAGTACTAATTCATATAGGTTTTCAAAACCCAATTCCTTCTGCATTTACTAAATTCTAATTCTACTTGGACTGCTAGTCCTTTATTAAAAATAAATAAGTATACACTAAATAGAAAGCTAAGAGGTCAAATAATATAAAATTAAGGAAATACTTAGCTAAAAATCATCCTTGAGATTTTGTTCTTTATAATGTTCACACATCAGGTAGGTTTCACTTTTTCACTTTTCTTCTCAACAAAAATAAAGCCTACCATCAAGAACGTACTTTATGGTGGTAATATACTGTCTATCAAGGAACATGTTCAATTGGCAAATGACTAACATGCTAATTACGTATTAGGTTTTAATACGTAATTAGCATGTCTATCAGTCTATTACGTATTAGGTCGATGGCACACACACTTGCTGGTGTGTAGAACTCAAAACAAAAATGTCAGGTGATAGCATTGTTCCAATCTCACAAGGCAATTTAAAACTTTAAAAGCGATTAAGAAATCTTCTGGTTAAAGGATTCAACAAGTTTTTATGGAGTCCAATTTTGCTATCCTATATTTGGCGTTTAGCTATCCTAAAAGGACTCCTACAATTTGTAAAACTTAAGGGGTCTTAAAATAAAAAACATTTCCAAATCCTACTATTCTCTCTCCTCCACCTCACGTTCTCTCTCCTACCATTACTTTTCTCCCTTATTTTCTCCTTAATATTTATTCTTACCCAATATTTCTCCCTCCATTATTCAATAAGTGTAAATATTCTTCCTTGATGTTGAACTCAAATATTTTCCCTAGAGAAATTGCCCCTTTCTTTCTTAAGACTCTTCCCTCCAATGCTTTTAGATTGAAGAGAATAGATTTTATGCCTAAGTAATATCTGTTGAGAAACTTTCTTAAGCAATTTTTTTTGGAATATTACTAATCAAAAATTTCATTGTTCATGATTTAAGTGAATGTAGGTTTTGCATTTTAGAATTCTCTTTATGTTTAACATTTGCATTAAAGATATTTTGGGGAGAGAAAAATGGAATGATATATTGGGAAGAGAGAATATGAGATGGAAGAGAGAGAATAGTCTGATGTGAAATTCTATTTATTAAGAGGTACCCTAAGTTTTACAAATTGTAGAGGAGTCATTTTAGGATAGCTAGACACCAAATTTAGGATAGCAAAATTGGACTCATTTTTCTGTATTTGGAATTCAAGAGTTAGCATTTGATGTAGACTCTCAGTTGGTTTTAACCAATTTGGAGAATATTTCAAGCAAAAATTACTACATGGCCCTTAATTGGTGTGATTAATAATCCAATGACCAAGCTTGAAGAAGTTGAACTACGCCATTTATCAAGTTTAAGCAACTGGTATGCTGTGAAGCTTGGCATCCATGCTTGAGACAAAAATTCTTCGAATTCATGCGTAGAGCAAACACATAAGTGAAAGACGTATTATGACCACACGCTCAATTAAGAACAGTGTGGGTTGACATAATGTGATAAACTTCGAAACTAAGTGTTACTGAAGGGCAGTAGGAAAGCAAGAAAATATGCCCTTCAAATCTATACAATATCTGATCATAGATGACATCATTTGCAGTTCAGAAACCACCTTTGTTACTCGCACCTATAATTCTATAAAATCATGGATGTGGTTCTTTATCTACCATGCCACTTGGATGTCCCTCATGCTCAAGCAAACACGCAAAAGACAAGGAAAGAGTGTTCCTTAATACCTGAAGTCAATTTCAAATTTAAAAGTTTTAAACACTCTGTATGGCAGATCTTCTCAAAAGTTTTTAGTTCAGGGGGGTTGTACTTCCAAGCTTCATTTCTTGGCAAAATTTGCGAACAGTTGGTTAATCCTAGTACCCATATTTGCTTCTATTATTCCGATTGTATTTTATTTTTGGTTCATATGTTTGAAGATAGAAGTATAGAAACAAAAGTGTAAAATTCAAATGCAAACTAAAACTGGATTTATCTTGTGAGCAAATGCTAAATTTTAGAAAAGTGAGAATGCCTGTTATTTGCAGTAGTTTTATACATTCTGATTTGTGCTATATTTTTGTAACAGGAGCCACGGCTAGGGCGTTGGGGTCGTATTCCAGCTGCTCGAAATGGGGTCTTAGTGCAATCCCTCAACCTCTTAAAAGAGGGTGAATGAGATCTTTTCTTGTATTTTTATCTTTTTTTTACTGATCAGAGGTGAAAAGTCAAGTAGAAGAAATCCAAAGTTTTTAGTTTTCACTTGTTTTATGGATCAGATGAGAAATCAAGTAGAGGAAACCTCAGTTTTGCAGAGCCAGTGTAGAATTAGGCGGGAACTACTCTATATATTGTGTCTTTGTATTAGTGTTATTTTATTCTTGCGGAGAGCAGACTACAGTGTCCAAAGAAATATTTATGATCAGGTCATGTTTCTTACTTATATGCAATGCAGTTACGGAATAAGATGAAGAATAAGTTCAATGTATTGACATCTAAATTCAAATCAGATTGTTATTTCGAAAGCTTCTTTTATTGTATTTCCAGGTATGCTTTCCTTCAAAATATAGAAATGTTTTCCTGAATTGGTAATGGCTTCTGAAAAGTTTGTATGTAGAAGAAACATGGGGGACTATAAATGGAACAATAGGTGTATAAATGGGTGTAATATGTTTGTTGGAAATAATTACCTCCCTCTAAAATGATATTTGTAAATGGTATGTTGGACATTGCTTATATTTTCAGCTTTTTCAATGGGGCACTAACTTGGTCATTATATCAGCATCCCTGACCCATGATTTGCCTTCAGAACATTGATACACTTTCCTCTTTTTATTGGAGTTCTGATAGTTCTTTCCTAATCAAAAAAATCTGCTAATGTCCATAGACAAACAATTTTTTCGCCCTAATCACATTATAAAGTTCTTAATTACCCTCTCTTTCTCTTCTCCTTTGTTCTAATAAGCTCTTTCAACTTACTCTCATCTATTGTTTTCCCCTTTTCTTTTCTATTCCTTTCTTGTATCACTTCAAATCTTCAACCAGCTTATCCACATCCGCAGCCAACGCAATTCCATCTTTCCTCCTCCTCCGCCTTCCCAATCGAGAACCTTTGATCCTTCCCAATCGAGAACCTTTGATGATCAAACAAACATAGGTAGCACTTTTACCACGGCTACAGTTAAAATCAAAAGATGTCACAAAAATGTCCTCCATCTGTCACACTTGTTTATCTTTTTCCTTTACTTTTCTCCTCACCCGGTTGAGGGGTCTGTCCCTATTGTTGTGGATGCTCTAATAATACAATTTGGAGTAGAGAGGATCCCTAATAATGCCACATATTTGTCAAAACTCCAATACAGCTATAAAATTTGAGATAGACAATGCTCTCAAAACAAAATCCATTGAATCACTCAAAATCATCATTTCACTACCACTACTACTACCACTATTCATCATTAGCATCAACTAGTACTCACCATTCCCTCCCACCCCCAAACTCCTACACTCTCAGAAGATGCATTGCACTCTTACAAACAACCTCATCTTTTCACCCAAAAATAAAGCAAATCCATGCTTACTCCATCAGACATGGTGTCCCCTTATCACACCCACTCATTGCTAAACACCTCATCTTCTCTCTTGTCTCTAACCCCTCCTTAAACCCAATGTCTTATGCTTTTAACATATTCTCTCAAATCCAGAACCCAAACATTTTCACTTGGAACACTATGCTTAGAGGCTATGCTGAGAGTGAAAACCCCATTCCAGCGATACCCATGTTTCACAAAATGCGAGTTTTATTGGTGGAAATGGATACTCATACATACCCTTTTTATCTAAAGGCTTGTGCCAAGTGTTTTGATGTTAGGGAAGGAGAGAGGGTTCATGGGATTGTTGTGAGGAATGGGTTTGAGGCGTTGGTGTTTGTGCAAAATGCGTTAGTTCATTTGTATTCGGCCTGTGGGATGGCGGAGAGTGGTTATAGATTGTTTGAGGAAATGCCTGAAAGAAATCGTGTGACTTGGAATTCTGTGATAAATGGGTTTGCTATTAATGGGAGACCCAATGAGGTGATGACCCTTTTTAGAGAAATGGGGTTTGAGGGTGTTTTGCCTGATGGGTTTACGATGGTTAGCTTGTTAACCGCGTGTGTGGAGCTTGGAGCTTTGGCTTTGGGTAGGAGGGCTCATGTGTATCTGTTGAAGATTGGGTTGAATAAAAACTTGCATGTGGGGAATGCACTTATAGATTTGTATGCCAAGTGTGGGAGTATTGGAGAGGCGCATTGTATTTTTAATGAGATAGGGGTGAGAAGTGTTGTGTCGTGGACTTCATTGATTGTGGGGTTGGCTGTTAATGGATTTGGGAAGGAAGCACTTGACTTTTTTAAGGAGTTGGAGGAAGAAGGGTTGGTTCCTAGCGATATTACTTTTATTGGGGTGTTGTATGCATGTAGTCACTGCGGGATGGTCGATGAGGGGTTTGCATACTTTAAGAGGATGAAGGAAGAGTATAGTATCGTGCCAAAGATAGAACATTATGGCTGCCTTGTTGATTTGTTGGGTAGAGCAGGGTTTGTACAAGAGGCATATGAGTTCGTTCAAAATATGGCGTTAAAGCCAAACGCTGTTGTTTGGAGGACATTGTTGGGTTCATGCATGACTCACGGGCATTTGGCTCTAGGGGAGGTGGTGCGAGCCCGACTCCTCCAGTTAGAACCTAAACATAGTGGGGACTATGTGCTCCTATCCAACCTCTATGCATCTGAGGGACGGTGGTCTGATGTACAAACTGTAAGGAGGAATATGTTTCAGAAAGGGTTAAGGAAATCCCCTGGGCATAGCCTTGTAGAGTTAAAAAATCATGTTCACGAGTTTCTCATGGGGGATAAGTCACATTCCCAACGTAAGGAGATTTATAAGATGTTAGAAGATGTCATGAAGAAGTTGAAGGTGGAAGGATATGTACCTCGCCTATCCAATGTGCTTGCGGACATAGAAGAAGAAGAAAAAGAGAATACACTATCTTATCACAGTGAGAAGATTGCAATTGCTTTCATGCTAATTAACACCAAGCCCGGGTCTCCAATTAGAGTTGTGAAGAACTTAAGGGTTTGTGTGGACTGCCATTTAGCAATTAAGCTGATCTCCAAGATTTATGACCGAGAGATTATTGTCAGGGATCGTAGTCGATTTCACCATTTTAGAGATGGAATTTGTTCTTGCAAGGATTATTGGTGAACTGTGTACTAGTTGGTACTTAGTAAAGTCTTGCACACAAACCTGGCTTGTTTTATCCTTGTCGTTTGCCATTCTCAAGAGTTTAAACTACATTTGATGAAATATACCAAGGCAAGAGAATACATATAGAATTGGGTATTCACATCACAAAAGTAAATCATACATAAGTGAGAATCCACTACAAGGCTTAGAAAAAGGAGATACGTATTTAGGAAATATTACTTGACATCTTATATTACACCATTGCTCTTCAGCCCTAAAACAACTCCAACACCAATAATGTGACCAACAGTACCACAGGCCAAAGTATCTGCAAGTGTGAAACCAGCGGGGTCTCCAGTTTGTAAACCAGATTCTCTTGTCTCAAGCCTCAATCCTGCTGTGGCCTTCCTGTTTGCTGATGGAGCCAATCCGAATCTTCCAGCGAACAACATTAAGCTCGTGGTTGTCACCATTATCTGTCACATAAATCGTTTTCAAAACAGTGAGGTATGAAATCAAACTTGTAACATCCAAATGATTGAATAAAATCTGAAGTTTGATCAAAGCATAATGAAATATTTACCAAGTTGGTTGATGAGCCGATGAAGTCGCAGCGAACACCTAAAGCTCCTTTCCCCTTGCGCATGATAGGCTTGAAGGTCGCCTGATCAATGATGGATGTTTTAATACGTCTGTAAACGCTGTGTATGTGTCAATATAATTCAAGGTGGGATAGTACTTACCAGAGTGTTTGCTCGGGTGTTTGACCTGAGGTCGCTGAAACTGGGGAGAGAAGTTGCCATTGCTGTCGGAGAGGCGAGTTTAGCTGCCATTTGTTTTGCTTTTATGAAATTAAAATGTCAAATTTAGTAGTTTTCAAACTTATCAATGATCTGTGGGATTTAAACCCAGGGCAGTGCTGAATATAGATACTAGACCACATCCACATGACAAGGTTGTGGCTTCAGAATGTTTTGGTCTCGATTTTTATGCTGACATGTCGTAGTTCTATTGGCTATGAGGCTGATTCTCGTATTGGATAAGGTTTGGGAGAAGGAGTTGTGTATGTGTTTTCTTTTTCTTTTCTGAAAATAGGAGTTATGTTTTTCGATACAGCTGAATCTGCTTACAATGTCGACCCCTAAAAATGTTCACATATATTGTATCACTATATTGTCATACGCAGAAATCTTGTACTACTCTTACTGAGAGATTCGTTGGTGGTTACAGTTTTTTCGAAATGTCAGTGTGACATTCCACATACCAGTCGATGGTATGCAACTGGTATATCCCTGTATATATAGCTTGCAACGAATGATAGTCGACATGCCTTTGATACTATATAATTTCATTTCCTACTCCATAGAGAAAGAAATCAAAATAAATCAAACACAGTTTTTATCTCTCCGCAATATGAAAAACATAAAATAGGAAGGAACAATTAACAAACAATCTCCCTCCTGCTCTGCGAATTCACTGGAATGAAATAAGGCTAGGCACAAACGGATACTACATACCAACATCATTCTTCTCCCAACCTTCATGAAACCCAGTAATTCTAATAAGAATAATGTATCCGGTTTTAGGATCGTAAGAGATGAAATTTGAACCAAGCATCAACAGAACTTCACCATTCTTTCGGATACATAAAGGTTTTAGGCTGTACATAGGAACTTCGCAATATAAACAAATGTCTGATGGAACTAGTAGTAAGAAACCATACTGTTTGGTCCAAGACTCCTTCACATTGTAGTCCTTCATAACCCATATCTCACAACAATCCTCAAATGAGCAATCTGCTAACGTAAGACAACCTCTCAAAACTCCGAACTGATATTGATATTCCATCATATGAATATCAACACCCACCCTAATACTAGGACATGGTACATCACCAAAATTTTCCGAATCCACATCAAACGAAGCTATGCGCATCAAGGATTGATCAAAACCATCACTATAAAATTAAGTAATCCAAAGAAGTGACCCGTTGAAGTAAAATTACGACGAAGGTAGCTTGTAAGGGACAACCCCTACCATTCTCCATGTATCAATACCCAATGTGCGCACTTGAACCTTAGACTCAAACTCCCCTATCTCGCGGTTCATCTCATGAGTTTGATATTATAACACCTTGAATTCATGACTAGAAACACTATAATCGACCGCAAACAAAAGATGATAATTCGCGATCAACCATATGTCTGGTAACCCTACTAAGCTTCCCGTTATAGGGTTATGTTGGGTTATGGCTCAAAAAGCAGATGAAGTCGTTCAAACGATACATAAAGTCGTTCGAACGAAAAGGCTTGTTTCTAGGTTGGAAATTTTCCGTTTAAGTCGTTTGAACGAGACTTAAGTCGTTCGAACGAAAGCTGCGTAGGCTGTTTTGTAAGTTCGTTTTGGAGGCGATGGTTTGTCTCGTGATGCGTACTTCGCTGATGACCTAATAGAGAGTATAAATATAGAGTCTGAGTTCAAAGCCTCTGTGTAAGAGAAACTTGAAATTTATAAGAGATGTAGCCTCTATGATTGACCTTGTAAAGAGTTGGTCTTTACAAGGAAGAAGGTGGAGTGTTCTCTTGGGATTTGATGGTGAGAGGGGAAGTACCTCTTGGTTGCTAAGATGAGAAATCAATGAAGAGAGAAGATTGAAGGGTCTTAAGAAGAAGGTATGCAACATAGTCTTTGTTGAAATAATCTTTAGGTTATTGATGGATTTCTTGTTTTCTTCTTCTCTTGTAAATCTATGTGAGGGTATTATGAGATTAGAGAATTCCATGTTCGTTGGAATCTTTTGAGGGCTTGTAATTGAACTTGGATACTGTAATAGCCTAATTTTGGGATTCGAACTTAGCCTTTACACCAGATATGGTTAGAACGCTCAAGAACAATAAATAACTAACAAGATAATTTAGCGTAAAAAACTTTTGAATAGGTTAAAAACCACGAGCTCCCTTGAGGATTTTGAGAAAGAGAGAGGGATATTATTGAGATTGTTAGCTTATTACAATGAATGTTCTGAGTATTTGAGTGTGGAATCTTAGAGCGAGGATTCAACCGTCACTAATCTGGAATTCTCTAGTCCTATTTATAGGTTTTATAATATGACTATTTGACGACCATTAAGATTCTTAATGATGGACGTTACTGAATATATACATTTGATGGCCTTTGACCTGATTATGTAACGGTCAGATCTTGCTATTTTGTAACAGCTTTATAGATGACGTCGTATCTGTTGACTCGAACTGTTAAGGTAAAGGTAAAAAGTGATAAACATAGCTATGTAACTGTACGGTGTCATACATTATGCCACATTTATGTTGAGGAGGTCGAGCGGTCGTATTCTAGTCGAGGATGAAACATGAGTTCGAGATGCGGAATAAGCCACTACAACCATGCCCTCTCAGCCAATAGTATGAGAGACCTTGTGGGCGAGTGGTGTAGGTTGAAAAGCATCATAAAGATTGTAATTAATACTTGAGAATTATTTCTAATGTAACTTCACAAATATCTGTTTGTGGCTTTTGGGTTTTATAAAATTATTTCCAACTACATCCACTGCTGTGACGGTCGCAGAGCAAGAGATTGCAAAAACTGCTGCTGAAGATGTTGAGGAGAGGCAGAAAGTGAGTGGTAAGAAATCATCTTGTCCAGTCTTATTATAGCTTTGGATTGAATGTTGTTGATGTAGAGTTAAGTCGATCTGGCAAATATGATGAGATAGTCTTCCCTTCGGAGGTAGATGACGGAGTGGTAGCTGATGTTGATGGTCCAATCGATGTATCGAGTTCTCCTACTGAACCAGCTCTGGCCGCTGATAAGGCTATGGATCTTCCGTCTGAGGTAGAAATTAGCAAGAATCTTTAATTACTCTGTGGTATTCTATTGTGTTGGGAACTATATTGTTTGATTGAAAAAGTACTCTTTATGGTCATAAACTATTAAGTTTTATAGACGCTTTTTAGTATGTTCTGCTTGAATGTTTGTATGATGACAAACTATTTGTAATCTGTGTAGGAGGTAGAACAGTTAAAAAAAACTAACTCCGACCTGGAGAGAGCTTTGGGTAGAGTGAGGGACTCGGTGGCTCGAGTGTAACATGTACTTAATAAAATTGAGTATGAGAGAAGACAGTTTAAGTCTAACTCAGAATAAAAATTTAAAGAATTATTTGAACTCCAATGTAAATATGCTAAAATAAAAATAGAACGAGATGAGATGTTAAGGAAAGAAGAGGAGAGGGGGGTGTTAGTTCGAAAATCAAAAAAGGTGAACTGTTTTAATGACCCGAGTGATAAGGCTAGGTGTCAAAGTCTATTGTTAGGTCTGACATTATATTTTGAGGTCGAAGTAGATAGTGAACGAGGTTTAAAAGAGGCTTATGTAGAGATTTCGAAGGAGAGAGGTATAGTACCTGACCCAACTCGAGTAATGTTTCTAGCGCAAGAAGTATGTAATCGTCATAGTATAGAGGCAAAAAAAATGTTCAGTTTGGTGATGTAGAACTTTACCTGATGTTTTTGGCTTTATGCAGGATCGAAGATCGATGAGAATTGTATTTTTCAGGATAAGGAAATAACAAATAGGGATACAACAGAAGTTAGAAGCTGAAGTAAAGGAGTTGCGAGATGCATTAACCCAACATATGGAGCAAAAAAAATTCATTGGCGACTCAATTTTCAAAAGAAATAGCTACTCAAAAGAAGGTAGAAGGTGATGTGAGGGCGTTAGGTGTATTGTAAAAAGAAATGCGCAAGCATCTACACAAAGCGCATATGCAGTTGAAGGAGCATTTGTATCTATCACGAGCAAAAATTGTAGCTCAAGCGGAACACAAGCGTCATCTAGAAAGAGTGATTGAGTTTTATGGAAAAGTGCTCTCGAGGGTAGAGAATGAATTCAGGAAGTTTGTGATGGAGTGCGGAAAAGACTTTGATGTAGAGAATAAAAAGGCTGAGAATTTGCACTTTACCAAGGATGAGGACAAAGTTGTTGAGGAAACAACTCCTCTACCGAAAAAAAATTTACTAGAAAGGAGGAGAAGAAAGAAAGTTGTTGAAGAAACAACTCTCCTACTAACAATTTTTTTACCAGAAGAAAGTGAGGAAGAGGCCGAAACTTTGATACATCGTTCAAGGCAAAATTGATATCTAAAGGAAGTGGTGACTTTTATAACTCTTGTGAATGTACAAGTAGACAGGTCGAGGTGACCAGGAGATATAGGGCAATCTTCTCGTAGTCCGAGGGAAAAGTAGAATTGCTTAATTTTCACGAACTGATATATGCGTTGTATCTTGTACACTGTGAATAAAATCCGTTCTTTATGATTGGATAGTATTTAAGTATTATATTCTTGAGTAAAAATTGTAAACTGTGATGCTATCTGTTTGACTAGACGAACTAGTATAAATATTAACTGTTGTTGCAGGTTGAATTGGCTGAGGCTCAAAGCCAGTATAATGTATTGCATGCTTAAAATGAAAATTTGAGCACGAAACTAGATCTGTGTCGGTCAATACTAAAGAGTGTGACTAAATCGAAAAACGGGATGGATATAAAAATAACCGAAGAGCGATGTATAGTAGTTCGCATGTTCGAACAACTAAAAAATAAAGAAGCTGAACTATCCAACGAGTTGAGAAAGATTAGGGGGGGGGGGCTAAAAGAAGATATAAGAAGAAAGGATAAGGAAGTTCAGGATATGGCAAGACGAGTTAACCAGCCAGGGGCGGTGCCTACTAAAATGACGAATCTGTTGGCGGTGTTGAAAAAAGAGGAAGATAATGTGAAAGAGTTGCAATATCAGGTTAACGTACTGGAGGTGGAGATAACATATATGCAGGCAGCTGTTAAGGAGGCAAAAACTCGTGCTCTAAAATACGAGGTATGGTGGTCAGTTGCTGATGTGATTATAAAAAAGATTGAAAAGGCTCGTAATAAGCAGAACAAAAATATAAATGAGGCTTGGAACAAGGTATCTACTATAGAGAATACCTTACAGTTGTTGGGGGGGGGGGGGGGGGGGTTTAGACATCTTAGAGTAACAATCAAAAAACGTAAAATTGCGTGACGCAAATATTAAGTTAGATGCTGACCTTTTGATGGTGGAAATAAGTCTTGACGAAAGTAAGGTAAATAGTGATAACCGTGAAGCTGAAATAGAGGGGTCAATATCTTTGATTTACCATATGGACGAATTTATGACATTGTTGGAGACACAGAATAATGTGACGTTGGGTAAAAACGAGCTATGGAAGAACGTTGTAACAATTTGTATGCTATGCTGAAGAAAACGAATAGAAAACTTGGTGAATTTGTTCTTCGTGATAGAGTAAAGAGTGAGGTAGGTAATGCATATGAGAGAGAGATGACAACGATGCTCTCCTTTTTTGTATCTGAGTTCAATAAATTGGAAGTGGAGATTAAAACTATATATGACAGTTTGGTTTCCAAAAGTGTTCAGTGTGAGATGCAGTTGATACGATCAGAGTTCTTAGAATGCATGGTGGCGAGGATTGGTTCTCTTAAAAAGAGGATGGTTAGGGAAGAAAAGAAAATTGTTATCGGGAGGATGCCAAAGTTTATGCGCATGCGTCTGTATCGGCATGGGGAGAGTTCGAGGGTTGATGATGTAATCGATAGTTTGAGCGATATTGATTGATTGATGTGGATGATTGTAAGACTATAATAGATATATAACTTTTAAAATGTAGCGTTAGTGATCTGTATATATGTGTACTGACCTTTGTATGAACCAGTTGTGTCTCTGTGGTTTAGTTGGCGTTAGTCATATAATAGGAGGTTGGTTTGGCTGAAGCAACAAACACTACAAATAAAGGAACGAACTGTATTGAAACAATAAGCAATCTAAAATGAAAAATAGAAAATCGTATTTGGCTTGAGGCAACAAATGATCTGTAATGTAATAGAATGCGGTGCATCCACCGGTTATGTAATTTGTATATCAAAGTATTTGCATGATATATTAAAAAAGCACTGAGATGTTTAGATATATTAGATGAGTACGGTAGACAATAGTAGATTGTACTCTTAGGTAGGTCGATCAAACATAAGTATTTCACTAATGTAAAACCGACGTACAAGATGATAGATTGAATACTGTATATAATAGATTGTACTCTGATGTAGGGCGATCAAACATAAGTATTTCATTGATGTAAGACCGGCGTACAAGATGATAAATTGAGTACGGTATGTAATAGATTGTACTATGATGTAGAACGATCAAACATAAGTATTTCATTGATGTAAGACCGACGTACAAGATGATTTATTGAGTATGGTATGTAATAGATTGTACTCTGATGTAGGACGATCAAACTTAAATATTTCATTGATGTAAAACCGACGTACAAGATGGTAGATGAAAAATAGAAGAGTACACTGTAATAGAATATCATCTACGGTATAACTTCAATCTCTATGTGTTCCAAGGATTAGGTACTTGATCTCTGTGTTTTGTGGCGAGGTCGTAAGAACTAAGTCTGCTTTTTCCAATAATGATAAAAGGTCATTTCCAATTCTCTGCGAGCTTCCCAGCATTGAGTTCCTTTCGGTGTTTTGGTATCTATCGTAATACGAGATCTTTAATTTCAAACTCTCTATGACAAACTCGTTTATTAAATGATCTTGCTAAAGCATGATGATATCTTCCCAAGTTCATGACTGCTCTGTCTTTTGTCTCTTCGATCCAATTCATGTTACATGCCAACTGGAACTCGTTTTCTTTATCGGTCATGGTATTATCTCATAATGGGTGATGATATTGAGTAGGGATGATTACTTTAGTACCGTATGCTAATAAGAATGGTGTGCAGCCTGTCGATATACAGGGTATTATACGATATGCCTATAATACGTGTGGTAATTCTTGCACCCAGTTACCATTCTTTTTTGTCAATCGTTTCTTGATGCCATTAACTATAGTTTGATTGGTAATCTCTGCCTATCGATTTCCTTGTGGGTAATAGGGATTTGAAGGAGAGTGAATGATGTTATGCTGATTGAGGAAGTCAGCAATCTTGGATCCGATGAACTGAGGTCCATTGTCGATTCTGATGTGGTAAGGGCATCCATAACGTATTATAATAGTTTCCCATATAAACTTTATGACTTCGCCTTCACGGGTTCGGCACAAAGGGACTGCTTTTGCCCATTTGGTGAAGTAGTCTGTGGCTACTAAAAGGTGCTTCCATTTTCCTAGTGCAGTTGGGAACTCTCCCACGAGGTCGAGGGCCCATCGCTTGAATGGACAGACAACTTTGCTAGAATAGAGTTCCAAGGCTGGAGCTCAAATTTGTGGTCCATGTCACTGGCAGGCATCACACTTGCTTGCATATTCAATGGCCTGAGATTTCATCTTAGGCCAAAAGACTCCATGAGTGAGAGCTCGGTTTGCTAAAGATTGTCCTGCTGCGCGTGATCCATAAGCACCTTCGTGAAGGTATTGTAAAAATTTTTGAGCTTCTTTGGTAGATAAACATCAAAGATATGGTCTTGTGACCGAGATTTTGAAAAGGCAGTTTTCATCAACGACATAACATTTTGCATTGTCCAGCACCCGTCTTCGTTCAGTAGAATCCTTAGGAAGTTCTCCATTGAACTCATTTTTAGGGCCTATGTATGTGAGGAAAGGTTGTCTCCAATCATCCTCATCCCTTTTATCACCCCCAGTATTAACAGAATTTGAGTTGATAATGATAATGTTGGGGTTTGATTTTACTTCGATCTTCAAATATCGAGCTTTTATTCCCAGGACTCTAGCCAGATAGGCAAGGCAGTCTGAGTGTCTATTTTCTCCATGAAGCAGGTGTTCGATAGTTTCCCTTTCGAATCTGCTCATTCCGTTGGCTACTGCTGCAGCGTAGTCGACCATCTTTCCATTTTTCTGATACTTATCTGTATAGTGGTTCATAATTAATAAAGAATTGTGTACACGAACAGTTTGGGTACACCGATCTCTATAGCCATATCAAGTCTATGTATGAGTGCTTCGTACTCGGCCTCATTATTGGTAGTTTCGAAATTGAGTCGTATAGACTTCTCAATTATGTGATTAGAAGGTGTGATTAGAGCGATCCCAATGCCTAATCCAGCTGGCTCGGCAGAACCCTCAGTGAGAAGACGCCAACCCTTCTTTGATATCCAATCTGATTTTCTACGAACTGTTCTTCAGTGATGTCCGTATGATCTTCTTCCCAATCAGGGTCATCAATGAGAAAATATGCTACTGCTTACCCCTTTTCAGAATGGTGTGGTTCGAAACGTATATCTTGTTCTCCGAGGGTAACCGACCATTGCAGAATTCGTTGGGATTTCTCTCATTTGGATAAGATCTCTCGCAAAGGGTAATTTGTCATTACTCGAACTGAGTAAGCTTGAAAATATTGTTTTAACTTCTGCGATGTATAAATAAGAGTTAAAAGTAGTTTATTCATCTTTGTGTACCGTGTCTCTGCAGGAGTGAGTGCTTTGCTGATAAAGTATACAGGTTTCTCTATATTCTCATCAAGTCGAATGAGTACCAAACTCAGTGATTCGTCAATAACTAGAAGATAAACTGTGAGTTCTTCTCCTTCTTTAGGTGTACTTGTAACTGGTAGCTTCCCGAGGCAACATTTTAATTCCTAAAATGCTGCTTCACATTATGTAGTCTATTCGATCGCAGAGTCTTTTTTAGGTTTCTTCTTTGTCCCTTCGCATAGTAGGTTGAATAACCATTGACAACGATCTGAAGATTTTGAGGCAAAACGATTGATTGTTGTGATCTTTCATGCTAATTTTTGTACGTCTTTATTAATTTTTTGAGAAGGCATAGACAACAGTGCGTGGATACGATCTGGATTAGCCTCAATTCCCTGCTTGTTGATTAGATGCCCTAAGAATTTGCCTGACTGGACCCCGAACTCGTATTTGTCAAGGTTTAGTCTTATTTTATAAGACCAAAGAATCTCAAAAGTTGTTTGTAAATTTTCTAGGTAGTTCTCCTTTTTGAGATTCTTACACAGCATATCGTCAATGTAAGCTTCCATCATTTTTCTAAGGTGATCTTTGAATATTTGTGTCATCACTCTTTGATAGGTAGCTCCAACATTCTTAAGACCGAATGGCATAACTTTGTAAGAGTACAATCCGTGTTCTGTGATGAAAACTATCTTCTCTTGATCTTCGAACAACAGAGGTATCTGGTTGTACCCTGATACGATGTCCATCATAGACAAGAGTTCGTATCCTGTAGTTGAATCGAGCAGATGGTTGATGATAGGAAATGGAAAACTATCTTTCGGAGTATGTTTATTAAGATCCGTGAAATCCACACATACTCTAATTTTGCCATTTTTCTTTGGTACTGCTACGATGTTCGAGATCCAATCTGGGTAATTAGCTTTTTGGATAAAACCAACTTCAATGAGTTTGTCAATCTCTTTGTTGAATTCTTCACAGAGTCTTGGTGCTAAAGTTATCCATTTTTGCTTGACTATCTCAGCTTTATCTTTCAAACTCAACTTGTGGTGCGCCAAACCTAGGTCGATGCCTGACATCTCGTAGAATGTCCACGTGAAGACATTACTGTTATCTTTGAGAAATTGAATAAGAGCATTACGCTCTGATATGGGCAATAGAGTCCCGATTAAAGTACCTCATTTGTCTCCATTGATCTCGATGTAGTCTGTAAGTTCTGCGTTTGGCAGTTTGTGTTCTAGAAAGTTTCTGTAATGTTCCTTGTGGTTTTCTGTAATTGTTATGCGAGCTGTGGTATAGATGGCTCAGTCACCGTGGTAACAAAATTTTTACAAGCTCGAGTAAGCTTCTGACTACCTTTGATTTCATAAACGCTTCCATTCTACTCAAAGCAGAGTGCCAAATGGTAGGTTGATGGGACAACTTACATATTGTGGAGCCAGCAGTGTCCTATAATGCCCAAATAATGACAACATAAAATACTATGTCAATGGTTACGGGTCTGGCAGTGATAGGAAGTATGATTTTTCCTACTCATTCTTCGGTAGACCCATTGAATATACTGATATCAACATCACTAGGCTGAACTTTATCAGCCAACCCCATTTGATCGATTGTGCTTTGAAAGAGTAGTTCGATACTGCTGCCGGTATCCACTATCATGGTGTGCTGTACAGCATTCCTCATTTTCAACATGATGACGAACACATCATGATGAGGAAAGTTGACATGGCATACATCGTAGTCTTCGAAAGAGATTCCAGTGTGGTGTGAGCTGGATGCACGGAGTAAACGAGCTTCTTTGTCGACCATGGATAAGCCATGGCATTGGCCGAGGTATCGTCTTTTCCCTCATGACGACCTGTTGATGGTTTAATTTATGATGAATTGGGTGAGAGATATGTGATATAAATTTTTCTCTTCGACTGCTTCATCTATCTGTATGATCTCAGTAGGAAGTCTGAAACTTTCATTTTTATAGCTTTCAACGTCTACGATGTACTCGTATATTCGTCTATCCATAAAAATATACTCCAAAAATCATTGTAGAGCGAAGCACCGTTCTGTGTCATGATGCTAAACTTTGTGGTATATGCAGTACGGTTTGGTTTCAATGGGTTAAAGATATTGGGCATTGCGGAAAAATTTATCCTTCTGGAGTATAGGATTTATGCTGGCTATTGTGACATTCATCTTTGAAAGACAGGGATTAGGCACATTATTCTCTTTTCGAGGTTGATCATCGTTAGACTTGGTACGTTTCATGTCTCTTCCATTGTTGGCACTACGGTCTGGTTCTGTGGGCTGATCTCATGTTGTCAAGGTCAATTTTTGGGTTTGCAGTCTTTCGGATACCATTCTTTCAAGATCAATATATCCATTGACCTTTTCGATCATGTCCTCCAAGAATTTCTTTGCAAACGTCTCAAGTTTTTATCCTGGACTTTGCTTAAGGCTGAATAAAGAATAAAGATTTTCTTCCTTATCTCTATTGTGTGAATAGTTTATAACAAAAAGCTCTCGTAACTGTTCGAAAGTTGTAATAGATCCTTCTGGAAGTGAATGAAACCATTGCAAGGGCTCGCCTTGTAAACTGGTAAGGAAAAGTCGGCATAGAATGTGGTTGGATGTCGAATGTAAGCCTAAAGTGTCCTAGAACTCTTAAATGTGTTTTACGGGATCAGTCCCCTTGTATTTACAAATTTTTAGAGTTTGAAAACCAGTTAGGACTTCACCATCCAAGAGCTCCTAAGCAATTAGGCTTTTCTGTAATATGTTGTTAATTCCTTAAGCAGTATGAGCCTGAGCTTTGGGCAATTCTTTGATCCACTTTTTAATATGTCCCTGAAACACATATTGTCGAGCTGTAATGGTTGGGTGTAAGACGCATCCTTCTTGAGGATTGTAGTCGCCACTCCCTTCACTTAAACGATCTTTCGCTGGAATCCAAACTCTTCACGGTGGATTCTCTGCTCATCTGGCTCTTACAAGGCTTCCACAACTTCTTGGTAAACCTTTTGTACTTAGATAGGCTTAACCTCCTACCGTAGATGGTTAGATCGAAGTTCACCTCCCAAGTTGTTGGAGGGAGGTTCTAGTCTGTCATAAGCGGAAATTCGCGAGCCTTCTGGTTGTACGCCTTTGTTCTTTGGGGTGACGATTTGTTGACCCTGCAGAACCTTCAGCGCATCTTTTATATATGCTAGATGTTGCTCCAGGGCGGCACGCCTTTCTTTTTTTGAGTTTAAATTGGCCCGCAGCTCTGCTAGTGCGGCATTTTCCTCTGCTAAAGTAGCTGACATGTTCTGACCTTAAAGTGTCATTTTAAGAAAAGATAATCAACGGGTTTTGAGATAATGGGATTGAGAATTATGGTTCCCACAGACAGTGCCAAATGTAATAGCCGAATTTTGGGATTCGAACTTAGCCTTTACACCAGATGTGGCTAGAACGCTCTAGAGCAGTAAATAACTAACAAGATAATTTTGCGTGGAAAACTTTTGAATAGGTTAAAAACCATGACCTCTCTTGAGGATTTTGAGAAAGAGAGCGGGATATTATTGAGTTTGCTAGCTTATTACAATGAGTATTATGAGTATTGGAGTGTGGAATGTTAAAGCAAGGATTCAACTGTCCTTCATATGGAATTCTCTGGTCCTATTTATAAGTTTTATAATATGACTGCTTGACGACCATTAAGATTCTTAATGATGGATGTTATAGAATATATACATTTGATGGCCTTTGACCTGATTATGCAACGGTCTAATCTTGTTGTTTTGTAACGCCTTCATAGATGATGTCGTATTTGCTAACTCGAACTGTTGAGGTAAAGGTAGAAAGCGATAAACATAACTATGCAGCTGTATAGTGTCATACAGTATGCTACATGTTTGTTGAGGAGGTCGAGTGGTCATTTTCTGGTCGAGGATAAAGCATGAGTTTAAGATGCAGAATAAGCCACTACAGATACATTGTAGATTTCTAACTTAGTAGTGGGAAGTATCCTTAAGGTGAACCTCCATTAAATATTGTGTTTTATGTGCATGTTAATTGTGTTTATAATTTCTTGGTTGATTATTTGTATGCCATGAGGATATCTGATAAAACCAAAATGCGCACGGGGGGATGTATTTCGCATGTTCACCCCCAACAGGTTATACACATGTACTTCATCACGTCCTATTAGCAGAAGTAGACCATTACAATAACCCTTAACTTGATAACACAACAACGTGAGAACATCTTGCTTAGGAGCAGTGGCGGTGCCAGGAAATTAGGTGAGTGGGGGCAGATAGAGTAATAAAAGTAATCTATTGTTGGATTGAAGTTCCATGGAAATACAATGAACAATGAAGTGTGAAGAAAGCATTAGAACTACAAAAGATAAAAGAGGGCAGCAAGAGCTAATATGGATTTTGAATAATATATAAAATATGATCACATGTTTTGATAATATGGAGTCTAAGATGGGAATGAAACATTTAAACTTTAGAAAATAATCTAGGTAAGAATATATAAGGAGATCAATCATGGAGTATTTTAGGAGAATATTTTGCAGAGAAAATAGGATATTAGTCGCACAAAACTGAGTGCATTTTTTATGTTTCCTTTATTTGTTGTTTTTACTACTTGTCAAATAGGGAAATGACACGTGGATTTTCTTAGTTGTAAGATTCTCTCTTCTCTGTCCGAGATTTTCCTGGGACAGCCTACTAGGTCCCACTTAAATATATCTTTCCCCATTTAATTAGTTTGAGGAAGATATTGATTGTGTCAAATCTCCTATCTTTCTCTTATCAGTTCATCTCTCTCAAATAATGGGAGGGCACCCATAATAGGAAGACATATAATCTAATTTTTGCGTCCCATATCTCTCTCTCAAGACATTGAGTCATAGCTCTTTACGTTTGGTCTTGATTATTATACCAACTGTGGAGACACAAAGTTTTTTTTTTTTTTTTGGTCCGAGCAAGATGAAGTTTTGCAATTTGACAAGTTCATTAGAAATTTGATATTAGTTAGGAATTCAAAGAGATACGAAAAACTCATAAACTCCCAATATCTTCTTGCATGAAGGATGGTATATATTGTTGTTAGCCTATGTTGAAAAATTGGCAGAATTAAAACAAGTTAAGAAGATTAGAAAGAGATCAAAATACTTATCAGGATATGATCGAGTCTAGTGCATGCACACTATCTCCTTAAGACAGATTCGCCCCTGCCATAGTACTTTGTAGGATATAATCGGCCTCTGTCTTCCAGGATACAACGATCAGTCGTAGAGAAAAGAAAATACTTTTATCTCTCTGCCAAACGAACCTTGATTGGGTCTGTTCTCTCTTGAAAATAACCCAAGAAAACTCTGAAAAAACTAATTCTTTAAAATGAAAATGAAGTTGGGTTAATATAGAGTATAGGCGACTCTTCACCAAAGGTTACACCTCAAGTTAGTGCCTCTTCACCAAAAGGTCACACCTCAAGTTAGTGCCTCTTTACCAAAGGTCACACCTCAAGTTATGACTCTTCACCAAAGGTCACACCTTAAGACGCGACTCTTCACCAAGGGACACACCTTAAGATACCACATGATGTGTCTGTTGGAGACAACTCAAATCACTCATATTACAACTCATAAGTAAACTCTTACTTATAATCTAGAGTTGGGTAACCTACATACCCAATGTGGTACAAAATAAACTACTTAGATATCAACCATTCAAACTAAGGATAAAACTACAAGGTTTTTTTCCAATAATCCCCCACATTTGAATGGTATTAGATAAACTCAGACCAAATAAAAAAGAAGAAGAAAAAAAAAATAGGGAATGATCCTGCATAGAGAGAGGTGTCTTGTGGACTTAAACCTTCCCTAGTGAAAAACTATTGGATTTACGCTGATTAGTGAACATATGTCTTGAACTGTCAGCTTTAATGTAAACTGAGACAATAGTCTTCACACAGTACATTTCCAAACGCAATCGGCTCACACAGTTGTGTTCAATTTGGCCTTGAACAAATCCCGAATTCATGAGTGCTATTAGAGAATTTTGCCTTATAAAATTCTCATGGAAGTGGCTCCACCTCACACTCACATAGGTAATTGCCTATTAAGAGTACCCTGTCGTACCCCACTTGTAAATACAAGTAATAGGAATCATTAAAAGCATAAATTGCCTACCCTGGAAATCGCTACAGGTTGTATTGTTTACATCATGGAATGAGCAGGAGTTTAGATCTCCTGATCCGTGCTTTTGGTGAGAAACTCACAACAAGTTTTCCTATTGAACCTAGATCATAGGAGTACCAATCAACTAGGATAGGTTTCCGCTGAGGTTACTCGTAATTAAAGGCTTTAATCTCATTCCCCTCGATGTACGGTATACTTGCACTACGACAACTCTCGTTGTAAACGGATCCATTAAATTATCTTTAGACTTTGCAAAATTAATATAACACAATTCGCAAGTAGTCGCTCATGAAACTACGTCGATGATAATAATGTCGTGACTTGCCAAACGAAAAATCTTTAATAAACTTTCTAACCACTCAAAAGATTTGCCGGCCGGGCTTTATCTATTATAATAAACTCAATTCCATTATAAATTTGGTTATATAAGTTTGTTTTTAGGAATTCCAAAATACGAGTGCACTATGAAGTGTAAAATCATAACCCAATAGTAGATTTTGACTTTCAAATTTTGAAATCCACATGTATTCTCATGTACCATTGGAAATCAAGTATAGTGCAAACCATAGTCTAGGGTGTACTCTCAGTACCTTAGTACCCTGACTAACGCTTCTTTGTTTAAATCTGCATAACATCCCCCACATTTTTAATAATTTATAAGAAGACACTCTGCCTTTCCAAAGCTATGCCATAAACAAAGCTGTTATAAACAAAGCTTTCCCCCATAATTTTCAATAATTTAGAGGAAGACAATCTACAGTCTCTAGTCTACTCATAGAATGGTCCCGAAAAACAGACACTCTTATTATGATCATCACGAAATCGAAAAGAAACTCCAAGTTAATTCTCATGCGTTATAAGAAAACCAATCTCATTAGTTTATACTAATTTGAACGAGTTCACCCTGAATCGTTCCTCTAAAACTTTATTCAAAAAATTAAAGTCATTCCATAACTAGACAATCCCGCAAAGAAACTCTTCTTTCATAGATGTTGTCATGAGATTGGAATGTGTCTTACAACATTCCCCAAAATAATAAAACCCATTAAAATCAATGATATCACAACACCGATTCTAGGACTGTCGAATACACGAGCAAGTGTTGTTCAACACTCCCATTTAACAATGAAGAAATACCCGGAACCCTATCATTAAAATCAACGATATCACAGACAACGCTGCGATGCCTACCATATTTTGATTTCAGTGGGCATTTGACAAAGTTTCTCTTCTTGAAAATAAACTCTCTAAAATCAGCACCTAGGTCTCAACTCCTAAATGAGTGACCCTTATATTCTTGACTCTTCAAAGCCCTAATTTATTCCCATAAATCAACAATTTAACAAAAGGGTCAAACTAACACTTTGGATACATCAAGCAAACAAAACCCAAACGCCATAGATCGAATTGGGATGGAAGAACGAGGGAGAACTAAAACCAATTGTCCAATTTTCCAAACCCATCGTCATACCTCCGTACTTCGAATAACTATAAGAAACGAAACCCATAAGTACAAATCCAAATCTCCTATCTTGTTATAACCATTCATGGTGAAGATTGGGAAAGTCTTGATAATCCTCTCCCATCATAAAATTCTCTTTCTCTGGCTCTACAAGTTTTTCACTTTCTTTTTCACCATCAATTGCTCACAAAAATAAAAAGCCATTTTCCTTTGAGTCACTATTTTTAACTTTAAAGGACGGTTCATCAAGAGGGTCGTCCCTATAAAAATGAAAACCAAAACAAAACAAAACTTTATTTTGCCATACGATTAGTAGTGGTTGGTAATTTGTACCAAAATTTGAACACACTAAAAAGATATTTAAATCTGAGTTAAGATTGTTGTTGGCCAGTGTTCAAAAATTTACAAAATCAAAAACAAGTTAAGAAGATTAAAAAGAGATCAAAACACTTATCGGGATATGATCGAGTCTAGTACATGCACACTATCTCCTTAAGACAGATTTGCCCCAGCCACAGTGCTTTGCAGGATATAATCAGCCCCTGTCTCCTAGGATATAATGATCAGTCATAGAGAGAAGAAAATACTTCTATATCTTAGCCAAACGAACCTTGATTGCGTCTGTTCTCTCTTGAAAATGACCCAAGAAAATTCTAAAAAAACTGATTCTTTAAAATTAAAATGAAGTTGGGTTAATATAGAGTATATGCGACTCTACGCCAAGGTTTATACCTCAAGTTAGTGCATCTTTACAAAAGGTCACACCTCAAGTTAGTGCCTCTTCACCAAAGGTCACACCTCAAGTTATTGCCTCTTCACCAAATGCCACACTTCAAGTTACGACTCTTCACCAAAGGTCACACCTTAAAATACAATTCTTCAACAAGGGTCACACCTTAAGACACACCTCATGATGTGTCTGTTGGAGACAACTCAAATCACGCATATTACAACTCATAAGTAAACTCTTACTTATAATCTAGAGTTGTATAACCTACATACCCAATGTGGTACAAAATAAACCACTTAAATATCAACCATTCAAACTAAGGATAAAACTACAAGGTTTTTTTCCAACATATATAGGTGTTCCTAAGTTTATTGATTCAAAAGATTTCATCTCTTCAGTTACGACACCACCACAACTTGCTTTCTACAGCTCTCCTCTCTCTGTTCCAACTTCCAACCATCATGCCACTTATCTCCATAACTTTGAATATTTTATAGAGAGTGAACAGAGGATTAATATAACCACACAAGGAGAGAAAACATCACATTGGATATTATACAAAGGGAATAAATTTACGTGGGACCTAGTAGGTTGTCCAGGAAATTCTTGGGCAGAGAAGGAAAAATTTTACAACTAAGAAAATCCATGTGTCATTTCCTTATTTGACTAATAGCAAACAACAAATAAAGCAAACAACAAAAATGTACTCGCACAAAACAAAATTAGGCAGTTATGAACCTATAATTAAGGGTAGTAGCTATACATTTTCCAAAATTTGAGTAAGGGTGGCCCCTACTTGTCTGCCACTGCTAAGGAGTTCAAGAAACAACAAAACCTCCCAACTCATTGTTATCTTCCACAAAATAAATTTGATACATCCCACTTTTAAATTGAAGCGACCGATAATGAAATTGAAACATCCATTTCAAGTTTGCTTCATTTAGTGTTTAGAATAGGTGTTAGCACTACCTCGTGGTTATTCGTCGTCAGTGAGTGCACATGGAGCGACTACAGCTGGCTGGCACTAAACAGGTAAGTAGGTTTTTATCTTCTTGCTCTAAAATGTCAAGCCCGTAGTATTTTACAGAATATGAAAAGAAAGTGATGTCTTATTTGAGAAAAACAGGTCTCTATTTGAGCAGGCTTTTATTCTGTTCGAATAAGACCTTGTTCGAATAAAATTTAGTATCTATTCAAATATTTTCTCTCAAAATATTTTTTAATCTAATAGACTATTTCCTTATTCAAATACTTTTTCTGGGAACTTAGTTGTTCGAATAGGATTTCGCTTTGTTCGAATAAAACTTGTTTTGTTCGAATAAACTCTTTCTCTATTCGAATAAATTGCCTCAGGCTTTTATTTGTTCGAATACATTTTTGGTGTATTCGAATAATAATTGTTCTATTCGAATAAAGTTTGTTTCTATTTGAACAGAGGGCGGGATTTTTGTTTTTCTATATAAGACAACTTTTATTTTTTCATAACTTAATTTTTTGAAAACCTAATTTTTTACAGCTTGTATTTTTTAGAGATGAGAGATTTCTTTAAGAGATTCATGAGATAATTAATAACTAAAAGTTGAATCAATCATTGATCAAGAAACCTAAATCATGATTTAAAAAACTTGTGGGATTCATGATTGAAAGCTTCGGCGAGAGATTGGAGCGAGACGTTGCGAGAACGTGGAATCTATTATAAGAAGCTTGATCAGAAGAAAGGTAACCATAGGATGCGCTTATCGAGTCTGTAAGTAATTAAACTTTTATAATTCACTTTCAATAGTAGATCATTTAGCTGTCGGGTGATTCGATAACTACCTGCGGGCCTTTCTCCAGAGAAAGGTTTCCCACAGGGTTAAAAATCTTTGGTCTTGTGCCTAATTTCCAATTGCTTGTTGACGTAAGATAATCGAATTAATTTAAATTAGGTTAAGGTTCGACCATTAATTCAAAGGAATTTGGACCTTCAGTTTTAGACCTAAATTAATTAAAATTGGTTAGTCTTAAGTGACAAGGTTTATTTATTTGGCATTAGAGCGGTCACGCTTCGAGAATTAACAACCTAAGTGTGGATTCATACTTGATTGCTTGAGAATAATGAGTTCCAAGAAGTTTGGATGTTCTGTAAATCGCCCTTCACTTTTTGATGACAAAGACTGCCCATACTGGAAAGTCCGAATGGTTACATTCATATAATCAATCAGTGAAGATGTATGAATTTCCATTGAGGATGGATGGACGCATCCTACTGTGATGCAAGACATACTAGGCACTGCCATAGAGGTCCCTAAACCTAAGAATCAGTGGTCAAAGAAATAAAAGGATGTTGCCGGTTATAATTCTAAAGGCCGCAATGCTATCTTTATGGTTGTGAGTCAATGTGAGTTTTGACGTATCTCTGCTTGTACCACTTCGAAAGATGCTTGGGACATTCTAGTTCGAACTCATGATGGTGATGATACAGTTAAAGAAAGTAAGCTGCAGATGCTTACTTCATAATTTGTGAATATCAGAATGAGTGAAAATGAACCTTTTGATGAATTTTATGCGAGACTAAGTGATACTTCAAACACTAGTGCCGCATTAAAAGTCGTTTATTCTGATATTCAAATTATTCGCAAAGTTCTAAGATCTCTTCTTAAGAGCTTTGGATCCAGGCATGATGCTATTGAAGAAGCTCAGGATCTTAAGAAAATAAAACCCGATACATTAGCTGGAAAATTGTAAACTTTTGAACTCGAGATGAAAATGGAAAACACTGAGAAGAATAAGAGTGTTGCTTTCAAGTCTTTATCTCACTCCTCTTCTTCTAGGGGTACCAAAGAGATTGATCACTCATATATCTCTAATGATGATGAAGGTTCGGATATAGATTCATCAATTGCTCTTATTAGTCAACAATTTCAAAAAATCTTGAAAAAATGTCAATTTCAAAAACAAGGGTAATCGATGAACTATAAACCACGACCTCATGATCGAGTCAAATCTTATAATCTACAAACCAACAATGATACTGACCTTAGTCAAGTTGAATGTTATAAATATTACAAGTTTGGTCATTATTCCCATAGCTGTCCTAATAAGAAATCTAGAACAAATCACAAAGCTATGAATATCAATGTCACTTAGGATGACAGTGATGATGAGAATGATAACAATAAGAGTAATCCCAAAGTAGTTAATAACGGACAATATTGTGTTTATCCTACTTTTCTAAATTGTGAGAATGATAACTCTGACATTTTTAAACTTGAAAATTATGTTGAAAATCAGAGTGATCAAGAACAAAATGAGTTTGAAGACTTGAATCTTGAAGACTTGTATGCTCAGACTTTTGCAAAGTGTATGAAACTTGGTAAACTTAACAAAGTGTTAAAAAATCAAGTTAATACACTCACCTGTGAACTTAAAATAAAAGCTGAGAGTACAAGTCACGAGATAGAGGTACATGAAAATGATAAAATAGGTCTTCATGATAAAGTTATGTTTTTGGAAAAAAAAAGTTCATGATGCAAAAGAGAAATTGAAATCAACTTTGGACGAACTTCATTCGGCCAAGCTTGATGTAGTTCTATCTCAGCAGAAACTTGAAAAATTATGTCATGGGGCTAAGAACATAGATAAGATGTTATGTATGGGAAAGGCGAAGGCTGACAAATGGGGTCTAGGATATGAGAAACCTCTCTCTAACGCCAAGACCCCTCATAATATAATATCGTTGCCTAAGCATAATATAATATCCTCCACTCATATTCAAGACAAAACGTTCTCCTACTCTCAGATTTATTATTGTGGAATATGTGGTCGTAAGGGACATATTACATCATATTGTAGATTTGTTGGACCTTTTCAACCATATGCTCGTTCTTTCGATGAACAAAGATATAAGTCTAATGTGATTTCTACTAATGTGAAAAGTGATAATGTGTCTAGATGGTTTGCATAGGAAACTCCAACTCGAAGGACTCTTCAAAGCATTTGGATACAAAAGTTGTATTTGGCACCTCAGACAAGGTGCAATGTTGCATTAACTGCTTTGAATGCCTTCAAGTCTATTTAGTGGTATATGGATAGTGGTTGTTCTCCTCACATGACTGGTGATGAGTCTATGCGGAGTCACCTAGAGAATATTCAGGGTGACGATATTGCTTTTGGTGACGGAAGAATATCTCCAGTGGTAGGAAAGGGAAAGGCTGAAAGACTTGGTACTCCAATGATCGATAATGTTCTCTTGGTTAAGTGTCTGAAAGTAAATCTTCTCAGTGTCAGTCAGTTATGTGATACAAATCACACTGTTACTTTTTCCAGAGGTAGCTGTGATGTATTAAACTCCCAAGGACAATGTGTGATGTATACTGCTAGAACCTCTGACAATTGTTATGTTGTACAACAAGAAGCTATACTATGTAACAAAGCTAAACTGGGTGATGGGGACTTATGGCATCAAAGGTTAGGACATATTAACTTTAATGATTTGTCCAAGATTACACGTAAAGAGCTTATCCGGGGAGTTCCAAAGTTGGGAAGATTGAGTAATGAGGTGTGTGGTCTGTGTCAAATTGGCAAGCAAATAAAGAGTTCTCACAAGAAGTCCAACAATATTGCTGCTACTCAGATTTTTGAGCTAATACATATGGACATGATGGGTCCAATGAGAACTGTATTTCTGGGGGGTAAACGGTGTATTTTGGTAATGGTGGATGATTTTTCTCGTTATACTTGGATAACTCTTTTGAGAGAGAAGTTTAATACTTTTGAATAGCTCCGTAGTATATCGCTCCGAATTCAAAATGAGAAAGATTACTCTATTAATAAAATTTGAAGTGATCTGGAGGCGAGTTTAAGGATACTGGGGTGATCGAGTATTGTACCTCTAATGGGATTAAACATGAATTCTTTGCTCCAATCACTCCACAATAAAATAGAATTGCAAAAAGGAAGAATAAAGTTCTTCAAGAAATGGGACAAGTCTTACTTCACAACAAGGATCTTCCGGCACATTTTTGGGGGTAGGCCATCCATACCGCGTGTTATACTATCAATAGGGTGTATCTTCGTCCACTTACTTTAAACACGCCCTATGAACTATGGTTTGGAAAGAAGCCGAATGTAAATTATTTTTGGGCTTTTGGGATTAAATGCTTTATCTTTAAAGATCGGGAGAACATTGGGAAATTTTACTCTCAAAGTGATGAAGGTATCTTATTGGGCTACTCAACAAATAATAGAGTTTTTTAAGTTTACAATTTGAGGACCAAAGTGATGATGGAGTCATGTAATATGGTTGTGGATGATACTTGCACCATTGGTTCTGCAGATGTTAGAGAAGAGGATAGTACAACGAAAAATCTATATACATCAACTAGTGAGGTTATTGCAATGAGCCCTAGATCAAAGGTTGCTTCTACTTTGCCTACTTCAATACTCCCATCTTTACCACCTCCTCCAGCCCCCAGTGTACTGGAACCCAGATGATATCAAGTTTGTAAGGATCACTCACATACCGATATCATTGGGGATGCTAGTTCTCGTGTTCAGACGTGAAGCCAATATTATGAGATGGTAAACTGTGTTTACTCTATTTCTGTGATAGAACCCACAACTGTGAATGATGCTCTCTCAGATGAATATTAGCTACATGTAATGCAGGATGAGCTTCGTCAGTTTTGACGTCAAGATGTGTGGGATTTGGTTTCACGTCCTTCTAGCACAAATATCATTGGAACTAAACGAGTCTATAAGAACAAATTTGATGAATTTGGGAATGTCACTCGAAATAAGGCTAGATTAGTTTCCCAAGGGTACAATCAAGTAAAAGGGGTTGATGAAGCTGAAACATTTGTTTCTATTGCAAGGCTTGTGTCTATTCGCTTACTTTTAGCTCTTGCTTATAATCAAAGTTTCAAGATAAATCAAATGGATGTGAAGAGTGCTTTTCTTAATGGGCTCCTGGAAGAGGAAGTGTATGTGTCCAACCAAAAGGGTTTGAGGATCCTCATCATCTGGATCACGTTTTCTACTAGAAGAAGACCCTTTTATTGTTTGAAGCAGGCTCCTCGAGTATGGTATGAACGACTTTCCAATTTTCTCTTGGATAAGGGATTTGTTCGAGGGGAAGTTGATAAAACACTATTTATCCAACGTAAGGGAGGCGCGATGCTTGTCGCATAGGTATATGTAGATGATATTATTTTTAGTTCTACTTCGAATTCACAAACCACTTCTTTTACAGCTTTAATGAAAAATGAAATTGAAATGAGCATGGTTGGGGAACTAACGTACTTCTTAGGTCTCCAAATGCGTCAATTGGAGAAAAGAAATGTTTATCTCTCAATCCACGTATGCAAGGGATCTTGTAAAGAAGTTTGGTATCTCCTCTACAAAGTATGCTCGGACATCCATGAGTACAACAACAAAGTTAAGTAAGGACACGACAGGTAAGGATGTTGATCAGAAAATGTATAAAAGTATGATAGGGAGTTTACTTTATCTTACTGCTACTCATCCTGATATCATGTTTAGTATCTGCATTTGTGCCTGCTATCAGGGTAGTCCTAAAGAGTCTTATTTACAGGCTGCTAAACCCATTATTCGTTATGTATGTGGGACTTCTTATTTTGGTTTATGGTACTCACATGACACAACTTCTAAGGTTATTGGTTATTCTGATGCAGATTGGGCAGGTAATGCAGATGATAGGAAGAGTACTTTGGGAAGATGCTATTATATTGGGAATAATCTTGTGGCATGGCAAAGTAAGAAGCAAAACTTTATTTCTCAATCCAAAGTAGAGGCAGAGTATATCATTATGGGTAATTGTTGCACTCAACTCATTTGGATAAAACAGATGGTGTATGATTATGGAATAGTCCAGGGGACGATGTTAGTTTTTGTGATAATACAAGTGCAATCAACATTTCTAAGAATCTTGAACAATATTCTAGAACCAAGCACATCGACATTCGCTTCCATTTTATCCGTGATCTTGTTGAACGTAAGATAGTCAGTGTTGAGTATGTTCCAATAGAGAGTCAGTTAGCTAATTTTTTCACCAAGGTATTAGATGCTATGAGGTTTGAACTTCTAAGACGGTCCATCGGTGTCTGTTCCATTGATTAGGTATATCTTTTACTTCTTTTTACACTATTTTTGTTTGATTATCACTGTGATATATTTTTTTTCAGATATGATTTCTAATTCAGTGGTAGGACAGTTCAGTATGGTTTTTACTGAGACTTCTTTTTCACAACAGTCAACTATCACATGCTTAGATGGATAGGCACTCATTGATAACATACTTGAGGATACATGTAGAGACTTCGTACCTAATGTTATGTGAGGATCTGACATTCTTTATTAGCTTCGAGTGTTATGACATTTACTCTTCTTTTGATCTCGTCATTTTTGATCTCATTTCGTTTCCTTACTCAATTGTCAATAGTAACATCAAAGTCAAGTTATACTAATAAAACTTTCCTATTTTTCCTTGAGGCGAAAAGGTGACGTTGTCCAGCCGAAGATGTGATAATAGGCATTTTTTCTTTCCCATTTTTGGCCCTCGTTATTTTTAACCATATTTTTATCCACTTACAACCATTTGTGCCTTAAAATATACCTTTTATTTCTTGTCCAAATCTTTTATCCTTTTACCCATTTATTCTGAGACTTCTTAGTGAGAAGACAAAGAAAAAGGAGAAAAAGAAAAATATGTGTGATCTTTGGGGGAAAGATGAATAGAAGAATACAATGAGTCCCCAAATGATTTTTATTATTATCTCAAATCAGAGTAAAAAAGAAGAAGAGGTATTTTATCTTATGTGTACTCAATAAGAAAAAGATTGACAGACGGTGAATTTGATTTCAAGTGAGAAAGGGAGCTAGTGTAACTGTCGTCTCAGAATGCCAGCAAAATACCTACTCTGTCATATGCCTACCCGTGCCTACATTATAACCTATTTAAAGACCTATTTGATCTTGAGTTAGGTGCAATCATTATTAGTGGAGAGTAGAGATAGGGAGTCTATATTAGTTTTAGCTTTACACCATATATAACAAATAGGGTTCTTTTCCATGAGATCTTCTAGCTCACAGTGCGCCGCTTTTGATGAAATATGAATTTTCTGTTGCTTTATATTCATTTTCATATTTTACACAGAGTGTTTGCTAGTCAATTCTCAATGATTTTGAGTGACCACCATAAGAGGCCTAAGTTGAAACAACTATCCATTATAGTTTCTTATTTCTGTTTGCTCGGTCTATTGACTGTATGGTACTGGTTTACGTTGACTGCGCATACATGCACACTGAGTAAATGCTTATTCTGACTAGTTTTTATATTGACTGATTTTCTATCTATTGTTCATATACCATGTGATTAGTCTCTCGTGTAGAGTAGACAGTGAGTATTGACTATTTTTTGTGTTTTGTTTGTTTCGTTTTGTTTCCTTTAGTTTCCATTTAATAATAATAATAATAATAATAATAAATAATAAATAATAATAAATAAGTGCCAATACAATTTTGGTGTATTCGAATATTTTTGCCTCAGGTATATTTTTGTTCGAATATAATTTTTGTTATTCGAATTCATCACCTCAGTGATTTATCTATTCGAATACACATATAGTTATTCGAATACATTTCGTATGTTATGTTTTTTTACAAAACCACAAACTTGTTTTTTTTTCTCACACTCTCTTTCTCTTACACACCGACTTGAGCTTCTCTACTTCTACTGTGATTCTCCTCTCTCTATGCTCGATTCTGTTGGACGACGAATCTCTGAGTCGTATGTTTCCACTGCTTCCCCACGACAAATTTGAAGTTTGGCATTCCAATTTTGCGGTATGATCTTGGCAGTTTTGCCCTAGTTATGTGTTAGAATCACCCTCTCTTCCATCATTGGTTTGGTAAGCTTGTTCTACTATCTCTCCTTCAAGTTTCTTGCTCAATTTGTTCTTTCTATTGCGACTCTGTCAGTTGGTGCTTGGAATTGGGTTTATTGCTTCGTGTTTGTGATTGAAGATTCTGGTTTAAGATTTTTGGGTGTTTGATTGTTTGCATTATTGGAATTGGATTCTGCAGACATGGGCATTTTCTTGCAGGTGATTGGGATGTGCATTGGTTAGTGCATTTCAAATTGGAATTTTTGACTGTGTTTCGGTGTGTATATTCTTGTTGAAGGATGCTCTGGGTTTAATTAACGGAGAATTGGGTGTTGATTGATCGAAGTGGTAAAGAATTGGTGATTGTGATTCATTGGGTTCCCCTGCTTAATCATGTAGGTTGAGTTTGATTTCTTGCTGGTTGTGTGGGTTGTTGGATACATGTTTAACTGCGGATTCTATTATACGGATTATTTGCTATGGCTAGGGATAAGCGCCCTGAGGCTGCGTCTCCCATTCCCGCTCTGAGCGGTGCATCTAAACGGGGTAGGACAAAACGAGTCACCAGGACAGGTCCTAACATTTCTGTCCCTCTGGGCTCTCGTTGTGGAGGAGCTAATGGTATTGAGGGGTCTCATGCAATGTCAGGAGACAATGATGGGGGGGGGGGGAATCACGACATGCATCCTAATCCCCCTGCCCAGTCTAGTCCATGAAACAGGTTTAAATTCATGAAGTATCAGCAGGAAGTGTCACTAGATGTGGAAGAGTTACGTTTGTACTATCCCATATTCTCACAGATCATTGATACATTCTCCTCTTATGGTTGGACTGGTATAGGGCTGTCAATGGGTCGGGTCGAGTCGTGTCCGGGTCGGGTCGTCACGGGTTCGGGTCAAAAAAGAGCCAACCCGAACACGACCTGTTTACTAAATAGGTCAAAAAAATGGACCCGAACCCGACCTGCAAATTATCGGGTTGACACGACCCGACCCATTTGACCCGCGAAACTATCGGGTCAACACGAGAACCTGTCAACCCGACCCATCGAAATTTAGAGAATCACAATTCAGAACAGAAGTTCATACACCAATCAAAAATAAATAAATCAGAAGTTCATACTTCATCTGTTCAACATAGTACATACTTTTTTTTTTTCAAACTTCATAGTTCATACTTCATACAATATCATCACTTAATCAAAGATTCAGAATTCAATAATTCAGATTATCAGAATTCAAAAGATAATAGTAAAAGATAATACAAAATTACAAATATACAATACTGCAACTGCAAGTCTGCAACTGCATCAAAAAAAGACATACTCATAGTCTAATTCATACTCTGCAAGACTGAAACTACCCTAGTTCATTCATATATACAACAGTGAACAGTCAACAAAGACATGAAAAAAATCAAAATGCATCAGTGTATCAGTGATTCAGACATTCAGTATCAGTCATAACTCATAACTGCATATTGCTCATGCAGTCATGCACTCAGCACTCATGCTGCTACCTGCTACCAGCTACCTGCATAGTGCATTACCATTTACCATATTACCACACAAAGTCACAATTCACAAACAGTCAACTCACAGTCACAAGTGTATCATAGACTCATACTCTCATACTCATAGACTCATAGTCACAAGTCACAAGTCACAACTCACAAACAGTCAAACTAAAATAGTCAATGCAAAGTCAAACACCACTTCCACTTGGTCCATTGCCGCCATTACTTGCACTCTCTGGTGATTCTTCCACGTCGTTAACTCCATGAGAAAATTGTCCTATACACAGTATATAGTATATACATGTCAAATAAAATATTTAGAACACAAAGTTAAATAGGACTAGGTCATAAAAATGGCAACTTAAAAATGGCAACTTAGTTCATACTTACCAACATCCAGAAGTGACAACTCTTCACCAAGCTCCTCTATAGCCGATTCCACAACATCTTCAACATTTGAATCCCCTACAAAATTTATTTATAAAGTAATGAGATCACTCTCAAATAAACAACGATTATTAAAATGCAACAAAAGAATACATAAAATCAATGTAAAATGAGATCACCTCTCTGAGATAACCAGTCACGGGTACAAACTAGAGCCTCAGCACACGCAGGTTTTAAAGCACTACGGAAAAGATCTATAACTCTTCCACCAATTCTAAAAGCAGACTCAGAAGCTACAGTGGATATCGGGATGGCCAATACATCACGAGCCATCAAAGCAAGCTCGGGATATCTAAATTGGTATGACTTCCAAAAAGAAAGTATATCGAAATCCCCGCTTAAACTAAACTTAGGCTCCTCCAGATATTATTGTAGCTGAGACTTCACCGGGGTATGCTCACTCTCGTCAAACATCTCAAATGCCTTAGACATTAGACATTAGAGCCATATAAGAATATATACTAAGTCATGCTAGCAGCTAGCTATATACAGTCAATCATACTCATTAGTCATTACTCATAGTCTCTAGTCTACTCAGTCTAATACAGAATCACATATGATATTATAGATTAAAGTATTAAGCCAAAATGAGATAGACTACAGACAATACAGAGGCATGCTAGCAGACAGTCATACATACTCAATCAATTACTCATACTGTCATACAGCTTACAGAGTAACAGAATCACAGATTACAGTCATTAGACTCATTACTCAGTCTCATAGAGAATCACATATGATATTATAGACTAAAGTATTAAGCCAAAATGAAATAGACTATAGAGTACAGATAGTACAGACTACAGAGGCATGCTAGGAGACAGTAATACTCATTACTCAGTCTAATACAGAATTACATATGATATTATTATAGACTAAAGTATACAACAAAAATGAAATAGACTACAGACAGTACAGAGTACAGACAGAGGCATGCTAGCAGACAGTCATACATACTCAATTAGTCATACAGATTACAGAGTAACAGAATCGCACATAACAGATTACAGTCATACAATCATTACTCAGTCTCATTAGTCATTACAGAGGCATGCTATTGTTAGCAGACAGTCATACATACTCAATTAGTAATTTAGTCATATAGATTACAGAGTAACAGAATCACAAATAACAGATTACAGTCATTCAATCATTACTCAGTCTCATTAGTCATTACAGAATCACATATGATAATATGATATTATAGACTAAAGTATACATCCAAAATGAAATAGACTACAGACAGTACAGACTGCAGAGGCATGCTGATGCTAGCAGACAGTCATACTACTCAGTCACTCAGTCTAAGACTCTAAATGCCTAATACAGCATCACATATGATATTATAGACTAAAGTATTAAGCCAAAATGAAATAGACTACAGACAGTACAGAGGCATGCTAGCAGACAGTCATACATACTCAATCAATTATTCATAGCAAAAGGTATAATAAATTATTAATACCTGCATAACTTCCATATCCAGATTTGACTTCATGGAACTAGAACTTGAATTAGGAGTTGGCTTGGAACTAGGAGTTCCCTTGGAAATATACAAAGCCACATAGATGTTAAAAAGTTGATTCAACTTCTCCTTGAAGTCTCTATACTCCTGATTTTCCAGCCCATAGATCTCATTGTAAGCAAACTCTACAAAAGCAAATTTGTACCTAGGATCTAATACACAAGCCACAACAAATATAAGGTTATGCTTTGACCAATATTTCCCAAACTTAGTCTTCATTTGCGATGCCATGGATTTCATAAACTCGTCCCTACCCTTCATAGCTTTTGAAATATGATGTTGAACCGAATAAACTTGAGGAAAATATAAATTTGAAGTGGGGTACTTTGTCCTGGAGAAAAGATATGTCACATTATAAAATAACTTCAAAAACTCGCATATCTTCCCAACTCTATCCCATTCATCCTCGGAAGGGAAACACTTGTAGTTAGAATCACTCAACTCTAAATGAGTAAAAGCCTTTCGGTAGAAAAGAGCACTATCAAGCATCATGTAAGGGAGTTCCAACGAGTTGGCACATCTTGTATCAAACCCTTGTTAAAGGGTAATGACGCTTGCCTAACGCAATCCCGAAAAATTTGTTTCCTACGTTGAGAACCCCTAAAATACCGCACACTCTCCCAAACTTTACCAACCGACACATCAATCTCCTTCAAACCCTCTTGTACAATTAGATTAATCACAAGAGCACAACACCTTGCATGAAAAAACTCTCCACCGAACAACAAAGAATCACTCAACTTTAATTTACTCTTAAGCATCCCAACAAAGACATCATTAGACGAAGCATTATCTAACGTAATAGAAAAGAGTTTCTTCTTAATGCCCCAATCACAAAGTAAAGTGTGAATTTTCTCACATATGGTCAATCCGGTATGAGGAGATGGCATATAAGAAAAACTAAGAATCATCTTCTCTAAAGTCTAATCGGAATTCACAAAATGTGCTGTAATTGAAATAAAGCCATCCATTGTAATAGAACTCCATAAATCAGATGTTAGACTAATTCTTCCCGCTACCCCACGCAACCCAGTCATAACCTTCTTTTTCTCTCTTTCATAAATCTTGATAACATCTACCCTAGCTGTATTTCTAGACACTAGCTTCAACTCCCTATTAGCAAATACCGCATAAGTAAAGGCATCACGAATCCCCTCATACTCCACAAACTTGAAAGGGAGTTGATGCCTAATTATTGCTAGATTCAACATCTCACGAAAAACAACAGGGTCACACTTTGCCGCCCTCAAAGACATGGAAGACTCAGATTGAGACAAAAGCATTTGTCCCAAATCACGTGTTGTAGTCTTCTCACATGTTTTGAGATGGCGAGAAAGATTGCCGGTCCCATGTGAACTAGCAGATAAATGAATGGCACCACATTTCTTACACTTAGCCCTCTCTTTATTATCCTTGCCAACAAAGATTTCAAAAAAAGCCCAAACATGAGAAGTTAGTTTTCGCTTACGATTACCAGGTTTCCTAGCAAGTGTGCCAATACTTTCATCTCCAGTTCCAGCCTCTGACAATGGGCCATCAATCCCCTCCATCTCCATGTCATCTCCATCAAGATTAATGTTGATGTCATTATCATTATCTAACTCAACAATTGGATGATCCATCTAAAAAAAATCAAATTCAAAATTATAAACAATTATCGAATATGACAAACAAAATAAACACCTCATCACGTAAAAATTAACTTCTAATTTATTAATAGATGTTAAGCAGTTAAGGCAAACGCCATTACAAATTACTTCCAAGTCTAATGAAAACAATTACAATTACAAATCACTTAGCTAAGAGTAATACAATTACAATTAGAAGTGTTGCCCAAATAAACAAAGCACATACAAGATTACATCCAATAAAAGCATATGTGAGATAGTTGTTGTCCCAAATCCTAGGTCTCATAATCTCAACTTATTTTTTTTCATCAACTTGTTCCCCCCCTTGTCCTAGGTCTCCTGCCCGAAGGCCACCAACTAGAACATCCTCCCATATAAATGACTTGCATTGGTTTTTGAATTGGGGACAACGATAAAAATAACGACCATTGTTATTCTTAGTGTTAGCCCTATAACGCCTCATGTACCCAGCCCCACAAGTACAAGGAGGTCCAACTTGTGCCATTTTTGCAAAAAGCCTAAAATTAACAAAATTAACATTTAACTAACAGAGATCACCAAATCACTAACCAAACTAGTAACAGACTCATAATTATACAAAAGATTTATGAAATTTGACAGAGAGAAAGAGTAAGCTAGTAATCATACAATTCGACCACAAAAGGTAACAGACTGATTAAATAAGCTAGTAATACAAAAGATTAAATAAGCTAGTAATATAAAGGATTAAATAAGCTAGTAACAGAGTAACAGACTCATAACTTAAGTCATAATCATGCAAGGATTAAACACCCAATAGTTTATCCCTATCATTCCCATCAAACTAGTGCAGTTACAACTTGACAAAACTCTGCACACATTTTCCCTACATACTAGACACTAGACTAGACACTGCTCGAAGACTCAACACTGACACAACACATGGCCAAAGCTAAAAATTAAAGAACCCTAGATTTTTCTTGAACCACCACCCCTAATCCTGTATATCCAATAACTAAAGTTCCCAACAGATTATCAATTTGCAGGATTAATATTTATCATACAAAAGATTTGTGAAATTTGACAGAGAGCAAGAGCAAGCTAGTAAATAGTAATCATACAATTCGACAGATGAACTGATAAACTGAAAAGTAATAACCTGGTCGGCACTTGGCTGTTGAAACTTGAAACTTGAAGTCTTGAACTGATAAACTGATCTTGAGTGATATGATGAACTGAATCAACTGATGAACTGATGAAACTTGAAGTCTAGAGTGATGTGATGAACTGATCTAGAGTGATATGATGAACTGAATTAACTGATGAACTGATGAAAATTAAAGTCCAGAGTGATGTGATGAACTGAATCAAGTGATGAACTGATCTAGAGTGATGTGATGAACTGATCTAGAGTGATGTGATGAACTGAATCAACTGTAAATTGAGAGTGAAGTGATGAACTGAATAAACTGATGAACTGTAAATCAACTGAATCGAGACTCGAGAGTGAAACTTGATGAACTGATCTACTGTAAATCAACTGAATCGAGAGTGAAACTTGATGAACTGATCCACAGACCATAGTATACTATACATGAGAACGGCGCGGCGGTGAGGAGTGAGAGAGACTGAGAGAGGAGGAGCGGCGAGGAGGTCAGGAAATCAAATGAGGTTTAGGTTCTTGACTTTAGTTTAGGTTAACTATTTATAGTATGTGGGAAAAGACCAAAAAGCCTTTAAACCTAAACTAAATTACAAAACTAAACGGGTTAGCGGGTCACCCGTGGGTCAAATTTTGAAACCCTAACCCGACCTGCTTCGCAGTCGTGTCTAGCGTGTCAACCCGTTTACGACCCAAACCCACCAAGGGTGAACCCAAACCCGTTTATAGCAGGTCGGGTTCGGGTCGTGTTATCGTGTTCGGGTTGGTTTGACAGCCCTAGGCTGGTATTAAACGGCCCCAGATGCGTTGTTATCCTAGATTAGTTCGACTGTTCTATGCTTCTCTCTACAATATCCACAGAACAGATAACGACAAGAGCTTCCAGGTGTCGATTGATGGTTTAGAGTTTCTGGTTCATCGGGAGGACATCAAGCAAGCTTTTGGCTTAGTTGAGTCTTCTGTTCCAATTAGGCTGCCTACGAACTGGCCTCCAGTTCCTGATCAATTTCCTCCCAAGAGGGAAATGGATGAGTGGCTTCTTCATGTTGGGAAGAAGAAAGGACTCTATATCATGCGCAAAAATCTAACTAAGGCACTGTGCTTATTTCATATGATTGTTCATCGAAACATTCTTCCTCAACTAGGGAATAAGAATGTGTTGATGGGCAATATGCTTTATCTGGTCTATCTTTACAGCAAAGGGTATCATCTTGACCTGGTGTGTGTTATTATGCACGAGATGATTCTTTCTGCCAATCCTGATCTTCATACCCGAGCCTTGTCGTTTAGTAGATTTATTTTTCAGCTTCTTACTGTGATAGGTTATGGTATTCGTGAGGATGAGGAGGATAATTAGAGGGAAGATGTTGTTACTTCTTAGTATTGGGAAAAGAGTAGAAAGCACATGGTAGTTGAGTCTGAGTCTGAGTCAGGGGAGGGTTCAGAGGACTCTGAGACTGAGGCTGCAACTGCTGCTTCTAGGCCTACTTCAACTACTGTGCCAGCTGCTTCTACAGATACTTCTACTAGATCAGCACCTCATGATTTTGCTTCTCTCTACACCTATATAGAGTCTCAGTTTGGTCAACTGAACTCTCAGATGCACTCTCAGTTTTAACTTTTTCAGGATAATATAGTTCAGCTCCAGACTTTTGTGGATGATCTGAGCAGTACAGCTCGAGGGTCGTCGAGTTATCCTCCCATTCTAGATCCAGATGAACAATCATAGATCTGATATGACCTTGAGTCATCTTATTCACTTTAGAGTGATTTTCCTTTGTAATTGTCTCTAATCCCTGACTGTTTTCGATTATGCTATCTTTGCTGCGTGTATATTCTATTTTGGAAGTTATTTTTGGATATGCTATGTATTAACAGCTTCTTTTTGCATGGATGTTCTAACAGTTTTTGATATATGATTATACTAATCCATGATCTTACTTCTTCTATAACTGTAGGGGCCTATCCCTCAATCTTACCTAAAAATGAGTTATCCCCAGTTTGAATTACCTCTATATCAGGCTCACGCATTCTTTATATGACTTCTCCAATCAACATTGCCACATACTTTACGAACTGATGATGAATGTGGGTCGAGCTCAAGCCAAAAAACTTGAACAAGTCAAAACTACCTATCTCTCACGAACTCAATAGTTACTCAGTTAACAGCCACTAACCACATTTTTCAGAGAACGTGCTTCAAGACGATGAAGAACTGCGGAAGAGGCCTATATAAAGGAAAAGTTCCAGACGAGAAAAATATACGAGAAATCACCAAGAATACTATATCTTTTGAGATTCTCAACACTCCAAACTTCTTATTCACAAGATCAAACATTTCCAAGTCTAGAAATAATTTGTAATAAGATATCATCAGCCTCAAACAATAAAAGTCGTTTTTAACCTATTTATAGGCTTTTAACACAAAATACCTGTGTTATTTCTTGATTACTATATTGCAATTATATGTGCATTGGTATAAGGACTAATTTTAGGCCACGTCGAGCTCACAGAATTAGGCCATTGCATTTGGCGCCGTCTGTGGGAAAGAAATTCTTTCCACGGTATCCTAAGACATTCAACCACTCTACTACAACATTTCAATCATGCCACATCCAGGCGACCAACTACCGGAGTCCAGCTCGATCTCTCAATTGAGCCAAAACAACTTTCGGAGCTCAGAACGAATCTCTACACTGAAATGGAGAAGTACATCGAGCTCGAACAAGAATTAACTCGCGACCGAGAACTCCATGAGAAAGAGCTTGATGCTGAACGACAAGCTCGTTTGACAATGCTCAAACGACACGAAGATTAAATGATAACAATGCAGACTACCTTGTAAGATCTGCAGAATGTTTAGCAGGCTCCTCCAACCCGAGATCGTAATCAGGTTCCAGAAGCCTCCAGGATTTCTGCACGGGAAAGATTAGAACCTTAAGGAGCCACCAACAAAGCTATTTCTATACATATTCGGAATGAACCTCAACCTTCCATTCATTTGGGGGGGGAGATTCAATCAGAAATTAATAGAGGTCACCGATATTCTATCTGATAAGAGGAAGAGTAGAGACCTCTGCCTCGAGTTCTAGCGCAAGATTGTTTAAGTGAAGGTACCGATACTCATAATCTACAATCTCGTCATCAAGCCGCTCAACCAATCCGTCACTATGTCACACAAGAACATATGGACCAACGTATTAAAGAGTTGATTGAAGCACAAGTTCTGGGCACTACTAACGACCTTACCAAGTTACAAGGAAGTCCAATTACCAAAGAACTATTCGATATGGATATTCTAGAAGGTTTCCAAACTCCAAAAATTTGCAAATACAAGGGTACCGATCTTAAGGAGCATATTCAGCAATACCGTAATTCATTGGGATTGTACTCTAATCTTAACCACATTATCTGTCGTTTGATTACCACAAGTCTGTAGAAGGAACCACTTTGATGGTTCTATTCTCTGCCTGAAGACTCTATATACACATTCGACCAACTACAGAAACAATTCCTCAAGACATATGCTCACAACAGAGACAAAGAAGAAAATTTGTATTCACTTATCAGTCTCAAAAAATCTAACGGGGAGAAGCTCGAGGCATTTGCGAAGAAGTTCTTTGAGCTCGCGCGTAAAGTGGACAATATTGATCAGAAAACCATTGTTATTGCTTTTACCAACGCACTACAGCTGGACTGCAAAGCTAAAGAGTACCTCTTCCTCAACAAACCTACGACATTGGAGGATATGATCACCAAGGTCAATAGTTACGTCGACCTGGAAATGATGATGTTCATAAGGTATACATCTACTAAATCTGTCCTTACTATAAAAGGTCCCTCTACAAATTGAAATGCAGAACCTATAGAGGACCTGGGTGACCAGAAGAGCGCCAAGGGAAATACTGGCAGCCCTCGAAAAAGTGAACTACAAGTCAAACCAATCTGCCCAAAGATGAATGTTCGAATCTCCATAATTTTTCCAATCTTCACGAAAGATAAGCTCTACCGTCTCTCCCAAGCATTGAAACCGATCGAGAGCCGACCGTACTGCATGCACCATAAGGTAAACCATCATACTACTTACAATTGCTATGCTTTACAGAGGTTGCTCGAATACATTTTTAAGGAGGGATGGATGCTCTAATATATTGTCGACCTGGAATCTTACAAGGATGACAGCTATAAGAAGCAGTTTGAAGTTGCCCATGTCGAAGATCACGCTGAGGAGAAACATCTTTACCATATGCGCAACAACAACATGATCGAGATCAATCAGATCATAAACTCTAACAGATTTAAGCATAGGAAATTGTCAGAATACTGCGATCTCACACCTCAAGATAAAGAAGCAAAATTTTTGCCTGAGTTGAGCAATTGCAAACTCGGAATATCATTCGTAGATTGTGATACTGGCCATGTCAAAGTTCCACATCATGATGCATTAATCATAATGCTCAAGATGAAAAAGTTTGTCATGCACACAATGATGATCGATACTAGTAACGGTATTGAGATCTTCTTTCAGAGAACTATCGACCAAAAGGGATTGGCCGATCAAGTTATTCAAAGTGACACCGATATAAGTGGATTTAATGGTTCTAAAGAAGAGCGAGTAGGGAAGATCATCTTACCTATTTCTGCAGGACCAGCACCATCGACGTCATCTTCTATGTGATCAATGCTAAATCTTGTTATCTCGGGATTATGAGCTGTTGTTGGATTCATAATATGGAAGTAATCGCTTCTACCTATCATCATGCACTGCGCTTTAAACACGACGATGGTATTTCTGAAATCAGGGGTAATCAAAAGCTTTCTCGAGCTTGCGAAAATACCGTCTCTACAGTTCTAGATACCTTCCACAAATATGTTACATAATAATTACAGTAAGCTAATCACCCTGATGATCAGCCTTCCATGGAGGAGCCCACTGAATACATCAATATTGATGGAGTAAGCAGAGGTACTTTCATCGGTAATAAGCTGGTTCAACACGAAAAAGATGCTCTCATTCAGTTCTTATGACTAAATAGAGACATTTTTGTGTGGTCTTTCAAAGAAATACCTGGGGTCGATCCGGCCGATGCATGTCACAAATTGACAATCATCATCAATGCCACCGCAGTCAAATAGAAATAGCGACGCCTATCACCACGACTTTGAGAAAAAGTTAACATGAAGATCGAGAAATTGATCAAAGTGGGATTCATTCGAGAAGCCAAGAATCCAGATTGGATATCCAACATCGTCGTTGTTCCAAAGAAGAATTGAAATGTCCGCGTTTGTACAGATTTTAACGATCTTAACAAACATACTCTAAAGGACAATTTTCCTCTTCCCAGCATTTATCAGATCCTTAATTCTGTAGCATGTCATGAACACCTATCTATGATGGACGCTGCCTCAGGATATAATCAAATTCTACTCTGGGATGAAGATAAAGAAAATACAACTTTCATCACTGAAAGAGGACTTTATTGCTACAAAGTCATGCCCTTCGGACTCAAGAACGCAGGTGCAACTTATTAACGATTGATGACTACTATGTTTAAAGCACATCTCGGGAAAGTCATGGAAGTCTACATTGATGATCTTTTGTGCAAGAGTGTACAGTTCATTAATCACATTTCTAATCTCAACACAACTTTTAGCATACTTCGATTTTACACGATACGTCTTAAATCTTATAAGTGCTAATTCATAATACTTTTAGGTCGATCCAGATTAGATTTAGGCTCGCCTCGACATACCATCACCAAAAATAGCAAAAGACGTTCAGAAACTTACCGGCAAGATTGCCGCGGTTAACCGTTTCATTTAAAAATCTTTAAACCCTATCGTTGGCTATTTTTATTACTCCGCGATTGTACCATACGAGTAAAAGTTTAGCCAAATACAGAGTTTTAATGGATATTAGAATACGAGGCTGCTTTTCAAGATCTCAAATCCTATTTGGGGAAGTGTAATGGCCAAATTCTGTAAGCTCGATATGATTAGGAATTAACTATGACACCAATAAACCTGTAACAATACTCTACTATAGAGTAAAAAATGGAAACAAGTGTTTTTAGCATGGAAAACCTCTGAATAGGTAAAAAACTACGACCTCGTATGGAGAATTTTTGTAAAAGTATATTTATTGCTTGGAGTGGATATCTGTATTACAAGTGATCTCTAAATATATAAATACTTTTGATCTCGTAAATAGGAAGTTTTAAGTAATTTTGGTCCCTGTCACTTCTAGAACTTTTCCTTTATATAGGCTTCTCCACAGCTCTTCGTTGTACTAGAACATGTTTTTTGAATAATGTGGTTAGTGGCGGTTGACTGAATAACTGACGAGTTCATGAGAGACAGGTATTTTTGATTGGATAACATTTTCCGAGTTTAACTCGATCCACATTCTTGAGTAGTTCATGGGGTTGTTTAGAATATTGACTGGAGTGTTAAGTGTTAAAATTACGTGAGCTTGAGATAGAGGTAAATTAAGCTTCGCGAGTTCGATTTTGAGTGAGATCGAGGGATAAGTCCCTACAATCGGCCCCTCGCAACTGAAGTCACGAGTGACTTTGGTTGAGAAAGAATATGTTAAATGTTTAAAATTTAAAATGGAGTAATGATGACGTTTGACTGGGTGAAAGTTATGTGATATTGGGAAGTGATAGGTATTAAATGATGATGCGGATGTATGTGACGGTTGCGTTTGAATAGTCGCGTCCGTAATGAATGATGGCGCTTGATAAAGCGTACCTGGACAATAAATTTAGGGTTATATAAAAAGCACATGTAGCAAATCTTTAGAACAATTCCTGCATGCGTAACTTTTTCTGAGATGGTAAAAACTCAAAGTATGGTTCTTAAAGAGAGGATTGCGTCTAAAATGCAGAGGTTGAAGTTGAAATACTTTGGTAATCATTCCTTGGAAATGGTGATACCCGCCCCTATTCCTCCGAGGTATCAATGCTTGTCGGGAGAGGAAGCGGTTGAAGCTGAGGAAGATTTCTACTATAAGTGGAGATTTCATATCTTTATCTTGATAGGCGAGGAACGTTGGACCTGCCTCCGTACTCTTGTGGAAGACAGGTTTAAGTCTTCATATGCAGGGATAGGTGTATCTGTAGGGCATATATGTTGATTTCTTGTGTCACCATGGATACTAAGGTTGGGCCCTCTTCATCTCTATCAACTCTTCGGTGGTGGTGGTTATAAAGGAGGCAATGATAGTGGTGGAGGAGGAGGATGAGAAGGGGGGAACTTGCTGACACATTTCTATCATGTTTTTACGCTCAGAAGACCTTCATCTTATTTTGTGGGGGCCAGCACTGAGTCTACTGCTTGCATAGTTTACGGTTGAAGTTCGACTGTACTTCGACCAAACTCATGTGAGGGAAACTTTTTGTTGTGTCCAATGTCTTCTTTACATCAGGGTGAACAATCACTGAATTAAGAAGAACTGGAAGACATTATACCTCGGCGTACCTGAATAACCTGTGACTTTTAACAAACAGGGAAAACTTGTTATCTATAAAGTACCTGGAGTTTGGTGCTGGATGGATAACATTCTATTGTATTCCTGTGTGAAAACTTGTTATCAGTAAATTGTATGTAATATCGTTGACATGAATAAAAGTTGATATTTACTAAACTGTGTATAGAAAAAAAAAATTGAATTGAGCTGAATTATGTTGAGTGCTGGTTGAATTACTGCTTCTAAGTGATTAAACCATATTGCAATATTGCTCGAACTGATATGAATATGTGGCAACAATGTTGTGCTGATATAAACGATTTATGTTTAACAGGTGAGGGATAGAAATTGTAGGAAATATGTAATTGTAGAAACTCGAGCTGTTATAGGTCAAATGGAGTAATACTCGTGGTAACGTATGGTCGTGTACAGTGACTATTGTGTATACTGATGAGGGGATAATTCAAATAATTTATTTCCAAAAATTTGGGGCTTCTGTTACGAGATGCAAGGTAAAAATCACGTATTTGAGGGGAAAATGTGTAAAAAACATATAAATATAGGTAGGATGATAGAAAAATAGAGGAGAGATTAGGATGGAATGGCTCGATCTCAGAGGATTTGTCTTACCGTTGAATGTCGATTGACTATAAGGACTGTTGAAGTACGTGAGAGGATCTTGGGTTTATTAGCTATATTAAAATATTGAGGAGGCAATGTGAGCTCGAAGGTTAGATGTATGGAAACCTTGTCAGTATATTTCTTTGAGGTGTGTTGGTGAGGGATTAGGTAGATCGAGAGAAGCAGGCTGGTTTGATTATTGAAGTTGAGATCGAATTTGAAGATCCGAGGATCGACGAATAATGTGATTAGATGATGTTTGGTTTAGGTTACCAAGGCTGTGATGGATGTGTGTAAAGTGTGTCTTATGAATAATATAATTTTTTTGAATGTAACATAAATAATATAAGTCAAGCAGATCCTTTATAGGGGCGAATTTGTTTTGAGACTATTTTAGCAAATATTTTGAATAATTTTAAAATTTTGCATAGTTTAGAAAATGACGTCAATCACTATAAGTATGATAAACAAGGACAGAGAAACAAAAATATGAAAATGTAGAAGCTTCTAGTTTTGTTTTGTATGGAAAAGGAAATATAATTTTGACATCGTGTAGAGTGAGTCATCATGAGTATGGGAAGGTCAGGAAAAGATATAGAAATAGGGAGAAAAAATATGTTAAAAAATGAAGGGAGTTGTAATGATGGAAAGGTGGCTTTATCGAAAAGGTACAAGACGTCTGACATGGATAATGGAAAGTACGCCTCGGTTCTGGGACGGCTCGTACGAGGAGCAATAAATGTCAGCCGCTGGAGAGAGAAAGGATAAATAATGTTTCTTTGTCTCTAATCAAACGTTTTACAACTTCACAAAATTTGGAGAGTACTCAGAGAGAAAGACGAAAGATCAAGGGATTTGATAAAGAGTTATCCGAAGGTGATAAACGGTTGAAGAGGGCAAAAGATTTTGGATCTCGTAGGTGGCTATACAGCAGCATCGTGAGGGAAAAGCTTGGCGCAACTGCCGATTCTCATTCGAGTACTGAAGGTTAGTAGAGATGTACGCAAATATATGTTGACGTATGTATATGTTAAAGATATATGTTATAGTAAACTATTGATCGGAGATACATGTTGAATATATGAATATATATATATATATATATAGACGGAAGAATGATAAATACCTTAACTTGTATGTAGGTCTAGCGTGAAAGGCATCTCTGTAAGTCAAAAATGTGCCTGTAGAATTTTTTTTTTTAAGATGGGTAGTTCGTCTGTTAATGAGGTATCAACCTCTGGTCGGACAAATGAGTCTGATAATGAAGGGGAAGTAGGATCGGAACAATTCTCGGGTTTTCCTGGTCAATTGGTATCTTATCCTCCGGGTTTTGATGCATTTAGAGAGTTTTGTAAAGCCAAGGCGGTTGTAGGAGAGAAGTGGGGCAATTGCGTAGAGTTTACCAGTAGGCAGTTTATAGGTTGTATGGTAGCGGAGGGGGAAAAGTATTTTTATCTGCTGGCAGATTTCAAAGTAGAAAAATGAGATAGGGGTATAGATAAATTGATCTCATTAGAATATTTCGATGGGGATGTCCAGGGTGACATCTTAGAGGGTTTTTTGTGTTACCTGTCTCAATTAGAGTATGGGTTGAGCCTTCCCCTCACCAATTTGGCGAAGGGGATTATGAATGCAATTGGGGCATGTCCTGTTCAATTGAACGGGAACATGTCAGAGGTAATGACCGTGTGTGACCATCTGAATGAAAAATGGGAAAGGGAGAAAAAAGTGAGGAGGATAACCCCTAAAGATGTTTTGCAGTTTTATGGGGTAAAGAATTTTAAGGCCAGTGAGGGGTATTATTTATGTGCGAGCGTAGCTCGACATCGTTTTTTCGATCAGAATTCAGCAGGTCGAATCTGGAATGACAATATCATATGGGTGAAGGGTAATTGCCTTCAAAGATATGATGAAGAACCTTTGGACCTTCGGTTTAGAACTGTAAAGCAAAGTAAGTATAGACATGCATAAATACAATTATTGTTATATTTCTTTGATAACTGTAGTTGATTGTAAAAATGTTGTTATTGCAGGTGTGAAGTCTACGGTGGAAAGGAAGGAATCCCTATTGGACGAAGTTGCGGAGGAGGATACTGAACTCGAACTAGTGTTGAAGGGACTCGGACTGAGTTAAAAATAAAGGGTTGACAATAAGTCGAATAAGGTTTGAAAGGCTCAGTCTGCCAGGTCAATGGCGGGAGTCGATAAAGGAAAAAGGCAAGTAAGTGATGAGGAGGTTCGAACTAACTTGTCCAAGACTCCTGGAACTGGAAGTTCGGCTCAGCCGAACCCTGTCAAGATGAGCGAAGTAGCTCAAAAATATCTAAAGAAACGGATGCTAAAGGTTCCGCCGGCCTCTGGTACCACTGAAATTGGTGAGGTTGCGAAAGATAAGAGGAGGAGGGTCGAACCCACGGGGAAGTCAGGAGAAAAAGTTGTCAAGGGGCGATTTTCTTCAATGGACAATCTCAAAGAGGTCAAGGAAAAGGCCAGGTTGGCGGTTCTCCAATGAGAGGAGGATACGAGAAAGATGGTAAGTTTATATTATTATAAAGAAATGCTTAATATACTTTGAGCTAATCGTTGAGATCGATGTAATTTTTGCAGGTTGCTCGTCTTGTCAAAAGGATTTGGCTCAGAATAGAGGAAGAAAAAAGCAAACTGAAGAAAGTCAATGTTGAGTTGGAAAAAGAATTAGCTTGATCCAGGGCTGACATTTTGAAAGAAGTCAAGCAGCAGAAGGCTTCTCATGCCATGGCGATTGGTCAGCTAAAGGTGGAGACAAAGGCCAATCATGACTAGATGGTTGAGGAGTGCGATAGACTAGGGCGTCATTTGATGCTGAATGGCTATTCTGAGGAGGAGGTGGATGCCATCAAGGCGGGCACTTATATTGAAGAAGAAGACGAGGAGGAAGCAGAAACGGTGGGGATCGTGGACGGTCTGGATGGTGTTTCCTGCCAGACGGTGCTCGACAATCAAGGAGATGACGTCGAGCTTCCAAAAGGTGGTAGTGAGAAGGTAGGGTAGACATATGTGTTTGTATAAGTATATGTAAGTTGTTTGAATTGTGTGTGAGGACAAAACTTTTGTAGATTGACCTTGTTTATAAACTTTTTGTAGGTAGTTAGAGAGATGAGTCTCAGAATAAATGATCTAGAGTTTGGACTTGCCAGGGAAAGAGATACCTCTAAAGCCTTGCCGTCTGTGCAAGTGGAGCTGCAGGTTAGATTGGAATAGGTTTTTCGACTTGCATGTTATAGCAACGTTAAGTTATCAAGTAAACATGATATAGATGCATGGTAAAAATCCAATGTTATTCATATAGAGTAATATATCAAAAGAATGTACCTTGTATCTCGAAAGAAAACTCATGAAACGTTCATCTAAGAATGGACTCCAAACTTTTAGTCTAAAAGTATTTGGATGCAGATGTTTAGAAATCACATAGTCTCTTTAGAAATGTAGTATGTATATATTGAAAGGCTTCTTAATCGAACTGTACTAAAACTTGTTATATTTCCCAGGTCAAAATAGATTCATCTCACGTACGTGAGGACGACGTACTCATGTGTAATCAGAAATTTGCAGAGCAGTTCGATAGGATGAAGGAGGAAAGTGAGAATAGAGAAGATCAACACATAAAGGCGCATTTTAGACTTGTAGAGTTGGCTCAGGCCGTTTCTGACTTGACTCGTCAGGTCGAAGAGAAAGATTCTGAGATAAAGAATAGATTAAAAAAGCTAGCTGAGGTCACAGAACGTGCTGAAAAGCTTCAACGTCAAGTTGACGCGTTGGCTGTGAAGGGTAAGCAGGCCGACACGGCTCGATGCCATATTTAGGCACTTGAACAATCGGAAGAACGATTTCGATCTGAACTCCAAAAATATAGGAACGAGCTGGAGCGAATGAGACATAAATTTTTCAAAATGGACGATGAGCTGAGGGTAGCTCAAGAAAATCTATCAGCTTCTTAAGCCACAGCTGAACATTTGCAAACAGTCCTCCCCGCCAAGGATATAGAATTCCGAGAAATACAATGAAGGTGCAACAAATTAAATGAGAGGTTGCATGACTTAAAACCAAACTAGCGCAAGTCATTGCTCGTGCCAAGAAATCTGAGGCCAGAGAATGTTTCGGGGCAAGTAGAACTGAGGTTAAGGCTTCTTTAGTTTGTGGGGATGTAGTTAGTTTCTCAGGTCGAATTAAAGAGCTGGAAAGTGATGTATCTCGTATTCAGGGGAATGTTCAGAAGGGAAATGCAAATTTAAGGGAATGCCAGCATAAGTTGGATGCTGCTCTTATCAGGGAGAAAGTTCTGGAAAGGGAGATCAAAGCAAAGGAATCGCTGGTAAAGAGGAAAGAAGAATTATTGAAAGATCTGCCGGTTAGGGAAAAGTTGAAAGCAAAAATTGTAAGACTTCGTGCTCGGGTAGTAGATTTAGAAGCCATGAACCTTGCTGATTCAGTTAAGTATATTGCCAAGTTGGAAGAAGATGTCATCTATCATGATAAGGTTGGTGCGGAAATAATTAAACGGAAGAATGAGTACGCTAGGTTAGAGTCACGCCTTGAGAGGCTGAAGGCAAGATTCCCAACAATGGTAGTACCTGATGCGTCTCTATCTGACCTGCTAAGGGTAATTATTGCATATTTTATAAAGGAAGCAAAAAGACTTGAGTTAGAACGAGATACCTTGTTCAAAACTTTGTCGGATAAGGGATGCATCTATGAAGCTAAGGTAGATCAAGGGAACTGTCTGGGCATCATGGAGACCCAACTGGGCCCTCGAACTACTGAATCGATAGAACAATGTAGAGCTGTTATGGTTCGCAAACTGAAAGCTCGACCTCTTGATATGGGGGGAAGCACTGCTGACACTCCATATGCAGAAAAAAAAATCCTTTGTAATATGATTTTGACCTGAAAATAAATAGTATCTATCATAGACACATTGAAATAGATAAAAGCTAGTATGACCATTGCCTTATCTTGTGTCTGGTGGGGTCTTAGATATAAAGAAAAAATTTACATTCGTTTAAATCGCAGAAATGGGTTAAGTTAAGCCAAGTTGAAACCTGATTTGAACTATAAAAATGCCACAGACATATTGAAAGAGATGAAAGCTAGTATTATCTTTGTCTTATCTTTTGTTTAGCTAAGTCTTTGATATGAAACAAGTTCTTACACTTGCTACAATCGCAGAGATGTAAAGATTTAGCTAAACCAAGTGTTATCCTTGATCCAGCCGGTAGAAATGATTCAAACAAGTTGTAAAAGATGAAGACTAGTATAATCTTTGTCTTATCTCTTATTTGGCTGAGTCTTTGATATGAAACAAGTTTTTACACTTGCTACAATACCAGAGATGTAAAGATTCAGCTAAACCAAGTGTTATCATTGATCCAGCTGGTAGAAATGATCAAAACAAGTTGTAAAAGATGAAGACTAGTATTATCTTTGTCTTATCTCTTGTTTGGATGATTCTTTGATATGAAACAAGTTTTTACACTTACTGCAATCGCAGAGATGTAGTAAAAGAAGCCAAATCAAGTGATATTATTGATCTAACTTGGATAAGATTGATTGTAAGATAGTATTAACTATGCTTTAATCTGTAGAATGTGGACGAATGTTCGTGAAGAGAATGATATTGTTCCAAAAAAAACTATTATTGATAAGCTCAAAATTTACATTGGATGAAGATTATAATCTCACTTTTGGAATTGCAAAACAAAAAGCGAAATATGGAAATGGAGTAGTAAGACACCTAACGATAGTACCATTTCAGTCGCCTAATGTTCTAAGGATTTGAAATAGGGACTCCCTCTTCTGTTATGAGATTGTATGATCTCAGGCATGAGAGACCTGTGATAATGAATGGACCCTCTAAATTGTTGGCTAATTTTCTAGCGTGAGGCTCTTTGCGATGTTGAGGAATTTCTCTGAGGACGAGATCTTTGATTTGGAAAGTACGTCTTCTGACTCGGTTATTGCACGATCTGGCCAGTATATGATGATATTGACTTAGGTTAGCGATAGCGCATTCCCTGGCCTCATCTATCATGTTGAGGTTGCAAGCCAATTCGAACTCATTCTCCTCGTCAGTCAGCTTATGATCATGAACTGGATGATGATATTCAGATGGAATGACAGCCTCAGTGCCATAAGCAAGGAGGAATGGAGTACACCCAGTGGATTGTCGGGGAGTGGTTCGATACGCCCACAGGACGTGAGGTAGTTCGCGAACCCAATTTCCTTTTTTCTATGAGTGAAGCCTCTTTTTGAGTCCATCTACGATGCTTTGTTGGTAATTTTGGCTTGGCCATTACCTTGAGGGTAGTATGGATTTGATGGTGAGTGGATGATATTATGGTGATTTAGGAAGATTACGACCTTATTTCCCACAAATTAGGGCCCATTATCTATACGAATTAGGTGGGTATACCCGAATTGAGTGATTATGTAGTTTTAGATAAAATAGATGACCTTCTCTTCTCTGGTTCGACGTAGTGGAATTGCTTCTACCCATTTTGTAAAGTAATCGGTAGCTACGGGTAGGTAACGGTAATTACTTGGAGAGTTAGGGAATTTGTCGACGAGGTCTAGTGCCCATCTTTTGAATGGCCAGAAAACCTTGCTTGCATGGAGTTCGAGCACAGGGGCGCGTATCACATTTTTATGTCTCTGGCAGGTATCGCACCTGCGGGAATACTCTTCTGTTTTCTTGCGCATGCCAAGCCAGAATATTCCTTGAGTTATAACTTAGTTTGCTAATGATCTACCTGCGGCGTAAGAGCTCCAAGTTCCTTCGTGTAATTCGCGGAGCAGTTCGTCTACTTTTGACTCCGAGAGGCACTTGAGGTTAGGCCCTGTAACGGAAAGGCGGTAAAGCATACCGTTTTGAGTAATGTAGCGCTTTGAGTTGTTGATTAACTGTTAGCATTCCTTTGGATCTGTTAGGAGTGGTCCATTGCACTTGTTGTCGACACTGAGGTAGGCTAAGAAAGGCTTTCGCCAATCGTCGTCTCTCCCTTTATCGCCCCCAGTATTGATCGTGTAAACAAATATGCGATCAATGCTGGGGGTTGAAATGATTTCGATCTGGAGATATCGAGTTTCTGTTCCCAAGACCCCGGCTAGATATACCAAGAAATCAGCGTGTATGTTTTTACCTCAAGGAAGATATTTAAGAGTTGCTTTCGTAAACTTACTCATCCTATCTGTAACGAGGACTGCGTATTCGATCATCTTCCCGTTCTTCTTATATTGCTAGGAATAATGATGAACGATGAGTAATGAATCTGTGTAAACTGAAAGTTCGGGGACATTGAGCTCAAGTGCGAGGTTGAGTCCGTGAATGAGAGCTTCAGACTTGGTGACATTATTTGAGGCCTCAAAATCCAAGCGGATTGATTTCTTAATTTTGTTATTAAAAGGGGTAATCAAAACGATCCCGGTCCCTAACCATGCGGGTCCTGCTGATCCATCTGTGAAAAGCCTCCATCTTGACGTAGTGATCCAATCAGCTCGTTCGTCAAATGGCTTGGGAGTTGGATTATCTGGCGTGTTTTCGGTAAGGTTTAGGTCGTGCTTCTCCCACTCGGGATCTTCCACTGGAAAATCCACAAGAAAATTGGCAACGGCCTGACATTTTTAGGAATAACGCTGTTCAAACTTGATATCATGTTCCCCCAAACTGATTGACCATTATTGTACTCTTCGTATCTTTTCTTTTTTGGACAAAATTTCCCGAAGTGGGTAGTTTATCATAACTTTGATGGAATGTGCTTGGAAGTAGTGCTTGAGTTTCTGCGAAGTGTAAACAAGGGTGAGGAGAAATTTCTCAATTTTAGAGTACTTTGTTTCTACTGGTGTGAGTGTTTTGCTGATGAAGAAGACTGGTTTCTTTATTTTCTCTTCCAGGCAAATGAGAACTGAGCTGAGAGAAGTATCTATGACTGTTAGGTAGATTATCAGTTCCTCATTACCTACTGGGGTGCTCATTATGGGAGACCTCCCCAAATAGATTTTGAGATCCTGAAAAGCTGCTTCGTATTCTGTTGTCCATGTGACTTCTGCAGTTGGCTGAACCTTTCCGCGTTTAGTACATCCGTGGAGCAATAAGAATAGCCAATGGTAGCGGTCTGAGGATTTAGAGACGAAACGATTGATAGAGGCAATCTTGTCGGTGAGTTTTTGAATATCATTTGTTATCTTTTGAGAAGGCATGTCAAGGAGAGCACGAATTTGATCCGGATCGGCCTCAGTCCCTTTTTTTTCTGATGAGGTGGCCTAGGAAGCGGTCAGAATGTACTCCGAATTGACATTTATTAGGGTTTAGATGCATTCTATAAGATCGAATGATGTTGAATATTGTGTTGAGATCTGAGTTGTGATTATTTGACTGTACGCTTTTTGCACAAGAGATCATCGATGTAGACTTCAGCAATTTTCCCCAGGTGTGCTTTGAACATAGCAGCCATCAATCGTTGATATGTGGCATCTGCGTTCTTGAGCTCGAAGGGCATGACTTTGTAACATTAAAGGCTACTTTCGGTGATGAACGTTGTCTTCTCTTGATTCTCTTCAAGAAGTGGGATTTGATTATACCCTAAAGCAGTATCCATCATAGAGAAGAGATCATGGCATGCTGTGGAATCGAGGATCTGATGAATGTTAGAAAGAGGGAAACTATCATTTGGAGTATATTTGTTCAGATCTGTGAAATTTATGCAAACGCTAACTTTTCCGCTCTTCTTTGGGATAACGACAATGTTGGGTATCCAGTCCTGATACTTGGCTTCTCGAATGAATCTAATTTTGATCAATTTCTCGATCTCGGTGTTAACTTCATCACAAAGATGAGGTGAAAGTCGTCGCTGCTTCTGTTTGACCGCTGTGGCATTGAGGTTGATGGCTAACTTGTGGCAAGCCATGGCTGGATCGACTCCAGACATTTCTTCGAAAGACCACGCAAAAACGTCTCGATTGAGTTGCAAGAACTGAATAAGAACATCTTTCTCATGCTGAACCAGTTTGATTTCGATGAACGTACCTTTGCTATGCCTATCAATGTTGACATATTCTGTGGGCTCCTCTGTAGATGATTGATCATCGAAGTGATCAATTTTTTATAATTGTTAAGCGGCCAATTTGTCTGAATTATCTAGGATGGTAGAGATAATATTTTCACAAGCTCGAGAGAGTTTCTGACTACCTCTGATCTCATAAATACCATTGTCGCGTTTAAATTGGAGTGTTTGATGATAGGTGGAAGCGATTACTTCCATATTGTGTATCTAGCAGTGGCCCATAATCCTAAGATAGCGAGACTTGGCATTGATGACGTAGAAAATGACATCGATAGTGGCCGGTCCTGCGGTAATAGGTAAGATAATCTTGCCTACTCTTTCCTCACTAGAGTAATTAAATCTATTAATGTCTGTGTCACTCTGAATGACTTGGTCGGCCAAACCCATCTGGTCGATCGTACTCTAAAAAAGAATTTCAATACCGCTTTCAGTATCGATCATCATTGTGTGCATGACAAACTGTTTCATCTTAAGCATTATGACTAACGTATCATGATGTGGAAATTTGACATGGCTAGTATCGCAATCCTCGAAGGAGATTCTGAGTCTGCGATTGCCCTACTCGGGAAGAAGTTTGGCTTCTTTGTCTTGAGGTGTAAGATCATAGTATTCCGAGAGCCTCCGACGCTTTGATCGGTTGGAATTGGTGATCTGGTTGATTTCAATTATGTTGCTAAGGTACATATAGTAGAGATGCTTCTCCTCAACTCTGTCGTTGACCTGAACAACTTCCAGTTGCTTCTTATAGTTGCCATCTTGGTATGACTTCAGGTCAACAATGTATTTGAGCATCCATCCTTCCTTGAAAATGAGCTCGAGCAACTGCTGCAGAGCATAGCTATTGTCAGTAGAATGATGATTTACCTTATGATGTAGGCAAAATGGTCGATTCCCGATGGGCTCCAGTGGTTGAGAGACGCGGTAAAGCGTGTCTTTCAACAGTAGTAAAAAAATTGTGGAGATTCGGACGTTCAGCTTTGGGAGGACGGGTTTGTTTTACAGACCGCTTCTCCGAGGGTATCCAATGTTTCCCTTGGTGCGTTTCTGATCTCCCTGTTCTTCCTTAGGCTAGCTGGATTGTTTTGTAGGTGGGGCTTTGGTGGAGAGGACAGACTTAGTAGACTTTTGTCGCTTAGACATCATCCTTTCCAAGTCGACGTAACCGTTGACTTTGGTGATCATCTCATCTAATGTCGCAGGCTTGTTAAGGAAGAGGTATTCTTTGGCCTTACAATCGAGCTGGAGAGCATTGGTGAAAGCGGTAACGACTATTTTTTGGTCAAGGTTATCCACCTTTCTTGCGAGCTCTAGGTATTTCTTTGAGAAGTCTTCAAGCTTTTCCCCATGTGATTGCTTAAGATCGATAAGAGAATACAAGTTCTCCTCTTTGTCTTTATTGTGAGAATATGTCCAAATAAACTATTTTTGTAGCTGATCAAACGTGTAGATAAATTCCTCATAAAGAGAATGGAACCATCGGAGTGGCTCCTCCTGTAAACTTGTGGCAAACAGGCGGTAGAGGATGTGATTAAGATTGAAGTACAACCCCCATGAATCACGGTATTGCTGAATATGATACTTCGGGTCAGTACCTTTGTATTTGTGAATTTTGGGAGTATGAAAACCTTTCGGTATTTCCATATCGAATAGTTCTTTGGCAATCAGACTTCCTTGTAACTTCGTGGCATCGTTGGTAGTACCCAAAACATGTGCCTCGATCAACTCCTTAATTCGTTGGTTCATGTGTTCTTTTGTGACGTAATGATGTGTTGGTTGAATCGCTGGACGTACTGGTAGGGGATGATGAGTTCCCGTACCTTCACTCAAGCGATCTCGTGCAGGAGCTTGATGTAGAGATCGTTAATCTTCCTCCTGACGGAAGGAAAGCGGGTGACCTCGACTGACTTCTGATTGAACTTTTCCCCTCAAATGGATGGAGTGATGCGGTCCATGTGGTAGATTTCTGGAAATGGCTTTACTGGCGACTCCCCGAGGTCCCAACCTTTCCCTTGCTGAAATGTGGGAGGTCTTTGGAAGTTGATCGCAACCCCTGGCTGGAGGAGCCTGCTGAGTATTTTTCAGAGCCTCGAGTGCAGTCTGCATCATCGCCATCAGATCTTCATATCGTTTGAGCGCTGTTAAAAAAGCTTGTCGATCTGCATCGAGCTCTTTCTCTCGGGGCTCGCGATCCTTTATCAATTAAAGATCGAGTTCGGCGTGTTTCTCTGCCTATGCGTGGAGATTCGCCCATAAATCGGTGAGTTGTCCCGGATCCACAGAAATTACGAGCTAAGTTCCTGCGGCATGTCGTCTGGAAGAAACCATAATTGAAAATTGTAATGAAAGACTGCCTTAGGGTATCATGGAAATGTAATCTTTCCCACAGACGGTGCCAAATATAATGGCCAAATTCTGTAAGCTCGATATGATTGGGAATTAGCTATCACACCAATTAACCTGTAATAATACTCTACTAGAAAGTAAGAAATGGAAACAGGTGTTTTTAACGTGGAAAACCTCTGAATAGGTAAAAAACCACGACCTCGTATGGATGATTTTTGTAAAACTATCTTTATTGCTTGGAGTGGATGTCTGTATTGCAAGTGATCTCTAAATATAGAAATGCTTTTGATCTCATAAATAAGAATTTTTGAGTAATTTTTATGGTCCCTATCTCTTCTGGAACTTTTCCTTTATATAGGCTTCTCCACATTTCTTCATCGTGCTAGAACACGTTTTCTGAATAATGTGGTTAGTGGCGGTTAATTGAATATCTAACGAGTTTGTGGGAGATAGGTATTTTTGATTGGATAACGTTTTTTGGGTTTAGCTCGATCCACGTTCTTGAGTAGTTTGTGGGGCTGTTTAGAATATTGACTAGAGTGTTAAGTGCTAAAATTGCGTGAGCCTGAGATGGAGGTAAATCGAGCTCCGCGAGCTCGATTTTGAGTGAGATCGAGGGATAAGTCCCAACAAGAAGTGTCTCCCATCATGAACACCCCAATAGATAATGAGGAACTGATTATCTACCTTACAGTTACAGATACTTCACTCAGCTCGGTTCTCATTCGACTTGAAGGAAAAATCAAGAAGCCAGTATACTTCATCAGTAAAACCCTCACTCCAGCGGAAACGAGGTACTCCAAAATTAAGAAACATCTTCTCACTCTTGTTTATACGTCACAGAAGCCCAAGCACTACTTCCAAGCTCATTCAGTCAAAGTCATGACGAACTACCCACTTCGAGAAGTTCTATCCTGAAAGAAAAATCAAGAAGAGTGCAACAATGGACAGTCAGCTTGGGAGAACTTGATATGAAGTTCGAACAACGTCATTCCGAAAAAGGGTATGCCGTGGCCAATTTCCTCGTGGATTTTCCAGTGGAAGATCCTGAGTAGGACAAGCACGATCCTGACATTTCAGAGAAAGTTACAGAAGATCCACCCCTCAAAGCATTTGACGAGTGAGCTGGATAGATTACAAAGAAGGGGTAGAAACTTCTTGTAGCTAGATCAGCAGGACCCGCAGGGTCAGGAATTGGAATCGTATTGATTGCCCCTTCTAACGACAGAATTATGAAATCGATCCGCCTAGATTTTGAGGCCTCAAATAATGTCACATAGTATGAAACTCTCATTCACGGACTCGGCCTCGCCCTCGAGCTCAACGTCCCAGTACTCTTTGTTTACACAGATTCACTACTCATCGTTCACCATTACTATGAGCGATACAAGATGAATAGCAAGATGATCGAATCTGTAACCCTCGTTGCAGATAGGATGAGCAAGTTTGCGCAAGCAACTCTTGATTTATCTTCCTCGAGGCAAAAACAAACACGCCAATTCCTTGGCATATCTAGCCGGGGTTTTGGGCACAGAAGCTCGATATCTCCAGATCGAAGTGATTTCAACCCCCCAACATTGATCACATTTTTGTATGCACGATCAACACTGGGGGCGATAAAGGGGGAGATGACGATTGGCGAAAGCCTTTCTTAGTTTATCTCGGTATCTGCAACAAATATGAAGGACTACTTTCAGTAGATCCGAAGGAGTGTCGACAACTAATAGATAACCCGAAGTGCTACACCAATCAAAATGGTACCTTGTACCACCGTTCAGTCATGAGGTCTTACCTTAAGTGCCTCTCCAAATAGAAAGCGAACGAGATGCTCCGTGATTTACGTTAAGGAACTTGTGGCTCTCATGCCGTAGGTCGATCACTAACAAACAGAGCCATTACACATGAAGTATTCCTGCCCGGCATACGCAAGCAAGCAGAAGAGTACTCACGTAAATGTGATGCATATCAGCGACATAGAAAAATGATGCGCTCCCTTGCATTCGAACTCCATGCAAGCAAGGTATTTTGGCCATTCAAAATATGGGTACTCGATCTCGTCGGCGAATTTCCTTATTTTCTAGGTAACCGCCGTCACCTCCTCGTAGCTACCGATTATTTTACAAAATTGGTAGAAGCAGTTCTATTCTGTCAAACCAGAGAAGAAGAGGTCATATCTTTTATCTGGGAACACATCACCACTCAGTTTGGGTGCCCCCACCTAATTCGTATCAATAATGGGCCCCAATTTGTTGGATAAAAGGTTGTAGCTTTCCTCAACCAACATAACATTATTCACTCACCATCCAATCCCTACTACCCTCAAGGCAATGGCCAAGCCGAAATCACCAACAAAACCATTGTAGATTGCATAAAAATAAAAGGCTACACACTCAAAAAAAAGGGAATTGGGTTCGCGAACTCCCTTATGTCTTAAGGGCATAACGTACCACTTTACAACAATCAACATGCTACACTCTATTCCTCCTTGCCTATGGTACTGAGGCCGTCATTCCTTCTAAATTTCATCACCCAGTCAAAGATCACGAGCTAACTGATGAGGAAAATGAGTTCGAATTGGCCTATAACCTCAATTAGATTGATGAAACCAGGGAATGCACCATCGCTAACCTAGGTTGATATCACCAAATGCAAGAGAGTTCGTACAACAAATGAGTCAGAAGCCATACTTTCCAAATCAATGGTCTCGTCCTCAGAGAAATACCTCAACACCGCAAAGAGTCTTATGCTTGGAAACTAGTAGACAATTGGGAGGGTCCATTCCTTATCGCAGGTCTCTCAGGCCTGGGATCATATTAACTCATAACAGAAGAGGGCGTCCACATCTCGAATCATAGGAACACTAGGCGACTGAAACAATATTATCGTTAGGTCCTTCACTACTCCATTTCAGTTTCACATTTTTCATTCCAGAAGTGAGATTTTTATCTCCATCTAGTGTACATCATTTTTCTCAAATCAATTAAACTTACAAGTTTTCTTCATACATCTTTCTACTTTGTAGACAGCATATAGATTAAAGCATAGATAATACTAGTTTTCAATTAACGAGCTCAAACAGACATAAGATAAGGCAAAGGTAAAACTAGCTTTCATCTCAACATGTCTGCGAAATATATTATTTCTTTTTCAGGTTTATATACAACCACTACAATAGAGTTTTAACTGCTATGGGGGTGTACGCTTCGATTACCCCTATAACAGGAGGTCGACTAGCCATGAATTCTCGAGCTCGAGCAGTCACAGCAGTCTTGCCCTCCTCTATCAATTCAGCAGTTTGAGGGCCCAGATCTGTTCCTATAAAGCTAGTGCAATCTCCTCGATCTATATCAACCTTGCAAAAACATTCCTTTTTGACATACAGTTAAACAAGGTATCTCTTTCTAACTCAATTCTTTCAACTTCTTCTACAAAATAAGCAATCACAAACCTCAACAAGTCTGAATGCGAGGCCTGAGTTATAACCGAGTGAGACCTGTCGTCCACGACCTCTGAAGGCAATCTTTTAACCTTTTGTGCTTAGCCTTTTGACTATCAATTTCTTTGTCTACCCAATCTGTAAAGGCAATGTTCTCTACAAATTTTTTGTCAGCTTTTGTTGACTGAGCTCTATTAACCACCTCCAATTCAATAACTTAAGCACGGAGTGTCTCGATCTCCTTCTTCAGTTCGTTCACATCTAGAATTTTCTTTAATAATTCTACTTTGTCCCTTATCACAATCTCCTTTGATTTGATAATACTCTCTAACCCTCTCACCCTGGTGAGAGCAACATCCAATTTTTTTTCACACGCCCGTAATCGCTTTACCCCTTGAATCCGAGCAACATCCCCCTCCAACTCCCTTATTCGAGCAGATAAGCTAATAATATTGCCTTGAACAAGAGAGATTTTGCCATCATTTTTCTTTCCCTTCGAGCACTCCCCAACCTCAACATTCTTGGCACGCAAGTTAACCTCACCCAACTCGACTTTCAGGTGTGCCACTCTTTCATTCAACTCATTGCATCTTCGCTGAACTGTCCGCAATTCCATATCCTATGCAGAAAATATTGCAGTCAATTGCTCAATTGCCAATTTAGACGCAGTTAGATCGTCTCGAGCTCCCTTTATGTCGTTATCTTTATCAACTAGTTTCTTCATCAATCGCCCCAGTTCGCTCCTACTATTCGTCAAATCAGTTCGAATGTGCTCTTGATTATGCTTTTCCATAAACAGATCATTTCTCAAACCAGCCACCAACCGATTTAAACTTTCCTCCAATCCTTCTAAAGCCTATATATGGTAACGGACCATGTCTGCCTCCTTGTTCTTTACCAACAGTGCATCATTTTGGTTTTTGTGTTTTGCTGCATGTTCTTTTAACTCCTCAAACTCTTTTTGCCTTTTTTGAATTTCGGCATCATTTTCATCGATCTGCCGAGTTAGGTCAACAACTGTCTGTGTTGCCTCAACGAACTTGAAGTGTACCTTCACATGTTGGTCTTCCCTATTCTCACTCGCCTCTATCATCCTATCAAGCTCCTCTACAAACTCCTGGTTATATTGGAGGGCTTTATCTTTGCGTAGGCAAACTGACTCTAATTCGACCTGCACATTACAAATATATTGTATCAGTTCGATTTAGAACATCCATCACTACATTTCTCATTTCTAACAAGATATCTATTTATTGACATTCACTGTGTAAAACTACTTCTGAACTTAAGGTCAAAGTATAATCTCGGATGGATGCTCCATAACATATATTCGCAAATCTAAGGTACGCATTCTCTATACTTGAGTATGCCAAAATATGAATTCTTTTATGTCTAGCACCATTCCAGTGTCGTTTGCCTCTAAATCGGTAATGGGTTGTTGGTTTGTCTCTACATTCTAGTAATTACTTTGTAGCTCTATACTAATGAAGCATACAAATCAAAATTTCTTGCTCTATTCTAACCTGCAGCTCTGCTTGCGAGGATAGCAGGGACTCTGAGGTCATTCTCTCCTTAGCAACCTCAACCTCTAAATCTTTTATTCTGTGTCGTATGTCCTTAAGTTCCTATAGCAAGGTTTACAAAAAATGACTTAGCCTACAAAATTTTATCCAAAATATGTCCAACCAGTTTACAAACATCCCAATATATTCATACAATCATTGTACAATCATACTATCCTACCTTCTCAATTTCGGTCTCCGGGCATTCGATGTCATCACCTTGGTTATTCCTTGCCATCTATGGAGACACACCATCCAGCCCATCAACCACCCCACCAATATCATCTTCAAACTCTTCATCCTCTTCCTCCACATAAGTATCGGCCCCAATGGCATCCACCTCCTCTTTAGAGTATCCTTTGGACATAAAGTGACGCCCAAGCCTATTACGCTCAGCTTTCACCTCCTCCAAGTCTACTCTCGCCTCCGTTTGCAGCCTATAAATCTCAATAACTTCGGAAGCCTTCAGAGCCTCCAACAACTTCCCTTCCTTACTCAAATCATTTTTTAATCGAGCTACGTTCCTTTTGAGCTCGATCGTCTTCCTCTTCAACTTAGTTCTCTCCTCCTCGGCCCAGAGGCATATTCCCTTCATCAATCGAGTAGCCTGCAAAATAATAAATCAACCTTCTTGATTAATTTGTATCATATTACAAAATCTATCATAAACAAGTACTCGAGCATATGAACTTACCATTTTTCTCATTTCCTCCTCTCTGCGGAAAGTTGCCAACTGGCCTTCTCCTCTACCTCTTTCCAATCGTCCTCCACATCAGGTCGGTTTTCATCGACCATCCCACCTGATACTTTAGAAGGTTCAACCCTTCTCTTTTTTGCCTTTTCTACAGCTGTACCACTTCCCGAGGCCCTAACAACGGTAGCACGCTTTAGTGGTTGCTTTTTGGGGAACATTCGAGCTAATTTGCTCGATGTAATAGACTCAGGTAATCCTTTGTCCATTACAAGGATCTTCAGTAAGCTAGCTTGCTTTTCCCCATCAGTCCCTTTCTTTTTGCTACTGTCAGTGCTCATCATCAGCCTTGTCAATTGAGATTTCAAAAACATTTTTAACTCTGTTGTTAACACACTTCTTCATGCTAATGCCAAGATCTTCTAATACAGCCTCGAGCTTTATCTCCTCTAGAGTGACTTTATCCAACAATAACTCTTTCCTCTCTACCTGTGATTTGGGACCTGTCATACACACAACCTGAACATCAACAAACATCATACAATTTCAACTATTAATCTTATACATTACACATTGTTATACTTATGTTGTTTTACAGTTCTAAACAGAAGTTCCATGGGTTCTTTATTATCTCTCTGAAGGCAGACACCCTTCACCCATACACATTATCATTCTAAGTTCGACCTACTGAGTTCATATCGAAGAAGCGAAGTCGAGTTGCACTCGTGCAAAAATAATCCCCTTCACTTGCACCACAAATTTTTACACCATAAAAATGCAACACATCCTCAAGGGATATCCTCCTCTTTCTACCCTATCCTTCCCATCGTAATTTCAAAGTTCCACAAACACTTATCACTCCCACATGCTCCCATTCATTTGAATGGGGCATGCACTGATAAGATTCATAATCCCTTTCGCCAGATTACTAAGGGGAAGACTCAACCCATACTCCAACTGAGTCAGGTAACACAGAAAACCCTCTGAGAGTTCACTTCGAACATCCCCATCGAAGTACTCAAAAGAGATTGATTCATCTAAACCCCTATCCCTTTTTTCCTTCTCTAAATCAGCCAGCAAATAAAAGTATTCCTCTCCCATTGCTACAGTGTAATCCCTAAATTGCCTACCGACATAATCGATACAATTCCCCCATCTACCTCTTGTAGAAGCCTTGGTTTTATAAAACTCTCTATATGCATCCGAACAAGGAGGGTAAGATACCAATCTTCTAGGAAAACCTATAAATTGGTCAACACCTACTTCTTCCACACCTCCTGACGCTTCGATCTCAGACTCAGTCGCCCTACCAGAGGTCGATGCCTTACTTACAGGGGAATTCCTCATATCAACCGCAGAAAAGGATTTTTATCCTAGATAAAACTCCTCACGATTGACCTACACACAGGTCCAGGTATCTATTGCTATCATCTTTTTAAATACGTCAACAATATTCAAATATCTTTCATATCTCTTATAATAACATATTTTCATAGATTACTATAAATAGTAATTTATCACTTCTTTAAGCAATACAAAATTGATCTTCAAAAACACATACATATATCACGAATATCTACTAACCTTCTATATCAGAATGAGAATTCGAGGCAGCGCCGTATCCTTCCCTCGCCACGTTGTTGTACAACCACGTTCACGACTTAAATTTAGCAACTCTATCACACTTTGATAGATGATCCCTCTTGCTTGAGTCTCCATAAGTTTTAGTACTATTTTTGTTTTTCTCTTTCCTTTCTATCTCACTGCTCTTCAAGTTTTCAGAAGTTGAAAAATATTTGATTGACGAAGATGAAGAAGTATTTATATTTTTCTCTCTCTAACTGCTGGCAGTTATTGAGCCTCGCACGAGCCGTCATCGGTTTTAGAACCAAGGCGTCCCTTCCGCTATCCATGCAGATGTCTTGCACCTTTTTGATACAGACGCCTTCCCATCATTACCCTTCCCTTCTATTTTAATCTTTTTTTTCCAAATCTCTCTCTGACCTCGTCCCACTCATAATGACTTACTCTTTACATGCAATCGAGTTTTCACAACTTTTCACAAACCTCCATGCTTCTTCTGTACGTGCTTCTTCTTATACTCTTATAACAATAATGACGTTATTTCCAAAGCTATCATAACAGAGTTTCAAATATTTTCAAATTCATTTTTACACAACAGTCATAAACAACATTCACAAAAATAAAGGATCTATTTAACAAATTATTTTAGATTATTCAAACTCAAAAAAATCTTATTTTGTCACCCTATTTTACATCCGCTCCGGCACCTCACATATAATTACATCAGAAACAACCTTGGTCATCTGGGAACCACATCCAACCGGTCAACCTACTGCAATCCTCATATCCACAAATTCGATCTCCACCTCAACAATTAATCCGACCACCTCTTCTCGATCTGTAGGATTCCTCACCAGATCATAAAAAAATCCCTCAAAGAAAAATTAGGCATACTGAAGTTCCCTACCCCTTGAATCTAATCCTTTGAGTTGATGCACCTTCACTGGCAACTCAGCATCATAACCCAACAATCCATAAATTCTCTCTCGCACTTTTGCGATCTTTATGGCTAATCGTCCTTCAGCGGTACTGCGAATCCTCTAGGATCGTGGGCGCACCATTCCTATATCTTCGCCCCATATTCAAAAATTTGTTTGCCTTATTTATATGTTTTTTACTACCGATTCCTCTCAAAAAGTGCTAATATCCTTTTATCTCGTAATAAAAACACCAAAATCTTACGAGAGTTATTTCCACTTATCAGTTCCCCCACGAAGTCAATCATTCCACATCTTTTCAGGTCAAACTTATTCTTTCCAGACTTCAATGCCTCGTTGAGATCGAATCTTCATTTTTTATTTAATTACAATTTTTTCTCTCCTACATTTCCAACACGCAGAACGAATCAGTCTTACATCTTAACATGCATTTTTGCATATATCTCAGTTCGAATGTTACAGTATTTGTACTTTCTGTACTCGTACATTTTATTTTATACATTCTTGAGATCATACAGCTCAATTTCTAGAACTATCCTATATCTATATCAGCACAAAAATTGGATAACAAATTTTATTCATGTTAAAACAAATTATAAGTGCTTTTACAGATAACAAGTCTTTCAAGTACTCAACAACAGGTACTTTACAGATAATAAGTTTTTCAGTACTCTTATAAGTAACAGGTCATTCAGCCACTCCGACACATCAAATCCTTCAGTTCTTCCTGCTTTAGTGATCTTTCACCCTGATGCAAAGCAGAAATTAGAGACAACGAGTATCCTCACCCTTATGAGTTTGTTCGAAGTCTAAACGAACTTTAAATGGAAACTATGAAAGCAGGAGACTCAGTGCTTGAACCAACCCTTCAAGTTGAAGGTCTTCTTAGCGCCAAAAAGCAATGAAAGTGTAAAAGTAAACTTCTACTTTGCGTTTTCCTCCTCCACTACCATCGCTACCTCCTCTAAAACCACCACCTCCACGGAGTTGGTAGAGATGAAGAAGGCCCGAACTTAGAATCCATTGTGACATAAGAAAGCAGCGCAAACTGCCCCGCAGTCACGCCTATCCCTGCACCTATCTCCCCAACCTTGTCCTCCGCAAGAATGCGGAGATAAGCCCAACGTTGCTCGCCTGTTAAGACAACGTGGTGAAATCTCTATCTACAGTAAAATTCCTCCTCAGCTTCGACTGCTTCGTCTGCTGACATGCCTCTATACATCGGAGGGACAGGAGCAGGGACAGGATCCTTCAAAGAGTGATCCCCAAAAAATCTTAACTTCAACCTCTGCATTTCCGAAGCGATTCACTCTTCAAGAACCATCTTACGAGTCTTCACCATCTTCAAAACTTGCAGAGAATTTTTGCAACAGACCACAAAGTACTTTGTCATAATCCGCGGTACAGGTACCTTTTATATAACCATATATTTATTGTGCAAGTACGTTTTCCCAAGCGTCATCATTCAGTAAGACATAACTCTTTAGATCCTAGCCGTCATGTCTATTAATTCCCATCAACATTTAATGCACATTTATCCTCCTTTGACACGCCCATTTTCCTTGCAGTCAACACACATCATTACTTCTTTCTAAATTTGAATTTCCAACCCGAATACTCATATATCTGAATACTTTCTCAACCAAAGCCACTCGTAACTTCGGTTGTGAAGGGGCGATTGTAGAGGCCTATCCCTCGATCTTACCTAAAAATGAGTTATCCCCAGTTCGAATTACCTCCATATCATGCTCACGCATTCTCCACACGACTTCTCCAGTCAATATTACCACATACTCCATGAATAGATGAAGAACGTGGGTCGAGCTTAAACCGAAAGACCTGAACAAGTCAAAATCACATGTCTCTTAGGAACTCAATAGTTACTCAGTCAACAGCCACTAACCACATTGTTCGGAGAACGTGCTTCAAGACGATGAAAGACTGCAGAAGAGGCCTATATAAAGAAAATGTTTCAGAAGAGACAAAGACGAGAAAAAGATACGGTAAATCACCAAGAATACTATATATTCTGAGATTCTCAACACTCCAAACTTTTTATTCACAAGATCAAATATTTTTAAGTCTAAAAATAACTTGTAATAAGATATCATCAGCCTCAAGCAATAAAAGTCACTATTACAAAACCCTCAACACGAGGTCGTGGTTTTTAACCTATTCATAGGTTTTCCACGCTAAATACTTGTGTCATTTCTTGTTTACTAGATTGTAATCACAGGTACATTGGTGTAAGGACTAATTCCAGACCACGTTGAGCTTACGGAATTAGGCCATTACAATAACTGTTATACATTTCGGCATTTCTCATATGGTTTCTCTTTCATCTCTGCTTTGTTTGCTTACCCTTTGTTCTTCTGTGCTAAAAAGGGGGAAATATGCTCATAACAAGTAAACCAGGTAAGTAATTTTTGCCTCATGAATTCCTTATTTTAAATATGAACGGTTATGTGATGTATCTTGCTTAGTGTGCAGGGATTTCAGATGATATACATTTAAGAATGAATGTTTAGTGAGCGCGAAATCGCCTTCGTTGATTCCCACTCTTTTCCACCTTTTACTCTTTAAACCCTTCACAGTAGTTTAGAAAAATCCTACACTTGCGTACGTGAAATAAAAGGGTTTCAAAGTAGTTTAGAGGGAGTTAGAGCCAGGAGAATAAGGCGCTGTCGAGTCAAAGCCAAGACTCTTTCATATCTCAAGTACCAGCGGTGTGTTGGAGGCGACTTTCAGAAGTTAGGTAAGATGCTTTAACTTGCGTACGGTGATCTTTAGTCACAAGGTGTTTTGAGTCAATCTATTGAGTTGTAATTTTATTTTATTACTTGTAGTTATAGTTTTAACACAAAATGAACCAAATGGGGAGATTGAAACATCCATTTGGAGTTTGTTTCATTTAGTGTCTAGAATAGGTGTCAGCACTACCTCGTGGTTATTCATCGTCAACGAGTGCACATGGAGCGACTACAGCTGGACTAATACAGAATAGGTAAGTGGGTTTCTATCTCCTTGCTCTTAAATGTCAAGCCCGTAGTATTTTACAGAATATAAAAAGAATGTGATATATTTTATTTGAGAAAAACAGGTCTCTATTCGAACATGCTTTTGTTCTGTTTGAATAAGACCTTGTTCGAATAAAATTTATTATCTATTCGAATATTTTCTCTCAGAATATTTTTTATTCGAGTAGACTATTTATTTGTTCGAATACTTTTTCTGGGAACTTAGTTGTCCGAATAGAATTTTGCTCTGTTCGAATAAAACTTGCTTTGTTCGAATAAACTCTTTCTCTATTCGAACAAATTACCTCAGGTCTTTATTTGTTCGAATATATTTTTGGTGTATTCGAATAATAATTTTTCTGTTCGAATAGATTTTGTTTTTATTCGAACAGAGGTCGGGTTTTCTATTCTTCTATTTAAGACAATTTTTCTTTTTTCATAACTTAACTTTTTGAAAACCTATTTTTCTACGACTTTCATTTTTTAGAGATGAGAGATTTCTTTGAGAGATTTATGAGAGAATTAACAACTCAAACTTGAATCAAACATTGATCAAGAAACCTAAATCATGATTTAAAAAACTTATGGGATTCAAGATTGAAAGCTTCGACGAGAGATTGTAGCGAGACGTTGCGAGAACGTGGAATCGATTACAATAAGTTTGATTGAAAGAAAGGTAATCATGAGATGTGTTTATCGAGTCTGTAAGTAATTAAACTCTTGTAATTTGTTTTCAATAGTAGATTGTTTAGCTGTCGTGTGATTCGACAGTGACGTGTGAGTATTTATCCTGAGAAAGGTTTCCCACAGGGTTAAAAATCTTATTGTGTCTAATTTCCAATTACTTGTTGACATTAGATAATCGAATCAATTTGAATTAGGTTAAGGTTATACCATTAAATCAAAGGAATTCGAACCTTTTATTTTAGACCTAAATTAATCAAAATTTGTTAGTCTTAAGTGGCAATGTTTATTCAGAAACTATTAGTACTATAAAAATTTTATTTTATTTTTTATTTTCTCTTCCGAAATCCGATTCGATTTTTCCAATTTTGGAACTCAATTTTACATAACCAATTTCCAAAAATCCGATTTTTGATTTTTTCGGAAAAATATCGGATCGGAATCAGATAGCCTTTTGCCATTCTGATTTTCCAAAATTCTGATCCAATTTTTTCTGAATAAGATCCGATCCGATTTAATCCAAACTTCCTTACTTTCAACTTGAGGGAGTTAAGACTAAAACCTCAAACAAAACATACTTCATTTAGGCCTGCCTCCATTTCTTCTCCCTCTCTGCAAGGGCTCTCTCTTCTCTACCAATGAAACTTCACTCCCACTTTCCCTTTAAGATATGAATCTCTCTCTCTCTAGAACTCTTGGAATCATGGTGGGGGTGAGACATGGTCAGGTGGTGTTCAGTTGGTTTTTGGGGCTAGACTTCTGTATTTAATAATAGGTGGTTATTTTTTATCTCTCTTCACCTATCTCTAAAGAGGCTGTCATAAATATTTGATGATATTTTTGTCTTAAAGTAGGTTACTTAAGTTTGTGAAATGATGTTTTATTTTATAAATTTTATAATCTGGATAATATTTATTTTCAAGTTGTTATCATTTGTTGTGTATAAAAGTTTATATGATGGTATTATTTATTATCACATATCTAATAATATGTTTATGAGATATTAATACAGCGACAATTTCATGCCAAATACAAAATTTTCGAATTCTTTTTTGATTTTATTAAGATATTCGAAATTTCTAAAAAATTTGGAATTCCAAAATTTCTGATAAATATGATTTTTTCGGATTTGGATTCACTTTCGTTTTTCCGAAAAAAATCAGACCGAATTTTACGTTTCCAAAAAATTTGAAAAAACTTATGACCACCCCCATTTCCGATCCGATCTAAAAATAGGCTTAGGGGTGGTTGTTGTAGTTTTGAGAGAGAAACTAAGGTATATCTTAGCGAAACTATAATCATCTACTATTGTGCACCAGGGTTTACATACACAAAATACTAAATATGCGTACTAACACATCAAATAAACATTTGACTTGACCAACAAGTGTACTAGTTAAAACGAGATAAAAATCGACAAACCGAATAAAACTATTTTTTCGGCTTGTTTTCAATTTCATTTCAGATTTTTGTTTTGGTTTTATACCAAAACCAAACCAAACCAACCGTTCCATGCTCACTTTCGGGTCTTTTTGACATGGGTTGGATCCGGACTGATAACTTACCCGCTCAAGTTGAAGCCTTTCTCACACTTCTATCGTAGTTATTGCGAAATATCTCTCCTAATTTTTTTTTTACCACCGTGAACAGTGGTAGAAACATCAAGTAAACTCTGCACTCTCAGAGCTGAAGTGAGGGAGAGAGAGAGAGAGAGAGATGAGTTCATGGAACTATGTGGTCACAGCTCACAAGCCAACAAGCGTCACTCATTCATGCGTCGGCAATTTCACAAGCCCTCAGGAGCTCAACCTAATCATAGCGTAACCCTCTCTCTCTGATTTCAATTTGATTTCCATTTCGTTTACATATTACTTTGTTCTTTCATCTAATTGAATAGATTTCAACATAGTCCACTTATTTTTTACGTCTTTGGGTGGAGGGGGTTTTGTTAGGGTTTTTGTGTTTGGGGTCAGAAAAAACTATCTGGGTTAATATGTTTTTCATGAATCTCAAATCCGAATTGAAACATTTTTTGGGTAAAAATTTGACTTTTTTTGATACCCAATGTGAAATGGAAGAAATTAAAAAATATGAGTAATGTCATATTGGGGTTGTGGGATATCAAGGGTAGCTTGAACACTTGAAGTTGATTTAGGGTACGCTTTATTGTTGTTTATGAAGTTTTTTGATACCCAATGCGAAATGGAAGAAATTGAGTAAGAAATATGAGTAATGTTACATTGGGGTTGTGGGATATCAAGGGTAGTTTGAATGCTTGAAGTTGATTTAAGGTCAGCTTCATTGTTGTTTGTGGCATTTGATTTAGGGTCTGCTTAATTGTTATTTATCTGTTTTAAATTGCCTCTTAGCTTTGTTTTGTGTGTGTTAATGGTGTTTTGTGTTATCAGGAAATGCACGCGGGTTGAAATTCACTTGCTTACAGCTCAGGGTTTACAGGTACATTTTTTTTTTTTTGACGCTTCTGTTGTTGCTATTTTCTATGTTTTGCTATTGTTTGTTGCAGTATTGGTTTATTTTGGTAGGCTTTGCCTCATGTATATTAGAATGTACTTTGTGTGACTTGTATTTTTGTTGTTGATCTTACTAATTATTGAGTATAAATGATGTGAAAATGTGACCCGTACATAGTTTCTTAGCTATCTTTTTCGCTTTATCGTATTCCATGGGACATGTGCTGGTTGTTTCAATCGTGTTTTCGGATATATGTATTTTCTTTCACCGTTAATGCTGGTCTGTTTCTATTTTCTTGGTCTTTTCTTCCTGTTATCATGCCCCTTCATAGTAGTCAGTTGGGGCTTCTGGATTGGTTATTGTAAAGAAGATTAAAGTTAAATGAAAGGTTTTGTACTTTGATTGGGTTGGGTGTTTATTGGGACTTGATTTTTGTACAGTTTAGTTCTTCCTCATTCACCAGCTAAAAGAGTTTGTGGTGATAATAAGTCATACACACCACTTTCTATGTGTTTCTTCTTGAATCTCTTATGTTCTTTTTGAGTTTCTTGTTTTGTAATGATTGTTCGATGCACATCTTCGTTTAAACCTTCTGACAAATTTGAGCAGTGAGGTTAGCAAGCTAATAAAGATGACCATATTATGAGTCCATATCAAATTGAACTCGAGTCAAGGTTAGAGGGTAGTGCGTGGAGTAGTTTTTCTTTTTAATTGGTTGTAAAGGAACACATTTCCAAACAGAGTGATGTGAACTTGAGTCAAGGTTAGAGGGTAGTGCGTGGAGTAGTTTTTCTTTTTAATTGGTTGTAAAGGAACACATTTCTAAACAGAGTTATGTGCTTTCTGTTTACGTTGACCTGCATTTACTTATCTGGTTTGACGTAGAAATACTTTATTTACGTGGATTATGGACTCTTAGAATGTGATATTGTAACTATGTAAAGCTGGAGACTTGGAAAGAAAGTGGCCTGCTCACCTTCCCTCATCAAGTTTATTTACTTGAACAATTAAATGAATTTATGTTGACCATAATTTCATGTATACCTCCAGAAGCATTAGTAAGAAATGACGTTCTCTGTGGTGCAGCCTATGCTGGATGTTCCAATATATGGAAGAATTTCAACACTTGAGCTTTTTCGGCCTTATGTAAGTTCCTCCTTGATTGTGTAAGTCATCACAATTAACTTTATTTAGCAAATTCTCCTTTTTATCTTTTATTCCAACAGGGTGAAGCACAAGATTTTCTCTTTATTGCTACGGAAAAGTACAAATTTTGTGTTCTTCAGTGGGACGCAGAGACTTCTGAACTCATCACAAGGTTTGATTTTAAGCATTGAAAACTAAAATTACGTGCCATTCATTTCCCCCTTTTTTCTTTGTTAACGATACATGCAGCATTAGTTATGTTAGTTTAGTCACATGAAGTGCTATTTATAAGTACGTAAATTTTTGAAAGGAAAGTGGGAATTCAAAATAAATGAACTGCCACCAGTATAAATTTCGACGATCTTATTATGAGGATTAAAAGGCAAACACGGAAATAACAGAAATCGGAGAACAATAAGCAAACATGTACAATGTCCAATCTTCCCTAATTCCTAATTAACGTCTGTTACCATTTGAAAACATTTTCAATGAAGCCCAGTTGTAATCTATGAGAGACTACAACATGAACATTAGGGATTTTGAAAAATAATAAAGCTAAGATCTTTTGCTACTTTTCCATAGAAGACCATCTTATTTCTTTCCGTCTAAAGGTCTATCTAATCCAGTGTTGAAGAAGACTCTGTAGTATATGCCCTCTGTCTAAAACTGCAAACACATCTGACTTCTTTGATACCCCGATGGAGCTCCTCCACATTTCTTTTGCTATCCACACGAAACCAACAATAGTTTCTTAGCTGGGTACAATGGACTATGAGTTGGTCCATCACCGATTTTCCCTTTCGCTTTACTTATCAAACAAAACCCACATTCCAGTAAGGATTTGATTAAAGCAAGTGTCTCTGAGGTACATATTCATCTCTGTTTAATGTCATACTGACACGTCTAGATAACCTGAATTATCTTTCATGTCTCAAAAAGATTCTTATGCTCATAACAAGTCTTGTTTGTTTTATTAATCAGGAAAATGCGTCTTACAAATTATTTATTTATTGCTAGATATTTTTTCTTGCTCATCTCGTTAATCAGTTTAAATATTTAAGTTATGAGTTGTTTCTTACAATGAGTCCTAGATCTTGGAATATGATCCTGTTCTTAATATGATAGTAAGGGAAGCGTAACTCTCATGGGAAACTTGCGGCAAGATGGAATGGTATAATATTATAGAGATAGCAGCCCTCTTTATTTCCTTATTGGTGGCTTGTAGTGTTTTGTTCTATCTGTTTGTCGCCTTTTGTCTCTTCACGATGCTTGGCTTCGCGGAACTCTCTACGTTGTAATCAAAATGAGAAGTTTTTCTCCTTATTATGTGAGATGGTGGTTAGATGGGTAATTAGAGGGATGTTGGGTGATAACTCACCAGTCCCCCGATGACTTTTTTAAAATTTTGCAGGGACGTTATTAGAGCAGATTATGGAGGAAAACTTTTTTTGAGAATAATTATTTGGATTCTTATAGCACATTTGTATTGATTTCTTAGGTGGATGGAGCGGTTAACATTAAAGATTTTAGACTCATTAGCTTGGTGAACAATGTGTAAAAGATTATCTCTTAATTATTAGCTTCAAGAATTAAAATGTACTTGAATCTATTATTTTGGAGAAACAAGGATTTTGTGGTTGGGAGACAATTTTGGTGGCTAATGAGAGTATAGACTTCAGAGTTGAGTCAGAAGTTGTGGAAAGTGGATATGAATAAAGCATATGATCAAGTTAATTGGGATTTCATTTTGTATAGCGTGGTTGAACGATGTATTTTTCGAGTATTATTGGAGTACGAGGGGGATTCATCTATGCTATTATCTTTCCTTTTCATTTTGTTTTTAAAGGCTTTTGATCAATGGGGCAATGGAACATAGGGATATGAAGGGATTTAAGGTGGGCCATGATCACGTAGAGGTTAAGCATCTTCAATTCACGAATGTTACCTTAATGTTGTTGGAGCGCCCATGCATAAGTTGAGATTCCTTTAAGTTTTCTTTGTTGCTTTAAAGTTGTGTCTGGTTTTTACATTAATCAGTAAAGCTATGGGGGTGGTGGGAACCCTAATCTGATCAAGCTGGCACAGATGCCATGGGTTGTGGTGTTGAAACTCTTCCATCTGCTTATTTGGAGTTGCCGTTGATGGTGATTTATAAGTCAAAAAGGCTATCTAAGATCCTATAATCAAGGGATTTTATAAGAGATTTAGTAGGTGGAAGGCCAAATATCTTTTTGTAGGAGAGAATGCAGTTCTTTTAAAAATTACTTTTTCAAGCCTACTAATTTATTATCAGTCTATCTACTATCTATAAGTATGTAGACCCAAATGAATACTCTAGAAAATATTTCAAAAAAATTCCTTTGGAATGTACCATAAGATCCATCATGTTGGATGGAATTAAGACAGAGAGGAATGAAGGTTGAAAATCATTAAGTCGTCGAAGATGAATGATGCTTTGTTAGTAAATGGTTGAAGAGGTTCTAGCAAGAGGAAGATGGGATGTGGAAATAAGTTATTATATGTAGATTTAGTGCGACAAAGTTTAGGTGGTGTAGAAAGGAAGTCGTTATGACTTTTAGAAGAGCATTAATGCACATTAGTAAGAGTTTCGGAAAATGAGTGAGGATTAGAGTTGGTAATAAGGTGACATTTTTGAGGATGAATGGCCCCTTGATTCATCATTTTTATATCTTTTGTTGTTCACTTTAACTAGACAATAACAAGTCTGCTATGCATGAGGTGATGAAGTTGGATCATATTGAAATGCCTTGGTATCTCAACTTCCATTGAAACTTGAATGATTGGGAATTGAATTTTACAACCCCTCTTTTCGATAAACTTACTAGTTTTTATTATCATCCAATGAAAATTGGGTTAAATCTGCCAGAAGTTTATTCTTTGTGAAGACATCCAACAAGGTATTTGATAACCCAACCCATAATCTTCCTAACTTGGGGTTACTAAGGTCTCTTCCAACATTCACTTTTTTGCTGGTACGTTATTTCTTAAATTAGGCTCTTACTATCCACAAACTTTGTTATTTTGAGTAAAAGAGATGGATATTCTTAAATTAAGACATCCAACAAGGTATTTGATAACCCAACCCATAATCTTCCTAACTTGGGGTTACTAAGGTGTCTTCCAACATTTACTTTTTTGCTGGTACGTTATTTCTTAAATTAAGCTCTTACTATCCTCAAACTTTGTTGTTTTGAGTAAAAGAAATGGATATGATAATTTGTTTTTTCTAATCCCCTTTACTAAGAATATTTGGATTGATTTGTTTACTGGGTTCGGCATTCCCTGGCCGCATTTTAGGAATCTTAAGGAGCTCTTAATAGAATTAGAATACATGAATGGGGTAAGGTATTAATGCCTTTTCTACCTTTCGTTCGCTGAGAATATTTGGATTGATTTGTTTACTGGGTTCGGCATTCCATGGCCGCATTTTAGGAATCTTAAGGAGCTCTTAATAGAATTAGAAGACGTGATTGTGGTAAGTTATTATTGTGTTTTCTACCTTTCGTGTGTATCTGGGATGCATGGATCGAGTAAAATGCGAGGAAGTTTGAAGGGAAAGAAATCGATAGAGTTGTTCATGTTTTCTATTAAAGTCTTCATTTTATGGTTGAGTAAAGTTGCGATGAATATGATGAGGACTTCCTTCTATTCTCTATGATGACGTCGTGAAATGATATTTTCACAGGTTCATTGATGGTTCTGGGCGTCGATGGATGGTCTTGTGACATTGTTTTTTCTTCGCCTTTTGATCTCATGAAGAGACATGCGTTTTTTCTTCTTAAAAAAGTCTTTTGTTAAGTTCTTTTTCCTTATCAAAAAGTTTACGTTTATAAAATAGCGATAGAGTTTAGAGGTTCTGCATGACCTTGTATTATTCACAACTGCTCAATTTACATATGGATTTTGCTCCGTCAAAGTTTTGGAAGAGGTTCTGAGTCGAAAGCATCATTTTCATAGTGTGCTTGAAAATTCCTTCAAATTATGATCAACTTCAGGAAATCTAGACATGAAATTCATATAAAACCAAATTAACATAAAATTATGAGTATAACTTGTAACTTAGGTGTTATGAATTTTGTAAGTACATTTAGATTTATTCTATACCAACTGGGGTTGGTGTAGAGGTTTGGGACCATGCCTCAAGAAGCAGAGGTCTATAGTTTGATTCATCACCAACATAGGCCACCCACAAGGATTTATCTTGATTCACCCAACATGGTGGGGTTCTTACATGTCCTAGGGTGGCCATTTAAACCCGAACCCAAAACCCAACACGAAATCGACTCGGATTTTTTCGGTTTGGGTTTACTCTTCGTGGGTTTAGGTCAAAATTGGGTCAACCTGAAAACCCGATCCCAAAACGGGTTGGGTTTGGGTTTAGTTTTAGCATTTTGAGTTGACCCGAAATAACCCAAAGGTTAATATGTAATTTTAGAAAAAACTTAGTAAAATAATAACTCTCTCTAATCTCTTGGGTGGCTACAGCTAGTTTCTTTGCACAAAACGTTTTCTCTTGTTCTACCATTCCCTCTCTGTTGGCGGGTTTCACTCTATGGTTCTTAATTAACAAGATAAACTTCTCATTTGATTACGAAGTACAAGCTTTTAATAACAATGGAGTATCTTATAAATTTGTAACTTAAGTATACTTTGTCTATAGTTTAGTGTTTAAAATAATTAACTTGCTGAAGTCTATATTTTCTATTTTTGTTTTATGTTTTATGCATTATTACACTTACACATATATTATGAAATTTACACAGGGTTATCTTTTGGACTGGTTATGGGCAGGTTTTTAGATTACTGTATTATTTACGATATCTGGACAATACTTTTATGACCCAACTTATGTATGTCAAACATGTTGGGCAAAAATTGGCAGTTTGGGTTTGTTAAACCTGACTCGAAGAATTCTTGGGTCGGGTTTGGGTTTAGGGTATGTGACCCGAACCCGAACTGGCCCGGTTTAGATTGTCACCCCTAACATGCCCTATGGATTAGTCGGGTAAATGATGATAATCTATGAACTCAGATTACACCCTGGTTTGCAAAAATATATATATTGATTTATTCTACACATCATTAACTTTAAAGAAACTTATTTGGAGATCAAACAAGTCAAAAGTCCATGGGAATTGAAACTTTTCAGATAGTAATTAATGTACATTGGTGTTGATATTGCTCTAACGTAGTTTCGGTAATGGTATTGCATTAGTCATCTATATTCTTATGCAATTTGGTATGCACTTGCTTCATCAATTGGAAAAGAAGGAAATTAAATGGTTTTCACTTTCTTGAGTTTTGTTTCCGTGTTTGCTTCCTTATCCTTATATTGGTATATTACCTATTATTGGTATATTACCTAGCAGGCACTGTTTTTATGTGTAATTTAACGCTAATCCTTTTGATTTTTATGTCTACCAACTAATGTTAAAAACAAAACCTAGTACTTATGCGCTAAAAACTAAAAACTATGGCTTTACTTCGACGACCAGTTTTGGTTCATGTCACATCAAACTTTTTTTGTATTTATATTGTGCTTGTGTTATCATGCAGAGCAATGGGAGATGTCTCAGATCGTATTGGACGCCCTACTGAAAATGGACAGGTATTATCCTAGCCTAATTATTTTTTCGAATCACATTTCTGGTACTTACCTGTAAAAAATTAACTTTGCTGTCAACAACAATTCCAGAAGCTTACAAGTAAATTGTTCTCCTATTTCCTACTCTACTATCTCTTTCTCATAAAAGCTGCAACCATCGCCTTGTAATCCAGTGCAGGCTCCATTACAACCTTACATCTTACATTTATAGAGTTCCTTGTTCAATTCATAAGCAATCAAGGGCCAATTATGATATGAAGTACATCGCTTTCTCTCAATCTGTCCAAGCCCTGTCATAAAGTTGTTGAAGGACTCCATGATTCTCCTTGATCTACATCAGAATCCTTAAAAATGACTTCACACCACAAGTGGCTTTAGGTCTTTCTACTTTTTATGTTATAATGCCAAATACTATATTGATCATGTCTAAAGAAATTTCTATCCTCAAAAGAATACAACTTGAAGGTAACTGGATTAGAAAAACAATACAAAGAATACCGACGTAAAGTTAGATCGACTATAACTAAATTATCTTGTTGCAACAACAATTATCTTCAAACCTTAGTCCGTAGTAGCCTCGCTTGAATAAGGATTAAGATGACCAGTAAATTATGTCGCATATATGTCAAAGATGATTATTTCTACCGTCTTTGCTTTCCCCTTAGAACTGCATCGATCCTCCTCTTCCACAAAATCCATCTAATCGCATGCAGAGTAAGGTCCCAAAAAACTTTATAACGACATGCTTTCAATGATTAATAAAACCCCATTTAAATACCCAAGAAAAATGAAAAAGTTTTAGAAAATGATTCCTAACCTCCATTGTAATCGGACAATGGACTCATCCGCTATACTACAAGGTAGATATTGATGATCCACATCTATACTTCTTTGTCTTAGTTGATCTATGTAGCCGCAAAAACACTTACACCAGCACATTGATAGATATGATAAACATATAAGCACAAACTTCAACCTTCTGCATACATTTTCTAAACAAAACAAAGATTTCATGTAATTATTTTGGAAATCTTTTGTGAAAAATGATGAATTGAACAATTTATGATAAAACGAACACAACTCCCAATCCTATGTTACATGCATACAATACACATTACAGCTTCACGGGTTTGGTGTATCATAGGTATTTTTCTTTTCTTTTGTTTACTGGAGATAGATAATTTATTGACCGGATACAATTTTTATATATAAACAAAATGGGTGTACGGACCCATATGAGTAATTGATTGAGTGGAGTATCTTAAACAGTCTTTTTTTTAAACAAAATGGATGTTCTACTAGTCAACTGGTCTCAAATATTTATGTATGAATGTTAATTCTCTCTTTGAGAGTAAGATTGCGGACTTTAAATCTCAGCCGAACAGACTCTTTGTAGTCAACATTTCAGATTAGGTGTTCGATGGTCTTTTCTTCACAATGATATATATTGTCGGCCTTTAGGAGGTATCTCACAGAGGATACCAGAAAGATACACAAGTCCCAGAAAGATACACAAGTGCCAGAAAGATGCACAAGTCTTGTTGTGACATTTGCTCAGTTGATAGGGCTGATGCTTGGAAAGAGACCAAGAGTTCCTGGGATCAATTGCCATTACAAGCTGCTTCCAACAACAACAAAAAAGGCTTGTTGGGACACTGATTTATCTTAGATTAACTCGTTTTGGTACCATATACGTAGTTGGTGTATTAATTCAACTTATCCCTTTTTCATGCCAATTACATACTGGTAAAGGATGTTAATTATAATTCTTAGCGCGAACACTCCATGTACATGCGTACAAATGATGTATGAAATATGGTTGTGAAAGAATTATAGAATCTGCACAAGTGCATACTTTTAGAAACTAATAAGTAAAATGTTTTCTAGTTGACATTAGTTCTTGTTCTTATGTCGTCTCTAATAGTGGGAAGATAGTAATTCTGTCTTTTCTAATAAATATACTCATATACGAATGTAGCGGTTGTTCAAACAAAGCTTACTGCACTTCCAGAAGTTTTTTCGGCTATGTTAGTATCTTCAGAAGATTGAATTAAGTTTAATTTTCTTGGTGTAGATCGGCATTATTGATCCAGACTGTAGGCTAATCGGTCTCCACCTTTATGATGGCTTATTCAAGGTGTGTACTCTTGGCCAAACATCTTTAAACAGCACCCCTCAATCCATTTTCTTTATTTCTTTGCTGTAGAAGATTTTACTATTCTGTTTTTAAGTTGCAATTTACAGTGGTTTTTTCTTGAACTTTAATGTCTAATCAGGTTGTACCTTTCGATAACAAAGGTCAACTTAAAGAAGCATTTAACATAAGGTATGCTTACTTTCTTTCTTTACTTTCTTTATTTCTTTCTTTCATTTTTTGGTACAAGAAACTTCGTGGAAAGAGGGCAATTGTTCAATGATACAACATTAGGAGGGAAGACATGCCTAAGAAAAGCATACAATGCGGCATTTACATAGACAAAAGTTAACTCTGACACTTTCCGTATAAACAATCTTCTACAAAACTTAAAGGAGAGTCAACTCAAAGTATCGTATTGCAATAGTTGTCTTTTCTCTTCTTTCAAAATACCTTGTGTCATACTGACACCAGCTAAAGTGTAGAGGAATTCCAGGTATGCGATATTATCTCAACCACTAGGTGGAAGAAAGTTATTATCTTTGGAGCAACACGATTCTTGTAGGGACGCAAAATATACTGATCGTCACTCACTCACTAAAGTTACTAAGGAAGCTTATATTAATTAGGAAACTTATGCTGGTCGGCCAGTTGACACTTGAGTGGTTGACCAACAAACTTCCAGCCTGGCTGCAGCTGTGCCAGCCTGACCATGTTTTGTAACTGATGGTATAATGGATAAATACTAAATAAGGCGTAACTGGCACACTTACTGACTGGAACTTAAGACGTTACCTACTGTAATGAGGTAAGACAATGAATAATAGTAATTATGGGCTTAGGTCACACAATACACTAAATGCACCTAGGCCTGTAAAAGGGACGTAGGACAATACGAAAATGATATACAATTTCCTACCTTCTAACTTAAGAGAACCATTACCGGAACCTTACTCTGGCAATAGCTTGGAGAGCAGAGTGATACTACTCTCCGAGAGTTCATTGCAATCCTCAAATTATTCACTAAAATTAAGGTATCCCAGAAAACACCTACACCACAATTATTTGTACCAGTCTTTGAGAGGGTGTTGTTTCTTTTGATTTCTCTTATGGTGCTTTGCTTCCCTGGGGTATGCCAATTTCTCTCTCTCTCTAATCGGATAAATATTTTTTAAGAAAGAAAAGTAAATAACAAAAACTATGGAAAAAAAAACTATAAAAAATTTATAATATGGATCTTGGGATTTTCATATACGATAAAAAAAAACTCATCCTAAAGTCTTATTAATGGAAAAAAGCGTAAAAACTTAAATTTATTATCAGTAAGTACTCTAAGCGGTTTAGTGAATTCCTAAGTGGAATGAAATTACCAAAATTGGTATCATGATTTAGATTATGGGAAGATTGTTTGCTGCTTAATTCCTGTTAGTAGATGTCCTTTTTCTTGTTCGCCTTTTCGGTTTTTGATAAAATACTTATTTGGTTTTTAAAAAGAAAAAAAAAAACTTAAATGATACGAAAGGAAATCAAATCCACATAAAAGAGAAAATGACTTAAAAAATCCCAGTAACACTGAAACTAGTACAAATATCGTGGTGCTCCCAAGAACATCCGTTTATGTAACAAAATAGGCAAGGGATTTTATTGAAAATCTATCTTTACCTCTTGTTTTTCCTTCTTTCGATTTTCCATGCATTCCAATCTAGCAAAATAGCCCAATAAACAAAAAGGGCAAGAAACACCAGATATATTTATCCCCGCGAATTAAAATTTTCAAAATCAACTTCGATGATAGGACCATTACATTAATAAGAATAAACAAAGTTAAACCAACTACTGTAGAAAAATCAATTGAATTGTTCTTGTAGAAAGTGAAACGAAGAAAAAGTTAGTTAAGTTTATTTCCTCGGATAAAAATAAAATCCCACACTCCAATCCATACCCATAACTCTTTGAAAAAAGTTTAAAATTGGAAGCTAAATACTACTTTGAAAGTTTCCGAGAGTAAATTATCTTTAGTAACTTTTTCTTATTGTAGAGATTTTGGCCCATAATGATACTGATATGCAAGAGAACAAAGAAGATTAGTCCTGTAGAAGACCTATGTTTCCTTCCACGGTTGAAGATCCTCTTACATGCTATTAGACATATGTAATGATGCGAACTCAAATGTGCCATGAGATTTGAGTTGGGTAACAAATAGAGAGAAATCATTACCTAGGGATTTAGCTGTGCTCACTCACAAATATTCAAGAGTTCTTTTATTCCAAATACTTCTTACTCTAAGCAAAACTAATAATTGACTTCAACATTGGAGGCCAATATAGACATTGTGTTGAACTTAGAAATTGTCTTTAGAAATATGTTAATAACTTCTTTCATTGCATGTGGTCGTTTAGGATCAATATAGACACTTCCGCAATTAATTGGAACACACTTTCCCAACTCCAAACTACTTCTTTAGGGAAGTACTCATTTTTTTTTTTTGGAGGGGGGGGGGGGGGGGGGGGGGGGGGGGGGTCTACCCTTTCGTTCTGGTTTGAACCAATAACCAGATATGAATGGATTGGTTTTGCATAACCTGTATCGTTCATTCATACTCCCACCAAATTTGTGCCTCAACAACTCTAGTTTGCACACGATCTGCAAACCATGTCTAGTATTTGAGGGGGACTGCCAGGTTGTTACTGGTGGATTCTAGAGATAATTTTGGGCTGGACTTCCGAGTGGTCCCTGGGTTTCATGGTGGCAGTACCCACAAAATTCTTCGCAAAGGTTTTCACAATATGGTCGCTATAGGGTTTCGGAATGAAATCATGACTAGATCAGCGACATATATCTTGTTGGGGTGCAGGGCAACTTGTGAGTTTTCCATCCACGAAAACTGGAGCTAAGGCTATGAGTTTTGCAGCAGAAAACTGTTGTTGCGACAACGATAGAAGACAAGGTTAATACTACAACGTATGGGGCATTGATGTTGGTATTTCCAGTATACCATGGATTGAAGGCCGCATTACGGCTTACTCACCATTGGATTTCGACGGGCTTTATCTACAGCTGGGACGAAGAGGGGATGGTGCCAGGGGTAAGATCTGATGCGGAGATATTTAGGGGTAGTTTGATAAAGCTTTTGAAGCTCACTTGCATCTGGATGAACTCCAACTCTAGCGACTTCATCATATTCTACTCATACTTGTGCATTTCAAATTACGAACTCTCGGTTTCTTCATTTTAAGGCACATAAATGGGTCTGATACTAGTTCTCATTCAAGGGAAAAAACTTGCATCTGGATGAACTCCAACTCGAGCAACTTTATTATATCCTAGTCATAATTGTGCATTCCGAATTTAGAGCTCTTGGTTTTTTCATTTTTAAAGCACATAAATGAGTCTGATACCAGTTCTCATTCAAGGGAGAAAAAAGTCGCTATCTACGGTTATATTTGTGACCAATACTTAATACTCAAAACACATCTAAAAAAACTGTCTCCCACATTGGAGGCTAGGGATGCCTATTTATTTATTCTTTTACTTTTACCCTAATAGAGTGTCCACACAAAATCTTCTCTTTTTTTTGTTGAGAAAGCAAGAAGAGTATCTCAAAATATCCTTTCCGAGGGGGAAAGTGTACAGCCTGAAGGGAGAAGAAGAACATAACAAAAACACGCAGCATCATGCTGGACCCGCTATCGCTAAATCCTTCCATTACTCCTCTCATATGTAACTAGAACTGTTATTCAAGTTACTTAAGCAAACAAGTTTCCTTAGTTGGAAACTTCAGCATTTATTCCTACTTTTAATGAAGCAAATAAAAGACAATCCAGCAGTAGACACAAATCTATAACATTTAATTTGCATTGCATTGTTTTTGTAAGGGTTTCATTCTCGTTGAGATGCCTTTGTTCCATTGTGATACAGTCGCAATTCATATTGAATGTTGTAGTACTTCATTGCCAATAAATTTGCTAAATAAACTGCAAAATGATAGGTACGTAAATCTACAAATAGGGAGTTGATAAGTCTGCACATTAAAAACTATTATAGGAAGTTTAAAGTAGAAGCGGAGGTAATGTTGATACTGAAATCCAACGTCTCTAAAGTAGACCAATCTACTTTGTCGGTATATGTTTGTTATTTTGTATATCTCCTTATCTAGTTTGCTGGTTCACTTATTGAAGGAACATTCCAGGAGTAAAGTTACTAGAAATTGTCATATTTCCTTAGTTGGTTGCGTTTCATCCAAGAAAAATGTAGATTTACCTCACGCTTTAATAGAACACTCTGGGTGATAGCTTGGCAAATATGCTATTTATTTATTTTCCCGCATCCCTCTTCTGATAGGGCTTCACGAACCATGAAGTGTACTAAATGCATAAGGATTGGGATCACTAAGAGAAATAGAAGGAAAGCAATGGGTTGCCAAATAACCTGGCTCATTTTGCAGCAAAGAGATACTTTAACAGATTAGCGTTCCTGAGAATCTGTCTGAAGAACTGTATAAATCTAAATTGTCGCTAGCATGCTTAAAGATTTATTTGATTTATATTTTGTCTGAAGAACTGTATTACTTCCTAACGAAAGACTATTCATATCCATGTATTGTATGTTATGTTTACTACAGTATGAATCCCTTTGCTCCTATTAATTCTATAACTTGTATTTAATCTTCCAATTTCAGGCTTGAAGAACTTCAAGTTTTGGACATCAAGTTCCTCTACGGTTGTTCAAAACCTACAATTGTAGTCCTTTACCAGGTCTCAAATTCTCTTCTTGTATCTTTGTGCCTATTAAGGATGTATTCTATTAGTTTATTTTTGCCCTTCAATATTTGTGTACCTATGTGGGTGATAAACAGAATGTCTAGATATTGTATCCAATGTGCGGCCCAAAACTTGGCAGGGTCCTAATCTGTTTTAATTACTGGAACATAGTACACAGTGTACTGAAGTGTTATATAAGACGATGGTTTCAACAATAACTTGTAACCTATTTTAACAAAAAATGCAGGATAACAAAGAAGCACGTCATGTTAAGACATATGAGGTTGCACTCAAGGAAAAAGATTTCATCGAGGGCCCATGGTCACAGAACAATCTTGATAATGGGGCTACTCTTCTAATTCCTGTCCCCATGCCACTGGGCGGCGTTATAATTATCGGAGAAGAAACAATTGTTTATTGCAGCGCTACTGCATTCAAAGCAATCCCAATAAGACCAGTAAGCTCTTAAGACCACTTTCTACAGTCATGAATGTTATTTTGAAATCAACATATCCAAAATCCAGATCTCTACTCTTGTTCCTTTCCGTTCTTAGCGTAGTTGGTGTGCTTTTGCAGTCAATTACAAACGCGTATGGGAGGGTTGATGCTGATGGTTCTCGCTACTTGCTCGGTAACCATGCTGGGTTTCTTCATTTACTCGTGATAACCCATGATAAAGAAAGGTTTGTGGGCAATATGTTATGTCATTCCTACCTTAGGTTATTTGAATTCGTGGTGGAAGAATAAAAATTAAATTTGATTTTCTTCTTTTATGTAATGATTTTAAAACCAAGAGACGGAAGCTAAAGAAGAATATAAACAGAGGAGACCAAATGCCAAGGTAGAAATTAGGCAAACATAAAAGATAATCGAAAGAAATGAACCTGGTTTAGGCAATTCATCGAAACTCATAATGTTACCCTATCTAATGCCAAAGTTTGAACAAAGATCCCCTGGACGTCCAAATGATATGGTACCTATGGAACATGAGCACCTTTCACCTCTCCACTTCTCTTCTCCCTCTCTTAAAATTTCCCAAATGCTAGCAAAGTATTTATATGCCAAATCAGTTTCCCCTAGCTGGCAGGATTATGTGGTACAAGTACCCAAACCAAAACATGTCCGTTACCGAGTACTAACTTCGACATCTTCAAATAAAGGTTCACCTTCGTTAGGATTAGGAAGTACGACCAAGTTTGTCTTGACTATACACAGTGAAGCAATAATGGTTAGTTTAGAGCATCTGTAGTAGTGTAGACATTTAGCTTTAAAATCAAATTTGAAGAACCAAACAATGCAAATAGCTAATTTGGTTTACAATAAAAGACCAATAAAAGACCTTATGGGTAGCTATATTTGATGACCTTGTTTAGTATCTCTTAAGATATATAGTCCCACATCGGGCATTCAAGCCTTGCACCTCCATAATATAAGATTCTGGGGCTACTCTTCTCACTGCCAATTGGTTTTGAGATGAAACCTTGTTCTAATATGGTATCATGGTATTAGAGCAGCCTTTCTTCCGCGTGTCGAGCCCAATGGTCTACGTGCTACTCCGCGTCACCCAAATATTTGTCCACGTGTTGAGCTAAAAATTACGCCACACGTGAGGGGGCGTGTTGATATATAATCCCACATCGGGGATTCAAGCCTTGCACCTCAATAATATAAGATCATGGGGCTACTCCTCTCATTGCCAATTGGTTTTGAGATGAAACCTCCAGTTCTAATAGTATCCAAAGCCAAAACCTCTTGTGAAAACCTAAAATATATAGGAAGCTTTATTAGGTTATGATTATTCTAATGTTGTAAACCTAAAAAAAAGACTTTTAAGTACTAAGCAATTAGAGTCTGACTAGCAAAATTTGGTAAAATAACAACATATGAGAATGAGTGAGAATGACTCTTCTCGAGAATTGTCACCTCATGCATTCTCGTTCTCGCGGACGTGAACCCTACACTAACATTCTCTGTTGCTCCCAACTCACAGTTGCTCCCAACTCATAGAGACATTACCACTACGAAGCGGCTATGTACGCCGAAAGAAAGAAAAGGCAAGGTTGAGTTCCATGTACTACGAAGTGGCCATGTATCCATTACCCATCATTCTATTCACACTACCCAAATGACGGAGTAGAATGTTAAGGATGTGATACATTTTCATTGTGGAATGATTAAGTAGAAATCAGTAGATTAAGGTGTTTGCTACCTAGGTGGAAAGAGGATTTTGAGTTAATAAGTTGATGAAAATGAATAGCGTGTCTCTTGGTATTCTTGGTAGTTACTTTGAAGACTTGGTAATTCGGACTATGATCTTTGGGAGAGTTATTATTTCTAGGTCTGGACTATATGCATTTTGGTGGGAGTGGTGGAAAAATTGTATGAACTTTTAGTTGAGATATATGGAGAGGGACTGTTAAGACGGGTGTGTTAAGACGGGTGGGCTGATCATTGTATGTGAATGGGTTTGACTGGCATTCGGAATTGCTTGATGTTTTGGGAGGAGAAACGACTTCTTGACTTCTTCTTAAAGGAATCATTTCTCAGCTCTTCAAGGTATCAAGGTATCAAGCATGGTTTTAAAAAAGTTACTGAGGCTTACGCCTCCGAACTGCCTCACCGCCTCATGAAGATTTTCGTACTGAGGCTTATGCCTCACTAATTACTGAGGCTTAAATCTCAAATTCGATTTTTTAGCCCTTAATTCTTATAATTTCTAGAAAATATTCCTAAAGTTTGGGTTTAATATCAATATCTACTATATAGAGCTATCATTTCTTACAAATCTATATAAAAAAAATTAATAGTTTTATAAGAGAAAAGTAAGGCTTATGCCGGCCTCGCTTTTATTGAGGCTTCCGCGTCACACTGCCTTCTGCCTCACTAAGCACTCACCGCCTTCGTCTCCGACTTTGCTTGTTTACCTTGGTATCAGGTATCAGACTACCTAGGTTTAACCCCCCGCTGGGATTAATTGGGATGCTGAGCTTGACGATTGGGAGATACCTGCAGTGGCTGGCTTTCTTGGAAGCTTGGAGAAATTTCAACATCATCCACTGGAGAGGATGAAAGGACTTTATGGGAGTATTCTATTGGTTTGTTCTTTGTTAAATCATTTTGCATAGTTCTTTCCACTCATATTTAAGGGAGTTTTGCACTCCAGAATTTGGGTCCCTAACTTGCTTTCAAAATTCGAGTTCCTTGCATGGACTATTTTCCTTGACAGAGCCCTTACTATTTATAACACCTAACAGCGAAGTACTATGACCAATGTCCATTTTGTGTGCGTAGCTATTGGAGAACTGTATATTACCTTTTTTTTCAATTGTCCCTTTGCCAGATGTATAATGGGTATAGCTGTTCATTGAATGACGATTTTTTTGACATCACCTTGTTTCAATTTTATGCTTCTTACCTTGGGATGCTAGGAGTTTCTGTGGGAGAAACAAGTTCTTGTGGAGGTTTCTGCTCATTTTAGGGGTATAATTTGGCTAGAGAGGTGAGGTTTCTGCTCTATTTATAACCTCCAAGCTCTCAAACTTTCTGAATTCTCCCTTTCACAATCGTGCTTATGTGACCTTCACCCATTCCTAAAGGGGAAGGAAGTGGTTATAACATATATATTGGTTGAGCGAGGAGGTTTGAGTCGAATAATACGAGGAAAGGAGATGCTTATCGACTGCCTTGGAAAAGGGTTTAGGGCAGCAAGTAATCACTCCCAAAACAAAATCATAAATCTGCAGATAAAACAGCTAGTTAGCTAACATATAGTCGTCTCCCTTAATCCATTTTAGGGGGCAAATTACAACCTAACCCTATTCATCTCCATCAGAGCACTCTTCTTCTCATTGGGCAATGCAGCCACCGCCCACAGAGATGACACATACTTTTTTTGATCCTTGGATGAGCTCAGGAAGTAGACATGTTTTATTTTGGGGTGTAGATTGTTAGAGAGCTGTAATGAGGAACGTCATTTCTAGGGATCATTCTAGTATTAAAAGGCCAATGTTTTCCCTCCTTAACGTTTAGGGCCTTTTATGATTTCCCTTTTGTCATGTTTAATAGATGCATGTTTTCCTCCTTTTTTTTTTTCTTATCAATAAAACCATATTCAACTACGCTTGTAAAAGAGAGGTTTGTTGGCATTTATCAATTCAATCATGAGATATTTTTTGCTAATATTGAAGACTATCATATTTGGATGTCTTCCAGGGTAACTGGACTAAAAATTGAGCCTTTAGGGGAGACAACTATTGCATCGACAATATCCTATCTTGATAACGCATTTGTGTATGTTGGTTCAAACTATGGAGATTCACAGGTCTGTTACTTTAACGTGTATTACTTATGTTTTTAACTGAATTGACTGCATGTATAAAGTGCGGCGCGCTCTTTTTATTTTTTTGATGAATAGATTTTTATCGATCAAAAGACTGTCTAGCCTTCAGAAGGGACTAAGGGTCCGTTTGATTGCATGTCTCTAAGCCTCTCTTGAGTTGTGTCTTGAAACATGGACCCTCGAGACATGCGATCCGTGTTGTGTCTTGATAAAAATTTCTAGACCGTCCTAAGATGTTTAAATGTATCCAGTTTTTAGTTTCTAGTACTAATACTATTCCTGTCACCTTATGCCTTACATTACCAGATTTTAGTTTACTTATCTATATGTGGGTCTGAATTACTAAGAAACTTTGCCTGTTTTGGTTGGATCACTTCATTGGAGAGACGTTTATGGCAGTGACAGATTAAAAGTCTCATTATTAGTGGTTCTTTGTGGAACCATTTGGTAATTACTTCTCGTTTACACTAGTGATTTTTTTCCTACATATACAGCTGATAAAGCTAAATCTCCATCCTGATGAAAAAGGTTCGTACGTAGAAGTGTTAGAGAGGTACGTTAACTTGGGGCCTATTGTGGACTTATGCGTGGTTGATCTTGAGAGGCAAGGTCAGGGCCAGGTTGTGACTTGCTCGGGTGCTTATAAAGATGGCTCTCTCCGCATTGTTCGCAATGGAATTGGTATCAACGAACAGGTCTGGTTTGCTTTTTAGTGGTTTCTCCATTTTTCTAGTTTTACATTTCAGAGTTGCTTTATTGATGCTTAGTATTTATTAACAGGCCTCTGTAGAACTTCAAGGTATAAAAGGAATGTGGTCTCTACGATCATCTACTGATGATATATATGATACCTTCTTGGTTGTAAGCTTTATTAGTGAGACCAGAATTCTTGCAATGAATCATGAGGACGAGTTAGAGGAGACCGAGATAGAAGGTTTTTCATCTGATGTTCAGACTTTGTTTTGTCATGATGCAGTTTATAACCAGATTGTACAAGTGAGTTATCTTACTGCCATTTATTTTAATTTGTTTCTCACTCGTTTTCAGTAAGTTTATTTCCGGTTCAGTACAATTATAAGAGTTTTTTTAGCAAAAGTGATAATTTTGAACTTTGGTGAGGCATATATAAGCAATTTATGTTGTTTTGAGATGTTTGCTCTACAAATCTTATATACTCTGATAAAATGAGTGATTAGCATTATCGTGCATAACACGGAAGTGTTTGTCAGATAGGCATATTTTGTATTAACATATAAATGTTTGTCAGATAGGCACATTATGTATAACATAGAAGTGTATGTTAAGTGTAGTCTGTATAACATAGAAGTGTCTCCCAGATAGGAACATCTTTGAATGTTTAATTTGATATATGAACTGGATAGGCACATTCTTGAATTTGTTGAATCTCTAACTTGACATATGAAATTTTCAATAATGTTATTATGTGTACAAATGCTGCTGTAGTGAATTACTGAAAGCTTTATTGAAACTGGGTATCTATACAACAAAAGCTAGAAAGCCATCTCTTGCGAACATAGGGGCTAGGTGCACAAAACAAATCAAAAGGTAAAAAACCGAGCAATACTCCGAAAAAAGACCAACACAATCAAGATATTCTGTAGTCAAATCTTTCCAATGAACCATGGATGAGCGAAGGAACACTCCCCTCCTATCCGTTGACCCTTTGCATCAACAATATAATTAGAGATATATTAATACGACCACATGACTTATTCTTTTGCTCCATTTTCTTGCATTTCTTGCAAGCCATACCGCCGAAAGCCCTGTAATTAGCCATATAGCAGTTCCAGGGGGATGCATAAATGGTTACTCAAGTTCCAATTCAACAAGATCTCCTTAATGCTTGTTAACTCTAAACTAAGGTACACCGCCCTAGTAAAAAAAAATGATCCAGTGGTATCTGCAACCGCTTTAACAAGTGTGATATTCTTTATGTTTTTTCAAATTTTCTGGCAGATTTAAGTGATTCCGTATGTCTAGTGTGCAGCCAGAAAATGCTTAGAGCACCTTTTAATTTTCATCTCCTGAATACTTAGCTGTTTTCGAGTTCTTTTGTCCTGTTATGGGACTTCTATTTAGTTTTTGACTTCTACTTTAGGACAGTAATATGAAAATAGCCAGCTTTAAAAAAATTGAAATTTTATTCTAGATTCAATCTAATTCATTTCTATCTTTTAGGTTACTGCAAGTTCTGTACGACTTGTCAAGTTAAGTTCTAAAGAGGTGGCACAATGGCATTCTTTAGCAGGATATTCAGTAAACGTTGCCACAGCAAATGCCACTCAGGTTTGTTCCAAACTCCTCTAAGTAATACTCTTTTTATTATATTGGTAGTGCTGGCAAAGCATTGTTAGCGGTGTCATGCAACATTTGATACTAATATGGTAGTTCACAATCTTTGATTTCTCTGTCTGTACAATCTTAGCTGTGTTCAGATTTGGACTATAATTTAATACTGCTTATCATCTTGACTCTTGATATATCAATCCGAATGTGTTCCTCTGAATTTTGGGGTGTGGTCTAGTTTGAAGTGTTGGATTCATGCTGCGGTATCAGGAAGAAAAAACTGTCACCATATATGATTTTTGATGTCCCAAGACTCGTAACCCCACCTAAGTGGGATATGCCCAATCATTTCATATTGGCCACATTTTAGCTGAATTCTATTGTTTTGGTTTCTTAATTTTCTCGCCTTCTTTTTTCCCTTTTCTGTGTTTTATTTCTGCTTTGAGTTTCAGGGGATCTCTCTAATTATGTGCCCAAAAGTTTCCTAGGCGGCATATGATAGCCAATGAGTCCTCAGGCTTGAGTATGACATGAGGCAAGCCAGAGGTTTCATGCAAAAATGACTTTGAATGTGCCAAAGGTGTACTCTAATTGACATTTGTCTACATGGCATTATATTAATTGTTACATGTCAATCCTACTTCCTTCCTGGGAAGAAGAGTTGTATTTCCAATCTTCTTTGTAAAGTTGCCATTTTTGTTCTTGGACAATACAATTACACGACTATAGCTTATTATGTTTGAGAGGAGAAGAGATGGGGATCCATTGACCTTTTTTATTCTATAGTTATCCCTTTTCCTGTAGCATATGACTATTACTGAAACAGGCATCTCTTGGCCTCAGTTTCAAAACATAAAGGAGCTTGGCCAAATGGAAGTCAAGAAACCGCACTGGCCAAGGTAAAGATATGAGTTGTTTATCCCTTTGGCCGCAATTTGGGTGAATAGGATAGTCGTGTTTGCGAGAGGGTGGGCTCAAGTTCAGTTAACCCTCCATATGTTGGTAGTGTAAGATGTACGTGAGGGCAATTTTCTTTGAATCTCTATTACTTCAACAGATCGTGCCTTTTGCTGATGGGTGACTTTAGGCGCAGTCCACTGTTTTAAATGGTTGGAACAGTGGTTCAATGAGCTACATTTATGGTTTGTAGCTTAAAAAACCAGGCTACAGTATACCGGTTACACTAGATATGTATAACATATTGTACTAGTCCTTTACTCCTTATCTTTGGTACTAATTTTGTTTGTTGACACAAATATTTATGTGAAAGCACCTAATAGCCTTCTGAAAAGTCTATCAGGTGCCAACTAGCATATATATGCTTGCGTGTATTACTCTTTTCCTTGCTACCCAAATATTTATGTGAAAGCACCTGATAGCCTTCTGAAAAGTCTATTAGGTGCTAACTAGCATATATATGGTGAGTAAAACTTTTTTGGATATTCAATGATCATTCTAACTTTTTTTTTGAAAGGCGTGATCATTCTAAACTAGTAAACTGTGAGTGTAAAGGTTACCAGCTGGCAAGGATGTCAATTGGCGTGGGACTACTGCAGTTCATACAATCCTACCTAATTAATCGTTGGATAGAGTTAATGAACACCAAAGATATTCTAGATATATAATAGAGAATGTGAGGTCTAAAGATACTTAGTTTTTGGTTCTATGTCATTGAATGCAATCAAATTTAATTAGATTATGAAAACCAGGTGCAATGAGAATATATGCAGGGAAACCTAAACAACAGAAAGACTAAACTACCCATGTAATAGATAAAGCCTAAACTACCCCTAGAATATATATGTATCTGTAACACTCATCACTTAGGTTGTAAGTATGGTTGAAGGTTGAAGTGCTAGTGCACAGCATGGGTTGATTCAACTATATTTGCCATGTTCATTATTGACAGGTTTTATTGGCTACTGGTGGTGGGCACCTAGTGTACCTTGAAATTGGTGACGGGGTATTGAACGAAGTAAAACACGTGCAGTTGGAATATGAGGTATCGTGTCTTGACATCAATCCCATCGGTGAAAATCCTAACTATAGTCAACTGGCTGCAGTTGGAATGTGGACGGATATGAGTGTTCGGATATTTTCACTTCCTAGTCTTGAACTTTCTAAGAAGGAGCATTTGGGAGGAGATATAATTCCACGTTCTGTTCTTCTATGTTCCTTCGAAGGGGTATGCTTCTCTAACTGATGTTGGTATTGGCGTATTAATTTCACAATGTCTAGTAATTAGTATAGTAGTTTGTTTATGCCATCTCGTATCTGTGGTTACTCTTTATATTTTTTTCAGGTATCATATTTGTTATGTGCACTTGGAGATGGACATTTATTTAATTTCCTTTTGAACACAAGTACGGGCGATTTAATTGATAGAAAAAAAGTTTCTCTGGGAACCCAGCCTATAACGCTCAAGACTTTTTCCTCTAAGAGTACGACCCACGTTTTTGCTGCATCAGATAGGCCAACTGTTATCTACAGCAGCAATAAGAAGTTACTCTACAGTAATGTAAACTTGAAAGAAGTAAGCCATATGTGTCCTTTCAATACTGCGGCATTCCCAGACAGGTACAACTTATTTTAATATGCTATAGTTATGGTATAAATACCTGCATTTTATATATGTCTATGCAACATGGACATGCGATGTTTGGAAAGAAATACATGTCAACACTTATCACAAAAACGATTTATTTACATTTTATGTGGCTTTATTTCTTCATCCCCATTTTTTTCTTTCTGAGCTCCAAATACGGCCATATCATTCTTACATTTCTCCAAATACCTCCAGTGGCCTGCGTGATGTATGTGCATTCCTTTCCCATTTTACACTTACAGTAGAATGGGGTATGGCTGTGATGACCTGAATTCCTCTCTTCCATTTGTAATACTGTGTAGTTTGACGGGACCTGCATAAATAATATAGCAACGTAACAGTACTTATTGATACCTTGTGAGACTTATTAATATTCCTTTGTATAGAGCACTTACTGGATATTATTCATTATGACCTGAGTAAAATCATTAAAAAAATGTGCTAATTTAAAAGACATAAATTCATTTAAATGATTAAACAGGTTCCATATGTAGAACCATTCAAAAAGATACATAAGATAATTAACAATTCACACAAAGTTTCACTCCGAGTTTAAGGTAAGTGTTGATGCCTCTGGGCTTGTTTACTTGTCGTGCTAGAGACCTTTATATTGTTGACTGACAGGACATCAAACCTCACAGAATTGTGGGTGATGACTTATTCTTTGTGGGATTAGAATAGGGAAAGAACTAGGAACTGATGCGTACAGTTGATTTTCAGCTGTCCTCGGGATTGAGGGCCAAGTTGGCAAAGCGTAATTGTAGTCTCTTACCAGCTCCTTTAGTTTGGTTCTGTGACATCGCGGAAAATCTATCTGTGTATAGTGAAAGCCCATTGGGGCATCGTCACGTTGTTGGGATTTAGTACCGGAGTGTTAACGCGTTTGTAGCTTGCTTCTCCTTAAAAAAACACATTTGGGCCTTTCTTTTGATTTTTTCAATCAACAAATATACAATAGATTTAGAGCTATGTAACATGGACACTCCATATTCCAAAAAAATCCGTGTCCAAACGTGTCGGACATTCGGACACACTGACACTCGTGTCGACACTCCAACGGACACTTCTTGCTTAGATCATAACCTTTTTGACATAGCTTTTAGAAAGTTTTCAATTCTTATACATGTTATTCAACCATACTAACTAGTATCATTGTTTTTTGTTTGTTATTAGTCGTAAATTAACCCATAAGTTAATATAACCCTTAAGTGTTGGGACTTGTTTGTTATTAGTTGTAAAAATATGTCGTAAATTAACCAATAAGTGTGTTAGATAGGTTAAGTAACCAACATAAGCATAGTAGAAAATAAGAAATAAATTTTTTACAGCCGTGTCCCCGTTTTTACATATTTTTGGGTCGCCGTGTCCGACACCCCGTACCCGTGTCCGACACCGACACCTGTATCCGTGTCGTTGTTACCTAGATTTAGAGAGACTTAGAATCTTGATAGTGAGAAGTATGAGATTTTTTTTGCTAACCAGGGTGATCCGAATTCATTTATCACCATTTGCCTGGTTAATCCCTGTTGCACTTGATTTGATAATAAGATAAATAAAAAAATGCGAAACTGCTATGAAATGAGGCCGATTCAGGCAAGTCAGCACTTGATTTGATAATACGAGCTTGCTATTAGGTGGATGGTTGTGTGTTGGGGCCTTGGGGGGGGGGAGGGGTGCGGGCTGTAATGTGTATAGGGACGCTCTTGTCAGATCCATGTAAGATGAGCTTTTGGGGAGATGGATTTGATTATGTTAGGAAAGTGGAGAAGGAAGAGGAGAAGTTGGAAAATATCATGGAAAACTTTCTTTGGAGTGATTATGAAAAAAATCGTAAAATTGTGCAAGAGGGATGGAGCAAAATTTCTATACCTTAATACGAACGATGATTAATATTGTAACACAGATGAATGATGCCATGTTAGGTAAGTGGCTATGAAGATTTGTCCTTGAGGATGAAGGTCTATGGAAAAAAGTTATTGTCTTTAGGTTTGGGATTACGGATTTTGGGTCTAGCGAGTAGCGACAAAATCGTGGAGAGTTATGGGCGTGGGGTTTGGTATGAGATTATGAAAATCAAGGAAAACTTTGGAGAATAATAAGTATTATGGTTGATATAGTTAATAGAGTGAGATTTTGCGAGCAGTTTTAGTTACTTGACTCGTCACTAAAGGAATGTTATTAGTCATAGTTTACTATTTTAGATCATTATGAGTTCACTATCCGAAAAATGACGAGTTTTCATCGTTTAGGTTTCCATAAAACTAGGCCTTCTGCATCAATTTAATGATCACGAATAGGCCGCATTGGCTTTATTTATTTTGTAAGCTTAGCCGTTTTCATCTCAAAAGGATGAGATAATAGAGTTTTGGTGAACCGTGACAAAGGGGTATTTTCGATGAGATCTTTTTATTAGATTCTTTCAAGCCAAACATCTACTTCAATTAGTGACTATCCATAAAAGAGGATTTGGGTCCCTAAACTTCATAAAGTGGCCTTTGCTTGGACTATCTACTTGAATAAAGCCTTGATTATTGGGAAATTTACTTAACACATGGTTGTAGCTACAAGCTACTGCTGCATGTGCAAGTGTGAAGTGGAATTTACTGACCATCTTTTTCTTAATTGTTGTTTCGCCTGTGAAATTCAGATTTCTTTCTTTAGCAAAATTGGTTTTAATTGGTCTTATCATAGTAATGTATATATTATTAATGGAGCTTGGTAACTTTTTTGGTTGGAGCAAGGTTATGTGATGGCTTGATTACCATTTTTTTGTTGGGATAAGAGTATGGCAATTTGTACCTTTTTGTGGTTGAGAGCACAATTTGGATTGAAAGGAAAATTTGAGAAAATTGGAAGGAAAAGAATATGCGAAAGAAAAACTTGTAGTCTCGATAAAATCTTTGTATTTGTGGAGTAAAGCAGCGTTTGACATGTAATGGTGATATTTTTTATAGCTGGTGATTCTTTTATGGCTAGGTGGAAAGATGTATTCCTGGAAGTTTTGTGATAATTTGTTCTAGTTTTGGAGGATGTTTTGGTTCCTCTTTATGTTTGTTCAAATCTCTAATTGAGTTTTCCCTCTGTCTTTTGTAATTTCTGCTTTTAATAAATTTATGTTTTGGTTCCTCTTTATGTTTGTTCAAATCTCTAATTGAGTTTTCCCTCTGTCTTTTGTAATTTCTGCTTTTAATAAATTTATTTTATATAAGAAAAAAAAGTTCGGGTAGAGTACTTTTTGATCGAAAGTTGTTGTGGAATTTGGACAGAGTTGGATTGCATTTGGGTTGAGGTGATGAAAGCTAAGGTGGTTAAAGGATTTCGCATAGCTTTTTAATAGCCCCGGATTACTAATGAGATAGGCTTTGAGGGTATTTTAACACGTGGTCTCTGTTCATTGTTGTCATTGAAGCTATTACTGAAAATGAGGAGAGGATAGCCTTTTTGTTTGCTATATTATGGGACTCGAGACCGCTAGTGAAGGTGGTATCTACTCCTTCACTATGTGTATGATGTTTAACTTGGTAGAAGTAGTGTGCTTTTTTTCGAGGAGAAATAGTAGTAGTAGTAGTAGTAGTAGTAGTAGTGTGATTTTTGGTATTCAGTAAATGAAACTTTCACTTATGTAGTTATGTGTTTGAGATAGGTAGTGATTCTCGGTTTAAATCAATATGGTAGAATTCGGTAGAAGCTAGAAGTAGTAGGGATTAACGGTTTGAGGGGTTTCTAGTCTACAAGATTTTGAGAGGAATTTATGATGGAAGTGGCGGCATTCTCGGGTTGGAATATCCGTGGAGCTGAATGATGACTTAAGACATGTCAACAGGAGAGGGATTTGGATCCTTCTTGTGTACTTTATGGCACCTCGGATGTGTCCATTGATCATTGGACATGGTTTAAAAATTGTTTCGATATCCGATGTATTGGAAATATTGGGTTGTTAAATAGTAAATCTGAACAACCATTAGTAACTATCTATCAAAACTAATAATGTAGATGTTTGATAAGTCTGAAGAGAATATTAATGCAATATTCCAATGGCATACAAGGAGAAATTTAAAATTTTCTCTTCAGGTTTGTCTGATTTTTTTGGTATTTCCCGATATTACCATATCTCCGATATTTAAATTTTATTTATTTTGAAAAATGAAAAAAATAAAATATTAAATTGGCATTATTGACACAACATTGGTATATATCTTTTTCCAAAGTCTACCTAGCTCCTTCCCATAGAGATTTTAAACCTTGAGTGTGTTCCCTCTCTCATTGGGTTGAGTAGAGATGTTCATGGTTCATGACGTTTCTCTCCATCACATGGTTGTAAAATGTGTGTAATATAACCCCAGTGGAGTTGGTTCAAGTCCCACCTCCAACAATTAAGTTGTATTTATTTAGTCTCAAGATGTACGTAGCCTGATTCAAATTTTATTTTATTTTGTTGCCTAACCACTAGAACTATTCCCCACCACCACTTTTTTATTATTTATTTTTATATTGTCATTTTTCTATATTGTCTAAAATACAACATACAATAACAATACTTATCCTCCCCCACCCAAAAGAAAAGTCTATATAGTTTCAAAGAGGTATGTAGCCTATTTATTTGTATATCCTAAGGAACCACTGAAATTTCGCCCAATTTTTTTTGTATATTCTCAATTATGTTCTTCTATATATATATATACTAAAATACAACTTACAATTCCTCCCAAAAATTGTTCTCGCTAAAATCTATTCCTAGACCCCCCGGTACACACCTAAGTGTGTTCCTCTCAAAATACAACTTACATTGATCTATGTAGTCACCTGATGTAAACAATGAATGATTTCTCTCGGACTTTTTTCTTGGTAGGAATTTTCATTTGTTCTTTGTTTTATTGACAGCCTTGCTATTGCAAAAGAAGGTGATCTTACAATTGGCACTATTGATGATATCCAAAAGCTTCACATACGTACAATCCCCCTTGGTGAACATGCACGCCGTATTTGTCATCAAGATCATTCGAGGACCTTTGGCATCATTGCTGTCAAGTTTTGCCTGTCATTTATGGATGAATCGGATATGCACTTCGTCCGTTTGTTAGATGATCAAACTTTTGAGATAATTTCATCATATCCTCTTGATACATACGAGAGTGCTTGTTCCATTCTTAGTTGTTCCTTCGCTGATGACATTAACACATATTATTGTGTAGGAACTGCTTATGTTTTGCCTGATGAAAGTGAGCCTAACAAGGTAAAAGAAATTTCCTTGACATATTTTCTCTTACTAATTGTACAGATGTAACCTCAAAAGCGACCGCGATACAAATTGTCAAATTGTTAGGAAAATTGTCAACTTTTTTATAAAACATAATATTTACTTTTGGATCATATCATAATTTTGTGCTATACTAAAAGAGACGGGGTTTAACTTATAAAGACACCGATGTCTTCAAGCTTGATAGATACATTGGTCTGATATTAGTCTAAATTTCCTTATTTTACTGTTTCATCCTAAGTTCATTTCTTTCATTTTTTTTACTTTTGTTAAAATTCCTATGAGTGTAGGGTCGGATATTGGTCTTCTTAGTTGAAGATAAAAAGTTACAGCTAATTGCAGAAAAAGAAACGATAGGGTCAGTTTACTCTTTGAATGCCTTCAATGGGAAACTTCTTGCTTCTATCAATCAAAAGATTCAATTATACAAGTGGATGCTGCGAGATGATGGTTCCCGTGAATTGCAGTCTGAATGCGAATACCATGGACACATACTTGCACTTTATGTCAGAACTCGTGGAGATTTCATTGTTGTAGGTGATTTGATGAAGTCGCTCTCATTGTTAATATATAAGGTATGCTTACATAATCGAATCTCCTTTAGTTTAGTTAATTTTATGACTTCTCTCACTTGACTTTGAGAAGATGCAAATCAAATTGGTAAATAAAATATATTTATTTATGTCAATGAATTCTTACTGCACAAATAAATGTAATTTCTCTGTGTTAATATAATTTAGATAGTTTTTTGTTTTCGAAATTGGTTTCTTAATCATTAGTTTCTTCTTTGTTTTTTTTGCCTAGGAAATAGGGAGTCAATTGTTCATAAACATGAAGCAAGTTCTGAAGAATATGCATAGTATTGGATAAATGAAAGAGTATTGAGTGACCTAAGTAGGTTAAAAGGGAAAGCCTTTATGTATGCTCTATTAGTGTTTGAAGCTAGAAAAAAACAAATACAGGCTTAACCCAAGTGTCTTTGGTTAGATGAAAATGGTTTTTGTCTTCTGTGGTATTCCATTTGAAGCACTGTCTGTTATAGTTTATTAGCCTTGCAAGCCAATTCCACATACTCTTGAATTATCATATTCTTTTTTCTGATTAACATTCTGTATGTATCATTTTATTGTGAACCATTATACAAAGTCCTATGAAACTGTCAGATTCTTACAAAGTTAATTCGTGTTGAAGTCTACATTTTCACTCTAAAAATATGGATTTATTTTCAGCACGAGGAGGGTACAATTGAGGAACGGGCACATGACTACAATGCAAAATGGATGACTGCCCTTGAGCTTTTTGACGACGACATATATCTTGGGGGTGAAAATAACTTTAATCTCTTCACCGTTCGAAAGAACAGTGAGGGTACAACAGATGAAGAGCGTGGCCGCTTAGAGGTTGTTGGCGAGTACCACCTTGGGGAGTTTGTAAACCGATTCCAACATGGTTCTCTTGTAATGCGTCTCCCCGATTCTGAGGTTGGCCAGATCCCAACAGTCATCTTCGGCACTGTTAATGGCTCAATTGGTGTCGTTGCATCGCTTCCTCAAGAACAGTACATTTTCTTGGAGAAGCTTCAGTCAAACTTGGTTAAGGTGATTAAAGGGGTAGGAGGATTGAGCCATGACCAGTGGCGTCAATACAGCGATGATAAGAAAACGTCTGATGCTAAAAATTTCTTGGACGGGGATTTAATTGAATCGTTTCTTGATCTTAGCCGCAACCGCATGGAAGAGGTCTCAAATGTGATGAGTGTTTCTGTGGAGGAACTCTGCAAGAGAATAGAGGAGCTTACAAGGTTACACTGATGGACCCATTCGCCTAAAACAGTCATAGCTTGCCTGCTTTTTGTTTATTTTCTTTCTTCACTTCAATGTATCTTATTATGGTCGTCACTTTTTGTTCCCGTTGTATCCATGTCACGAAAAGAGGTATACTAGAGAGATTAGGTGTTTTAGAAACCAGCTGTTGTGAAATGATTAACTTATATGATATTTGATTGTAGTGGTAGTACCTACACTAAGCTTGTTGCAGTTCTTTAATTCTGTTTGTTTAACTTGGTACTATCTTATTTTCTTCTGCTTCTTATAATAAGGTTCAAGACTTGAAGTGTAAGTTTATTGCACTGCTTTCTTGGTGGAGTCTATCCGAATTCTGATTTCCCTTGAACAGCTTCTAAAGGAGATAATAACTTAAATAAGAGTAGTTATTAATATAGTTATGCTTGAAAATCTTTCCTGATAACTACTAAGATTACGAACACTTGCTAAACAGCAGAAAGTAGGCTTTCATGAATTTCTGCTACGAGTTCCCAGGTGTAGATGAGAACCCAAAGCCATGTACATAAGTTACGCATATAACCAGCGTTAGGCCCCCATGTGCAGATGAGAACCCAAAGCTATGCTCATAAGTTACACATATTACCAGCCAATACATTGATCACGAGTACCATGAGCTCGTTCAGATATTTATTCTTCTTCTGAAATCAGAGAAAAACAATGATCATAGAACCATAGATCAAAGTTTGGAGACCCATTGCAATCCAAATACTCATTTTTGCCTTCTTGAACAACTTATTCTCACCAATATGACCTTCAGCAACATAGATTATCTTAGGCATCAACATGGATGGAAATAAGAGAAGAGATACCCAAGTATAATGCACCAATCTACCCAGTCTCGTACATCTCCTCGCGTGTTATCCATAGGAGGAAAAGCCTGATCCCGTAGTCTAAGATGAAAAGAGAACACAATGAGCCAAAACACAAGCATCAGTCTGAAAGTACAGATAGTCACAGATTGGATCAATGAAACAATAAAAGCCATTATTAGTTCCCCTCTAAGCTTCTATTCCTGCACTATCCCTAGGTCCTTATATACTTAGAGCATCTCCTAAAGTGCCTCACTACCTTGGAATCCAAGGTGCCACCTAGGATTTTCGTCCTCCAACAGTGCCTCAATGACTTGGATTGGAGTCTACAATCCAAGACTCAACCTTGTTTTTTAAGGTTGCCATTGGGCATTCCCTAGGTCTTTATATACTTAGAGCATCTCCTAAAGTGCCTCACTACCTTGGAATCCAAGGTGCCACCTAAGATTTTCGTCCTCCAACAGTGCCTCAATGACTTGGATTAGAGTCTACAATCCAAGACTCAATCTTGTTTTTTAACGTCACGATTGGGCGCCTGTTTGTTTTATAATTGGGCGCCCAATTGTTTTTTTTTTTACAAAAAATTCAAATCGGGGCACCTAAGACTTGGGCACCCAATTTTTTGATTTAAAAAAAAATTCAAATCGGGCCCCCAAGTCTTATCCGCATGATGAATTTTTTTTTCAAAGAAAATGAAATAGGCGCCGGGCGCCTGTTAAAAAAGCAAGTCAGGTACTGTTGGAGGAAATATAGCCTCACTGACTTAGATTTGGCTTAGTGAGGCGCCTGTTAAAAAAGCAAGTCAGGTACTGTTGGAGGAAATAGAGCCTCACTGACTTGGATTTGGCTTAGTGAGGCACTTTAGGAGATGCTCTTAGTAAATACAGTCCTATTTAAGCGTAGGATGAGAACTCAAAAATTCAAATTTTACAAGCTTCAATAGGTTAAAATACTACAGAACCAGGGAAGGATTTAGATACACGCCAAAATATGCGCCAAACTTTTAACACGTCTTAACCAGAAGTGAAACTGAGATCTACAAAGAGCAAAAAGTTGTGCAAGATTCTTGGAGATCACAAAACAGCCCACTTGAAAAGATGATTATCGCAATGTATCTTCGTCATACCTATTACTTTGTAAGAAAATAGAAAATTGATGTTGCCTGAAAAAAAAGATGGGAGTTAAAACAGCCCTATTAGTTTGAAAGAGAGGATTACTAGTACAAGAAACACATGAGCTTACACCACACCTTTGTCCCCAACACCTTCATAGATTAAAGTTGAGATAAATAAAATGGAAGACATTGAAAAGACTGAAAGTAAAACAAAACTATAACACAATTTAAAAGAAAACCAAGCAATTTAGTTATTATTATCCACAGAAGATAAGTTACTTGCATGCTTTAAACGCCGGACTTTCGCCTTTTCAACATTTGCATTTTCCTCCTTGTTTTGGCTATGAACAGACCCCTCTTGAGCACTGCACATCTGAGACTTTATCTTGAACCTGAATTTCTTGGATACATTGCCCCAAGTGCTATTACTATTAATACTCTTTCCACGCCCCAGTTTCTCAATCTCTTGTTTCATACTCGAACACTCTTTCTCAAGCTCAGATACTCGCATTCTCATACTATCCATCCCCACTTTTAATACTTGATTTTCTCTCACGGCTGTGTTCCACCCACCCGTCTCGTTTGATCCTGCGATGCCACTTCTTAATTGTCTTGAACCGTCTAGGTTTTCTGAAACGAGAAAGCAACCAGCAATCGAAGTTCTTAGCTGGAGCTGCTCGAAAAAGAGAACTTGAACAATTACTCTAAGAGGCAGTCTCTCATTCTGGGCGGCATGGGTGCAAGCTTCCAATGATAATTTTTGGCAGTCCATCAGTCTGCAGAGGTGTTCCTTGTCAGAGTCTGTAAGCCATGGGTGTGCCTACACATTCAAAAATGAAGGAGAAACTAAGATGCTTGTGTAAAAGAGTAAATGATAAAAGCTAACAAGGCATATTACGACTCAATTAAGATCAATGTGAGTCGTGAGATGGGCCTTGGCCACTTAAAATAAAAGAGACATCATGGGATGTATGATTATGGCTGATTTCGATATATGGACTGATATACAAGAAAAAATTGGTTAACCGTAGAAATCTGGCTTAAATTTACACAAAAGAACTACATGGAACAATGCATATCACATAATATGTGGTTAACGCTATGTAACATTGACATGGGTATACGTGTCGGTGTGGGAACAGAGTGTCAGACATGCGAGAAAAAGAAAAGTACTTTGTAAAATAGTGCTGGACACACGTGTCCGAGTGTTGGATGTGTCGACACAGATTTTTGAAAAAGTACACTGTGTCCATGTTACAGAGGTTTAACGGTATTGTCCGCCATATTGATTTATATTATATCAGATGATTGAGCTTATTTTATAAAGTAAGTTCAGTAACAAGTAAATAAAAAGTCAATATATAGGACACAATGTGACAGACATTGAATATATCAGCACGTATTTCAACATTGCCAACAATCCAATATTGTTAAACCGGCAGATATATTGGCGGATTTTTGAAAATACGTACAATATATATCAAAATATTGGCTGGACAATATGTCCCCTCTAAAGTAGGTCGAATGGTACCTTGAGATATATGTCGATCGCACGATAAAGCCCATCATCCAATGGCCTCGCAAAATCAGGGACTGCTGCCGCCAATGATTGAAACTTGAGGAGCTTCAAATTGATGTCCGGGGCAACCTCAGCAAGATACCCATCAATAAGCTTTGATACCATTGTAATTGGCGTTAAAGACGGTGATCCCATTAGTTGGCCGTCATCTATCATGCATGGGGAGGCTCCACCAGTTGCCTGATCAGTGGCCAAGAAGTGCTCGAGTATCCTCTGAATGCACTCAACATTATAAAGTGTTTCCACCGAATCGGAGAAGTTTGGCATCAAGAGGTCTTCTAATGTTGCCTGGTCAAGTTGCAGTCCAATTCTTCTTTCCAAGTTTGATATACAAGATGAACTTGCACGAAGAATCATAGCTGTTCTAAGCAACCCGAACAGAAACTTGGTCGAGGCTACGACTTTATTCGTGGGGAGTAATCGGTCAATCTCTTCAAGTAAAACTCTTTGTTCTTCCTCTGATGGTAGGGTCCCCAGTGCTGCACGTGCAAGACGGGTACTGGACTCACCAGTCGACTTACGCCTGTTTAAACCAGGCAGATATCTTTTTGCATAAGAAGTGAGGGACCCTGCTATGATCTCTTGCTTTATTCCTCGAGACTCCATTACTGAGATAAGCTTCTTATATAGTGGTAGACATACAGTCGATACATCCTCGTACCACCAATCTGAGTTCGAATTTCTTGGCCTGGCCCCCGTGCTAATGCCATTCCACAATACACTCCCACCTGGACTTTGCATAGGCCCACCATGCTCCCTCATGGGCCATCCAAACAGATTTGGATCGGTTGAGGCTTTCGCTGCTAATGATTCAATGCACCTCTGCACAATGTGGAGATCATCTGCCAAAGGAAGAACATCCTCACAGGTCTGAAGAGCCTTTATAGAGTCTTTCCAGCTTCGTAGGACAACTTGATTGAGAAAGAGCTCGGAATGTGCAATTAAATTGTTCTCATTGTACTCTTCGGTCATCTCAAGATGCTCGGCAGCACATCGAAGGTATACAACATTTGAAGAGGTGAGCTCGAGCTTAACTCCGTAACAGAACTTTGCAACAAGTTCAAATGTTTTGGCCCCACCAGGGATATCCGAAAGTTGTATGGTACGCCCCTCTTCTCCTTCATCCGATGTCTCTGCAATCAATCTTTCCAGTACCGCACTCCGAGTAAGCAAAGGGAACTTGTGAAGATGAAAAGACATCTCTCCAACTTCCACAACAACATCACTTGGAAGCCCCGTCGTACAGAACCTAATTTTCCATGGAAAAACACCATTATATTAAGAACTGGGTTGGTCCAATGCCCTCTTTTGACAAGAAACAATATCCTACATGCAGCTTTCCATTGCAAAATGTTATCATGGTTAAGAATACCTTGTCTAAGACTTAGCTGGTGTGTTATTTCTAAATGATTGTTATTTTGTTAAACCATATACATCATTCAACTCAAAAATATAGAAGTAAATAGTTACAAGGACAGAAAAAACAACTCTTCTCGGCAAAGTATGTAAAGACACTAGTTTTTCTTTAAGTAAATAAGACATTGTACAAGTATTATGTAATATTGTGTTAGTAAGCAAGAGTTTCAGTCCAATTCCTTTGTCACTACTTTTATAATATGCAACATGGACTAAACTTAAATTGGTTCTATGCTGTTGTGTGAATAAGTTCCACTTCCATCCTTAAGCCATGCCTATCCTGCATCTTAGGTTGGGTTGGATAACAAATCATGTCAAATTTCGTGATCCAACTCAATTAATCTGGTTCTTACCAACTTTAGGTGAGTTTTCTTGACTCATTTGATCTCAATTTTGTTTGGGGTCAGTTTTAGTGGGACTGAAAATAGGTTCTTGTTCACCTACCACCCACAACTACCCTACTGCTTGCATATTATAAATAGCTTAAATATCTTTGCAAGAATTCAAATAATTAAATTGTATAATTGACTTGAATGATTTTTATTACAGTTTACATATTACCCAGGGTCTCATATATATGGAAATTCCTAAGAGATGAGAAAATCATCCACATGTTTGATGCCCACACCCTTCTATATCCAATGTAGATTATCCAGCTGATGGACCATAAGTCAGGAATACTAACTGCCTCTAGAACTGTTTAACTGATCTGAGTCACTCAGTTGCTCAAAACCCCAATAAATAAGATAAGCAGGCCGTCTGTTCCAATTAGTACTAGTGTCCAGATTCTAAAATGAGTGCAAGAACAGGTAGAAGTAGCCAAAAATGGGATATCATCCAGAACAAGCAATGGCTCAAGACTGCCGTTTTTAACAAAAAAGAAACGGAAAAAATAACCTCCCAATGCCAATCCAAATTAAGTCTCCCCGGGAAGGTGTTCTTTACATTCAATTGCTTGGAAGTCGGATCATGTGTTTTTATTTTCACTTTTGGACCTGGTTATCGCTATTTTCACACCTTGAAACATATTTTAATGGCTTTGTAGAGCTTTAGGTCTACCATAAGTTGCTCCAATAAATTACATTTGCGTAAATGTGCAAGGAGATCAATAATTTACTCTTTGCTCAAATCAGATCTAAACAATTCAACATATATCCAAGAAAACACAAAATGATATTTTTTTTCACCATAAACACTGATTAGTAATATTCACACAATGATTTAAAATTCAAAGATAGAGCTAGTTACATACCATGCTTGCCCTTGCCTTTGAAATGCATCTGCTTTGGATCCCAGCTTCATACTTATTATTTTGTAAAACAAATATCAAAATTTTACCCTCTTAGTTTAGGACAGAGTTTCACTAAATCTGCCCCAAACCACTCAACCAAACCTCAAATCAAGAGAAACCCACCCCATTCATAAACTCCCATCTTCTCACCGTCAAAATTACACCAAATTAACCAAACCCCTCAATTCCTCCTCTAGCACAAACCCATTTCTTAAAACTCAAATCAAAACCACCCCAGACACCAAAAACATAAGAAGAACAAAACCCTCTTACAGAACAGTTATAAGAGAAGAAAACAAAAAAGGGGTAGAAGAAGAAGATGGAGAAGAGAACAAAAAGGAAGGAATAGAAGGTCTTCTCTGAACTCTAAAACTCTAAACTCTAAAGGACACAACACAATGATGGAAAACAAAGACAATCTGTCAAAAGGAAGAAAGTTGAAAAGAGAAGAATATTTTGGAAAACTCAACTGAGTATTAATGGCAGTTGCTACAGCCTGCAACAGGTAGTGGACTCACTACTCCCTAGTGGGGTTGAAACCTACCCCCAATTCATTCCAGCAATTTTCCATTTATTATTTGGAAAAAATAAACAAAAAACGTTTTATTTAAGCCATTGGCTTGCCCATAGTGAAGGTCTGCCAATGTCTCTAAGAGCATCCACAACAATTAAGATGGTGAATTGGATGAATTTCAAGATGAATAAATTGCCATAAAAGACATTAACTAAAAGAGATTCATAGGTGTAGCATAGTCGGCTTTTTTGAGATAGTTCAATTGAGATTTAGGGAAACTAGCTAGTAGCAATAAACCTGAGGCAAAATTGAATTTATGTGATTCTTAGAGTATGGGCAGCAGGCTGGCTAAGTTAGCGAGACACGTAGACTTAAAATTCGAAATAATATAACATATAGTGAGACATATAAAATAGGTTTTTTTGCAGGATGGGGATAGAAAAAAATTTATGCGCCAATTAATTTGGCGTTTTACTTTATTTATAAAAAAAAAAAATCCCAAAACCTTACCTTCTTCTCCAACAACCGACTGACTGTTTCTTCTTCTTCTCTCCAACAACCGACTGTCTCTTCTTTTTCTTCTTCTCTCCAACAACTGAATGTATCTTTGTCTTCTCTCTAAAAGCTTGGTAAAACATAAAATAAAACCTTACCTCCTCCAACCAACTGACTAAACCAACAGACTGTCTCTTTTTCTCTCTAAAAGTTTGGTTCATCGTTAATACGGAATCGAGGTACTCTCTGAAAGCAGTTCCAATTACAACAGATTGAGGTACTCTCTCTCTCTCTCATCGATTTTAGATGTAATTATCAATAGGGAATTATTATCAATGAGGTTTTTTGATTTTACATAATAATGCCAAAATATCATATTTTGGTGAAATTGGGTAAAACATTTAAATTAATTTTATGAGATTGAGTAATGTTTTGTCCTTCATTTTTTCTCTTCTTGGTTGATTTTTCTTGTTGAGATTTTAGAGCTGCATAGGGTGTTAATGGGGTAAGAATTCAGCTAGGTTCATGTAAAACTGATACTAGTATGTGTTTATAAGGTTTATGTAACTTTGTCTGATTATATGGTGGTTGTTTGAGCCTTCAGTGGGTTCCTTCATATTTACTGCAGAAGCTATGTATTTCTTCTCTTGCTATTTTGTGTGTTCTGGTCTTGGGGACCTTGGATCACGGGGTTATCTTAGTGGTACTTCTGATAATATCAACTGTTATTTATTTCATTAAAAGTAATCTCTCTCTCCTCACTTCATGATTTATAAATTTTGATTTGTTATTCAGGAGAGTACAAGAGGAGTTGCAGCACATACAAAGTTGTAGTCATGATGTACATCTTCTTTATCTGATTTCTACTTATTCGTTTTATTTTTGTGGGATAAATTATGCTTATTGATATGAATGAGAGCCTAAATAAAGTTTTGTAATTTTTGTATGATAGGGATGTTATCATGTTATCTATTTTGTTTTCCTACAAAAAATAGATATTAGAGGGATGATATAGAAATAGTATTTGTCATACTAGCTTTTAGTTATCTAAAAACACATTTATTAGTGTTCTCACTGTCTTGGGGCATCTTATTTTAATCAATTTAAAGCGATGGAGACAACAATGTATCTGGTCGCAAATTCTTAAAAAAAACTGAATACGATGTGAGCCAAATCGTGACGGCAGAAGATTTTCATTTGTCGGAGTTTAAAGAAGACAATTTCTCATTAATTGAAGACACTGAAGATCACTTGACGACTCGCATACTAAATAATGTTGTGAGTATGAGTTAATTTCCCAATTGAATTATTATTGTCTGAATAATTGAAATATAGATTGTCTTATTTAAAATCATTTGCGTATTTCAGTTCAAAAACATAAAATTATGATTAATAAAATTGTAATAGCTTTATATATTAATGTCGGGGTACGCTATATTTATATAGGAATGCCCAAAGCTTAGACTTCGTACAAATTTGAAGAAGGTATTGAAGCTTTATTCTCAATTAAGCAAGATAGAATGAATCAAACATTTAATTGATGCTTTTGGGTTTGCACATTTTCTAAGTATAAAATGGAATCAAGGTGACAATCGCTTGGTAATAGCAATAATTGAGAGGTGGTGGGATGTAACACATACATTTCATTTCCCATGTGGAGAGATCAGATTGACTCCTCTCGATTTTTATATGTTAACTGGGATACGGGTAGGATTCGAGTCTCCTCCCCCATTTGCCACGGGTGATGAGGTTGAGGAACTAGCTGCACTCTATATACCTAATATAAAAGATATAACAATTTCATCTGGGTGTATTCCAGGAGAATTTATTTACCAGTTTTTTGACATGAAAAAAGTTGGAGAGTACGACCATGAGACGATTGCTAGGATATTCTTATTGTACATGTTGGCAATGTACTTTTATGGGAACAACGATAACAAGATCCGGTTAGGTCATCTCATGGCTTTAAGGAATCTTGATAAGGTAATTGAGTACGAGTGGGGGTTATCGATTATGTGTCACATGTACCAGGGCTTTGACTTATGTTATAGATGAATCGATCATAACATCTGTTGTTGTTCAGAGATTTTACAATATTAGTATTACGAATATTTTATAAACATGAACCCAGTGATGCACGATGACTGTTTGGATGAATGACCTAGGATAAATAGATGGGATAAAGGGAAAAGATTAAAAAATTGTAAATATCAAGTTGTGCACAATTTACCTAAATCAAGACAACAAATCGAGCTTAGGATTCTCCAGAGTATTAATTGGCATCCATGGCAACGATGTTCACGTACCACACATGTAGATTATACCCGAGCACAAGTTATTAGTTTAAAGCGTATCATTTTGTATGAGGGAGCACACTTCAAGGGTGCATGGTATTTAGGAGAGCGATACACTAAACAACTGATTGCCAATATACAATCCTTACGAATCCACCCCTACTCATATCGACGGTGTTCCCGATAATTTTATCGAGAGATTACAAGCAGTTGACTTGATTGATGCTATACCATTTGCCTTTCAAGGGTTTACAGAGTCGAACTATACACTTTTCTTGAGAACTGTGATGTTAGGTTATCGGATTCCAGAGTTTTTCCATGCTATAAACACTAATGAGGTAGGTCCTGTAGGATATACAGATCGATTTCATGTTCCACATCCTCCACAGGAAGGTCACCACCCAGGTACATATAAGATCACTCCTAACGCGCGCTCGATTGGTCTTAGAGATTGGTATATTGATGTAGTAATTCCTCCACGTCCACGTCGACACCGACTTACGATTCCTGCTGTTGATCCTTCGTCGTTAGTTGATGCTGGGGTTCTAGTTCCTGATGATGTTACTCGTGTAAGTTATTTTAAATTCAAACAACTTTTATTAATTTAGGTAATGCATTTGTATTTATCATATCAATTAAAGAAAATATTTTTCTTTATAGGCTGCTTTATCTGAGATGTATATTTAGTAGCATATTTCCCAGATTCGACAAAGAGAAGCCAACGAAACTTAGTCGAAGGCATTCCATCATTCGAAAAGATGTTATGTCTGCGACCATAGTTCTCGACCTACTAAAAGTAGCCGTTATGCTTGGTTAAATAGAGCCGTTGGGAAATCTGCGAAGTTCACCCACTACCTCCGAAATAGGAAACTATTTTTCTTTTTGTAAACTACCTGTATTTACTATAAATGCAGGTAGAGAATGAGTTATTCAAATCCACAACTTTACTATTCATTCATCCTTACTTCCTTACTAAGTAGCAGTTGTAATAACTAGCAACTTATTAGATTTTTCATCAAAACCTTCCTCGAGGTTATTGTTTTTCTCAGCCTTTATTGAGTTTCTACGTAAAATCCTACTTGTTTAAGCTTATTATTGCACAATCCTCACTAGAAGTATTGGCGAAGATTATTCTCCCAGAAAATATGCCATTACAATTGGCACCATCTTTGGGAACATCACACATTTTTTACCACCTGTGATCTAAGACAGTGCGATGACAAACATGAATCTCCGAAGTACCTCCAGTGTGCTGAGGAACCGCAAAATCAACCCGATACCAGAAATAATCGATCTATACAGTATCGTGATCGAACTTTAAAAACAAATGGAGTCTGGCCGGGTCCAAAAGCTTGAAGATCAGGGAATCCACGCCCAAGTTCTTCAAGTTGAAAGAGACAAAAGGAGAAAGGCCTTAGACCAGCAGAGTCGGACACACCAACAGGAAATAGAGCATTTACGGCGACATCAAGACCGACTCACTTGCCACCAAATTTCACCTCCCCAAGACTGAAGTGAACATCGTTCCTGGGCTACTCAGAGAGAAAACCAGCAGAGAGAAGAACGAGTTTAAACTTCTCGATCCAGATCGAGGAATCCAGACAGGGCTTCTCGATATTTTGAACTCACATCCTCAATATCGATAACTTTAGGAAGTCGGCGTACATTACACCAATCTTCTCCACCACCGATGAGACGACCAGTAAGAAACAGGCTAAGACTCGAAGGACAGGGTAACTTTGATCCTCAAGTTGCCACTGCCCCAAATGCTTCGCAACAATTTGTTACCTTGGATGATCTGAACAATAGAATCCAAGCCATAAATACTGACTTTTTAGGCTGAAGATCTGTTCTCGACAGAATCCAAACAAATCCTATTTCTCCTAATCTCGAAGCCATGCCCATTCCAAAAAAAATCTACTGCCAAAATTTAATCAGTATGTAGGCCTCACTGACCCTCTTACCCACGTCCGACACTTCAGAGCTGCAGTTGGATTATACTCCAAACTCGACCACATGCAATGCATATTATTTAACATGAACCTAAAAAAAGAACCTCTCAGGTGGTTCCATACTATCCCTGAAGGTTCTATCAATACATTCAGCCAGTTGCAGCGCCTCTTCGAGTCAAATTATGCTCATGCTAAGGAGCAAGAAATAACTGTAGATTCATTGTTCTTCTTTGAGCATGGTACGAAAGAAACCTTGGCAAGTTTTTACAAGCATTTCTTGTAAGAAACACGAAAGATTGGGAATTCAGATCCCAAGATTGTCGTTCCAACGTTCACTTTAGCACTACATATTGACTCTAAAGTTTGAGAAGAACTTACCTTGCACAAGACCAGAATGGTGACATAAATGATTGATGTTGTTAAAACTACATCGAATTAGAATAATCCAAAAAGGATAAGATGAAGAACTCTTCAGTCATCCATTCCAATGAAGCATTTTCATCGCCACCTCAAAAGTCAACCAATACCGGGACAACCAAGCAACGCAGAAGAAATACCGACAACGCTAAGTGAAGAAGCGAAAGGTCAGACAAACCCATTCCAGTCTTACCTCCTATGAAAACTACACTCTCCGCTATCTTACCCACGATAAGGGGAGGCGAATTATATCAAGAAGTACAGGCAATTCCTAATATACCCAACAAACCTTTGTGCCAATATCACAACTTGCTTAGCCATGAGACTGACAGCATTTACTCTCTAATTTAGATTTTTCATCACATTATGCTAGCTGGAATACTTCACAATTATGTACTCAACGTTTAGAAGTTCCTCGAAGAAGAAACTAAAATAAAAGACATTGAACAAGAACAAGGACAAGGGTAATCTCATCATCTTTACATGATCGAGATTGAGAAAAGAAAAAAGAAAAACCAGGACGATAGAATTACATCTTGTTGTAAAATGATATCTTCAGACAAGTCAGCAAAACTTCTCCCCAGCTTCAGCAAATCAAAATGTCTGTACCATATTTCATTCGAGGACTACGACACAAGCCATGCCAAGTATCCTCATGATGACCCTCTGGTCATTATGCTCAAAGTAGGACAAAACTACCTATACACACTTCTTGTCGATATAGGAAGCGCCGCAGACGTTCTGTTTAAAAGAGCAATTGACATTCTAGGTCTCAAAGATTCAGTAGTAAAAGCTTCGACAACCACTATCACAGGTTTTAACGGTTCCAAAGAGTTGGCCATATGAACAATCACCTTGCCAGTTCAGGCGGGATCAGAAACCACTTTCGTCAAATTTATTGTCATAGATACTGAGTTAAAATATTTGGGATTCTTAGGTCGAAGTTGGCTGCATTCGATCAAGGCAGTACCTTCAACATATCATTTAGCCTTACGATTTTCGACAGATCACAGAGTCTATGAAATCAAAGGAAGTCAAGAAGTAGTACGTATGTGCGAGAATACCACTACCAACTCTCACACGGCAAAACTTCTAAAAGCATAGCAATTACAACAAGAAACACCCCCCCACATTGGAGCAACATGATACTGAGGTAGTAGACTCATTGAACTCGATAGACCCATAAAAAATACCTTTATTGGCTCAAAGCTGTCATCCGATGAAAAAGAAACCAATGTTCAACTTCTGAAGAAAAACATTGACATCTTTGCATGGTCTTTTCAAGAAATACCCGGCATTGATCTCTCGATCGCATGCTATAAGCTCAACCTCCTTCCAGACAGCAAAGCAGTTGTGCAGAAGCGTTAAAATTTAGCTCCCCGCCTTCGCGAAGCCATAAATAAAGAAATTGATAAACTCCTTCATGTAAGATTTATTCAGGAAGCAAAATTTCCCAAATAGGTTTCTAACATAGTTGCAGTCCCAATGAAAAAAATTAGAGTTTGTGTAAGTTTTATAGAGTCCAACAAGTTCATACCAAAATATAAGTTTTCTCTCCCACTGATCTCACAACTCCTCGACTCTGTAGCACGGCACAAACTTCTCTCTATGATGAAATCACCCTCCAGTTACAATCAAGTTCCTCTCGCCGAAGAAGACAAAAAAAAAACAACTTTTATTACAGAAAGAGGTCTCTAATGTTACAATAATACCTTTTGGATTAAAGAATGCAGGAGCCACTTACCAACGCCTGGTTACCAAAATGTTTAAAGATCATTTAGGAAAAATCATGGAGGTATACATCGATGATATGATCTACAAGAGCTTAAAGCCAGACAATCATTTTAATAGCCTACAAACTATCTTCGATGTCCTTCGTACCTACCAGATGAAACTCAACTGAAAAATGCCAATTTGGTGTCGTATCGGGTAAATTTCTAGGACACCTGGTTAGTATGAGGGAAATTAAAATCGATCCGGCACAAATCAAAGCACTCATGGCCATGCCATCTCCTCGAACCAAAAATATGTTCAAAAATTTGCTGGCAAAATTGCAGCTCTTCATAGGTTCATCTCCAAGTCAACTGATGGATGCAAACTTCTTTACCTCCTTCGTGGAAATCCAACCCCACTATCCAAAAAATAGCCCAAAGAAATCATTTGGACCCCTGACTGTGAATTGGCTTTCCAAGATCTTATCAACAACTGATGATTCTATTAGCTCTATCCTTATTCAAGAAGACAATATTGTAGAAAAACTAATTTACTTCATCAGCAAAACTTTTATGCCTGCTAAGAAAAGATATACAACAACTAAAAAATAACTACTCGCCTTGCTATACAGCTCTAAAAAACTTTGACCCTATTTCTAGGCTTATCCCATCAAAATTATTACAAAGTTTCCTCTCAAACTTGTACTCTCTAAAAAAGAAAAATTTCGAAGAGTTCAACAATGGTCTGTATTTCTCGACGAATATGGCATCTTCTTCGAGCCTTAGATATCTATCAAAAGACAATCAGTAGCTGATTTCTTAGGAGATTTTCCAGTCGAAAACCCCGATTGGGAAGAAATCGAAGAAGTATTGACTGATGACTCCATAGCAGAACCAGACGCATGGTCACAAAGTACAGGATGGAGACTCTTTACAGACAGATCTGCTAGATCACGAGGATCAGGAATTAGTATTGTCCTCGCTACACCATCCAATCATCGCATCAAGAAAGTTATTAAACTCAAGTTTTATGCCACCAACAATGAAATAGGATATGAAACTATCCTCCATGGACTGGATCTTGCTATAGAACTTGGGGTAGAAGAAATAGCTGTTTACGTTGACTCCTTACTCGTCGCTAACCATTATAACAAAATGTTTAAAACATCAGGCAAGATGGTTGATTATGCAGCCTTAGTCAAAGAAAAAATGGACAAATTCAAAACAACAGCAATCTCTTACCTCCCTCGAGTCGAGAATCACCACGTTGACGCCTTAGTATACATTGCTGCAATGCTCAAAAATAGTAAAAAAAAGAACTTAGGACATTGAGGTCATAGAAAATTCCAGTCTTGATATAAGCTATACAATACAAATCAATGTTACTGAAGATGAAGATGCTGAAGATTGGAGAAGACCATTCTATGCATACCTTAATTTCAACATCTTCCCAAGTAACAAAAAATAAGCCTGATCACTCTTAGCAAAATGCCCTCGATTTACAGTTCATAATAAAGTCTTATATCACATCACAGGAGGAGGACCACTTATTGAATGCATCTCTAAAAAATAAGCCCAAGTCAAAATTAGGGAACTTCACGAAAGAATATGCGTAACTCACATTTCAGGACAATTATTGGCCCAATGGGCATTTATTCAAGGGTTATACTGGCCAAAGATGTGACAATATTGCAAAGACTTTGGTCGTAAGTGCTACAAATGCCAAATCCACGCTCAATACGTCAAAAGCCCAGCACTCGACTTGCACATTAACAATGTCCTCTGGCCATTCAAAAGATGGGCGATCAATATCATTGAACCTTCCCACCTAGCATCGGGAAACCAAAGTTCATTTTTGTGGCAACAGGCTACTTCACCAAATTGGCCAAAGCAGTACCTTTATGTCATATTGACGAAAATGAAGTCATCAAGTTTTTTTGGGAACACATTATAACCTGATTTAGCTGCCTCAAATGATATGATCTAACAACGGTAATCAATTCATCTGCAGTAAAGTTCTCAGTTTCCTCCACAAATATAAGATTTGACTGTCTACTTCAACACCGTACTACCCTAAAGGAAATGGCCAAGCTGAAGCAATTAACAAAAACATCAAAACTGGGTTACGCAAGCGCCTTGACGAGAAAAAAGGCAGATGGTGGATGAACTGCTTAATGTCATGTGGGCATACCAGACGGCTCCTCAAGCATCCACTGGTTGTACACCATTCATGATGGCCTTCGGCACTGAAGCAGTCATACCTTCAGATCTCGATCTACAAAGTACTCGAAGAAAAATCACATATGAAGACAATGAACTAGGACTCCTCTGTAACCTCAACTAAATCGAAGAAACCTGAGACCAAGCCATTACAAACTTGGGGTAGTACCATGATACTCTCAAGAAAGCATATAACAAGAAGGTTCAGAAGTAAACATTTGGCATTGGTGACCTTGTTCTTCGGTGCATCCAGGACAGTACTCGGTCTAAATTTTTTAGCAAGTTATCAGAAAACTGGGAAGGACCATATATTGTCAGTGACAAGACCGATAATAGGACTTACTGGTTAATGACCGAAGACAAAATACAACTCTAATATCCGTGGAATACATCCCCGTTAAAAATGTTATACAGATAACCTCTGTAACCGCTATTAACAAATTCAAATAAAGACATCTTTACTATCATTTCTATCTTTTTTCACTATCATTCGCTTAGTATCGATACATACTTAAAAGGTATACATCATAGCTAACTTTTATCTCTTTGACAAGCGCCTATCTAATTACAGGATAACCTTGTTTGCACTTCATTACTTATCGAACAAAACATGTCATGTTTTTGTCCCTTTTTTCTCATCGACATAAAACCCATATATCCTATCGAGATACATATCTGGTCATCATTCTACATTCAAATGAGCCATTACATTAACCTCTTTCAATCATCTCAGATACTTGCTCCAAAGCAACATTCTGCTTATTATCTCTATATCTATCTAATGCTATCGATCTTGTCAAATACTAACACTTAGAATAAATTTTACAAATTCTATGCATAAATTACTTTTAAAATATTCTTCGACAAAACATCAACATAAGCATTCAAGAAATAACAAAATATTGTTTCGGTCCCATCGACCATTTTTTATATCCTAAAAACAAATATTTTTCCAACATAATTTACTCTACAGGGGGATAAATTGCAGCATCAATCTTCACTGGTATACCTGATGTTGGCTCATCTAATAAATCCTTGACAAGAATACCCTTGAGAAAAGTAACCAGAGGAGCTTCCGGTGCTTCAGGCGCCTCAGGCACTTCAGGCGCTTCAGGAACTTTGTCCTCCGCGTTTGAGTCGAGAAAGAACATGTTCCTAGCAACAACCAACCCATTGTAAAAGTCTTTTCTCTCCTCCAACGCCTCGAACTGTCCAAAAATATTGTTCTTCATCTTCTTGAGCGCGTCAAGATTATCTCAAATAGCTTCAGCCCTCACCTCCTTCAAGACCTTAGCGTGCGTGCTCCACCTCCATCGCCCTCCGAGCAGAACTGATATGTTCCCGAACATCACTCTCAAAATTGGTTTTCTACAGCGACAACGCCTCCTGTCTTTCCTTCGCGAGGTCGGCCCTTATCTTCTTGACCTCTTTCTTCTTCTCCATATCCCAAGTTTTCTTTACCTCTCGAAGAGTAACTTCCTTCGCCTTCCCGGCTTCCAGCTTATACTTACCCAGCCTCGCCTCCAATTTAATTTTCTCTTCAATAAAATTCACTTTTTCCATCACCAGCTTCTTCTCAATATTCTTATATGCGAGAACCTAGTTTACCAGAATACCAGCCCCAGAATGTGAGGTTTGGCCTCGATTAATAATTCCTTAATCTGTATTACAGTCATAATATGAGTTTTCAAATGAGGCACTAAATTCTTTAATCGAAGCAAAGCAGATTTTTTTTAACTTTAGTCAAGTTTCGCTAGCCCTCGCTGAGGAAAGTAGAAAGGCTTTCTTCCCTCACCAGACAATCATCAAATTCCTCCTCCAAAGTCATCGTCCCAGACACATATGTATCCATGGTCTTTTGGACCTCAGTTTCTGACTCCTCGATGAACTTCTTCTTCGTCGACTTAGACGATGCCTTCTTCTTCGGCAGCAAGCTAGCAGTCGATTTAGGAGGTTAACCATCCAGAACACTAGATGATGTCCCATCGACTTTCTCCCCCTCCTTAGTAGTTAATCTACGTGAAGCCCTCTTCAGGGGAAGGAGGGGAGCAACAACATGGCTGGTGACCCTCTTTTTTTCCTTTCCCGAAGGTTTTCATCAACATAAGATCTCTTTCTACAGTTACAGAATCTGTGGTGTAACCACTAAGTGATGGATTCTCGAGGGGCAAGCTCGAGTCCGCAGCTCTCTTATTTCTCGCAGACATCTTTCCGTCGATAACCAAAATTTATGATCCTTTATCCCGAGTTCTCTTTAACCCCGCTTCTTGGAACAAAGTGTCAACTTTCCTTTGGTCAACAAATAGGTTGTCGATCCGACCAAAATATCCCTTCCTGATATTATATTACTTTTCTACAGTATCCGAGTTTCTATCAATCTTCTTCAAAGCTGCCAAAGATAACAATCAACCTAACAGTCAACTTAAACATTTATTTCTCATTGGAACTTTACACATCCCAGTCAAATCAACTACCTAGTGAAACATTTTAGGCCCCACATGGTCAACAAACTTTAGTTCGAGATCTCATATCCTCGGTAGAATAACCTCGATATTTACATACAATCCAGAACAACTATCTCGACATACAAATGCCTCAACAAATTATCTTCAGATAATAAATTTCATTAATTCAAGATAACCATCTATATATTCAATGCAGATTCACAAACAAAGTTTATTCATTCCGTAAACTGTTACATTTTACATTTGATAATTCTTTCCTTCGATTACATTACATTAACTTACAGGTCACATATTTTCCTTCGACATGAAAGATTCGAAACTCTATGCTTCTTTTCACCAGAATCTGACATATCCTCTGACGAAAGGGGTAATGATATTCTAAAAAACTCAATGAATCTCAAGTCACCGAACTTCTAAGAGCTGCTTGTGTGTGCTCTGAAGAAAGGCAATATAAAATTGCAAGAAGTTTTTTAGGTCGACCAGAGACATAGGACGTCATTCCCCCCTTTACATCATCATCTTCAATATGCACAGTGGCTACTTCTCCCAACATTTGATACGCTCCAAGGCTTTTCGCAATACAAAATAAAGCTGACACCTAGAAAAACATTGCGTTTCGACGATTTCCACCTCCTCCTCCGTCATTTCTTCCAATCACATCATCAAAAAACAACAACAACAAACACCCAAGTTACATCTCTTTATACTCAACATCCTTCCCATCAACAAGATCCAGAAACTCGTAATGCATTGCCTGGAACGACGTCATTACCATCATGGCCTACTCTATCAATATCCTGCCGAGCAACAACTTCTTTCTCCTTCTATTTATAACCCCACCTTCCAAAAACTATAAAGTCCAATATCCTGTAATAAATGCTCCTCGGGAAACCAAATTGAGCAGATTCAATTGACTTTGGCCTCAGAAATGATAAAATACAAACTTATACAACCATTCGACAACCGTTTCACATTCTAATGTTCTTCTCGATACAACAAGTAATTGTATCGAGAATGGGGTAATTGTAGTAGCATATTTCCCAGATTCGACAAAGAGATGCCAACAAAACTTAGTCGAAGATATTCCATCATTCGAGAAGGTGTCACGTTTGCGACCACAGTTCTCGACCTACTAAAAGTAGCCGCTATGCTTGGTCAAATGGAGCTGTTGGGAGATCCGCAAAGTTTGCTTTCTACCCCCAAAATTGGAATTTATTTTTATTTTTGTAAATTGCCTGTATCTACTATAAATACAAGCAAAGAATGAGTTATTCAAATCTGTAACTTTGCTATTCATTCTTCTTTACTAAATAACAATTATAATAACTAGCAACTTATTGGATTTTTTTTATCAAAACCCTCCTCGAGGTCGTGGTTTTTCTTAGCCTTTATTGAGTTTCTACGTAAAATCCTATTTGTTTAAGCTTATTATTGCATAATCTTTACTTGAGGTATTGGCGAAGATTATCCTCCCAGAAAACACACTATTACAGTATACTAAACAAATGTGTCTTAACCTTGGGATGAGGAATGTTGTCTATGATTATATACTTCAAAGAGATGTTTATACAAGAATGCGAAGTTATTTATGAGCATGTGATCTTGGAAAGAAATAAATATGAAGGCCTTTTTATTATAGCAATAACAACAAGTGCAGACATTTATTGTTGAGTACGAGGTTGAAAGCGACGAGTTGCGAGCAGATGTCTCATATTTGCAACAGTTGCTTCATGACCATATATTTAAATATTATCAGGAGTAAATTCTAATTTAAAAATAGTCTTCGCTTTCAGGTAATATTCTTCCTGTTAAATTGGTCTTTATCTTTAACTAAACTATCCATCTTTTTACGGCAGCATATTGATTATCAGATGCGTAAAAGACTGAGGAGGACTATAAGCAGTTGGAGAGTTTGAGGATGATGTGATACTCTATCTTAGATCAGTATGATTTTTCTCTTATAAGATAGTTCTAATGGATATTGTTACGGTGACCATTTTGTGTCTTAAGGTCCTTTAAATCAGTGTGTTTTAAAATTACCTTTTAGAGTAAAAATAGTTCCTAGATATGTTACTCTATTGACCTTAATTTCAAAGGAAAACCTGAGATAGCACGTCTTTGTAACTTGAATGTATTCAAATAATAAATATGAAGTTGTTGCACTATAACAAATGAGGTTTACCAAGTCATCCAATTAACGTCATTTTTTATGATAATGACATAAATAGTCTAATTTGTGTTTTGCTCTCGACACGTAGATGAGTTAATATGGGCTACAAAGTCATTTTAAAAATATATGATGTAAATACACATATTTAACCTCATTTAAAGTCATTTTTTGAAAATGATGTCAAAACTTTATTAGTAAAACTTGAGTAATCAAGTCATTTCTTCCCAAATTGACATAGTTTGTGCTAATATCGCGGGTGTTAAGAGGGGAACCAGTGATCGAGGAATTCTAACAGAGAGAGAGATAGAGAGAGAGACAGAGAGCTATTGCAGTAGTGAGATGTGAAAGAGATGAGAGATGGGGGAGAACATTAGAGTGATGGATGAAGCTTAATTTGGAGTAGATCAACTCAATATCTCTAAATTAGATGATCCTTTTTTTTTCTCTCTCCTATGTATTCAAGCAGATTCAACGACGAAACTCTTTGAATCCTCGAATTGCTCCTAATTTTGAAAAATGTGAAATTGCTTTACGAATCGCGGTCTTGTTTAAGGGATTTCATGTGATCTGAATCAGTTATTCAATTACTTCTAGTGATAGTGGATTAGAAGCTTACTGTGCTCTATTTCTTCATCCGCGCTTTTATTCTTGTTTATGTTTTGTTTTAGTACTAATTGAATTGATTTTTCTTTTGGAAGTTTAGTGATTTGTGTTTTGCTTGTCACAGTTCATTGTCGTTGAAGTATGAGGCATTAGTTCTGCGATAGCGGAGTTCAGTTAGTCGAGAGTGGCTTTGAGTATTGAAGTGGTTTGGTTTTGCAATAGATTAACTTGATAATGGATTTTATTCGATTGCAGTGAAGGTAATACTTGTTTTTGTTACAGTTAGTCTAGAGTTTAAACGGTCATTTTGTGATCTTAATTTGGACGTCTTCACTCATCAACTTGAGATTTTACCTAGCATAACTCATTTTGTGTTAATTGGGCCTTTGGAGAATTGTAGCCTTATTCTGAATTCTTTATTTATGGTCATAGATTAAAGTAATACGGTAGTGTTATAAACATCTCGGCATGTGTTCAATCATCTTATAAAAATATCACGCTTCTTAAATAACACATTGCATTACATATGCACTTCATCTTGTGTGCGAATGTCAAAAGAGGAACCTATTACACATGGCTCGCTTTGATACTTTGGGCGATGAATCCCCCAAAATAATAGTTTTGGAAGATCCAATTTATGAGTCTTAGTTGGTCCGATGGGATTGATATCTTGTGCCGTTATAGTCTTTCCCTTTACTCTTTTATGTTCACATTTATGGGCCATCTACCTATAAGTTTGTTCACATTTATCAGTAAAGCAACTTGCTGGTATGATATAAAGAGAAGTTGCATATTCTAATCTTAATTGCTTGTCCTCTTTTTTATTCTCCAAGTTTTCTTTTTTCGAGTCTTCATGGTGTTATGAGCAGATCTAAGCGTTAGCTTGCAAAGTGGTTCAAAAGCCATATTGTAAAGGGAAAAGTAAATGTTTATAATGTAATCAGTGATTGCAATTGCATACAAAATAAGAAGTCATCGTTCTGGTAGTTCAAGTAATGTTGACATGTTAGGCATCTCAATTTTTTTTTGTGCTTTTACCCTTAATATATGGTTATTAACTTGTTATCCGTTAAACTTGTGAGGGGGCAGACTTCAATTCATGCAAGTTTCATTTACTACAGTCTCTCAATGTAGGTTGGAGAATTTGTTATTGACAACCGGGCAGGCACTAGCCGAACCTTGCATGACATTAGTGCTATCAAAAATCGTAAGGGTATAATTATAGGCTTAACCTATCATGTAGGTTGGGCAATCACAGGAAGTGCTAATCTATTATGGGATTTGGTCTGTGATGGGTCTTCTCTATTGCTCATTGGTCCTCCAAGAGTTGAAAAGACTACTATTATAAGGTTATTTTTACGTACTTGCTACTAACAGAAAATAACTTTCAAAAACATCTATAATTATTTTGAGTAAAATTTGCGAAGTGTCTCATTTCCTGTAATGGGATCTAGTCAATGGAGTAATTACTCAATGCCATTTGTTACTCTATATAGAAGTATCTTTATTAATTGTATAATTGTTGGCTTCTATTAACCTCAAAAAGAAGACAGCTACTCCATTTTCTTAAAATAGTCTGTTATTATGCTATTGTTCTTTCATATGGGGTCAATCCCCCACAAAATGCACAATTTTGATTCAATCAATCTCTAGTTATTGGATATATTGGACTATTAGTTCATTTTAGTTAGACCGGTTGGGGAATTATTGGATCAATTTTAGGAGGCCCTTTATATAGATTTTCTCTTATTTTGTTGTAGATTTAGACCATACATGATATAAGTGCTCCGTACATTGTTCTTTCTCTCCCTGTCCACTTTTATTTATTTATAATTTACACTATATGAGAGTAGGTGATGCTGCTGGCGCCCTAGAAGAGAGTTATGATATTTTGTCCTCAAATATTAAACTTTATGACATGGTGATGGTGATGGTGATGGTAACTATCTTTGATATATTTAAAGTTTATCACTTCCGTATAACTTTTGCCCTATGAAACATGGTCAAAAACCTATTCTTTATGACATGGTGATGGTAACTATCTTTGATATATTTAGGTCAATTCACTTGATGCTTTGGCGGGATATTTACATTTTGGTTATGGCTAAGCACAAATACATTCCTTTCTATATTTCCTAAATTTCAGTGCTGACCACTCCAGCCCAATATGCATAATCTATAATTTTGAACTCGTCTGCGTCTCAAACAAGCTTGAAGAATTTGTAAAGCTTCTATGAAATTTGCTCTTGTAGGAGAAAATAGGATGTCTGCCCTTGCTAGAAGCCAAATCTCAAATCAGCAGATACTAAGCATGTAAGCTTGCTAATCCCTAAATTTATGGAGTGCTAAAGCTAGAGAAACGCATAATGTATGAGGGAGAAAAATAAGTAAAAGGTTGACTTGTGGGGCTTCTTCCTTGTCAAAAAGCTTTCATTTACAGTTATAAGTTTCAGCAGAAGGTAAGTGGAGGTTTCTGGGGGAATTCGAATTGTCACTAGATGGTGACATGTATTACCTTTAGTTTCCAATAGACTTAGACAAATATGAGATAATGGAAGAAGGTCTCTTTGACTTCTCAGGCAAAGTCTTTATTCTAAAAACTTGGATTAGAGAGGTAAAGTCAAGAGGGTAAAGTATGGGCAAGTATTCGGTAAAAGAGTGGTTGAAAAATGTTGTCTTTTGGCAGGATATTTTTTAAAGTAATTATGATAAATAATGGTAGCAATCGGATTAATTTCTTCGACCTCCCTACTGCTGATGAGGTTCCCAGCTATGTACTTGGGACTGCCCCATAGATCGCTTAGTTGATGTGTAGATATTTGGAGTTGAGTTATCAGAAGGTCTAGTAGGAAATTGGCTTTTTAGAAGAAGAAAATATCTAGAGGGATCACATAATGTTGGTTAAAGTCACTCTCGTGCCCTTAATTTTTTTGCATCTTTCCTTTTTAAGTTGCCAACTTTGGTGGTGGCAAGACTTGACAAAATAGTGCGGATTTACTTATGAGAGGGTTCTAGCGGTGGTGAACGAGGCTCTTGCGACAAATGGTTATAGGATTTGATAAAGCCGATAACAACCTTTGGTTGCGGTTACCAAGAAAATTGTAGATTTATAAGGAGAGCAAGTTTCTTCATACCATTTTGAGGTTTCGGCAACATTGTCTCTTGAAGCATGATAAAGATCCATGATTTTACTTTGTTGGTACGGGTAATTTTTGAACTATTTTTTTCTACTAACTGAGGAATAAAATGTTGCATCTATATCTCGATTACTAACTAATTTGTTTTCTTAGGTAAAACCATTTTTAACTTCACTGATGGAACTATATGGTTTCATTGCCGGTCCCAGGCCCGGATAAAGGAGGAGGGAGAAGGATAACAACTCGTCGTTGTACGTCGTATTGGCATAAGGATTACAACTCTTTGTATAGTTCTTGGGTTATTATTCCAGTTGAAATCTCGGATAAGGGACATGCATTTGTTCAGGTATGAAGTTGGTTTACTTACTATTTTTTTGCTCTACTGTGAACTGCTATTGTTTAGCCATTATTTAGGTAGGTCAATTGTAGTCTTCGTTGCTTAATGAGGTATCTCTATACATATTTAACAACACTTGATATTTTTTGAACCTCTGGGAATCTTTGTCTTATCCATTTCAAGTTTTTTTTTTGCAAACAGAAGATATATATTAATTATAGAATGTACACACAATTAACTGTAAACTATAGAATGCCTCACTTTTGCCAGTTATTGCAGCTCAGGTTGAACAATACTGGATATGTGTTTAATCATAGATTTTTTAGCCTTGTCTCAACAATTCAACGAAGTTAGATAAGACAGACATGTCATTGCGAGTATCCTTCTTTGATAACTATTCCTCCTTGAGATGAACATCAACATCCCTTCTTAGGCTAAGCACTTGATAATTTTTCTGAAGGTAATCCCCATGCTTGCTAAGAGCATCTTGCATAAACTGTTTTCCTACAGGTCTTACTACAGCTGTACTGAGTAAATTTTGCAATGAACCGTACTTCTTTACAAGTTTCAAAGCTGTCTTTCGACCAAAACCATGAACCACATGTTGAATACCAGGAACACCATCGACCTCATCACCAACAATGCATTGAAAACTCATGTCAGAGCTTGGGTCACAATTGTACTGAGCTATGCAATGCTTCAACGTATAAAAAAACCACCGACCGAACTCTGGCATTGGCATCACAATTTGCATATCTTCAGATATCAATTGCTTAAAATCTTTATCAGGTAAACCAATAACTTATCGTAATCCTTGTCGTAGAACTTGTTCTGCAAGTGCAGCTACAACATCATCTGCATCATGGCCTTCAACTTTTAGGACTAGCATATTACAATTTTGGAAAAATTCGGTAATGATATGATGAGAGTTTTCATTTTCATTTTGTAGCTACACTTTTAGTTTTGTCTGGCACATTATAGTTTTAGGACTGGCCAAAGAAGAATTTGTATTTTCATCAATCACAAGTGAGCACTAAGATTAAGGGGGCCTAGTTATTGCCTCTATATTTATATATTTCTATGTTACAGTAGGATTTTTTTTTTATCCCTAGAGATACAAAGTTGTATTGTTGTAAATGAAAGGGGGAAAAAAGTAGAAAGTAAAGAAAAAATAATTTAACTGCGATATTGAGTACATGGGCTTTAATTTATTGATGCAGGAAGATAAGGTTTTCCTACTCAGACAGATAACTTCAGGGATCCGTTGAGATCAGGGGATATTCAAAGCAGAGGTACAACTCAAAAGGACACATTTATAGTTTTGCTTATCTTTTTTCGCTAGCTGCCTTTTTAATGATGTTCATTTCTGTATGATTTAGATGGACTCTTTTGCGAAAGATGAGATTGGAGGTCTTTCAGGTGCAAAAATATCGTCAACTAGTTCGCCGAGGGTTTCATTTTCCAGGAGCTCTAGTAGGCTATCTTTCCAAGATGAGTTTGACGATTCTGAGTTTTCCTACCTATTTGTTGTCAATGATGACGACTTAACGGATCCAGGTCTCAGGTAAGATCAAACAGTTATATAATATTGGAGTACTTGGTTTTCTTAATAGCTTAGCGGGCATATTTCATTAGTAGTTGCAGTTACTTTAATTTATTGTTGTAGTACAATTACTTTTGTACATATATCTTGTATATTATCACAAACTTTCCTTATGTTTAGCTCATTTTGACTCTAATCTCACCCTACTTTACACAGTATTTTACTCAATCAGATGGAGTTTAATTTGATGGTAGAGCTATTTGTACACTTTATAGAAATACTTAAGAGTTAAAACCATTTTTTCTTTTCTTTGACGATTGCAAACATCTTATGTGTACTCATATTTACAAAACAAAAGTTTAATTTGTATGCTTTGACAGGTTTATAAATTTATTTAGATTAGTAGAAACACACAAAGGCACTCAAAGGTTGTAAGCATTCTGGGAGTGAAACATCTGAGACCCTTCTTTATGGTTGCTTTATTAATTTTTTTGGGCATTGGTTAAGTTTACCAGGGATTTAGCTCTGTAATTCAAATAATGAAGTGATTAAGTTCAAACACATTGTATTGAATGAAAGTAATATAATTTAGCCAAATATTTTTTCTTTTTGTAGAATATGGTGGTGGTCTTGTAGAGAGACGGGCAGGGCATTGGATTGACAATATTTGATTTTTAATTTTAATTTAATTTAATTTTTTAGATTTTTCGAGGTATTGACGTCATTTTAAAAATGTCATTGTTGATATATAAAAACGCTACCACGTCACTTCAAATAAGATGTTAAAAGTTTTCAACTACGTCATTTTTTAATGACGTTATTTAGTGACGTTAACAAAATATATTAACTGACCGGCCACCGGAATTGGGTATCAATAATGTCATTTTTTGAAACCCCTTATACATCACTCAATTAATGACGTTAGTGCCTAGCTTTTCCTGTCACTTATTTAATGACGTTGTTAGTCCCTACCTTTATACGTCATCGCCTTCGACGTCTTTTGTACAAATGATGTTAAATCTCTTTTACGTCATTTTTTTAATGACGTAAAAATTTGTATTTATTGTAATGCTGGCTTAGATGCATGCTAATTTAATTAAGGGTTAGAGACTTACCTATTTCTTGCGACATATACCACATAGGCATATACTATTAACTATTAATATAAGGAACATTAGGCATTCCCTAGTTTAACCCTTCATTTTGAAAGATTCCTACTGTATTTATTTTCTCCAGTGGAAGCTTCACTTATTTGAACTTGAAGAGGAGACAAAGATTGATCCTTCAATCAAATATGTTCTCTATCAGGTAATCATGTCCTTCTTTATTTCAATTTCCATCTTTGAATATGGATTAGAAATAATCTTTTGACTATAATTATAGATTATCTTATCTGCATGGAAGAAAACTCGAGTATTTATAGAAAGAAAATAGAGAGTATACAAAGAAAGTATGTTGTCTATCATCCAGAGAAACAAAGACATTATTAGAGAGCGTAGGGATATTTTGTTTGAGATGTTTAGTTTTTGACCTCGCCTACAGAGAAAAAAAATCTATGCAGTCGTCTATTATCCAGTATATATGAAAGTATTATGATATTACGCACAAATTGAAAGATGTAGTTGTATTTAGGGTTGGGAGGTCTCACTCTTAATGAATTATTTGGAAAATCTTACCGTCAAGTTGCACCTTTTATGATCTTGCATCAACCCAAGTTCTTTCAACATTTGAAGAAGGATCATATATGGTGCATGGCCAATTTAAACTGCCAGCCATGACTTGGTTGCATTTAACTTGTTTATCTAAATTTCCAATTTGTGTTATTAATTTGTGCCTTTAATCATGCCGTAGACATCATATATGATGCCTGGCCATTAAATTCATGATTTCTTCTTGCTTTAACATTATGGGTTGGAGATAATTGCAAAAGAGCTCGAGCTTGAAGAAGGACACTCGGATGTCCATCGTTTGTTCCTTGTTGTCTATAAAAGCTTTATGGAGGTTAGTATTTAAAAGGTCTCATAGGTTGCTCTTAAATGCAATGCATGCTAATTGCAATTTTAGCCATTTCGTAAGTTATATAATGTAATTAAATAGTTTTTATGTGTTAGAATAAATGCAACAGGCAATTGATACTGTTGACAATGGAGTTAACCGATACGACACAAATCTTCCTCCAAGATACGTAAACAATACACACTTGTTCTCAAGAGTTGGAAGATTAATTTTGGATTGAATGGAAGCCGTTCAGTCATCTGGAAGGGAAAACGAGGCTTTTCAATGTGCAATAGCCCTTGCTGGCAGTGAGTTATTAGAGGTTAGGTTTCATTGAGCAACATTGCATATTGCATTTGTTTTTTATTACGCATACACGAAAAAAAGATAAGAAGCATTAAAGGTGAGTATTACATTTTGCAATTTTAAATATCTGTAACACAATTTTTTTGCTCCCAGAGTGTTCAATTTCACGCAAATTCATGGTTACCAGCACACTCAATTGTTTTGGAATGTCTTGAAGCAAGAAGAGATGTCGATCCCAATGGAGAAATCATGACACTGAATAGATTTTGCCCTATAAGTATTTGTCCAATTTTTTCTTAGGCCTTTAATACTGCTAAGTGATTATTTACGTTACACTTTTTTATGTTATTTGGTTATGGTGACCATTTTGTGTCTTAAGATCCCTTGAATTAGTGTGTTTTCTAATTACCTTTTAAAGTAAAAACAGTTCCTAGATATGTTACTCTATTGACTTTAATTTCCAAGGAAAACCTGGGATAGCACGTCATTGTTAACCTGAATGTATTCAAATAATAAATATGAAGTTGGTGGCTCAGATTCATACTAATTTAATTAAGGGTTAGTCTTACCTATTTCTTGCGACATATACCACATAGGCACATACCATTAACTATTAATGTAGTGAACATTAGGCATTCCCTAGTTTAACCCTTAATTTTAAATTTTGAAAGATTCTTATTGTATTTCTTTTCTCCAGTGGAAGCTTCACTTATTTGAACTTGAAGAGGAGACGAAGATTGATCCTTCAATCAAATATGTTTTCTATCAGGTAATCATGTCCTTCTTCATTACAATTTCTTGCTTAGCATATGAATTGGAAATCATCTTTTGTCTATAATTGTAGATTATCTCTGTACTCTCTATACCTAATAATATGCATGGATCTAGTAGAACTAAGTTGATGTTGTTGATGTGGCAATAGTTGGGGACTGGTTGTAGGGTCCTTATGTATACTACCTATACAACACTTATGGTTTTGGGAAGGGAGATATTGGATGGCTTTTCATTGCCGGTTTCGGATCTTCTATGTTGTTTGGGACCATTGTTGGATCTCTCGCCGATAAACAGTATGATTCCTTTCCCTTCAAATGCTTTGCCTATTCATTCTATTATGGGTGTTTGTTAATTAGTTAATTCTGTAATGTGATTCAGGGGTCGTAAAAGAGCATGTGTCACTTACTGCATTTGTATTTATATTTGGTACAAGAGTGGATATTATCATCGTATCTTCTATAACTTTGAAGTGAATACTTTCTTTCTTCTTAGCTCTTTATATGGTACTGTTCTTAATATGATATGTGTTTTCTTTGCAAGCAGGAGGCATTGCTTACGAGGTCTAAGTATGAAGAAGATGTTTTTATTAATAACCACACAGTGTCTGGGGCTCGTCGTTGAAAGGTCATCAGTGGGGATACAAGTGCTGTAAACAATTCATTAGGGACAGTTACTACGCAGGCACTAGTGGAATAGATACATAGAGTCTATCTCTCTCTCACATTGATGCATTTGTATTTCGAGCTCTTCTTTGATCTCTTACTGCAACATACTTAACTCATAAGTGCTTAATTTTATGTATTTTTTGGTAATGATTTGGTGGTATTTTTGATACATTGTGTGAAATTTAGTGATTTGAGCTATGAATTTGAGTTTAGTATGATTAGCTTGTGTTATGAAAGCAGATTGTCCCGATGGCACTTTTAGATGATTTACTATTTTTGATAGTTAACCTTTGAGAATGCAATTAAGTATTTTTGTATCCTTACAGGAGGATAAAAAGAAGAAAGAAAAACAAAATGAAAGAAAACGTAAATATAATGTGAGATAGAATGATGAGGTATGCCGTTTTGTTTTTTTTTTCTTTTCAAAAAATATTCATGTAAGTAGCAAAGTTTAAGTATATTGAAGCTAATTCTCATAGCATTACGTTCTGTACAATATGTAACTACTGAAGATATGGAGGCCTATCGAATGAAGAAAGCCCATTATGATGACCCGATGAGGGACTTACTGCATTAGTGGCCTTCAGGAACTAGGTTAAATAGAAGTTGAGGAAAAAACAATAAATTTTTAGTATTTTTTCTTAAAGTATAATTATGTCTAGTAAGTGAACCATTAGTCCGTGGTTAAGAACTTTGTACTTTTTTTCAATCTTCGGGAGTGAATCATTGGATCATGCTTTATTTGAGAAGCCTCCCAGATTTTATGTTGGTTGAAAAGTAACAATTATATGTTTGATCTTCATTGCAATGGAATGACTAATATATATTTGTATCAAATATGAAATGAAATGGAATGTAGTATTATAGTAACTTAATAAGAAAATTAATTATAAAACATTTACTTCCTAACATTTATTCTCATCTTTAAAACACTTAAAATATTTATTATCAAACATTTATTGTCATCTTAACTAGCCTTGTTTTTGGGTAAATATTTAATGTCATATCTTTCGAGGCGAGTGCATTTTTGCTGTTTTCATTTTTTACTGTTTTTACCGTTGCTCCAATCCGATATGGACATGTGGCAATTATGAGTTGTAAAACAATTTTAGCTTTCTCTTCTCTCTGCGCGAGACTTTTTGGGGCAGCCTTCCGGGTCCCACGAAATAAAAATAATACATCTCATTGTTTTGTAGCTCTTCTTCTCTTTTCTCTTTTTCTGTCTCCTCTTCTTCTCTCTTCCACTCGGTCCCCACACTACCAACCCACTTTTTAAAGCTTGAAATCAAAAGGTATTGATGATTACTTCCACTTTTACTTGTCACCCATATTATAATAATTTAATTTATGAAGATTTTTGCCCAAAATTTCATATGTTAGGTCTTTGCTCCAACTTCAATGAGACCTCTATTTAGAACAAATAAATCTAGTTCTTTATTTGTATTCTTCTCTTCTTATCAATATTTCTTAAATAATAAAAATAAACGACTTCAATTAATAAAATTTCATGACATATTAGAAGTTTTGTACTTATGAACTCCTTAAGTCTTGTGTTCTTATTAAATTGTAACCCTCAATTGTAACTTTTTTTCTCTTAATATACTCTTACTTTTTAAATTTTTTTTTGTGTTCTTATTAAATTTAAACATGTAGGTTAGTGTTTCACAAGATGAATAATCAGGAGGGGTTAATGGTGCAACCCAACACACCTCCAACATTTATTCCATCGGATGTTGAGAACGAAGTGGACGAACCATTTGTAACGGTAAGAATCGTTCCTAAGTTGCTTATGTAATTTATGTTTAATTATTATTATTTATTTACATATAACTTGTTTTACATATTTCAAATCATGATGATAGCAAATATAATTTTTGATGATTGTACATATTTCGTACTCTTTAAATACCGTAGATGGACAACGACGAGGAGGAAATTATAAAATTGGGTGATGATCAAGAAAGTGATGAAGAAAATGTTGTGAGTGATGATGAGATCAATACTGAAGAAACTAACGAGATGCTTAGTAATTATGAGATACCTACTCTAGGAATGGATTTTGGGTCAGAAGAAAAAACATACAAGTGTTATAATTTTTATGCAAGATATGTTGGGTTTAGTGTAAGAAAACACCAAATCACAAGAAATAAAGCTAATGGGACTATTGTTAGAAGACAGTTTTGTTGTTCAAATGAGGGTAGTTACCATAAAAAAATTACTCCCAAGAAAAAAAGGAGAGAAAGAAGGGGTGGGTGTCTTGCTATGCTTGAGATTAGATTGAACGCTAATGGAAAATACCGAGTAACAAAATTTTTGGAAGAGCACAATCATGAACTAGTTGATGCATCAAGTGCACATTTATTGAGGTCTCAAAGAAAGATAACACCTGAGCATGCCTCGATGATTATTAAAATGCGAGTTGCTGGAATTCCTGGATGCCAAATATTTCGTTACATACGAGGGGAAGCGGGTGGAGCTCAAAATCTTAATTTTCGGAAGGAAGATTCTGATAACTTGATTATGAGAGCTCGTACCAAATTTTTACAGAAAGGTGATGCATTGTGTCTACTTGACTACTTCAAAAAAAAGAGAGATGAGAACAAGTATTTTTTTTCTTCAATTCGGACTAACGAAGAAAATGAGATAACTATTTTTTGGTCGGATGCTAAATCAATGAGCGATTACGGGTTTTTTGAAGATGTCGTGTCATTTGATACAACTTATCTCACAAATAAATATAAGATGAAATGTGCTTCTCTAATTGGTTTAAATAACCATGGCCATACTATAATGTTTGGATGTGCTTTATTAGAAGATGAAACAACTGAGGCATTTATTTGGTGTTTTAGAACCTTTCTAGAAGCTATGGGCGGAAAACATCCAAAAGTAATATTTACAGACCAAGCAATGGCAATGATAAATACTATCAATGAGGTACTTCCAGAAACTCACCATAGGTTATACATTTGGCATATTTTTTAGAATGCTACAAAACAAATTTCTCATGTTTTCAATAAATACAAGTTCTTTTCAAAGGAATTTAAGAAATGTATTTACGAACCAGTATTGGTTGAAGAGTTTGAAGATATGTGGCACAAATTAATTGATAATTGTAAGCTACAAGAAAATGAGTGGTTGAACAAAATCTACAAGCTGCGCGAGAAATGGGATCAAGTTTATGGGAGAAAACATTTTTTTGCAGGTATGACTACTACACAGAGAAGTGAGAGCATAAATAATTTTTTGAAAAAGTTTTTCACAAGAAAACTTGTTATTCGAGAGCTAGTAGGACAATACGATGTAGCAATGGCCGACAGAATTGAGACGGAAAGGAAGGAAAATAATCACACGAGACAAACAAATGCAAATCTTTTATTCGAGTGGGCTGCTGAGCATGAAGCGTCAAAGAAGTATACTACAAATTTTTTCGAAGAATTCCAGAATGAGATGGTCCAAGCGTTTGATTTAAAGTTGGCATCTACTGGTGACAATGAGGGTATATACACGTATAGTGCCTCCAAATTAGAAAATGTTGAAATGAGTTGTTCGCTTACATATAAGCCATCAGAAAAGTTGGTGACTTGTAGTTGTAAGAAATTCGAATTCCATGGCTATCTTTGTTCTCATTCAATACAATTATTTCGAGACTTGGAGGTGTCTAATTTACCATCACATTACTACTTAAAGAGATGGAGGATCGATGCTACATAAGGCATAACATGTGATGCTCATGGAGACGCTATTATAGTTGACTGTCAGCCAGGTTTTACAGCTCGGTATAGCGAGCTATCACATTTAACTCAATATATATTGTATCTTATACTGCAAAAAATATTGCACTATGTAGTACAATTAAGACTGGGTTGCTAAAACTTAAAGGAATAGTAGACACCCATATTATTTCTTAAAAAGAGTCAAATGAAGAATTGCAGATTAGAAGCAACAAAAATTCTGACGTTCCTAATGAAGATGGTTCAACTCAAGAGGTTATATTGCGAAATCCAAAACAAGCTGCAGCCAAAGATTAACAAAAACGTAGAATCAAGAGCTCATTGGAAAAAAATAAAGCAAATAAGATAAAGGTTCCTCCAAAACAATCAACAATGATTGTAGGTAAGTATAAAAAATTAGTTATTTATATTTTACGATAATCTTTTCTTCCATACTTATTTTGTGTAATTAATATAGAAAATAATAACCCTGATGTTCAACATAATCCACACATGGTGTTGGAGGTGAGAGCGCATACTAATATGATGCAACCGATATATACAGAGGTATTGTTTCTTTTCTAGACATTTATTTATGATCCATTATAATTCTTTAAGAATAATAAATTATGTTCTTGAATGTGTATTAGGTTGTACAACCTCAATTGCCTTATGAATCGACGGGTTTGCATAATCAAGGATTTTATAGAGCAAATTCAAGTTATGTTAATTGGCATGTTAACCAAATGCATAACATTCAGGTAAAGGAAAGACTATTTTGCATGTTGAAAATTTGTTGAATACAATGCTTAACTTTGATATCATATAATTAGGAGTCAAATGCAATAATAAATCAAGGCACATGGATGAGTCAGCCTTTACATGGTGGTAGTTATTCCTATGATTTAAATTCATCATCCTCAAGCCAAGTGAATCCTTACGAAATGTTGTCTATTAGAGGAATTATGCCTGCTTACATGACCTCACAGCCTTCAAACAATTTACAGGTATTTTAGGCTTCTGATTTAATTATATTATTTTGTCTAATTATTATATATTAAAATTTCTCTCTATTTGTAGACATCAAGCCAACTTAGCCCCTATGGAATGTCACCCATAAGACCAATTATGACTAATTATAGGATGTCACTCCCTTCAGACAATTTGCATGGATATCAGGTTTGCAATCTGATTGTATTTTGTACGTTTATAAATTTAGTCAGTTTCTTATAACTAACTATTCTTGTATAGACATCAAGGAAAGTTAATCCTCATGGAATCTCTCCCATCCGACCATTATTGCAGTCATAGTTTTCTCAGGTTTGTAAGTTATTTGTATTTTTTCAGTTAATAAAGTTTCAAATTTCTATTAACAATTGTCTCTCTTTATAGTTATCTCATGAAGCACCAATTCAAGAACCAAGAGGTCTTGTCCGTATGCTAGATTTTACTAGTGATACAAGAAATTATTTCCAGGTTGGTAGGTGTTTAATAGTTTGTTCTATCTTAATGTTAAATATTTCTTACATGTATATTACTTGTTAACAGTGACAACGGTCTTGATGAACGGTGAAAATGACTAAACGAAGGTACCAGGAAAACGGAAGATTGCGGAGTGATTCTACATTATTTACGTTTTATTTTGATGTTTTGATCTAGTTTGACATATTATGAGGTTAGTGGATCATAAATTTATAAAGTTGTTATGCTTTAAACATTTAGTCTCATGATCGTTGCATTATCAATGCAAACCTTTTTATTGATAAGCAGAATGAGTGATTGTGCAAGATGACATCGAAGAGACGACAAAAATGACCTCGCCGAAGACCAAACACTAGTGGATACTCAGATTGTGAGTCAAACATTTTAGTATTTTCCGAGCAAACAACTAATCAGGGATTGTGTTTTACATCGATGGCTGATTTAAGAACAAAAAAAATAAAAAATCATTAACACTCTGAATATCAATTTAGTATGTTTATTGATGTCACCCATATAGGATTTAAACAAAACAAATTATATCTGTACAACCAATTAAGTCACAACTCATTAGCCTCCTTTTAATCAATCGATCAAAACAATATATCTCAAACGTATAAGAAAAAAAAACCCATTTTCAATTATCCGGTGTAGCGTCCTCCACTACGTTATGCCGCTTTGATGGACTTGAAGGAGGGACTTTAGTCCCTTTTGGGAAGAAATTAAATACCAATCTTCTAGACCGCATATCAACCTCACGCCTTTCTCGAAGAATAACAAGATCGATCTTCTGACTCGATCGTGATCCACCCTTACCATACCACATAGCCTTGTACTAGTAATTTGCCATTAAAAAGAACTACTTGGCAAGTAATTCCTACAGCAAAACCACAACTGGTTTATGCTGTCATACAGTAATTTCATACAACAAGAAAATTGGTTTATGCTATCATAATTTCATACAGCAAAAACCCAAGTAATTCCATAATTTCATACAACAAAATGACTAGCTATCAAAACAAAATTACTTGCAAACTGAATTACTTGCATAATTTCCCATTTCGAATTATTTCATTGTACTCATTCTCACACATTTCAACAAATAAAAACTAACAAATCAAAATGTTCAAACACAAATGGGAAAACAAACCCTGGTAATCTCTAAGTACAACAGTATGCCAGAAATTAACCATATGTTTATTTTTCAAACTAACTGTATGTGACAAGTTAGATACTGTAAATTACAGGGAGGGGATACAAGAGGTTAACTTACTAAATAACTAACTTCAGGTTTAGCTGAATGGGATATCTGGGGTAGATTCCATTGGAAAATGATAGACGGGAAACTAGAAACATTTTCGGAGAACAATTAAAGGTCCTGTTTCATCGTACTTTGCCTTTCTTAGATGTTGGTTTTGAGGGAAGACTACTTTTGCAAGTATGGCACCCCTTCTCTTCCTCTACTCATCTTCTCCATCGTCTCTTTCACCCATGATTCTGATTAGTTTTGAGAAGGTGAGTGAATGAATGTGTGGGGACCGAGTGGAAGAGAGAAGAAGAGGAGAGAGAAAAAGAGAAAAAAGAAGAAGAGCTACAAAACAATGAGATGTATTATTTTTATTTCGTGGGACCTGGAAGGCTGCCCCAAAAAGTCTGGGGCAGATAGAAGAGAGAGCTTAAATTGTTTTACAACTCATAATTGCCACATGTCCATATCCGATTGGAACAATGGCAAAGACATCAAAAGATGAAAACAACAAAAATACACTCCTTTCGAGGCCTTGTTTTTGGCAAATATTTAATGTTCTGTCTTTAATAGCCCTTATTTTTAACAAATCTTTATTGTCTTATCTTATTTCAGGCCTTGCTTTTGGCAAATATTAATTTGGGTATTCTGGTTATAAATAACTGTTACCCGGAAATGGTGATTCATTAAAACGACATTCCATTTATTGTTTCTTTTTACCTCTCTAATGTCTTCATCATCTTCAGATGACGATTTAATTATCCTAATGACGTTGGTGATTGCGGAGACACAAAGGCTCCACCATGAAAGTATGCGCGTTCGCAGGTCCATACCGAGAAATAGAATTGCAGCTCACCTCCAACTTTTTCATGATTATTTTGCTGATGTACCACTTTACACTAACTACCTATTTCGTAGGAGGTTTCGAATGAGGCGTCATTTGTTTCTTCGAATTCACGACTCTGTGGTTACTCACAATCCATACTTCCTACAGAAGAGAAATAATGCTGGTACCCTGGGCCTTTCTTCCCTTCAGAAGATAACTGCTACTTTGAGAATTGCTTATGGAGTTTCTGGTGATTTCATGGTTAAATATTTGAAAATTTGGGAAACCACAGCTATGCAATGTTTAAAGATTTTATGTTTTGCGATTATAGAGGTTTTCGAGGAGGAATATCTCCGGAGACCGAATAGTGATGATGTTGCACGATTATTGGTTAAAGGTGAACGTCGAGGGTTTTCAGGATTACTAAGGAGCCTTGACTGCATCCACTGGATATAGAAGTATTGTCCTACTGCATGGCATGGGATGTACCAGGTCCATTGTTTTCAACCGACTATCATTCTAGAAGCAGTTGCTTCATACGATATATGGATTTGGCATGCTTTTTTTGGGATGCTTGGATCTCACAATGACATCAATGTCCTACAACAATCTAACCTATTTGCTGACCTCATAGAAGGTCATGCCCCCAAGGCCAATTTCGAGATTAATGGAGTGCCGTTTACTCAGGGTTATTGCCTAACAGATGGGATATACTTAACATGGTCTACATTTGTAAAAATTATTCCTTCACCGCGTGAAGCTGCGAATAAATACTTTGCGCAACAACAAGAATCAACTAGGAAATATATAGAAAGAACATTTGGAGTATTGCAAGTACATTTTGCAATTATACGGGGACCTACATGTTATTGGGATCCCGACGATCTTACTCAAATAATGATGGCATGTACTATAATGTATAATATGATTGCCGTAAAAGAGAGAGTTGTATATTACCAATTTCGACTATGAACAATTGAATCTGTCCCACTGATAAAAGTTATCTTCAACGAAAAAGAGAATTTTGATAAATTCGTTGATTGACACCTTCAACTACAAAACGAGGTTGCTCATTGTACTCTCCAAGCCAAGCTTGTAAAACATTTATGGAACCACTACACTGATAATTATATTGGTTGAAATACATATTAGGTGTTTTGTAACGTTTAATAATGTCACGTTATTTATCATTGAATGTTTTTTGTATTGTAATAAGTGTCTCCAAAATTTTAATTAAGCAAGAAAATATAACATTACAAGAGGTATTGAGCCTAGCTCCATAAAATAAAAAATTATGCAACCAACTTAATACATGAAAATAAAACATAGAAATTTGAATTGGCAACAAAAGAATTAATCACGGAAACAAATTTCTCCTCGCCATAATGTTCTTCTTCTGCTCATAGAACTATTTTGTCATCTCATCCATATCGTCTGTCATATTCATACGCATAATACGTTCATCATGTTCAAACTCTTATAGTTTAAGCCACCTCTCATGTGCATTCTTCCTATCTTCAATGTAGCTTCCCATAAGCTCCGAAAGTTGTGAGATTCTGAGAATTTCATAATTTGTTCTCTTTTGTCTCCTTAACTTTTTTCCAGCTTTCCTTCCCTTAGGGCGCAAATTCTTGTTTGGCGACACCACTTCATCGTCATCTTCATTCAAGTCAGTTGTTAGAGATGAGTTGTTACTTGAATTGCGTCTACGAGATGAAGTAGAACTTTGTGGACGTAGTTGGTAATTAGCTTTTTCTACATAATCTTGCCACTTTTTGTGCAATCTAAGTTCCTTCCAGCAACGTACTAGCTTGAATTCTATCTTCTCAATCTTTTTATAAATGATTTTTGCTTTCTCTGCCTACTACAAAATAGAATAATTGCCTACATTAATAATTGTTACATTAACATATTTTACTACTGCATAATAATTGACATACCTTATCATCTTCATTGAGGTTTTTGCCACTCTTACGACTTGCTAAAATGTTAGCATAGTACCCACAAAATTTGTTAACATATTTTTGGATGTCACCCCATCAATTTTGTATCGAATCTGCAGTATGACGTGACTCAAGTTCTGCATGTTCTATAAAATAATTATGAACCCGATCCCAAAAACTTGTAGCCTTTTGGCCCGTGCCACGAATTACATCAAAGCTAGTATTTAGCCACGCTGATACAATTAGCAAATCCTCGTCTTCATAGTAGTTTCTTTGCGCAATTGGCAGTGACATGAATAGAGTTGAATTGCTAGAGCCAGCCGATATAGATGCTTTCGATACTAGATAAAATTGGTTATGAAGTGGAGAGTATTGTAGGTAATGTGGCTGTGAATACTATGATTGAGAGAGTTGTGACTGATAAAATAGATTTTGAGATAATTGAGAAGGTGAAAGGGGGGGGGGGGGGGGGGGGGGGCGAGTTTGAGTTATTTTGTAAAAGTGTTGAAAGCCAAACCAACTATTCTGTTGATTGTTCTTATCCATTTGTTCAAATAAAAATAGTGAGAGGTTGAAGCGAAGAATATAATTTATAGGAAGAGCAGAGGGGAGAGTTGAGAGTTAAGAGTAAAGATTAGTTATCTGGTTTGAGAGGGTTTTAAATAAATTTGATCGTTGCTTTCTCTGCAGTTATTGGTGCATAATTTGACCTTTATGTTTTTAATGACTATTGTGTTTTTAAATTTGACCGTTTGTTAAATTTGATACCATTTAGAAAATTATTTTCTAACTTTCAAAAATAAAATTGAAAACATATATTACAAAATTTTATTTATTTTAAAAAAAATTAAAAAAAACAAACACCACGCCAATTCAATTGGCGCACAAATATTTTAATCAAATAAAAAAAAAAATGCACAACGCTTCTATTCAAATTAAATATTAAAAATATAATCGCACGTAATAATATATTTTTTTAGTAATTCATGCGTAATCAAGTACACTGGGCCACTTACAACCTGACTTGAACTGGCTTGCTACAGATAGCCACTGATTTTCTCGATATTAACAAATTTGAGCGATATCGATCCGCAAAAAGTAATTTTTGATGAATTTGGATCGCTAACATAGCGATGGCGAACCTGCTGCCCATGCTCTTACACGATGAAATTTACATGAAAAATATGTACAATATGTTAGGACATAATACCAACAATTAATACTTCAAAAATGATAATAGTAATATAGAGAGAATTTCATACTGTTCCATTGATGTGATTCACACCATGAAGCATAGCCAAAAATATTTTCTGCCAGCTTCATGAAGTATGAGAATCTCTATGTGGTTTGAAGATGTAGCAACTATCATCGACTTCACTAATCTCTATGAAATCATCATATGTGCATACATAAACAAATAGCTCAGCTGAAAGCGACATTTATGTGGGTCTAACAAGTATCATGCATCGGCGTACCCTGTAATTTTATGTTTACCATTTTTTGGCTAGAATAGACCCCAGTCTATTATGCTGTTTTAGGTACCGTAGAATGCGCTTGATCACATTCTAGTACCTTTGGGTAGGAGCAGAACTGTGGCGAGCCAAACAGTTTAATGGGAATGAGATATCGGGTCTAGTACACCCGACTAAGTAAAGCATAGTACTATATTGATCCTAGATTAGGCACCTCAGCCTTAGGAGTTCAATCCCCTTATTAGGAGGGCAAAAAATGTTTTTATCTACCTCTAAGTAACAGACTACCATATGCGTGTTCAAGCTATGAGCTGCATCCATATCTCCTATTGAATGAGTATGCAACTACCAAGATTTTTGATCTGCAAATCGATACAGTACTTGGATCTCAAAGGTCTTTTAGTTCAAATTCTTTCTCAAGGTATTCAACGGTCCTCATGATCTCCCCCAGAGTTCTGATGATATCGAAACTATTTGGTACACTGTTATGATGACTAAGCCACAATATGTGTTCTTAGTGAGAATACGTAGGCATATAAGAATATTTGTAAAGTTCGCGACCTTCAAATACTAGGTAATCTTACTAAGACACATGAGCCCTGATTGCTTCAAGCCAATAGTGACTTATCCAACTTCTTATGTACGCATCTCATACATTGGGCTTAATTGCTTCCGGAAGCTTACACCTTTCGGGTAGCGTTTTGAACATGTCCATATCAAGATTCCCATATAAATATGCGTTAACATGTCTAGCTTATCCTAGACAACTAAAAGATTAATCAAGTACTTGAACAATATAGCGTCCATCACTACAACAAATAAGGGCTAATACATCATCCAAATAAAGTCATTTTTTACAATAATGACGTAAATTGGTCTTATTTAGTATTTTATCAAGAAGATTCCTATCAAAATTAATTTACTAAGTCATTTTGCTTAAAAATGACTTGACTGCTTATTTTACCTATATGCAATGTCATTTGGAAATGACGTCATTTATAAACATGTCGCATCTATGTCATTTTTAAACCAAATGATATTGTTTCTTTGAGTTTCTTTTTACTTGAACCTTCAAGTGTAATTTTCAAGATAGTGGTCGTGGGAAACAAAATTTTGGTGTAATTTGAAGTGAGAATTTTGAGTAGATTTTTATTTGATTTGATGCGAACCCAACCAAAATGAAAAGGATAATTAGGAGATTTAGGAATCTAAGGAAGTTTTGGTATGACGAACTGCAAGTTGGGGAATCTCAGCCGCCATCTTTCAAATTTTAGTGAGGAAGCCCTAATTTCAGATGAAAGCCTTCATCAAATTTTTGTTACGAGCAAATTTCAGTCCTAATAAAAGATTTAGACATTGGCCAATTAATTTCCCCCAGAATATTTTTAAAGATTTGGCTGATTTTGATTTCTTTCATCAAAAGGGGTTTTGATTTTGATGTTAGATTTATAATTTGGCACTTATTAGTTGTATTCCAATATATATAACCTAGAAATATCAGATTATTTCTTGCATTCAGTCATATTAGAATGAAGAGATTGAGTTATATGATGGCTTTACAATTATTGGGAGTTGTAATGATGCTTATGGGATGATATTTGGATTCATAAACTGGTTATTCTCTTGAAGGAATTATATTTATTGAAGATGAAGGTTTTGGGTATTTTTGTTGGATAATAGATTTTGGGTCGTTCCTTAGGAGGAAAAATGGGAGAGCAACTCTATGGGTGGAAAATTGACATAAGTACTCCAATTAATTATTTTCTTTCAAAGTTATTCACAATCCTTGAAATGCCTTAATATACTCCTGATTATTGGATTCCATTGGAACAAGGTAAGGGAGTTGCCTCCGACAGCATAGGTAATGACTTTGGTCAAGCAAAAATGAAATATAAATGTTTAGATGTAGGGTTCATTTTATGGGTATTCAAGGTAATTTTAAATATAACAAAGAAATATTTATGAAACTCCTTGACCGCATTTACAAATTATGTTTTCCAGAATCTATTTTCTTTTCCATCTTTTTAAGTGAACCAAGCACAGTCTGGCTTTGTTTCTTTATAAACCTGTTGATGGAGATTTTAGCTACTTTGTTGGCTCCATAAATCGTTACTCTCAATTAAATTAATGATAAAGTCCATGCATGGCAATTGTTTAACCTAAAATCCATTTTATCTTAACCTTTTTATTTTATTTTTTATCTTTGCTCTTTTGTGTAACCTCCTATATACTTTTGTTGTTTAATGTAAGGAAGGCCTTAACTCCTTATTGTTTGTCTACCCCTTTATTTGGCTTATCCTTTGCAGGCCTTTATGTTTGGTCGAGCATGGTATTAGTTGATCGAACATGATCAAGAGTTCAGGTATACATTTGATTATACAGAAATCTAAAAAGTAATTAATCAGTTTGCCTTTTAATGGACTTGAAGTGCCATGTTTCTTTGTGATTTATCTCATTATTGCAATTGTGTTTTGTATTCATTCTTAAAGCAGGAACAAACAAGTCATTGGTGCATGACTGAAAGTAAGTCATTAAGAGGAGATCTTAATCTAGATTTTTAGTTTAAATTTCAAAGTGCATCATGTCCTTTTTTATATATATTATGAACGAAGCATTGGTTACAACCTGTGGTTACTAATGGAAGGATGTTGATCGTCAGATGGGTTCAATAGACGAAAGAGGCCAAGGGTAGTTGAGTGAAGATTAGAGTCTTGTTCGCCCATTTGTAATTTCTAGAAAGATGCATCCTCTGGATGTAACTCACACCGAATCATTCTTAAGCCTACTCATAGTTTAAAGTACGGGAAGAATCTTCAGGAGTACAAAAATTAGGTTCACTAAACTAAACTTATGCCTTTTGACACTGCAGCAACACTCATCCATTATCAAACTAAAAGCCATGTGAGTTTTCATTTACATTTCTTCATGCCTTTTTTTTTCATTTGTTTGATATGCTTGCTCATGTATATATTTTTCTTCATAAGTTTAATATATTGAGATGGTTGGCAGGGGTAGGAGTCCCTTCATAAGTCATATATATTGAGATGGCCGCGCTACAGGGTAATTAAGGAGTCTTTTCTACTTCCCTATTACGGTTTTATTACGTTCCATTTTTCATGCAACTTTTTCTTACCTATATACTCACCTGGTTATTCCTTGATAGGTAATTAGCAGTCTTCACTAGACCTACAGGTAATTTTTCTTTATTTCGGTGTTGGTTTTTACTTGAAAGCTTTTCTTTACATTTTACTTCCGTAATTATAGATTCGAGTTGTCTAAACTAGTATTCCTGAATCTCGGATTGCATTTCAGGTACGCTTGTTATGAACGCAAATTGGTGTTCAACTGTTTGTCGGTCAACATGAATCCATTTGCATCCACAATAATCCCACAAAGTTGATGTGAAATGTACAAATCGACACATAACTAAGGATGGCATGGCATTTTTTCTTATTATGATTGCAAGATATGCCACTCAGTGTTTCTAGCTTCTTCGATTTTAATATCAATATAGATACATAGAGAATCAGTTTTAAGTTCCCTTATTATTTCACTTGAATTCAAGATGTATGACATTATAATATTAATATTTGTTTCTCATTTTTGAAAAGTATTTGTACCTATTGATCTTTTTCTTAGGTGCCTCCATTACTTGATTGCAGGTTTAAATTTATAATATCCGTGGGCAAAAAATGTAGTTGCCTTGCAGCTCAAGTACCTCATATGCATTGCATATGATGCAAAACCTAGATTTCAAAAAGGTTTTTTTATTTATTTTTCCAACAAACAACATCACTTTTATGAAAACGTAGATATTTCTGTTGTGTGTATCTACGTCAATTATGGCGTTAATTCTTGAATTACGTCATTTCAAACCTAATGTGAAAACATACCAATTACGTCACTTATTCATCATTTTAATGTTACTACAAAAATGGCGTAAGTGTGTACGACTATCCAAATCACCGAGGTCAAAGTTGCTTGTAAAAGTGACGTGGTATCTCTATCGCATTACTTTTTTTAGTGATGTGAAAAACCAAATTTGTTGTAGTGCACGAACGGAGAATAGGTCTCATCATAATCGATGCCAGGTCTCTAAGAGAATATATACTTGAGCATGTAACTAGTCTTGCCTTTATTTAATGATCTTACCAAGTTCATTTTGTTTCCGTACGAATTCTTATTTGTATCTGATAGGCTCTATGGCATCACCTTGCATTTTGTTAGCGAGCTGGGCTCTGCTTGGATTCTAGACACCCACTTTGGCGAATATACAACAACACATAGTAGTTTACAATAAGTGGCTCATAATCCTCATCCATGATGGCGAGCGCAACAACGAGGGTTAATGCATTGTCGACGATCATTATTGAACGATCCTACGTTGCACGTTTACAAACATAATAAATCGAGATCTCTTAATTATCATGTATATGTGTTATTCCAGGTTTGTTTTGTAACACATTAAATGGTCTCGTAGCTACTATTACATGGTCAATGGGTGGTTCCATCCTCGATGAACCAGCAACACCATTTAGCCATATCATGTTCCTTATTTTGTTGCTTGTCGGATCAAAATACTTACTTCTAACGGTGTTCTGGGCTTAATGCGAGTCTTAGATTTGCTTGTGGTAGGTACATGGGTTCCCTTATAATATCTAGCTGTGCGGGTGTATTACTTGTAGGTACATACACCTTGGTCACTCTAGCAGCATTGCTCAATATAACTAAGCAATTTATCTGTGTCCTGTTATAAGTAAAAAATTTGTTGAACCTTATTGTCACTTTATTATGTAAAAGGATCTAGATGAGACAACGATGGTGTTTCCCAAGTTTACTTAGGAACTTCCGTGGCATTATCTATCACATCTCTCATAATACTGGGAAAATCGTCTCATCATAGTGACAATCTGCTATGCAGTAAATATGTCATCAGTGGGTTTCAAATATCTAAAGATAGATGAAAAATTATGACCCATATAAATACCAGGCCAATGTTGGGGACCCAACTTCATGTATTGTGGAGGTGTCCTCGGCACCTGCACGACACATTCAGATGTGCATAGAAGAATGACATTGGGTTGTCACCCAGTTACTAGTTGCTTTGAGAAATGTTGATGATTTACTAATAGATAAACTCTAATCAGTGTTGTGGGGAGAAAGAATGCGTGACCAAGAATGTATGGCCCACACACTTGACGAAAGCAGTGAATGTAATAGCAGAGATCTAATCGTTGGATTAGGTTATTTGCCAACCTGAGTTGGGTATGGAAATGGGGTACTCTTGATGCTTAATCATTATCAGACGCGTAGAAGGTAGCTCACCAGCTCCATCAAGTCGTGCCAACTTGATTGGTCAATCTCGGAGCTAAGTTTACGATTGAATGATCTAAGTGAGAAGTTATGCTAATATTGCGTTTCTAGTTGATAAATAGTAATAGGTAAACGTAAGATCATCTCTAAGATGTGTTTATGATGACCATAAATACTCAAAGGGGCGGGGGGCATTATGTGGATGGTTAGATCCACATGTGTCTCCATAGATACGTTAGAAAAAAGGCTAGAGATGCCACTCCACCTTGGTCATATTATTAAGGATGAACTTGAATTGATGGTTATTTAAACGAGATTATATGTCATTCGAACGAGATGTTTGTTTTCAACGCTTGAAACTTAAACCTTCAAAGTTGTTCGAACGAGACTGGATGTCGTTCGATCGAGATACTTGTTTCTTGGGCTGGAAACCTTGTTTTGTCAAAGTCGTTTGAACAAGCTTAGAGTCATTCAAGCGAAAACTGCGTAGGCTTGTTTTAGAAGTTCGTTTAGGACGTTGAGTTTGCCTTGAGATCTGTTATGTTTGTAATTTTATTCCCTAAGTATATAAGGGGTACTTAGGTTATTTGTTAACTAATATTTTGGTTATAATCACTGTGAGTTTAATTCAAGAAAACTAGGGTTTGAGAGACTCCATTAGAAAGTTTGAGGAAGCTGAAAAGATTACATATAACCTATTTGATCATAGTGGACTGTTCGCGGCGAATGATTTTTTATCCGTAAAGGTTTTCTACTTCTCTCCTCCGGGTAAATCGTTATGTTTTGATTTTGTTATATTTCTCAATTAGCATTTCCGTTTATCATTCTTGGGTGAGGGATTGAGATTAGCTACCCTAATTTTTTTGGCTATGGAATGCGATATGAGTTTAGATCGAGGTATGTCTAACTCATTGATGATTTGTTTGCTAATATATGTCATTGTTTACATGAGATCAGAGTTTTCCTATGAAGTGGGAGCTGTGAGACGTTGATAATGAATATTATGTATTCGAAGAAGATTCGGTTGTAGCTTATATGGCTATATATGGAGTGATTCTTGTTCAGCTTGCAGGGTTGTGTTCACTTGTGATGGCGGAGTATGTTAGTGACATAGAAAGGGTTACAGCCTTGTGGAGTTATATCGAAGCTACTTGGGTATCGAGATGACAATGGTTAATTACATCATTGATTGCAAAGGCATGAGTACAGTGCGGCTTTGAAAGTTTGCAAGGGGATGTTCTTGGTTTTTTTTTTTTAAATATTCAAAAACATTATTACATGGTTTTGTGTGGTATGGTAGCTTTTGGCGTGAAGAGTTCAGTTTGACACAGTTACAAATATAGTTACTTTGAAGATAAGTGAAGTTACGGGAACCTCACATTTCAAATATCAAGTAGAAGATTTGTTAAAGATTGTGAAATTTTGTCTGTGGGTTATCGTGAATAAAGATCCGGGTAGTGCGAGCAATTCATTTGAAGATCTGGAGATGAGTTATGGGATTCAATTTCAAGTGGAAGATTGTTAAGTGTGAACTCGAATTGATGGTCGTTCAAACGACATAAAGTCCCATTTGAACGACCATCAAAGTCTCGTTCGAACGAGATGTTTGTTTTCTACGTTAGAAACTTGGACCGTCAAAGTCGTTCGAACGAGATGTTTATTTCTAGGGATGGAAACCTTGTTCCGCTGAAGTGGTTCGAGTGAGTTTAGAGTCGTTCAAACAAAAATCGTGTAAGCTGGCTTTTGAAGTTTATTTGGGATGCTGAGTTTGCCTTGAGATCCATTCTTTTTATATTTAGTTCCCTAAGTATATAAGGGGGACTTAGGTTATTTGTTAACTAATCTTTTGGTTGTAATCTCTGTGAGTTTAATTCTGGAGAACTAGGGTTTGTAAGACTCCATTAGAAAGCTTGAAGAAGCGACAAAGATTGTTTGTAACCTATTTGGTCATAGTAGATTGTTCGCGAGGAGTGGTATTTTATCCGTAAGGGTTATCCACTTCCCTCCTTAGAATAAATCGCTGTGTTTTGATTTCATTTAATATCTCAATTGACGTTCCCGTTTATCGTTATTGGGTGAGGGATTGGGATTAGCTACCCTAATTCTTAACACATACTAGGACGAATAATAAACTTTCTTTGAAAGCAATCATTACACGAACGTTCTCTGGATCTTCTCCCCTTTAAAGGAAAATCAAAAAGTATTTCTGATAATCCTCCTCTTATTTTAATCTTGAGGAGTGTATTAGAAATTAATTCAATATCGTTTTCTAACTTTTGACGTGTGTGTAATGCACATAACTTGACTATCATTTTCTCCGATTGTCTATACTTGATAACCATTATCATGTATGTCCCTAAACGTTAGCCAATCACCATTAAACTTATTAGCATTTAAAGTGAATTGGATACCTAATATCGTATCGTCAGGGATTAATAGCGTGGCACCTCCAGTACCTTCTATCACGTTGGCTGAGCTAGTGATAGTCATGCCATCCTAAATGCGTAAGGTCATAGAAAATAATTTTTTTGCATATTTCAAAAGGGATCGAGTACATGGTACTACTGTCCCTGAGACATGTGTCAACACTTATCCAATTATCGGCGAATGCCCTATGAGCAGATAGATTCATTGGGCATGTTGTATATAGTATATTAAAACTAATATGCATGGAATTTAACTACATCAAAAGTAATAAATTCAAACATAATCACAAAAAAATGAGTTCTCATAGTTGTGATACCTAATTAGTGTATGCCACGAGTATTTTGTTAAACCTAACCAGTAAAGAGTTTCAACTCAATCAAAGGTAGTACTAATGAAGTATAACTACTATCGCAACAAACAAAGTTATTACTTGGGATTTTTAATTGACATCACTCATCTATTGAGACTCTGTTGCTTATCACTTTTGAATATGATCCAAAACTGCGTAGGTATCTTGGAAGAAATATGTGGCTGTAAACTCTGTAATTGTAATGTCTGCGCTAGCCACGGTCACGTGAGAAGGTCAGGGTTGATTGATCTCCTTGGATCATCTAGGGTACCTTGCAGTCTCGCTCCCAGTGCCCGACTCTTTCGTGTCTAGCTTCTAATTCTTCATTTTCCACTTTGATTCATAGGTGAACTTTGAATTCCCCTATCCTAGTTACTGGAGGCTGAAATATAAATCATGCCAATGTTACTACCTCTCGACTATCTACGGCTGTGATCTTGTTTGTAGCATCTATGTCACCAAACCTGGCATTGTGCGACGCATGCACATGCATATATGCTTATAAAGCATAAGCTTGTGGTTTTAAACCAACAACTATCATTTTTCTCAGGGTGAGGATTCAGAACCGCTTATTGTAAATAATTATGTGTTGTTGTACATTGGCCAAAGTGGGCATCTAGAATCCAAGCGGAGCTAAGCTTGCTAGCATTATGAGAATTGATATAATTAAGCCTATCGGTTTTAACTGGGAAAGGTACAGAAACATGATTAACTCAAAGAGATAATTTGGTCAAGGCAAGACTAGTTGCCCAAGAAATCTTTAAGAGATCTGGCATCGATTGCAGTATGACCTATTACCCGGTTATGGGCGTTAAGACATTTCAGTACTGATCAGTCTGCCAAGTTGTCGAGGACAAGCTAGACATGTATCTGATGTAAATACTGCGTATCTATATGGGAAATTATATATGGAAATCTACATGAAGCTATCTGGAAAGGTATAAGCTTCTGGATGCAACTAAGCCTGACATACGAGGTATGTACGTAATAAAACTGGAAAAGTTATTGTTGACTTGAAGTAATCAGGGCCCATGACACATAGTAAGTTGACTGAGTATTTGAAGGTTGAAGACTTTGCAAATATCCTTATCTGTCCATGCATTCTTATTTAGAACATATATATTAGCTTCACTCATCATAATAATATACTAAATGATTTAGAAATCATTAGACCTCCAGAGGAAATTGCGAGAGCCGCCGAATACCTTGGGAAGGAATTAAAAATACAAGATCTTAGGAAATTAAGCAGTATCTTGATTTGCAGATCGAACATTTTGATAGTGGCATACTCATACACCAAACAATATATATCGGAAGAGTTATCTGTTAAGGAAATTAACTATGTTACCTCTGCAGCAGTTATCGAGAGCAGAGATTAATAGAAAAATAGTAACTGTGGTAAGATGTACTGGAGATACCGAAGTGATGATCTGGAGATGCTAAGTCGAGGACTAGGTCTCTATCTTTAAGGCATTTCGCCGTACTGCCCTTTACAAACAGTTGATTGCTGCGTCGCTTCCAGGAAAAAATAGCAGAGTGGGAACTTCTCTTGCAAGGAAGAAGTACCTTCGAATGATTTGTACTTTTAACAACTTTACTTGAATTCTAGACTCATGATTCGAAGAGAAGAGAAGAACTGTGTATTCGATGGATTGATAAAACTGAGGTACAGTTTCTCTTTATATAGAGCAAGTTCGAAACGGTAACAAGAGTTACTGGTGGGACACGTCATCAAAAAACGTTCGAAACGGAAGTGAAACGTATGACTTAATTTTGAAACAGTTACGTTTAAGGAATTCAAAAATGGAAAAGTTTAGCTTGAATATGCTCAGTTCGAATTTGGTCTTCTGGGAACTCCAGATTGAAATAGACTCAGTTCGAATTTGGTGTCCTGGTAACTCCAGGTCCAAAGGACTTGATTCGAAATGATCCAGGTCAAGATCGATTGGACTCAGTTCGAATTGTTTTAGTTGGTCCAGGTTGAATAGAATTGGTTTTGACAAAATCAATTCTTTCATAGAAGCCCAAGTTCGAGGTCCAAGTCAATGAGCCAAACAAAGTTTTAAACCCATTTTTTCAGCCCGCCCCCACCCAACATAGTGAATAAATGACCTAGGTTATATCAATGATGCAAACTACTCTTCCAAGTAATGTGGGACAATTGAAGCCACTTGTGGTTTTGGAGATATAAAACCCAACAATCCCCCACTATATCGAGAAAACATATCCGAGTAGAAAATCTAAAGCAGTGTGTAAGTAGAGGTGTCTTTTGACTTGAACCTTTACATAGTAAATATACTTTTGAAGTACTAGAGATTAGAGTGAAATTCGTCTTGAACTATAATTCTGGAGGGTGCAACTAAAGCACACCACACACAACTTTTATAATACAAATTTCAAAAACAATGTTAGCGCTATACGGCCATACGCTCGTATCCCGATTCTAATGAAAGCTCTAAAGATCTTTCCCAAGTTTCCATAGGAAGTGACATCACTTCTACAATCATCGAGGTGAGTCTATCAGGAGTACTCTATAGATAAGTACCTCACTAGAGTAACTACCCCTTCTTAAAAATGTATGATCCTCCTTAATTATCATATGACTTGTTTTTCCTTTTAAGCCTATTTCTTGGGATATCCAGTCTATAGGTTGGGTTACCATCACAAATATTCTAACTATACGGGCTTTAGCCCTATCCCTTTTCGAGGTGTTCCACACCTTCTCCCGAGCGGACCCTTTTGTCAAAGGATCAGCCAGGTTTGCTTTTGAAAAAACAAAATCCACTCTGACAGCCCCAGAAGTGAGTTTCTCTCTTGCGGTACTGTACTTATGACGTATTTGTCGTTTCTTCCACTTTTGCAATAGCTGCAGTACTATCGCAGTGGATAAGTATGGATGGTAACGGCTTATCCCATAAAGGAATATCTGACAGAAGGTTTCTCAACCAATCTGCCTCCTCACTCGCAACAGCTAATGCTATCAGTTCTGACTCCATCGTAGATTGGGCTAAAATAGTTTGTTTCTTGGACCTCAAAAAAATTGCCCCACCAACAATGTTAAAGTTATAACTGCTGGTAGCCTTGGAGTCTTCAGATAGGGTATTCCAATCAACATTGGTAAATCCCTTTAGGACTGCGGGGAATCGCTCATAGTATATTCCTAGGTTCTTGGTTCTTTTCAGATACCGCATGACCCTTTCTATAGCATACCAATTCTCCATACCATGACAACTAGTAAATCTGCATAGCACCCCCACTGCATAAGAAATTTCTGGTCTAGTACAATCAGTAGCATATTGAAGGCTGCCAATGATACTAACATACTCAATTTGTCTAATACTGTCACCAGTATTCCTGAATAGCTTCTGAATAAGGTCGAAAGGAGTACACACAGATTTACAGTCATAGTGGTTATACCTTTTCAAGATCTTCTTAATGTAATGAGACTAATATAAAGTTATACCACTTTCAGTCCTAGTAATCTTAATTCCCAAAATTACACTAGCTTCCCCCAAATCCTTTGTCAAAATTTTGACTTAGTAGAACCATGACATCATTAACAACAGAGATGTTAGATCCAATAATCAGCAAGTCATCCACATATAAACATATAATAGTGCAAACATTATCTACAGCCTTGTAATAAATGCATTTGTCACTTTCATTAAATTTAAAACCATGTGATATGACTAAATTGTCAAATTTCTCATGCCACTGTTTTGGTTCCTGTTTGAGACCATATAGGGACTTCACCAATTTATAGACTTTACGTTCCTGACCAGGCATGATAAATCCCTCAAGTTGGTCCATGTAAATCTCTTCATCCAAGTCACCATTCAAAAAAATAGTTTTAACATCCATTTGGTGAACTACTAAGTTATGTATAGCAGCAGTAGCAAGTAATACTCTAATCGAAGTAATTCTTGTAACAGGAGAATAAGTGTCAAAGAAATCAATGTTCTCTCTCTATCTAAATCCTTTAGCTGCAAGCCTAGCTTTGTATTTCTCAACCGACCCATCAGATCTTAATTTCTTTTTAAGGATCCATTTACAACCAATTGCCTTGCAACCTGGAGGTTAATCAGAAAGAGCCCAAGTTCCATTGGACTCCAGAGAGTCCATCTCACTGTTGATAGCATCCTGCCAAACATCTGAATCAGGGGAAGTAAGTGCCTCTTTGAGGGTAGACGGATCTCCCTCTAGAGTATATACTTCAAAATCAGGGCAAAAATCCTTCTCCGTTCAATCTCTCTTGCTCCTTCTAACATTTGTAAAAATGTCTATTTTTTCCAAATTTCTAGGTTCTCCTATTCTAGGTGCAACCAAACTAGATGAGGAACCCCCACTATCTCTAGATATAAAAGGAAACTTATCTTAATAAAAATCAGCGTCAAGAAATTCAATAATAGTTTTATTTTGCAAATCAAAAAATTTATACGCTTTACTGTTAATTGCATAACCAATGAAAACACATTTATAAGCACGACTAGTAAGTTTCGACCTTTTTGGATCAAGTATCCTGACATATGCTAAACATCCCCAAACTCTAAAGTATGAGACATTCGGCTTTCTGCCATTCTGTAATTCTAAAGGTGAGGTCAAAGTCTTTGAGCTAGGAACTCTATTTAACACATAACAAACAGTTAACAATATCTCTCCCCACCAGTGAGAAACAGCTTCTGAACTTAGCATAATAACAACTACTAGTTCTATAAGTACGGTTCTTACGTTCAGCCTTACCGTTCATCTCAGGTGAATAAGGAGTAATGGTCTCGTGAATAATACATGTGGACTGATATAGCTCGAGGAACTTCCCTGAGTCATATTCATCTCCTCTATCCCTCCGAAAACATTTTATTTTCTTTTCAATTGAGTCTCAATTTTAGCAAGGAAAATCTTAAACATATTCAGAGCTTCGCTCTTGTGAGCTATAAGATAGACATAAGTGTAATTAGAATGGTCATTAATAAAAGTTATAAAATAGCGTTTCCCATTCCTTGTCAAAATCCCTTCTAATTCACAAATGTCTGAGTATATAAGATCCAAGGTTCCAGATTCTCTTTGTACAAATTTGTGAGGGGTCTTAGTGATCTTTGCTTGAGAGCAATATTCACATTTCTCAAAACTGTCCAAAGGGAATTTCAGAATCAAACTCAGGTTACACATACTTTTAATGAGCTTCTTGTTAATATGACAAAGCCTACTATGCCAAACATTAAAAGTACACACAGAGTAAGAAGAAGATTCTTTATTAATCATATCAATATAAAGCTTAAACATAGAATCACACGCATAACCTTTACCCACAAATTCCCCATTCTTGGTGATCGTATAAACGTCACCTCCATTATTCTGTGTAAACCCATCCTTGTTCAGGAGAAAAGAAGATACAAGATTATTCCTTATTTGAGGGGTATGGATCACATCCTTTAGAATGAGAGTCCTCCCAGAGGTAAACTTCAGCTTGATGTTTCCAGTTCCCGTAACCTCTGTGGTGTGGGTGTCCCCCAGCAACACGTTCTTGCCCTTAGCTTCAACATAAGTTTAATACAACTCCCTATCAAAACAGACGTGGCGGGTAGCACCAGAGTCCATCCTTCTAAGCCACTGACCATATTGACCTTAGATATAATGGCAACCAGAGGTTCTTTAGACACATGCTCGATCAAATGGACCTTTGCGAGTTTCGGCTTATTACGGCAGTCCTGAGCCGTGCGTCCTGGTCGACTATAGTTATAACAAATAAACTGGACAAATTCATATTTGTTTATTTTCGAGGTAGGTACAGAGTTGTTCAAGCCAGGGTTCTTGCTTGGTTTGCGGAACTAATTTTTCATGCTCTATCTTACCGGCTTCAGAGAAGTAATGGTGGTCTTGTTCTTGCTGTGATTAGACACAAACAGAACTTCTTCATTAATGTCTTGTTTTCTAGCTTCTTCCTCGATGCGGAGGCGCACGATAAGGCTCTTCATAGAAAACTTTTTTGATTTATGCCAAAGGGTATTTTTAAACTCCTTCTAGGCCGAGGTAACTTGTCTATGAGGACAACAACTTGTAATTGTTCATCTAATTTGATACCCTCAAAAATAATCTTATGATATATCTTTTGTAGTTCGTGAGACTGGGTTATGACTGACTTATCGTCATGCATCTTAAAATTCAAGTTGCAGCTAACCGCATACTTTTTCGATCCAATATCCTCCGTATCATACTTTTTCTGGAGAGTGTCCCAAATTTCATTAGCAGATTCTAACACAGAGTAAAAGTCATACAGGTCGTCGCTAAGTTCATTATGGATGAAATTCTTGCAAAGAAAATCATATGCAAATCATTTCTCTAGGGCCAATGCAGATTCAGGGGAAATGGGTTTGACTACTTTAGGCTTAGAAGTGACACACGACTCAACTACTTTCTTAGTGGTTAAATAAAAAAACATTTTCTGTTTCCACCGGCGGTAGTTCTTACCTTCAAATTTGAAAGGTTTATTGTTGTCGGTGAAGGTAGATCGGACATCACTGTCTCTGTTCATGGCAGATACTAAAACTTCTTAAAATTGTTAGGGAAATTAACTATGTTACTTCTGCAACACTTATCGAGAGCAGATATTAATTGAAAAATAGCAACTATGGTAAGATGAACTGGAGATACTGAAGTGATGATCTGGAGATGCTAAGTCGAGGACTAGGTCTCTATCTTTAAGGCATTTCGCCGTACTGCCCTTTACAAATAGTTGATTGCTGCGTCACTTTCAGGAAAAAATAGCAGAGTGGGAACTTCTCTTGCAAGGAAGAAGTACCTTCGAATGATTTGTACTTTTAACAACTTTACTTGAATTCTAGACTCATGATTCGAAGAGAAGAGATGAACTGTGTATTCGATGGATTGATAAAACTGAGGCACAATTTTTATTTAAATAGAGCAAGTTTGAAACGGTAACAAAAGTTACTGGTGGGACACGTCATCAAAAAATGTTTGAAACAGAAGTGAAATGTTTATGACTTAATTTTGAAATAGTTACGTTTGAGGAATTCAAAAACGGAAAAGTTTAGTTTGAATATTCTCAGTTCGAATTTGGTCTTCTGAAAACTCCAGATTGAAATAGACTCAGTTCAAATTTGGTGTCCTGGTAACTCCAGGTCGAAAGGACTTGATTTGAAATGATCCAGGTCGAGATCAATTGGACTGAGTTCGAATTGGTCCAGTTGGTCCAGGTTGAATAGAATTGGTTTTGGCAAAATCAATTCTTTTATAGAAGCCCAAGTTCGATCCCAAGCTCATGAGCCAAACAAAGTTTTAAACCCATTTTTTCAGCCCGCCCCCACCCAACATAGTGAATAAATGACCTAGGTTATATCAAGGATGCAAACTACTCTTCCAAGTAATGTGGGACAATTGAAGCCACATATGGTTTTGGAGATATAAAACCAAATATTATCTAACACTTCGATATGGATGTAACACACTGTGCTAGGTTGTTTATTGTGCGTTCATCACTTGAGTATGGACAATGACATCTTCCACCATCCTAATGGGGGGAGGAACTCTTAGGACCATGGTGCCATAACTAGGAGGTGTTTTACTATAGTTAACTGGGTATATTAGACCTAATGACTCATTCGCTGTAAACTGTTTGACTTGCCATAGTTTTGTTCCTACCCAAAGGTACTGGAGTGAGATTAGGCACATTCTGGGGTATCTAATCGGCATGAAAGATTGGGGTCTAATCTACTCAAAATAGTAAACATAAAAGTATAGAGTACACCGATACAAAATACTTATTAGACCCACATAGAGGCCATTATCAGATAAATTATGTGTTTATGTACGAGGATAAATAAATATTCTTGGAGATCGATGAGGTAGATGGCAATAGCTATACCTCGAACCACAAAGATTCTTTACTTCATGAAGCTGACAGAGAATGATGGTTGCGCTCCAAGATACATCTTATCAGCCGAAGTTATGGCACATTTTATCCAAGATAAAACATCGACTATGTATGAAGATAATTCAACTTGCATCATTCAAGTCAATGACGATTTATCAATGGTGACATAATAAAACATATTTCATAAGAGCCATTCAATCCTTATGAATTACAAAAGGCGAATGAGATTGGCATTGTTGAAGATATTTTATAAGACATCTTTGCAAACTTATTCACGAAGACCCTTGCAGAACTTACGTTCAAACAGCTAGTACACGGAATTGGTATGCATAAGATTTATTTATCAATATCTTAGGAAGATACATCTCAGGGAGATACATCTCAGGGAGATCGACGTCAGGGAGAGTAGTCTCAACCTGATGTAGACACATGCATGCTGTACTCTTTTCCTGATAGTGCAGCTTTTATCCTAGGAGGTTTTCCTGACTAAAGCTTATGATGAGGTAATGTATACGCGTCCATAACCCATACAGGGCATAGGATTATTCTCTTTCCTTAAACAACTTTTTCCTCAAGGGGCTTTTGCTAGGCAGAGGTTTTGATGAGGCAAGTTGTCCTGGTATAGAGCACCCCAAGGGGGAGTGTAGGAGATGGGTCCAGCCCAAGCTAGGAGCCCAACATGGTTGGGGTGTCCTATAGGACTCCTAACATGCCCATATACCCTTTAGGGTTATGGGGAGAGTTCAAGTAGGTTAGGTAACCTACTCAATAGGGTTATCTACTATTGTATTACGTACAGTTTTACAGTTCTACAGATATTAATAAGAAATTTCCCTCTCTCGCAATTTCTCTCCAAATATAGAATTGTTAATCTATATTATTATATTACTTAACAAAAACAACATAAATAAAAAACAACAAAGCCCAAAATTAAAAAAAACAAACTAAATTGAACAAAAAATTTTGAATTTTGGAATTTTTTAGTAAGTTTTTTAATTAGTCTCCCTCACTCTTTCTCTCGAGTTCGAACGAAAAATTCAAATTTCTCCATATCTTCCTTATGAAATTGAACAAGATCACCAGTATTAAGTTCGTAAGCTCATCCTCTATCTTTTGACACCTCTCTTACTTGGTATCTCTTTCTCAAATTGTAGTTTCAAAATTTATAGGGTTTCTTGAGTGTATCTTGATTATGGGTTTCATATAATGTTTGGGTTTCCCTATAGTGTCGGTTTAGTATGTTGTTGTTATATGTTGATAATAGTGTTGACGTTCTTGATATATGGGGTTATTTGGGTTTGATAATAGTGTTGCTGTATTGTAGTGAATTGGGTTATATGGGGTTGATTTTCTTAATGATTTTATATGGGTGTTGGTGAATTGGGTTATATGGGGTTGATGTTCTTGATGATTATATATAAGTGCTGGTGAATTGTATTAAATTGGGTTATATGGGGTTGATGTTATTGATGATTTTATATAGGTATTGTGAATTGTAGTGAATTAGGTTATATGGGGTTGATGTTCTTGATGATGTTGTTGATATAATCTTGTTGTTTGTAGATTTTTTGTTATTTTGTTGTTGATTGGGTTGTTCATTGTTGTTGTTGGATTGTTGTAGTGCCATGGCTGCAGTTGGAAGAGGTCCCCAAGTAAAATGGAATGATGCAATGGACAAGGTGTGTATTGATACATTTAAAGAGTAATTATTGGTCGGGAACAAAACTGAAAAAGGGTGGAAAGAGAAGGCATACACTGCGGTGAGACAAGCTATGGTGCATGAACTTGGGTTGGTGATTTCAATACAAAACATCCGAAGTAGGTGCAAGACATGGAATAAAAAGTTGAATGATATTAAAGTTATGAGGAGTTTGAGTGGATTTGGTTGGGATCCAGTAGCTGGTACAATAATAGCAGATGATGAGGTTTGGGATGGACTTCTACTAGTTCCATCTAGAAAGAAATTGAAGGCCTATAAGGGCAAATATTTTACTGAGTTTTAGGAGCTAGATTCCCTTATAGGGGATGTTGATGCCACATGAGAGAGAGAGATAGAAAGAGAGTTAGGTTTGTTGGGCATTTAGTAGATGAGGAGATTGCAAATGACTCAGAGTATATTAACCTTGTTAGCTAAGAGTCGGTTCCACTAACCCAGGGAGATGGTGAGTTCTAGAGTCAGTTTCAGAACCAAACTCAGTACCAGAGTGAGGGTGAGGCCTATAATGTTATGCCAGGAGGTAGTACTAGGGATGGTAATGGGGTGGATTTGGGGCGGGGGAGCCAATACCATCCCCATCCCAGCTTAGGTTCCCACCGCCCCATTTAACTTATGAAAAAAAAATTGTCCTTACATATTCTGAAAAAACAGTTTACAACATTAAATAATACATATTCTGATATTCTGAGCAAGCATAGCAAGCAGTTTACAACATTACATATTCTAAAAAATAGTTTACATCATTACATATTCTGATATTCTAAAAAAATAGAACCAAGCAGTGATTGAGCAAGGGATATTATCATCATTAATATATCCTTTTCTCATTACCAGATTCTACCCTTAATTTCATCTTCTCATGTAATATCTGCAACACAATCCAAAAAATAATAAGGACACTAAGAAAATAGCAAGCTGCTCTACTAAATTCATGTGATGAAACAAGTACCACTAACATCAAAACAAGTCCTTTAGTAACCATGTTGACCACTGGACTGATACTACAAGAAAAAACACCTATGATAGCGTTCAAAAACCGCTATTAAAACCCTACCATAGCATTTTTTGAATGCTCTATTATCCCATGCTATCCTTTTTACTATAACATTTTCTGAACGCCATTAAATAATAACATTTGATGAACGCTATCAATTTATTTTTAATGACGTTTAGAGAAGGCCATAGTTGATTTTCTATAATATTTTTTCCCCGCTGTCTTTTGTTTTTAACATAGCAAGCCTATAATACTATGTTATGTGCCTACCATAGCATTCATTCAAAGTCTTTATTTACATAACATAACTGACAACAAATGCTGTCAATTATCTTTTCCATAACATTTGTGTAATGCTATCTATTATCTTTTCCATAACATTTATCTAATGCTATCTATTATCTTTTTCATAATATTTGTCTAATGCTATCTATTATCTTTTCAATATCATTTGTCTAATGTTATTTATTATCTTTTTCATAGTATTTGTCTAATTCTATTGTTGGATGTACCATAACATTTTATAGAAAGCTATCATTTCCTGAATGTTAACATAACATCTTCAAATGCTATCTTTGCTCAACAAATTAGCAGTAACAAAACAGTTACAATGTTCAATAAAAACTACATTTTATCAAATGAAATTACAAAAAATCACAGCTTTACTGCAAAAAGAACTCTGATACAATAAAAATTTGATCTTATAATCATCATATTCAGGTTCTTCAACAAAAAAGAAGAAAGATAAAAACAAATCCCTTCTATGTACAATGGTCAAACACTGTAGGAAGTCATTTTCAACTACGACTCCATCTCAACTGCATAAAAGATGCGAAAAAGAGTGTAAGCAAATCAAATTATACATACTAAAACAATCATACCATATCTAATTCCAAAATGAACACCAATCATGAATCTTACATTAATTTTTTCTATACAAAGATCAGCTAGGTCTACTAATGACACCCAAAAAGTATGGGATCATTTCAGTGCTGTGTGGTGTCCAAAACAACAAGGGAGATGGTTCATGCTAGCTGACTTGTAAGCAGCTTAGTTTCACTCCTTTGGTTGTTGAAGTGGATTGATCACAACTTTGGTTTTATAAGAAAGGAACAGTTTCTCCTTAAAAAAATATGGCATCAGGCTTTACTTATTTGGCTTTTGCTGATAGGGGACCTTTTGACCCATAAAAACTGTAAAAACCCCTTGCTTACTTATTTGGCTTTTGCTTATTATCTGCTTGTCTATTTTAACAGTGATACTCTGTCTGCAATTGCAATTAAGGACTGTCCTTGTCTCATCTGGTCATTACAGGGTTACTAGAGGGTGCATGCCTTTGACTCATCTGCTCTATGCAGATGATGTCCATGTCTGCCTAAATGGGAACAAAAGTTCTATAAAAGGTTTGATGATGTTTTTAGCCAAGTATGAATCTGTTTCAGGGAAACTGGCAAACAAAGGGAAAAGTAGGATATATCTGCATCACCTAACACCTACGGCAAGGAAAATGATCATACAAGCTATTTGTGACTGAAACATCCTTCGAAATCTTGAAATTATTGGAAAGTACCTCAATACCTTTGCGGGGACTCCTTTCTTAATCTTCTTAGTATAACGGTTTACCTTCCAACGAGATGATCCGCATTTTGGACAACTCTCCGCACTCGTTAGATTGTTTCTAAACAAACAACAGTCATTTACACAAGCGTCTATCCTTTCATAGTCGAGGTCAAAAGGTTTAAGAAGCTTATTTGTGAAGTATGTGGAATCAGGAAGAATATTATCTTCTGGGAGAATATAACAGAATATTTCTAGAAACTCGTCAAAAGCCTTATAAGATAACCCATGACTAACTTTTTTCTTGTACAAGCTTATGGTCGCTGATAATTTACTGTACTTTGTGCAACCTGGATATAATGGAGTTTCAGCATCTTTCAAGAATTTCATAAATTCATCACTAGTCCTTTCTTCAACAACTTCGGGTATTTCAGCATCTGGCACATATGCAGCCTTAGATAGCTTGTATATCTTTGATGCATTGGCATTAAGATTCGGCGTACTCAATTGTTCTCCATGCCAAACCCATGTTGTATATGTCAAATCCATCCCATTCATGATCAAGTGTTGAAAAACTAACGTTAAACCTTGGGAGCATAAGTTTCTGCATAATTTGCATGGGCACCTAGTAAAGTCTTTATTCTCTGCATTTTCAGAAGCAAATTCTACAAACTTTATTACTCCGTTTTGGTACTCAGGTGAAAGTCTACAGATGAAAATCGCAATTTTTGTTACTTACTTTATATAGAGTTAATTAACATTATCTAAACATGTTTATTGTAGGGTATGAATTCGATACCTGTTATCAAGATGTACCCAAGATTTATCAATCATGATGATGGTACTTGCTTTAAGCCTGGAGAAACAAAGTTACGCATTTAGTTCAAGTTCAAAAAAAAATCCAATAAGCATATACTTAAAGTTCGACTATGTTTTAGTTTGGAGAATCTAGTTCAATTAGATTCCTTGTGTTTACTTTTAATGGAGAGATTTTATGTTCATAGAGTAGTTATAGACGCAAAAGAAGAGGCAAAGGCTATTTTTATTAGTTGTCTAGCAAGATTTGGAGACCTCAAAAGCGAACTGTACCACCTCTTATCCTTGAAAGCAAAGCAAAGAAAGTCACCAGTGAGAGTGAGTCCAAAAGTTAGGAGCGATTCTTTCCACTATAGACCTCGGCTTGGTGAGTCTTAGTCATCCTAGCCTACTAGCAAAGGCCTAACCTACCGGAGCTGACAACGCCGAAACCATGACTATAGTTGGTGGTTTTAAGTATAGTTGGCGGTTTTAAGTACCTTATCTTGTTTTAAGTAGTTTAGCGACAAAAGTAACTAGAGTTTAAAAGAGTCAAAGCTATTCTTTCCTAGCTAGCTCAATACCTTATCTTGTTTTAAACAGCTTCATACCTCTTTTCCTAAGCTACAAAGTTGATTTCCTAAGCTACAAAGGCTACCTTATCATTCGCCTTGCTTATTCCCCCCGCTTGGACTAAGCTATTCTTTTGCACCAGCAAAACTGGAAGCACGATTAGTGCTTTCCCTCGAATGTTTGTAAGTCACCTCTCTCAGACTCTTTATTTAATGCGCTAGGTCAACTCGCTAACTAACTACGTCGACGTTGTGATAATGTCTATAGGCTATAGAGGAATATGAGTTCTTGCTCTACCTAGCCTAGGATCCTTCTCATTTCTTCTAGCTTCTAGGAAACTGAAAGCGAGGATGGAGATCTCATTTCACCTCGCTAACTAACCTAGTACACCGTAAGAAACCCATAGGTAAGGTTGGTCGTAGGAATCCGATGCGAGGCCTAAGGATCTTTTCAAGCACGAGTAAGCCTCAAAGTAAAAGGATTTTTCTCCAAGGCTTCAAGCAAGGTGAAAATGGGTGCTCAGGCTCTTTGTGTCGGTTCCTTCTCAGGATCCTTGCTGTAACCATTGGCCTCTTTTAGTAGCCAGTTTTTTAGGGGCTCTCTTTTGAACAGCTGCACCATGATTATTTTGCTGACCAGAGGGAAGGGAACTACTAGGGCTAGGTTGCTAGGAATGTTACCCAACTGCAAAAAGCTCTATGGCATTTTTTAAAAAGTGTCATTGTCATGCTGCACTGAAAGCAAGAAGGTTCTTTTGGGAAGTCTAGGAGGGCAGTGGTAATTTATCTTTCTGTAACGTATTAACGTATTACGGCGACAGTTGTTTTTGGAAGGAAATCAATCAGGCACGCTAGTAGATCTAAGGGATCTCTAACTACTTCGCTAAAAAAACACTTGTAGATCAACGCTAGGATCCTTCTTCGTGGCGGGAACCTAACTCATTATCGACCTAGTTGCCATACCTCTAGCTCAAAGGCTAGGAGTGGCAACAGTTTCTTTTATTACAGGGCCAAATAGAAATAGAAAAAGAAGGCTATCTATCAGTTAGGTCTGGGAGCTGCTGGCGTAAAAGCGATTGACGCTGGGCTATGTTTTAAAGAGCATGGGCCAGTCGCAGAGAGTCAACGTTCTGCGCTACGAAATGACCAAGTCATACGCTTCTTCCGTGTCATTGGAATGAAGCCGGGGAGCTGGGAGAATGTGATGAAGCAAATCTCCAAAGTATTTTTTCTTTTGAGCGTAGTGCGTGTAAACGAAGGGTTTTAAAAAGAGTGCACTGTCTTTTCTAAGCTGCAAAGAAGAATGACACACCGCCAACTATTGGCTACCACAAGAGGTATATCTTCTTGGCCAACGCTGCTTAGAGGCAAAAAGAAGCTGTGGCGTTTAGGTGTATCTCAGTTAGACTCTTTAGAGTCTCTCAGTTGATACATACTGGACACTGGACTATACCACAAGACATCGAAACAGTCTTTAATTTCCTGCAGGTGGAGCCAACTACTTTCAACTTAGAGATACATCCTGAGGATAAAGCTGTATGGAAGCCAATATTAAAGGCATTCTTTCTACTACTTCTGTTTTCTCTTGGATTAGGCAGTAAAGTCCAAAAGTTTGGTGGCATTCATGGATATGGAAAACTCCTATCTTTCCAAAAATCGCAAATTTTGGGTGGAGGCTCCTAAATAACATATTACCCACTAAAGTAGATCTACACAAAAGGGGCATAGTGATGGTCTCTCATTGTTATATGTGACTCTCTTCTGAAGAAAATACTGCCCATCTGTTCTGGGACTATATTATTGCTACTGTCATAAGAACGTGGTACTGTAATATTTTCAACTTGCAAGATTAGGGTACAACTGATCTCAGAACTCTGATGCTGCTGGGGAAAAATCTTAGTCCAATGCTGAATGAAATGTGATGTGGAAGGCTGCAATTTTAATTGCTGCATACCACATTTGGCTTACTAGAAATAAAATTATGTTTCATGACTTTCATGTTCACTTGTCATCTATTTAAAGTAAGATTCTACCAGATCTGAAGGATGGGGCTGCAAATTCTAAAGCTACAATGTTTAACACAAGCTCAGAGCTGCAGATTCTCCATAATCTGGGGGAAATCAAATAGACACAAAATTAAGGCCCGTAGAAACTGGTGCCTAGCCTGCTCTAAAGTATGTTAGAAGATGCTTTGGCTGTCCTCAAAATAGCTCATAACCCCCTTGGCATACCCCGCCTATAGCTATAGTATAGACCTATTATCCATGCTATGTGCTGGACGAAGGAATTCCTGCCCTAGCGTGGGTCTTTATTGCGTTTTACTATCTAGGTTCTTTTAAAGGCTCCTGTTCCAATGGTAGTTTAGCGCAGAGATCCTTCTTTATCAAATTGCCCCTTATCTAGACATTACCACTATGAAAGAAAAATAGTTTCATCCGCGACTATAAACATGACCTCTATGAACTCGTAGTCAAGCTATTTGATCCTAGCCAAGGATCCTAGCGACTATAGACATTACCACTACAACTCTTTTATCCTAGCCAAGGATCCTAATGATCGCTACTTCTATAGTTTCTCAATCCAAGCCCACTACGCTTTTTTTAGTCAGATGCAAATAGCCCAACATCTACTCATTACCACTATGAAACTGAAAGATTATGAAAGCGACACGCCAATAACTCTCTGTTTTAACCCACAAACTCCTAAAAGAGTTAGCTCTTTATAAACTCCTTCTATTAAAGGCTAACTCCCCAATTTGATAGCTTCAAGCGTCAGTGGTTTGAAAGGTGGCCTTCCCCTCTTCTATTTTTACCTCTAAACTACTTAGCCGCAAGCTCAATCTTGCTTATTAAGGCTTCCTACTTCAGCCTCTGTTAAAAAACCAGCTATTATCCGACGGCGAAACCCAGCAAGAAAAGAAGGATTGGGAAAGAAAGCGCCTAAGCAAATGATTTTACTATGTTATAGGCAACAATAAATATAAGGGTATCATGTGCAAAACCCAAATGAGGCTTAACAACCAATCAACAATGATAAACCCAACCTCATAGTGATTTTACTAGAGATATCAAATTATCAATAGCATATCATTCATCAATAATTAGCTTCTTCAAGATTACTATTCCACAATTGCACAACCCAAACAAAACGTGAAATCAAATCATAAATTTGGAGAAAGAGGGGATGCATTACCAGCTTGATTCTGCAATTGGGGTATGCTTGATTCTTCAATTGCTCAATCCAAACAAAGCCCTAGCAAAAATCAAATCAGAATTTGCTTGATTATGCGCAAACAATACTACAACTAGAGAGAGAGAGAGAGAGAGAGAGAGAGAGAGAGAGAGAGAGAGAGACCTTCTTTTGAAGATGTAGAGGAAGTGATCGATCAGGGCCTTGGCATGGTTTGGAGAAATTGGGGGAGGAGAGGTTAGGCTGAGAGAAGAAAGTAGAGTATCAGTGTTCTCAAGAGCGGGAGACTTAGCGCAAATGTTATTTCGCGGTTATTTACGCAGTTTTTTTTAACCCCCTATTACAGCGATTACAAACGCTATTAAAAGTACTCTTACGCCTCCTATGCTGTTTTTTGTGAGTAAAAAATAGGCTATGATAGCATTCATATAAAATAAGCTATAAATGTTAATTTTTAATAGCATTCAATATATATGTTATAAAATTTGTGCTATCATAGGTGTTTTTTTTCTTGTAGTGTGATATCTTTCTGATTATTAACTATAACAATTATTAGTTAATTTTTTCATAAATAATACATGTGCTCTCACTACTAGAATTAACATCAATGGCCACTGCTCTGGCTGTGGCTAATACCATTCGTCACGGGTACACCCGTGTCTAGGGTCGTATCAACTGGTGGTATAGCTAATGCTCAAGCATGAACTTCACCGTGGCTAATGAATCAGATATAGCCACGGATAGTATCGTGGCTATTTCGTGGCTATTAATGCACATTGAATATATTATAAACCGTGGCAAATGTCTCCATTGACTACGAACTTTCCCACACAATGTCCCATGGCTAATACCTGTCAATCACCACCATAATATATGTGGCTAATGCTTGTTAATTACCACTGCTTCATCTATGGATAATACTCGCTATTTACGACAAAACTAGTCGTGGCTAAAGTCTTTTTTTTGGCAAAAAGTTTAGCATTTTAAATAAGTGGGATCATAAGTACAAGGTAAGTACAAAACTGCCCTTAAAAGCACAAAAAAGAAGAAGCGGAAACACGCTTTGTTCGAATAGACAAAAAAGTCTATTCTAATAAGATTGTATTCAAATAGATTATTAGTCTATTTGAATAAAACTGACAGCCAAGAATGTATTCAAACAGAGAAGGATTATATTCGAATAAAAGCTGTCAGTCAAGAATGTATTCGAACAGAGAAGGATTCTATTCGAATAAAAACATTTCTGCAGGAATGTATTCGAATAGAGAAAATTCTATTCGAATACAAACACTCAGGAAAAAAGTGTATTCGAACAGAAAAACTTCTATTCGAATAAACACACTCAGGATATTTTGTATTCGAACAGGAGAAGGGATATTTGAATATAAAGCAAGTTTCAACAAAAATGCAAGTACTCAGAATGAGGGTCTTCAATTCGTGTCAGAAAATCCGGTCTACCCTCAACCCATTCCTCTAAAGGTTGGTCAGCTCTGGATCCTTTCTTAGCTGTGGTGTCTGCCAAGAAATTTGCTTCTCTCCATATTGAGTTGAAGCGGATTGCTTGTATGGATGTGAGTAGGTTCCTCCACTTGCTTTGGAACTTCCATGGTATCTTACTTGAGATAAAAGCTTTGATAGTTGCTGAGGAGTTCGACACTATCCACAAAGTTGTCCATCCTCTATGTATTACTTGTTCTACCCCGTCTACGATAGCTTGAACTTTTGCCAGGTAGTTAGTGGTAGAACCACAACTTTACTGAGTGTGCCCAAAACTCTGCCCTCCCAGTCTCTGTATACAACTCCAATCCCTGACGGACCAGGGTTACCCAAAGCTGAGCCATCATAACACAACTTAACCTCTCCGATGTTCGGCATACTCCATCTGCAACTACGAATGGATGGAGCGTTCCCCATTTTACTGTTGACCGATAGCTCTTTTACCACCTGTAGTTCGAAGGTTGTGTTGTACATGCAATTTGAAGACAGTTTGGCGATATTGGATATGTCTCCCAGAACCTTATTTTGTATCTCTCTAATAGACAACTTCCTTTTTATCGAATATGATTTTATTTCTCGAGTTCCAAAGCCATCGATAGATTGAGAAGGCCATAGTAATCCATAAGTCATTGAGGTATGAGCTATGCATCCTGCATTTCTCTAGAGTATTTTTCCATCCATCTGTACCTGAAATAGCAGCAAGATGGAAAACATTTGTATCCCAAACACACATCACCTTGGCCGTGGGACATTCGAAGAATATGTAGTCTTCCGTTTTGGCTTTGCTTCCGCAGTGAACGCACACTGAGGCCATCTGTATTCCCTTCCTCTGGACTTTCTCATTAGTGGGGAGGATTTGGTTCATTAATCTCCACGCATTTGTATAGTCACTACAAATGTCCAGTAACTGCAAACTGGTAGTACCACCTTTTATTTGCATTTAGCAATGTAGTATACATCACTATAATAAAAAAACTTAAACAATTACCAAATTAAAAATTAAAAAATAAGGCTACAATCCATGAGGAGTTTGAAGTAGTTTCTTGCGCATACCTCCTCACAAACGTTGTATGTGGATTGTTAATATAGCTACACATAATATCCTGATATCCATCCAACTTCAAGTCCTTAATAGCAGAAGGTTTCCTTTCCCCAGACTTCTCCGGCTTAACCAAGCTGTAGAGAAGTCAGAAAGTGTTCTCTAACAGTAATCTTTGGTAGTTCATAAAAATATCCGTATGGTGAGCTTTTGTATATGAATCTGAAAAGAAAGGAGAGTAGTTTCCAGCTAGTAAATCTCTCCGAACAGTTAATAGAGCTCCGCATCCTAAACCAAGGTTACCACCATCTTCAATAATTACAGTAGATGATGACTTGAATACGTGCAGTAGCTGCTCTAAACAGTCAGAGGTTTAATGCTGTAATATGTCGTTTTGGCATATAGAAATGAACCTCTCAAAATCGTGATGAGCATTAAGTTGCTAAGATTCTCTGTGGATTGCAGTATCGGACCAATAACAAAGGATGGACAAACTGTTACAACGTCAAGCTTATTCTCTTTTGCATATTCCAAAGCATCACTTTCTGCTGTTGTCTTGGCAAGATAATACCAGTTCTGCAGGTACATAAGCATGCACATAGAATCTACTTCTGAAAGCTTCATATAAGTTGCAATATTTCCTGATTATGAAAAAAAGATTTATCAACTTCTAAATGTAGATGATAAAAAAAAAAGGAAAGCGCTATATGCGTACCTGCCTTTGTATAGTTATATACAGAGCCTTCGGCAGAGTCCAAATCGTGGAAATCTAGAAAATGTAGTTGTTGTATCAGTTCTGCAGGTATATAAAACTTCTTCGTTTAGCCTCTGCAACTGATGCTGGAGAATGGAAGAGTCTATATAGGACCGAATGGTTGTTCGGTATGTCCCATTGACCAATAATAGAGGGACAGCTACCACAGGCCATGCTACTGAAAAAGCCATTGCCAAAGTTGGATCATCTGAAAGAGGCAACCTCAAAAAGACATATTTTAAGCCATTGGAGCTAGCGCCGGCAGTTGATATTAGAGAAATAGTACAGAATGCGTACATATAAGAACTAAACATAACAAAAAGGATAGTCCATTCATGAGAGCCTTGAGATCCACATCCAATTTATTAATATGTCCGACTTTCTGTGCCAATAAAGCAAAAGTGAAGAAGTTTCTTAAATGACATTCATAACCTTTTGAGCTTATAAATAAATATTATACCTCATGCGTGATGAAAAATAATTGAGCTATACCCGCACCCAAACACCCATCAGAGACTTTTTAAGCAAATAAAACTTGCACAAAAATTGAGAATAGAGATACCTTCACAAAGAGCATGCTTAGCCTTTCTTCCCTTGCAGTGTTTGAATGAGAAAAGCTCATATATATATCAATCTCTGCTAAAAGGATGTCAATGGCCTGGTGATCCTTCTGCATCATTTAAGAGCATAATTTGGTAAAATTCAAAGTTTAAAGATCAAATCGGTACTCGTAATAAAGTAAATGATTATATCAGCACTGTTCAAAGTTTTGTAAAATTTTCAGCAATGTTCCATTACAGGTCTCTATAAAGCCTCTCCTATCAACAAAATCAATACAGAGAATCAGGACATACATCACCCAAAACTGAAAACCTTTCTTGGATTGTACCTTGCAGATGATTTTCAGCTTCATCTTCTGTAATTTATGCAGGCAACAGTAAAACACAGCTCATAAAAAAGAATTGGAAGTAAAAGTTACTAAAGAAAAAAATCATGTCATACATGAGAGATGGATAGCCCTTACCCGTCAATTAAAGCAAATGATACAACAGACCTCAAATGAAAGATATGCCTAGATATAAGATATTCATTAAGATGTAAAAGACATAATCTAATGGATCCATGGAAAAATTAATTATAGTAATGGTTGTGTATCTATAAGATTGTCATTTTTTAAGTGCCTATGTATTCTAGAGTTCTACTGAAAAAAAATAACTGCTAAATGACACTTTAGAGGACCATGCCTGTTAGATAAGTAAATATGTACGAAACATAACCTAACAGTAGTACCTACTACTGCCACAATGGTTTTCTCTACATTGGGAAGACTAACTTCGGTGCAGACACCTTCTCCACCAACAGAAGGACCCCTCGAAAATTACCAACTGAAGTGCGCCATTTTTCATTCCACCGACACCACCAGAAATCACCTCAGCTGTTGAAGTTCTTGCAATCATACATGGAAACATTTCTGCCCATCGATTCTATTTCAATCACAAGTAAAACAAATTTTAACAATAGGATTTCTTTAGGATACACGTATTAGAATTAAACGTTGTACATTCTCAAGACTAAGTAAGCAAATAAAGCACAAAATATGCAGTTATAAACTTTTCATTTTTCTGATCTGCTTCATGCCAGTAGAGTGTTCTTGATATCTTACTGAGTCTCAAACTTTTCATTTTACGGGTATATGCATGCAGTTATAAACTTAAAGTCAGTTTAAGCCCTATAACACTGTATATATCACCATCTTCCTAACTTCTGCATTTTCCCAGCTTGTACAATTTTCTACTGCAACTGAAATGTTTTAGGAAATGAATACAAAACAGCGGGACAATTTTCTTGGTTTACCAAATCATAGATGAAAATAGAGAGAATGAAACAAATTGAAGTTCTCTGGGGCGCAAAAGATGGAGAGAGTATGCTTGTAGCTACTTTGACGATAATTTAATAAAACCTCTCAAACCGTAACACTTTCATTAAAATAAATTGACTGATTATTACTTGTGCTTTTGTACAATAAGAGAAAATACAATTATAAGCAAACACTTTTTTGCACATTAATCCATGGGAAAGTAACCAAGAACAAAAAAATAAAGCGTATAGAAGAAAAGTAGAAGAAAATCACCTGGGCAAGCTGAAAATCGTTCAGTATCCATAATTTGATAGCTTTGAAGGAAGTCGAGACTGACTGAACTGTACCGTGCATTCCGTTATACCAGAGGAGGCCTCATAAATGGTATGTGAGCAATCTTGTACCAATCAGCTCCTGTATTAGGTAAAACTCTTTCTTTAAGATGATCTGACATGGCTGGTAATCTCAATTCCTTGAGGTGATTCAAGAACTGTAACCCAGATGGAAGCTCTCTGAAATATTCACATTTGTTTATCTCCAACTTTTTGAGATTCCGCATTGAACCTTCGTGAATGTCCAATATCTGGATTCTTAGCCAACAAAGTTCTAAGACTTTAAGTTTAAGAAAGTTATCTGAATAGCATACCATTGAGTTACCCATGTATGAATTGTACCAGAGCTTAAGAGTCTTTAGATTGGACAAAATTATGAGTACTTTGATTGAATAATCTTCCAGTCGGGAGCCTACCAAGGTCAGTGTGGTAAGATTTGGTGGAAAATCTCTAGGTATAAATAATCTCTCCAATCTTCCTTCCAAAAGAAGCTTCACAAGATGCACCTTTTCAAAAAGTATTAATGCGGGTAATGCATGTGACTGTTCTACAACAGCCAAAGAACTTGGAAGCTCTGAAGGGAGAAGATCTCCGACTGTTGAGCATAACTTCAAGCTTTCAAGGCGATCAAGTCGAGATAGCCACCCTGTCAATTCCTTGACATGCGACGACAAATCTCCTTCCATCCCCAATTTCTGAAGGTTAATGCATTGGTTCAAGTTAGCCACAGAGGTCCCCTGTGGTACAAGTACTCCCCATAAAGTTTGGAGATTATTAAAGGACATATAATTTGGTTGGTGCAAGAAATCAGTACTACATTCTCCCCAATTGAAATATAAGTGTCTAAGATTTTCCATTCTCAAAATTGAGCTAGGGAGAGATTTGATCGAAGTCCATTTTAGATCAAGAGTTTGGAGATTGAAAAAATCACCAAATGACGACGGAAGCGAATCCAACCAAGTACGTCTGAACCCAAGGTACCTTAGATGAACTAGTTTTCCTAATGCCTTCGGGAGAAGAGGTTTATATGCACCCTCCAAATCGAGCTCTCGAAGCTATTTATATCCTTGTTTAGTCCGAAAAATGCCTCCCATTTCTTGTGACATTTCACCTTTACAAAGATCAAAGTGTAGATATGATCGAAGTTGTTGAATAGAAGCTTGCGAGGAAGACAAGAAGCCAACGGTCTGCTGTACAGCGAGCCGGCAAGCCCTTCCTCTATCTAATGACGTATTATAGTTGGACTTGTGCGCATGAAGAAATTGATGTTCTTTGGCCATGGATAAACAGAGCTCTCGCACAAGGTCGTGTACATGACATGTTAGACATTCCTGGCTCAGATTCCCACCATCTGCTACTTGTTCCCTTTGTAAAAAAGGGCTTTCGATTTCACTTTTCCCTTCTACTTTGGCCCCTCTGTTTTTGTTTTTTTTTTTTGTCAATTTTACTAGCGGCGTATATCAAATGATGCCCACAATTATCTTGTTTGGCTACTTGAATAATATTTCTACTAACTAGTTCTTCTATGTAGTTCTTTCCAATATCCTTGAGATATTTTCCACCTTTCTCTTGCACAAATCCCTCTGCAATCCACAGTCGAATTAATCTCCTCAGGAGGATCTTATAGCTTTCAGGGAAGAGCTAGCCCAAGATAAAGAAAACAATATTTCAAGTAAAAGGGTATGTCGTAATAGCTCAAAGCTAAAATTGTACGGCATGTTCCATCTTGATCCAGATGCCAGTTTAAACTATCAAGCACTCTTAACCACGCATCAACTGTCAAATCCTTTGTCGATAGCAAACCTCCCAACACTACTATTACTTATGGTAACCCCTCACACTTTTTCAGAATATTCTTTGCAAATTCCTCCAAGTATGGAGGGCAACCATCTTTGGTGAATGCCTTGCTTACAAACAAGTTCCAACTGACACCAGCATGTAGTAGCAATAGCTGATAGGGATGACTCCTGGGGTAACCATGTAAAACTACCTCCTAATAGCGAGTAGTAAAAATTATCCTACTCCCAGATTTGGAGTTTGGAAGATAAGGTTGTAACCTAGTCCAAACCTCACGCGTCCATATGTCATCCATCACGATCAAGTAACTGTATTTACTAAGAAACTCATATACCCTTTCGTTCACACTTCCTTACATCGCCATCTCTGCCTTTCTCCCGCTATAGATATTAACTTGTTTCTCTATTTCACGCATAATCTCCTCAATGTTAAAGGCTTGAGATTCATACCCAAGCACAAACTTGAAAACAACTTGATATCATCACTGTTGTAAACTAGTTAAGCAAAAGTGGTCTTACCTATGCCCCCCATACCCACAATGGAAATAACACGTAGTTCCAGATCCTCACCAATCAGTATCCCTTTCAGTTTCTTTAAGTCTTCTTCCAGACCTACAATAGCCATTTCACCTATATGTACAGAAGATTGCCTTTGCTCCCGCAAGTTTTCACTCGTGAAACTTGACTCTTGATCTAAAATATTCTCAATGTTATAGCTAACTCTGCGCTCCGCGACAAATTTGATTCTAACCTTGATTTATGTAATCTTGGCGCCAACTTTATGAAGGTATATCAAGTTATTGAAAATAAAAAAATAACTCTTTATCAATCCTTTTCGGCTTTTCTTCAAATCCTTTAGTGTGATAGCCTCCATGAGATCTTCCGTGTTGTAAGCAACATCTGTGATGTCCATCAGCCAAGTCCTCACGTTTAAGTTTCTTTTTCACTTTTCGTCCGCGTCTTTTAAGAAATCTAGCATTCGAGTCACCTCTGCCTTGATCCATTCCACTTCATCTCTTACTCCCCAAAGAAAAGTTACTTCGCTTGTTATCATTGTTAAAGCGGATCGGATTGCAGCTGCTTCAGCCATTGTGATCAAACACCCTTCCCAAAATATCTAGTCTCTACCCAAGGCAAATTAGGAGGAGAACAATGCTAGAAGTCAACCAAAATGAAACACAATAGCTTCACAACTTGCAGAAAACAATATTGCTCCGTTAAAGAAAAAGAAAATTATCCAATATCCTAATGCAAATGACTAGTATTGTAATGGCCAAATTCCGTAAGCTCGAAATGCTTTGGAATTCGCTATCACACCAATAAACCTGTAACAATATTATAATGGAAATTAAGAAATGAAGCAGGTGATTTTAGTATGGAAAACCTATGAAAAGGTAAAAAAAACCACGACCTCGTGTGGAGGATTTTTGTTGAAAGTATCTTTATTGCTTGAGGCGAATATCTTATTATAAGTGATCTCTAAGAATAGAAAATGCTTGAGTCTTGTAACTAAGATGCTTTGACGATTGATCGAGAATCTATAATATATAATTTCTAGGTGATCTCTTGTGTAATTTTTCTGGTCCCTATCTCTTCTAGAACTTCTTCCTTATATAGGCATTCTCCACATCTCTTCATCGTGCTGGAGTACGTTCTTCGAATAATGTGGTTAGTGGCGGTTGACTGAGTAATTGACAAGTTCGTGAGAGACATGTGTCTTTGACTGGTTCAAGGTTTTCGGGTCACGTTCTTGACCCACGTTCTTGACCCGTTCGCGGAGTATGTTGAAATGTTGACTGGAGAAGTTATGTTGAAATATGCGTGAGCCTGAGATTGAGGTTATTCGAACTGGTGATAGCTCGATTACAAGTGAGGTCGAGGGATATGTTGCTACAATTGCCCCCTCACAACCGAAGTCACGAGTGGCTTGGTTGAGAAAGAATCAGAGGGTAACGGGTATTGGGGCTTGAAAATTGTGAATAAATAATGTAGTCATGATGGTGTTGACATATTGGAAATTGTGTAGTTATTGGGATGTAATGGGTATTAAATGATGATGTTGATGCTGATATATGTGACGGTTACGACTCAAAAAGTTGCATCTGTAATAAATGTTGACGCTTGGGAAAACGTACCTGCACAATAAATGTAGTGTTATATAAATAGTACCTATAGCAAATATTTGGAGTAGTGCATGCTTGTTCTTTCTAAAATTATCAATGGTGAAGACTCGTAACATGGTCCTTGAAGAGAGGATTACGACTGAAATGTAGAGATTGAAGTTAAAGTACTTTAGGGATCAATCCTTGGAGATGGCGATTCCCGCTCCTGTTCCTCCGACGTATCAATGCATGTCGAAAGATGAAGCGATTGAAGCTGAGGAAGAGTTCTACTGCAAGTAGAGGTTTCATGTCTCCGTTTTGACATGCGAGGACCGGTGGGCCTGTCTTCATATCCTTGCGGAAGACAGGGTTAGGGCTTCATATGCAGGGATAGGCATAACTGCTGGGCAATTATGTTGATTTCTTGTACCACCATGGATTCTAAGGTCGGGCCCTCTTTATCTTTACCAACTCTTTGGTGGTGGTGGTTTTAGAAGAGAGGGTGATGGTAGTGGAGGAGGGAGACAACCATTGGGAGTCTATTTCTGTATTTCCATCACGTTTTAGTGCTCAGTAAACCTTTAGTTTGAGAATTTGGTTCTAGCACTGAGTCTACTGCTTGTATAGTTTCCATTTGAAGTTCGATTAGACTTCAACTAAACTCATGCAAGGGAAGCTCTCTGTTTGTTTCAATTTTTGCTTTGTATCAGGGTGAAAGATCACTAAAGCAAGAAGAACTGGAGAATTTGATGCGTCAGCGCGCCTGAATTACCTGTGGCTCTAAAAAATAATAGAAAATTTGTTATCTGTAAAGTACTTGGAGTTCGGTGTTCTGAAAAACTTGTTATCTCTAAAATCGTTTGTAATGTTTTTGATATGAATAAATATTGGTCATTCAATTACTTGTGTTGTTGTAGATATAGATTCTGTAGAAATCGAACTAAATTATAATGAAGAATGTATAAAATGTATGAATATTGCAAGTATTGCCTCACTTTATTCGAACTGAGATGAGTATGTGTGAGAATGTGTGTTGTGACGTAAGTAGATTCTATTTCGTGTGTTGAAAAGTTGGAGCAAAAAAACTTTAAGAATTTAGAAATTTGAAAATTCGTTCTAACAGAGTTCAATGGAAGAATAACTTTAGTTAGGATAACTAGAACTAGGAAGTAATTTAAAGGACAAACTCGAAGGAAGAGATAAGTTCAAATATTTTACTCAAGATTCTGGGGTTTTCTATTATGAGATAAAAAGTAAAAATCATATTTTAAGGGGAAAGTGAGTAAAAAGCGTATAAATATGGGTATGATGATTTGCGAAGTTGGAGAAGAGGTGAGGATGGTGCGGACTCAATCTCTGAGGATACATCATGCCGCGGAGGGACGATTGGCTATAAAGATAGCTGAAGTGCGGGAGAAGATTTTTGGTGTGTTCGGTTATGATGCCGAGTTATCAGTGAGGGAGTGTCAGCTCGAAGGATTAGATGTTAGGAGTAGGGAACGTGAGTATGCCCAGTACTTCTATGAGGTATGCTTTTGTGCATTGGTGCTGAATCCCGCGGCTCGAGAAGAAATGATTAAATTGATTGCTGAGGTCGATATTGAATTCGAAGATGGTTGATTGAATGGTAATGTGATCTGACGTGGTCGTTCAGGTTGTTTAGATGTAATAATGTATAACGTGTTTATCATGCATAAATATAAGTTTGTTGAATTTTAACAAAAAATTATGTACATCAATGGGATTCTCTATAGTTGCAAATTTTGTTAAAACTGTTGTGATAAATATTTTGAATAATTTTGAAAAAAATTTAGCTTTGAGAATGACGTCACTATTACTATAAATATGATAAACAAGGATAGAGAAACTAAAAATAAGGAAATGCAAAAACTTCTAGTTTTTTTTATATGTAAAGCTGCAGAGATCTGATATCGTGTAGGGTGAGTTATCATGAGTGTGGGAAGGTCAGAAAAAGATATAGAAACAGGAGAGAAAAATATGTTAAAATATGAGGGGAGGGGTAATGATGGAAAGTCTGTTTTATTGAATAGGTACAAGACGTCTGACATGGATATTGGAAATGTTGCCACGGTTCAAAAACCGAGAATGGGTCGTGCGAGGCACAATAACTGCCAGCCGCTAGAGAGAGAAAAGATAAATAGTGCTTCTTCCTCATCATTCAAATGTTTTTCTACTTTTAAAAATTTGGAGAGCACAGAGAGAGAGGCACAAAAAAAATTCAGAGGACCTGATAATAACTTATCTGAGGGTGAGCAACGATTAAAGAGAGATAAAGACATTAGATCACGCAGGTGGCTATACAGCAGCGTCGTGAGGGAAGGGTTTGGCGCTACTACGGATTCTCATTTGGATTCTAAAGGTTAGTAGAGACGTACGCAGTATATATGTATTTGTGCAAATCATTTTTGAAGCAAATCTTAATAACAGCTATACATGACAATTTTTTGTACTTTTGACATATACATAGAATATATAAAAGATATGTTATATGTTGATATGACCGATTTATAAGAAATAATAATAGATACCTGAACCTATATGTAGGTCAAGCGTGAGAGGTAGTCGCGGAGGGTCGAAAACTTGCCTGCAAAAATTATAGTTGAAATGGATAGTTTACCTATTACCGAGGTGTCGACCTCTGGTCGGAGGATTGAGTCTGATAATGAGGTTGAAGCAGGGTTGAAACCATTTCTAGGTTTTCCTGGTCAATTGGTGTCCTATCCTCCTGGTTTAGATGCATTTAGAAAATTCTGTAAAGCCAAGGCTACTGTAGGAAGGACAAGGGGTAATTGTATAGAATATGCCGGTAGGCAGTTTAGGGGTTGCACGGTACCGACTGAGGAGGAATATTTTTATTTGCTGGCGGATTTAGAGGTGGAAAAATAAGATAGGGGCATAGATGAATCGATCTCGTTAGAGTACTTTGATGGGGGTATTCGTAGTGACCTTGAAGAATGTTTTTGTGTTACCTGTCTCAATTAGAGTACGGGCTGAGTCTTCCCCTTGCCAACTTCGCGAAAGAGATTATGAATGCAATTGGGGCATATCCCGTTCAATTGAACGGGAACATGTGGGTGGTAATTAATGTTTGTGACCACTTGAATGAAAGATGGGAGAATAAGGGGAAGGTGAGGAGAATATCTCCTGAGAATGTGTTACAATTTTATGGGGTGAAGAATTATCATGCTAGCGGTGGGGCATACTTCTGTGCGAGTGTAACTCGGCCTCGCTTCTTCAATCTGAATTCAGCAGGTCGAGCCTGGAATGATAACGTCATATGGGTGAAGGGTAATTGCCTTTAGAGAAATGATGAAGAACCTTTGGACCTTCGGTTTAGAACTGTAAAACAAAGTAAGTATGACCATGCATAAATAATATTACTGATGTGTTTGAACTTATGCTTGTAGTTGCTGATAAAAATGTTTTGTATGGCAGGTGTGAAGTCTCACGTATAGAAGAAAGAATCACTGTTGGACGAAGTTGCGGAGGAGGAGATTGAGCTCGAAGTTGTGCTGGAAGGACTCGGGCTTAGTTGGAAAAAGAAGATAGTTAACAGGTCGAAGAAGGTTAAAAAGGCTCAATCGACCAGGTTGATGGCGAAGGGAAGATGCATGGAACTAACGAGGAAGGTCAAACCAACTTAACCAAGACCCCTAGAAAAGATAGGCCAGTTCAGCCGGAACCCATTATGTCGAGCACAATAACTCAAAAATATCCAAAAAAGCGGATGTTAAAAACTCTGTCGGCCTCTGGTACCACTGTAAGTGGTGAGGTCGTTAAAGAAAAAAGGAGAAGGGTCGAACCTTCAGAGAAATTGGGGGACAAGTTCACTGAAGAGCAATCGGTCATGGTGGACGGCCCCAAAGAGGTTGAGGAGAGGGCTAGATTGGCGATCCTTCATGGTGAGGAAGTGAGGAAGATGGTAAGTCTATACTAATTATGTGAAAATGATTATGGATTGTGTTTCGAGCTGATGTTGAGGTCAATTTTTGTTCTGCAGGTTACTCGGCTGGCGAAGCGGATCTGGCTTGGAGTTGAGGAAGATAAGCCCGATCTGATAAGGATGAAAATCGAGCTTGAGAAAAAGTTAGCTCGAGCTAAAGTTGATGCTGTTAAGGATGCCAAGCAGCTGGAGGCTATGAAGGCTTCCCATATCGTGGCAATTGGTCAGCTACAGGTGGAGGGGAGGGCCAATTTGGAGGAGATGGTGGAGGAATGCGACAGGCTGGGGTGTCACCTGATGTTGAAAGGATACTCCGAGGAAGAGGTGAATGTCATTAAGACGGACACCTACATTGAAGAGGAAGATGATGAAGGGATGGAGGAGGTCACGGCGGGAGTAGTTGACGGGTTAGACAGTGTTGGATAACTAAGGGGACGATAACGAACTCTCGAGGGAGAGCACGGGAAGGTAGGATAGAGAAATGATTTGGTTTTGTATGAACATTTTGGATGGGTGTTATAAACTGTTGGATTATGTACATTTAATAGACTCTTAGGCTGAGTTTTTTTTTGTAACCCTCTTGTAGGTACTTAGAGAAAAGAGTCTCAGGATAAAAGACCTAGAGACTGAGCTTGTTAGACAGATAGAGATTTCTGCATCTTCATTGTCTTCTCAAACGGAGCTGTAGGTTAGATTGAAAAAGGCCTTTTGGCCTGTATGTTATATCGATATAAAGCTACATAGTAAATAGGATGTAGATGTAGGCCGTAAATTTTTCTATCAGCTTTAGGAAAATGTCACTAATATAGTGCATAGAAAAATTCAACGCTCTTTATGCAAAGTAGTATATCGAAAGTATGTACCTTAGACTTCGCAATATACCTCATGGAGCGTTTATCTGATAATGTATCCGAACCTTTAGTCTAAAAGTATTTGCACACTGCAGATGTTAGAAATCATATATAAGTTTGGAAATGAAATATAAATGCACATTGATTGTGTTATGGATCGAACTGTGCTAAAAATTATATATTGTACAGATCGAATTGGATTCAGCTCGCTCGCATGTGGATGATGTACTCCAATGTAACAAAGAATTTGCAGAGGAGTTGGATAGAATGAGGGAGGCGAATGAAAACAGAGAAGACCTATACGTAAATGTACATTTTAAACTTGTGGAGGTAACCCAGGCTGTTTCTGACCTGACTCATAAGGTCGAAGAAAAAGATGTTAAAATAGCCAAGGGGCTAAAAGAGTTGGTGGAGGTCAAAGAACATGCCGCGAAGCTCCAAAGTTGGGTTGACACGCGGATGGTTAAGGGTAAGCAGGCTGAAATGGCTCAGTACCGTATTCAGGCGCTAGAAAGATTGGAGGAACAATCTCGATCTGATCTTTAGAATTGTAGAAACGAGATGGAGCGACTGAAATAAAAAATCATTAAAAAAGACAACGAGCTGAGAGTAGTTCAAGAAAACCTATCAGCTTCGGAAGCCGCGGCTGAACACTTGCATATTGCTCTACCTGCCAAAGATATGGAGTTTCAAGAAATGCAACGAAGGTGTAATGATTTAAATGAGAGGGTAGCATGATTAAAGGCTGAACTGGTACAAGCCAACGCACGTGCCAAGAAAGCAGAGGCTGGAGAGCGCTCGAGGGGGAGTAAGAAGGATGTTCTAGTTCCTCTAGTTCGAGGGGATGTGGTGAGTTTATCAGGACGAATTAGAGAGCTGGAAGGTGACGTAGCTTGAATTTAGGGGCATGCGCAGAGAGGTAATGCAAGCTTAAGGGAATGCCAGCAGAAGTTGGATGCTACTCTTACCTGGGCCTTTTAGAAGGGGAAGTCAAGGTAAAGGAAATGGTGATGAAGAGAAAAAATGAATTATTAAAGGATATTCTGGCTAGGGAAGAGTTGAACGCATAAATTAAGAAGCTTCGAGCCCAGGTAGTGGACCTGGAGGCTATGAACTTGGCTGAATCAGCTAAATATAAAAAAAAAGTTGGAAGAGAATGTAGCACATGATGTTAAAGTTGATATGGAAATGATTCATCAGAAGAATTTGTATGCTAGATTGGAGTCATGCCTTGAGAAGGTGAGAGCGAAATTTACAATGATGGTTATACCTGATGCGTCATGCTCAGACCTTCTAAAAGCGATAGTTACATATTTTGTAGAGGAAGTAAAAAGACTTGAGTTAGAACGAGATACCTTGTTCAAAAGTCTATCGGATAAGGGGTGCATCTGCAGAGTTAACATAGATCGAGGGAACTGCATGGCCTCCATGGAAACTAATTTGGGCCCTCAACCTTCTGACCTGATAGAGAGGGGTAGAGTTTTTGTAATCCGTGAACTGAATGTTTAACCTTTTACTGTAGGGGTAAGAATGGCTAACATCCCTACTGAAGGGGGAAGCACGGCTGACATCTCATCAGCAAAAAAGAATTCCTTATAATATAAATCTGACCTAAAAAATAAATAATATCTATCGCAGACACATTGAAATAGATGAAAGCTAGTATGACCTTTGCCTTATCTTTGTATCTGGTGAGGTCTTTAATATAAAATAAGTTTTTACACTTGTATCAATCGCAGAAATAAGTTGAGTTAAACCAAGTTGAAACTTGATCGAACTATAGAAATGTTGCAGACATATTAAAAGAGATGAAGGCTATTGTTACCTTTGCCTTATCTTATGTTTGCTAGGGTCTTTGATATAAAGCAAGTTTCTCATTTGCTATAATCGCAGAGATTTAGTAGAGCCAGCCGAACCAAGTATTATCCTTGATCTAGCCGTTATAAATGACCCAAACAAGTTGAAGATGATGAAGAATAGTATTACCTTTGCCTTATCTTTTGTTTGGCAGAGTCTTTGATATGAAACAAGTTTCTACACTTGCTACAATCACAAAGATTTAGTAGAGTCAGCTGAACCAAGTGTTATCCATGATTTAGCCGTTATAAATGACCCAAACAAGTTAAAAAAGATGAAGGCTAGTATTATATTTGCCCTATCTGATGTTTGGTATAATCTATATAAGTAGAGAGATGTTTGTGACGAACTTGGAATTTCATTGATAAGTTTAGAATTTACATTGGGTGGAGATGAAAATCTCACTTTAGGAATTGAAAAACAAAATAGCAAAAGCGAGAAAATGAAATAGAGTAGTAAGACGCTTAACGATAATACCGTTTCAGTCGCCTAGTGTTCTAAGGATTCAAAATGGGGATTCATTCTTCTGTCATGAGATAATATGATCCCAGGCCCGAGAGACCTGGGATAATTAATGGACCCTCCCAATTGTTGGCTAATTTTCCAGCATGAGGCTCTTTGCGATATTGAGGATTTTCTCTGAGGACGAGATCTTTAATTTGGAAGGAACGGCTTCTGACTTGGTTGTTGTACGATCTGGCAAGCATATGATGATATCGACCTAGGTTAGTGATGGTGCATTCCCTGGTTTCATCTATCATATTGAGGTTGCAAGCCGACTTGAACTCATTTTCCTCGTCAGTTAGCTCGTGGTCACGAACTGGATGATGATATTTAGAAGAAATGACGACCTCAGTACCATAAGCAAGGAGGAATGGGGTACACCCAGTTGATTATCGGGGAGTGGTTCGATAGGCCTATGGGACATGAGGCAGCTCGCGCACCCAATTCCATTTTTTCTATGAGTGAAGCCTTTTTTTGTGTCCATCCACGATGGTTTTGTTGGTGATTTTGGCTTGGCTATTGCCTTGAGGGTAGTATAAATTTAATGGTGAGTGGATGATACTGTGGTGATTTAGGAAGGTTACGACCTTATCTCCCACAAATTGGGGCCCGTTATCGATGCGAATTAGGTAGGGGCACCCGAATTGAGTGATTATGTAGTTCCAGATAAAAAAGATGACCTCCTCTTCTCTGGTTCGACATAGTAGAACTGCTTCTACCCATTTTATAAAATAATCGACAGCTATGAGTAGGTGACGATGGTTACCTGGAGAGTTAGGGAATTCGCCGACGAGATCTGGTGCCCATCATTTGAATGGCCAGAAAACCTTGCTTGCATTGAGCTTAAGCACATGGGCGCGTATCATGTGTCCATGTCTTTGGCAGATATCACATTTGCGGGAGTACTTCTCTGCTTGCTTGTACATGCCAGGCCAGAATACTCTTGTGTTATTGCTCTGTTTGCTAGTGATCGACCTGCGGCATGGGAGCCACAAGTCCCTTCATGAAATTTATGGAGAAATTCATCTGCTTTGATTTGGAGAGGCGCATGAGGTAAGCCCTATGACAGAAAGGCGGTATAGCACACCATTTTGATTAGTGTAGCACTTTTAGTTGTTGATTAGCTGTCGGCTCTCCTTTGGATCTACTGGGAGTGGTCTGCTAAAATTGTTGTCGACATCGAGGTAGGCTAAGAAAGGCTTTCGCCAATCATCGTCTCCCCCTTTATCGCCCCTAGTGTTGATCGTGCTCATAGAAATGCGATCAATGCTGGGGGTTGAAATGATTTTGATCTGAAGATATCGAGCTTCTATACCCAAGATACGGCTAGATATGCCAAGGAATCAGCGTATCTATTCTTACCTCGAGGAAGATAATTGAGAGTTGCTTTTGTGAACTTGCTCATCCTATCTGCAATGAGGGCTGCGTATTCAATCATCTTTCCGTTCTTCTTATATTGCTCTGGGTAGTGGTGGACGATGAGTAGTGAATATGTGTAAACTGAGAGTTTGGGGACACCAAGCTCAAGAGCGAGGTCGAGTCCATGAATGAGAACTTCATACTCGGTGACATTATTTGAGTCCTCAAAATCCAAGCGGATTAATTTCTTGATTCTGTCATTGGAAGGGGCAATTAAATCAATTTTGATTCCTAACCCTATGGTTCCTGCTGATCCATCTATGAGAAGTCTTCACCCTGATGTAGTGATCTATTCAACTCAGTCGTTGAATGGCTTGGGGGGTGGATCCTCAGGTGTTTCTTGTATAAGATCAGGGTCGTGCTACTCCTACTCGGGATCTTCTACTAGAGAATCTGTGATAAAATTGGCAACGGCCTGACCTTTTTCAGAATGACGCTGCTCGAACTTGATATCATGTTCTCCCAAACTGACTGGCCACTGTTGTACTCTTCCCAATTTTTCCTTCTTGGATAGGACTACCCGAAGTGGGTAGTTTATTATGACTTTGACTGAATGAGCTTGGAAATAGTGTTTGAGTTTCTGTGAAGTGTAAACAAGAGTGAGGAGAAGTTTCTCGATTTTAGAGTACCTTGTTTCCACTGGTGTGAGGGTATTGCTGATGAAGAAGACTGGTTTCTCTATTTTCCCTTCCAACCGAATGAGAACTGAGCTGAGGGAAGTATTTGTGACTGCTAGGTAGATAATCAGTTCTTTATTATCTATTGGGGTCCTCATTATTGGAGACCTCCCCAAATTAGTTTTAAGATCCTGAAAAGCTGCTTCGCATTCTGGTGTCCATGTTACCTATGTATTTGGTTGAAACTTTCCTCGTTTGGTACAACCGCGGAGTAATAAGAACGACCAACAACAGCGGTCTGAAGATTTAGAAACAAAATGGTTGATCGCGGTAATCTTGTCGGCAAGTTTCTGAACATCTTTTGTTATTTTTGGAGAAGGCATGTTGATAAGAGCCCGAATCTGATCTAGATCAGTCTCAATCCTCTTTTTGCTGATAAGGTGACCGAGAAATCTATCAGAATGGACCCGAAATTAATATTTATCATGGTTAAGACGTATCCTGTAAGATCAAAGAATGTTGAATATAGTATTAAGATCTGTGATGTGATTGGCTGACTATACGCTCATGCATAAGAGATAGTTGATGTAGACTTCAGCGACTTTCTCTAGGTGTGCCTTGAACATAGTAGTCATCAACTATTGATATGTAGACCTGCATTTTTGAGTCCGAAGGGAATGACTTCGAAGCAATAAAGACCTCTTTCAGTGATGAAAGTTGTATTTTCTTGATCTTCTTCCAGAAGTGGAATTTGATTGTACCCTGAAGCAACGTCCATCAGAGATAGGAGATCATGGTCGGCTGTAGAATCGAGGATCTGATGAATGTTGGGAAGAGGGAAACTGTCCTTTAGAGTATGTTTGTTTATATCGGTGAAATCTACGCAAACTCGGACTTTTCCTTTCTTCTTCGGCACAACAACAATATTGGATATCCAGTAAGGATATTTGGCTTCTCGAATGAATCCCACCTCGATCAATTTCTCGATCTCGATGTTAACTTCATCTCAAAGACGAGGTGATAGACATCATTTTTTTTGTTTAACTGTTGTGGCGTCGATATTTATGGCCAACTTGTGACATTCCTTGGTCAGATTGACCCCAGGCATCTCTTCGAAAGACCATGCAAAAACGTCTCGATTGTGGGGCAAGAATTGAATGAGAGAATCTTTTTCCTGTTGACACAGCTTAGTACCAATGAATGTACCTCGGCTAGGTCCATCAAGGTTGATGTATTCTGTGGGCTCCTCCATGGAAGATTGATCGTTGAGGTGATTAGCTTCCTGTAATTGCTATACACCCAATCTGTCAAAGGTATCTAGGATAGCAGAGACGATATTTTTACAAGCTTGAGAGAGCTTCTGAATACATCTGATCTCATAAATACCATTGCCGTGCTTTAATCGGAGTGCCTGATGATATGTGGAAGAGATTTCTTTCATGTTGTAAATCCAGCAGCGGCCCATAATCCTGAGATAACGAGATTTGGCATTAATGGCATAGAACACGACATCGATGGTGGCTGGTCCTGCGGTAATAGGTAAGATGATCTTGCCTACCCGTTCTTCTCTGGAACCATTGAACCCACTAATTTCGGTGTTGCTTTGAATAACTTGGTCAGTCAATCCCATTTGGTCGATTGTGTTTTGAAACAGAATCTCAATACCGTTTCCAGTATCGATCATCATTGTGTACATGACAAACTTTCATATTTTTAGCATTATTACTAACGCATCATGATGTGGAAATTTGACATGGTTGGTATCTTAATATTCGAATGAAATTCCTAGCCGGCGATTGCTCGACTCAGGGAGAAGCTTGACTTCTTTGTCTTGAGGTATAAGATCGCAGTATTCCAATAGTCTCCTGCGTTTTGATATATTGGAATTAGTGATTTGATTGATTTCGATCATGTTGCTGTGGTACATATGGTAAAGGCATTTTTCCTCAGCTTGATCATTGACCTGAATAACTTCAAGCTGCTTCTTATAGCTACCATCCTTGTACAACTTCAGATCAATAATGAACTCGAGCATTCGTCCCTCTTTAAAAATGTACTCGTGTAACCACTGTAGAGCATATAAATTATCAGTAGTATGATGATTTACCTTATGATGTAGGTAATATGGCCGACTATCATTTGGTTCCAGCGGTTGAGAGATGCGGTAGAGTGGATCCTTCAATAGTAATGGAATTTTTTTGGAGATTCGGACGTTCAATTTTTAGGATGATGGATTTGTTTGGTGAACCACCTTTCCGAGGGTAACTAGCATTGCCCTTGGTGCGCTTCTGATCTCCTTGTTTCTCATTGGGTTCACTGGCTCGATCTGTAGATGAGCTTTTGGTGGAGAGGACAGATTTAGTATATTTTTGTCGCTCAGACATCATCTTCTCTAAGTTGGCGTAACTGTTGACCTTGGTAATCATCTCCTCCAAGGTCGAAGGTTTGTTAAGGAAGAACTATTATTTGGCCTTGCAGTCGAGCTGGAGAGCATTGGTGAATGCAGTAACAGCTATTTTTGGATCGAGGTTATCCACTTTTCGCGTGAGCTCTAAGAATTTCTTTGAGAAATGTTTGAGCTTCTCTCCATGTGACTGTTTAAGACCGATAAGAAAATACAAGTTCTTCTCTTTATCTCTGTTGTGAGCATATGTCTTGATGAACTGCTTCTGCAGCTGATCGAATGTGCAGATGGAGTCTTCAAGGAGAGAGTGGAACCATCGCAGTGGTTCCTCCAATAAACTTGTGGTGAACAGATGGCAGAGGATGTGGTTGAGATTGGAGTACAACCCCAATGAATTACAATATTGTTGAATATGCTCATTCGGGCCAGTATCTTTGTATTTGCAAATTTTGGGAGTATGGAAACCTTTAGGTATCTCCATATCGAAAATTTACTTGGCAATTGGATTTCCTTGTATCTTTGTGGTATTGCCGGTAGTACCCAGAACCTGTGCTTCGATCAACTCTTTAATCTGTTGGTTCATATGCTCTTTTGTGGCGTAATAATATATCGGTTGAATTGTTGAACGAGCTGGTTGTGGATGATGAGTGCCCGTACCTTCACTTAGGCCATCTTATGCTGAAACTTGATGTTGTGGTTGTTGTTCTTCCTCATGGCGGACGGAAATTCTGTGACCTCGACTGACTTCGGACTGAACTTCACTACCCAAATGTATGGAGGGGTGTGGTTCGCGGTGTAGATTCTTGGACATAGCTTTACTGGCGACTCCCCGAGGTCCCAACCTTTCCCTTGAAGAAATACGGGAGGTCTCTGGAAGCTGATCGTGACCTATGGTTGGTAGAGCCTAGTGTGTATTTTGCAGAGCCTCCAGGGAATTCTATATTATTGTCATCTGATCTTCATGTCGTTTGAACGCTGCCAAGCAAGCTTGTCATTCAGCATTGAACTCTTTCTCACAGAGCTCTCGATCCTGAGTTAACTGAAGTTCGTGCTCGACGCGTTTCTCCATTTCGGCGTTGAGATTCGCCCGTAACTCTGTGAGTTACCCCAGCTCCATGGACACTTCCAGATGAGTTCCTGCAGCAAGTCGTCTAGAAGTAGCCATGATTGAAAGTTGTAGTGAAAGACTAACTTAAGATATTGTGAAAATGTAATCTTTCCCACAGGCGGTGCCAAATGTAATGGCCAAATTCCGTAAGCTCGAAATGGCTTTGGAATTCGCTATCACACCAATGAACCTGTAACAATATTCTAATGGAAATTAAGAAATGAAACAGGTGATTTTAACTTGGAAAACCTATGAATAGGTAAATATACCATGACCTCGTGTGCAGGATTTTTGCTGAAAGTATCTTTATTGTTTGAGGCGGATATCTTATTACAAGTGAACTCTAAGAATAAAAAATGCTTGAGTTTTGTAACTAAGATGCTTTGATGATTGGTCGAGAATCTAGAATATGTAATTTCTAGGTGATCTCTTGTATAATTTTTTTGGTCTCTATCTCTTCTGGATCTTCTTCCTTATATAGGCCTTCTCCGTAGATCTTCATCGTGCTGGAGCACGTTCTCTGAACACTGTGGTTAGTGGCGGTTAACTGAGTAACTGACAAGTTCGTGAGAGACAGGTGTCTTTGACTGGCTCAGGGTTTCTGGTTTAAGTTCGACCCGCGATCTTGACCAGTTCGCAGAGTATGTTGAAATGTTGACTAGAGAAGTTACGTTAAAAAATGCGTGAGCCTAAGATGGAGGTTATTCGAACTTGTGATAGCTTGATTACAAGTGAGGTCGAGGGATAGGTCCCTACAAGCACAATGATGCAAGAAATCAAATTTGATGAAACATGATTGTCTAGACAGGCTGTACCAAAATAAATGATGAGGAGAATAATATTACATTTCAAACATGAAGATACATAGGAAATTGTCAATACCCCAGATTTAAGTTTGGGTACTGATCAAAGTGTTGCGGCATATTTTCTTGGCTTAATTTTGGATTTGTATCATAGAGGCACAAATCATTTTTTATAGGTTGACTCAAAAAATACGAGCCGTGCATGTATTTCTGAGTGAATTTTACCAAAACAAAAGCTAAAACGTGGCGTTAAGCTTATATATTGTGTATGTTTGTATTTGCATACATTGTAGTTTAGGCCTTTTAGGGAAAGAAGTAGAAATAGGTTTTAAGATGACCTTAAACCCAAGTTTCTTTATTGTTATAAAATGGAGCTTCCTGGTTACTATAGTGAAAAAAAGGTAAACAAAATAAAAACTATAAAGTTAGTAAAGAGTTACCTTTGAGAGACCCATAAGTTTCTTCTCCTTTACCAACAATGATTTCGAGCGCCTGTGACGTCCAACAGATCATCATATTCATCAAGAATAGCTATATCCAATAGTATATTTTTTTCAATTGCGACATTCATCAAATATTTGGCATGCAAAGACTATCCTCCTAACTATCCAACAAGCTATAAGGCCAAACATTTTAACAGCCTTAACAGGGCATAAGGCGAACATTCTCCTTAGTTACTGCAAAGTATCAGGCGAACAATGTGGCAACAGTAGGCCTACTTAAACTCTTAAACTTTGTATCACATTTGAAATGGTTTGCGATTTGATACACTTAAAATGATGTAGAATTAAGTAACCCAAACTACAGCTACCAAAATCATAAAAACCCTAAGCAAAATCATAAAACCCTTACTACAGCCACCAAAATCAAGTTCATGATCAGGAATAATTTTAGAGAAACATGATGTAGAATTAAGGAACATCCAAAGAAAAATCATACAACCATAATGATAAAAAACCAAATTAAGATTAAATACCCAAATAATAAATACCTAGAACTTGAGGGATTCAATTCTGGTTTGCAAATTCCAGTCTTCAATAAACACTGTGAGTTCACCCGAGTAAATCGATTTTGAGAAACAGACTTATATATGCTTTGAGAGTTTATGGCACTCATCGATCAATCAGAATTTAAAACTTAATTACCTCTGTGAGATTTGAGATTCCGAGGAAGGGAGATATGGTCAAAGATTTCGTTGACAAAACCCTAGAATTACTGAAGTGAAGTGGGAACTGGGAAGAGAGAGTCGGGGGAAATACTTTACAAACCAAGGGAAATAAAACTTCTCAAATTTGGGATCCTGCGTTTTTAATGTTATTTGCCACGGTTTTTCCACGAAACATAATTAGTGCCACCAAAAATAAATAAGTATATGTCTTTAGCCACGAATTTTGTGGTTTGGCCACGGTTAGGTTTGTAGCATTTAGCTATTGTTGTCACCGTGGCTAAAACTAATATAGATCGTGGCTGTTGGTCCATTTTCTAGTAGTATCTTTTGGATATATTTAAAGGAGTTTTTAATATCAATGGCATTTTCCCTTTGACATTCTCTGAAACAAAGTGATGCCTCCCTTGTTGAACCTGAATAAATATGGGAAGTTTCCACGCAGAGTTGTTCAAAACCATTGTTTTACCCACTTCTCTATAGTTTTATTGATAATCTAATATATCCTGAGTTGGTCAAGAAGATCAAGTATATTTCCAAAAAGCATAGTTCAAGATGAATTGATAAAGGTTCTGAAAGATGTGTGGGACAAGTGACCTTAAATAATAAATCACACCAATGCACAAGAAAAACTGCAGTTTGATATGTCCATTATCATTTTCTAATTTGCTTATTATATAATACTTTCAAGTTTCTTTTTTCTTAGTGTGTGCAGAAGCAAGAAATCTAGTTTGATGCGTCTATTATCTTGATGTCAGCCATCCAAACAATGGTATCTTGAAAATGTAACTGCTACTCTTGCTTTGTGCAGTTGATTTCAGGATGAAAATACCTCGAATTCCAGCTGTCTTTGTTTCACATTTATAACAAATGCTGAAGTAACAACAGTGAAGAATATGTTTATGTATAACATTTAAAACCCAAAAATCTGTTACAAGAATTGTTGTGGATAAAGTTTGGAGTTGTTTAAGCTATGGATCCTCAATCTACAAGTCTATATGGACACCAAGAGAAACTGGGATACAATATTACACCTTTCTAGTAGACACATCTAAGCAATAACGCTTAAGAGTTACATCATTGTTTTTATTATTGTTCATGTATTGATGGTAATCATAATTGAAGCATATACATTAAGAAAATACCTGATATCTTCTCGAAGCATCTTTGACATCATCTTAAGTGATCGCACTTATGAGATATGGTTCCTATTAAACAATTAAACACATGCCTAGTTATAAATCTTCATAAATATAAATGTTAGCCATATTTAAATTGCCCATAGTAAAAAATGATCAATAACAATCATTTACCTGATCTGCATCTACATCTTCACTTATTGAGCTTCTTGTAAATTGTGTTACCAAAGAAGGATCTAATCATAAAATAAAAACTAATTAGCCAACCTTAAAATATAAAAAAAATCATTAATATTTAGACAACATTAACAAAATGAATAGAAACATCCAACTATTACCTTTGATTTCTACCCATAACTAGTCTTACGCATATATTAAGGCTTCCAACGTCTTTTGATGTAGTCTGCTACGATGAAAGCTCACAAATCTATCACTAGTACTAAAAGTGGACTCTGGAGCAACCGTAGACACGAGAATAGCCAAAACAACTCTAGCAATATAATGCAAAATAATAAATTTACTCACATTTACTTTCCACCAACTTAATATCTCAAAGTTTTCAGTCCTAGGTAAGACACCCTCCTCAAAATACAAATCCAATTATGACTTAACAATCTCATTAGTGTTCGTATTAGAGACAAACAATTTAAACCTCTTCAAAAAAATATTCTTTGCAATTCGATTCTTCTGTGGTTGGGGAGAGGTAATTGAGGATTGACCTCTAAGATTACTTGAGCGCATTTGATACTCCACCAATATATCAAAACATAATTTGCAAATTTTTTTAATTTCTCGCAGAATTATCTTCGTAAATGAGGGGATAGTAGAACTCAATCAACTTCATCTTGTATCTTGGATCCATAATTGTTGCTACAACCATAATCGTATGAATTGCACTCTAATACTTCTCAAATTTTGTAATCATTTTTTCTCCCATCGATCTAACTTTGCCATAACTAGACTTAAGCCAATCATATATTGATATCTTCACTTTACAAATTTTAGGGAAGTACAAATTAGTTGTAGGATATTTAGACCCAGAAAACAATTCTGTTACCTCAAAGAACAACTTCAATCTCTCGTAAATCTCGGTTGCCAACAACTAATCAGCTGAAAGTGGCAAACATCTGTATTGGGATTCACGCTGCTTTAAACGAGGAAAAACTTCTTTGTAAATCAAGGCAGTTTGAAGCATCAAAAACGTAAAGTTCCACCTAGTTTTGCAATCCAATACTAACTTCTTTGTACTTGAAATGTTCAACTGACGTACTGCTTCAACAAATTTTTCATCTCTCTTAGGCGTTGCACTCCAATAAGCAACACTATCACAAACTCTCTCGATACCATCTCCTATAACATCAAACCCGTCTTTCACAATCAAATTTAGAATATGGGTAGAACATTGCATGTGAAAAATATCCCATCGTCGCAACATTGTGTCTAAAGGAAGCCTTTCTAAAAGGATCTCAATCATAGCATTGTTAGTAGAACAATTATCTACTGTCAAAGTAGACAACTTATGGTCAATGTTCCACTTCAATAAGTAGTTCATAAGAGCATTAGCAATTGTCTTCGATGTATGAGGACACGACACATATATAAATCTGACATAAAAAGAAAATGTAATATATATTACTATAAATAAATACTATAATCTCAAATCAATTACAACTAAAAGAAAGATTTTATTTAAAATGTACCTCATAATTTGAGTTTGTAAACTCCAAGTGTTGTCAATAAAATGAGTTGTGAAGGCCATGAATCCCCTCTTTTGGTAGTTAGCAGCCCACATATTGGTATTAATTGCAATTCTACTCCGATTCCTCTCCAAAAGTGTCATTATCTTAGCCCTCTCGTGATCATATATTTTTAAGATGTCACTTTTAATAGTATTCTGAGAAACAACCTTAAACATTGGTTGGAGAGCCTTGTTATACTCTCTAAACCCGTGGTGCTCAACTATTTAAAGTGGGTACTCATGCAAAATTATCATTTCTCCGAAAACCGCCCGTACATTTTCTTAGTCGAATATGTAAGTATTGACCTGAACTCTTCCATCACTCATTTGAGATGTATTCAACGTTGCTTGTGAAGTGTTTCCTCGACGAATAACAAGACATGAAGAATTAATATGATATAGCAAATGTCTTGTACTACCCCTAGTTTCCCCTCAAAGTAATTTTTTACATTGATGACACTCAGCTTTCATTTTCCCCTTAACAATTTTCTTTGTGAAGTGTTCCCAAGCTCTTAATGTCAACTTCCTTTTTTTTGTCGGTTGTTGTTCCACATTAGCAATAATAATTGGAGTGTTGGTTGACTATATTTGAACTTCATTTACAGGATCTAGAGGGTTACTTGCACTTGGAGGAATTTCGCTTGACATATTCACCTAAAAAAAATACAAACAAGAACAATTGTGAGAAACTACAAAGTATAAACCATAGTAGGACTAAAGACTAAAATCTAATAGTTTCAATCAGCAGTATAAATCACAGTATAAATCCAACAAAGACTGCAAAGTATAAATCCAATAGATGCAAACAAATGCAAACTATAATCCAAGAAATCTAATAAAGACTGTAAACTATAATCCAAAAAATCCAACAGAGACTGCAAAGTATAAATCCAACAAATACAATAAATGCAAAGTATAATCAAAGTATAATGCAACAGATAAGAGATCAAAGTATAATCAACGAAAAAATCCAAGAAATCCAACAGTTGCAACAAAAACTGCAAAGTATAAATCTAAGAAATTTTTCACTGTAAAGAGAAAGAGAGATCAGCAATGCAACAGACCTTAATTTTCCATAATTGAATTGGGAATTTCTTGATCAGAGAATGCAAAGTAGAGAGAAGAAAAGAGAAGAGCTTGTTGTTGATTCAACGATTCAAATTTTCCACCAATTTCTCAATTTTGATTTTCCTCGATTCCTCGATTCCTTAATTATTCGATTTACTGCTTGATTCCTCGATTGATTCCTCGATTGACTGCAGAGTTTCAGGGAAGACGATTTAATGATTCCTCGATTTTCGATAATGATTCAATGAGATACAAGGAAGAGATCAGATATAGAGATAAAATAGGATTTGAGAGCTTATTGTGTTGTTGTCAATGTATGAATGTAAAGGTTTCTAATAATCTAACTTATCTAAGGGTATAATAGTACAAGTATTGATTAATATTTAGTGGGGCGAATGCGGGGCGGATAACGGATTTTATGCTAGCAGTTCCAAATCTGCCCCGATCCCCGACAGATTTTGGGTAATTTTTACCATCCCCACCCCCATACCCGGTTAGCTCATACCAAATCTTCCCCATTCCGGGAGGGGCGGGGAAAATTGCCATCCCTAGGTAGTGCTGCTCCTCAGACTTAGAGTAGGAGGCCCACCCCTGTGGTCAAGAGACAAAAGCTCAAGCCTACTTCGCAGGTCCTAAAGATTGGGATGCGTACATTAAATGCATCTATTGAAATATTACGAATGAGATATCAAAGAGGACATCCCTTGATTGGACTATAGGAGGATAGTGTGATGCAGCATTTCGTAGCATATCTCGGTTTAACTTAGACAAGTTGTTTGATTGCATGGCTATTTTTGCGAGAGGGTCACAACTACGTACTTTCTCATCATGGAGGAGCAGACTAAGAGGAACTTCTTACGGTCTAGGTTTGGTGTGGATACTATTCCTACTCATGACACTTTTAGGTTTGTTGACCAGTAGGTTTGGTGTTTCTTATCTATGTTTCTATCTCTAGTGACACTATTTTAGTTATTACATTTTGGATGATATTCCCATGAATTGGATGATATATATGTATTTTTCTGGACGATGCTTCCAATCTTGGAGGATATTGTATCTCTTTTTATTTTGGATCTAAACACCATGTTGGATAGTATACTCTCTTTTTGGGGTTGATATTGCTCTATTTTTTGCTTGATACGTTGATGTCTATGTTGAGGATTTCTTTTATTTTTTCTTTGATATGTTGATGATATTTGGATTATATTTGTTCTTATTTGGTCATTTTTATCACTTAAATCTAATTTTGGTCAATGAGAACTTGTAAAAACAAACAAGCAGCAAGGTGAGAAGTTTGGATTAAGTGAAAACATGGGAAAAAAATCTCCCTTTTACAAGTTCAAACTAAAAGTAGGCATCTCACTTTTTTCAACTTCATAGGAATTTGGTTGCCCTAGCAAGTTTCTACCTAAAAAAAAAATAGGCCCCTGATATAAGATATGTTAATGAAAAACTATAGTGTGTTAATTCTACAAAACTATAGTGTCTTTACCGGGAATGCAACATCAGCTCATGGGTCTGAGGTCTACCACGTCAGCATGACACATGGCTTGACATATGGCAGTACCACGCTAGCATTACTGGATCATCTGACACATGATAGTACCATGTCAGTCAGGTAGGGCTATAGGGCATGTCATGTCAGCAAGTGGGGGAATGCCACATCTGCGAGTAGGCCTAACCACATTAGCGAGTAGGGTCGCACCACGTGTAACGACATGGAAGCGATGAGCCATGTTAGTACTGATAGCGTCAACAAGGTGACAGATGTCCTATACACGTCTGCCCTTCTTGTATCAACATGACATCAGCATACCTAGTTTACGTGATGTCAGTGCGATGAAAACTCTAGGAGACGCTAGCGAGGCAATAGACCTAGTCCGCTAATGTCAACGTGATATCAGCAGCTGCCGTTGGGTTTGGTCGTTAGGCAATGATTTATGGTCATTTTTATGATCAGTTTCACGACGAACGAGGCACTTTTATGATGAAAAAAATATACCCACGTGATTGTGGGGACTCAGGTTTTACAACAAAATTACTACCGCTGTAAAATCTTGTATAAAAATGCCCTAAAATACCTTTAAAAATAGTCGTAGGATAACAGTTAAAAATCTATACAAAGGGGTTAAAACATTCAAAAACCTAGTTTTCTTCACCAAATCAGATCTAAAACATCAACATGTACAAATCTGTGATATCAATCATATAGAAAATGGCAAATAACAAGATTTTATCAAAATCATACCTTTCCATAATGCAAGAATTAATTCTAATAAGAGAGAGAGGGAGAAAGATTCAATTTAGTACTCCAATAGATATTTAAGCTACAAAGAATACAACCCTAAGGATGTATATATAGGAGGCTACAATAGGTCTCTAAAACTCTCTCCACAAACCCTAGATTTAGTGGGTTGGGTTAGGAGTCGGTGAGTCCCCAACCTAGTTTGGTTGGGACCTGACCGAACTTGTTCCTAACAATTCGAAAATGAAAATCGGAGTACGATGTTATGATAATTACACTTTGGTTTTATTATGCACGTAAATTGTACCAATTGACATCTTGGTAAAAGTTTAGAGCAAAAAGATCATGTCTGTAAATGTAATATATCTAAAAAATTACCAAAAAGAAGGAGAAAATAATAGATAAATAAAATCAAGATTGACAACTATAACAATCTTGCGCATATCACTCGTAAAACACAAAGCCAACTTAAGTCCCACTTGAAACCAAACAAACTTCTGCTTGCTTGTGGGACTTATATTGAACAAAAATACAATATTCTCATCAATAGCAAGGACGTGCGACTATTAATTAACTTGATGATTTTTTACAAGAGCATCAAAAATAATCCAACTGAGTTATTTTTAAAAGGGTTTCCATACATGTAGAGACATTTGTGTGCAACAGTTTTTGTCTTGACCCAAACATATCCATAAACCCCATGGGGCATATCCTCCAAGCATGGAAAAAAAATAAAAATATATAATCTGCCAATATGTATAGAAGTCTTCCACAAATCATAATAAAACATATATAGTTGACATACTTACACTCTGACTTGTCTTCAATAAGTTAATTCCAACCTCACACATCCACCAACATATTTTCTTATTTACATGAGTATGTTCTACATAATATGATATTAAGTATGTTCACTTTTAAATCAATTCATGCTTATTTTTACACTTGAGAGACAAGCCAGAAAGTAATATCAGTGATTATTCAAGAGAAATTTTATGTAAGGCTGCCAGTCAAAGCTAATCTAACACTAGTAATCGAACCTATGACCAATTTGAAATAAAAAAAACTCTGCAGTATTTTGAATTAACACACACACATACACCGATTTGGAAAATTTACTAAATTTGTCATGACAACTCGACAATGTACTAAGATTATCACGAATAGTTTATTTAATACATTACAGACTAAATGCTAATACATGTATTACCACTATAAACACTCTTTATGTTAAAATGTTGAACAATTACGATTGACAGGTTGTATCGTAATTTTGTGGGTATATTTACTAAAAACCCATACGAGACAAAACTCATTCACCTGGGGCTTTAACAGCTTGTTGTTTATGCTAAATGCAATCGCGAGTACTGTGAAAATGACTTAGTATAATTTCATTTCATTTTATTTTACTCGAGGATGAGAAAAATGATAAGTTTGGGGGTGTGCTAAGTGCTAAAATCTTATATTTTAAAACACCTAAACCAAGTCATTTTGGCCGTCTTAAGTTACTAATAAGTGTGGCTAATGACTATGTTTTCTATTTTCAAGATTTTAGACCCTCCTAAGATAATTTGGTACAAAACGAGAGTAAAAGGCCATAAAATAACCTTCTTTATGCATTATTTATTCAGAAGCATTCTGAGGAGCCAAAGCACTGCTGAAGCACATCAGATCATGCCTGACTCAATATCAAGTGTCAGAGACCAATTACAGTAGTTCAGACTAGGGATGATCTTCGGATAGATTGGATCGGATTGGATTTAAGGCATTCGGGAAAAAAATCCATTTTTTTCATATATAAGAAATCCATTCGATTTCGATCCATTTTTATTTTCTTCGGATTACAGAAAACATATCTAAAATAATAAAAAATTGGAAATGCAAATAAAATCAGAATATCGGATTAAAAAATTGTAAAATCGAGTAATGGAAGGAAGGATGTGTAAAAACCATCTCATATAATAAGTAATAGGAATTGGTTTAGGTCATCTCATGGCCACAATATAATGACATAGTCTTATAGGATAATAAAAAACAATACTATGTAATGAGCTCTTATCAACTATTAGCTATAAGAATCTTCAAGTTATGAACAACAAAATTTAGATTAACACTACACAAATATAAGATTTTTAATCACCACACGTATATTATGATTTTCAATAAATAAATGGTAAATAGTTGCAACTAAGAGATATCATTATCCCCACACATTAAAGAGGATCGGTAATACTAGTAGTGAAAGGTTCATAAGGGGACTAGATAGGCAAATGCAATACATAGCTTATATTACAAGTAATGAAGTTCTTCCCAATTAGGCTTTGATTTGCAAAATTATAAATTAGCAAAACTTAGATAACATTATATTAAAGCTCAGTAGGATCCACATTATATTAGAGGTTTGCAGGATCCACATTATATTCAGGAATTTTGGATCGCCTATATATCAAAAATATTGGATCACCATATTTTCGGAAAAATCATATCGGAATAATCAGAAATTCGAAATTACCAAATCATATCCGGTTACAATTCGTGTTTTTTTCCAGAAAAATTGGAATTAATAATTTCAAAAATCAATATAGTATTCCAAATTCGAAAAAAATCGGATCGAATATCGGAAATTTAAGAAAAAGTTACAGTCCTAGTTCAGACAGCTTCCAAGGAGTGACCAAAATTCATTCTGCACGTTCCAGGATGACATAACCAGATCTGAGTCAAAACTTATACCTAATAGGGGCCTAGAAGAAGTCCAACAAAAGTTTAACACACAAGCCCACTACAACCTGCGATCGTGGGTCCCCTGGCCTTGGAAGACCGATGTTCGCGAGTCCACAGAGTGCTTGGTCCCCAAATCTTGACACAATGATGAGTATACCTTTTGTGCATCAAAAAAAAGAAAAAGAAGAAAAACTCAATTTTGTTTAGTCCCACATTGCTTATGTAATAAAAGGGCATTAATTTGTTCAACTATAAAAGAAACATTCCCTCAATTGTAATCTTTATCTCTTAAAGGAATAAAATTCAAGAGAGAGCTCTTTGTTTAAAAGTTAAGTGTTTTAGTTTAGACTTACTTGGGCACATGCCCGTGTATGGTCGGCTAAACTCCTTACCTATGACTAGGGAAGAAGCTAGCCTACCTGAGTAGTAATTAAGTGAGTCTAGTTATTGAGTCGCCTTCAGGTCTACCCCTTAAAGGTTTGAGGAAGGGTCTAGGAAGGTTAGAGCTCTTGATTGAGTTTATCCCCTATTCCTAGTGTCTTTCTTTAAGACCCTAAAGGCTTAGTAGTACACCTCTCAAAAGGGTGTTCATTGAGGCCTAGAAAGTTCTCTTCCTCAGAGGTCTGAAGGAGGGACGACTTGGAGGATTATTTCTCTTAAGTGGGACTAATCCATATCCCTAAAATCCTCATAAGGACTAACGAGGGATAGGACACGCCTCTTAAAGAGGGTACTCCTGGAAGACTAGTCGAGTCTCGACCTCTTCTAAGGTAGGAAATAAGGCAAGTGGTGCTCGATGTAGGTCAGTCATGTCCTAGCTCACTCAGTTAACAAGTAGTGGTATGAGTACTTAATAAGATCACATCTGAGGACCCATGTGGGTTGTAAGAAGGGTCCAAAGCCTTAAAAGCGACAAGACTATTGCAACACCCACTAGGGCACAACTAGGACTGCAAGTTGGATGGGTTTCTCTCCAAACCAGAAACCTAACTCAGTTTGGGTTGGGAACCGTTGGGTAACATCCTTTGGGTATGGGTTTAGGTTGACTTAATACAAACCCAAAAATACTGGGTTGGGTTTCGGGTAAAGAGCTTAGGTTACACACGAAACCCTACTATGTATAGTATTTAATAAATTTTATTAACTTAATAGTATGACCTTACAATTAATAAGATTTTTGAAGAGCAATATAGATGTTACACAAGAGTTATAAATTTGGAATATTTTACCATTTATTAAGTCAATTTTTTGCTTAAATATTGCTTAAATTTTTATTGATTTTTTCGATTATAATACAAATCTAAGTACCTTGAGCAAACCCAAAAACCTACGAGTTGGGTTTGGGTTGTTTAGTTTATATACGGGTTGGGTATTGGGTATACATCCAAACCCACCCAACCCAACCCAGCCTTAGGCACAACAAGGTCCTAGAGCCGACTAAGCTTAGGACTGAGTTGTCCATTTCTCTCTAGAATGACTACTGACGATGAGATCTTGCCTTTATAAAGGGAAGGTCTAGACTTCGTTCTGAATAGTCGCGAGTAGTAGCCCTTAAAAGGAATGCTCAAAGAGAGCTTGGGAAGGCAACTCTACAGGTAGATTTAGATATGAAAGGCTCAAGTAGGGGACGTAGAATCCCAAATTAAAAGTTCTCCTTTTGAATATTCCTTCTCTTTTAAAATAATCTCCACCCATCTCTAGCAAACAACCAAAAACCCTTACTTTTAAACTGTAAAACCGACACCGATCCCCAGTGTGGTTCGATCCCACTAACCGATGTACTATGGCAATAACAGGAATTTATATTCTAGTGAATCATACATAACCTTTATTTGGCATGAATTGACTATAATTATATTTATTTATATTGTGAGATATATCTCCTTTCTAATTGCTAAAATTCACAAATATAATTTTGGGCTTTAAGAAAACCAAGAGACTCTCGTCACCTAAATACATTAGTAACGTGGCTCATTTAACTTAACAGTAGCGATTCAGGAACCGTGGCTGTTTAAGAATAGTACCATCATGAGCCCTTAAAAGCTACTAATTACAAACTTTACCAATATTTTAGAGCATCTCCTAAAGTGGCTGATTGACTTGGTTGAAAAAAAGCCAAATCCAAGTCAATCAGACTCTATTTCCTCCAACAGTACCTGACTTGGATTTTTAAATAAGGGCGCCTGTTTTATTTTTATTTAAAAATAAAAAAATAAAAAATTCACAAGTTTAAAGTGGGCGCCAAGACTTGGGCGCCCGATTTGAAATTTTAAAAAATAAATAAAATTGGGCGCCCAAGTTTTAGGCGCTTGATTTAAATTTTTGTTAAAAAAAAAACAATTGGGCGCCCAAACCTTAGGCGCCTGTTTAAAAATAGAATAGGCGCCCAATCGCGACATTAAATTTCAAGGCTGAGTCTTGAAGTCCAAGACTCAGAGCATCTCCTAAAGTGCCTTACTACCTTGGAATTCAAGGTGCCACCTATGATTTTTGTCCTCCAACAGTGCCTCACTGACTTGGATTTTACCCACCAAATCTAATATTGAGTCTTGGATTTCAAGACTCAGCAATAAAATTTAATGTCGCGATTGGGCGCCTATTCTATTTTTAAACAGGCGCCTAAGGTTTGGGCGCCCAATTGTTTTTATTAACAAAAATTTAAATCGGGCGCCCAATTTTGTTTTAAAAATAAATTTTAAATCGGGCGCCCAATTTAGACTTGTGAAAATAAAAATTAAAAAGAAAAACAGGCGCCCATGTGTTAAAAAATCCAAGTCAGGTACTGTTGGAGGAAATAGAGTCTAACTGACTTGGATTTGGTTTTTTTTCAGCCAAGTCAGTAAGGCACTTTTGGAGATGCTCTCAACCTTGGATTTGAAGGGTGAAATCCAAGTCAGTGAGGTACTGTTGGAGGATGAAAATCCTAGGTGGCACCTTGAATTCTAAGGTAGTGAGGCACTTTAGGAGATGTTCTTAGTGGCTGTAACTTTGCCATCTGTACAGACTTTTAATTTTACCCTTAAGTTTATTTCATCCCTACACATTACCCCTTACATCATCTATCAGATAATTACAACTTTATTTCAAACTTAACACATGATGGTTTGTACGCACATGTACGAGCGCGGGTTGACTAACTACTTCAATTAGTCATTCTTTAAGGACATGACAAGTATTTTGTAACTGATAGCCTGTAATCCACCATGTAGATTGCAATCACTATGATGTTATAAGTTGTTTTACAATTAACTTGCTTGCAAATTTATGCTCACATGAATTACTGTGTGAGGTCGCAAAGATAATAGAGTTAGATTTTGTTGTAGCAGTGTTCTATCAAATTAGATGCACTATTTAAACAAAGGTTGCGCTAGTACAAATAATACATGTAAGATACACGTGTAACCCAATTTTCCACTCACACATTAAAGTTACTGAATTACATTTTTCTTCAGGGAGAAAATCTGGCATACTACTTTACCCTATAAAGTATAATATCGATAATACCACCTGGGAAATTTGACATACTATTTTTTTTGTATCGAATCTCACTGTCTCCACTCATCTTTGAAATAAAATAATCACTTGGGATTAACCGATTTCGATTAATTTAGGTCAACATCAATAAGTCTGAAAAACCTAGAATTAACGGTCTAACCCTAGCTTAATTTCAAGTTGGTCCGATGTTCTAGTGACAACAAGCAAAGGCAAATTAAGCACAAGAATAATCAATTTTAACCTTATGGAAAACCTTTCTCAGGAGAAAAACCCACAGGTCGCTGCCGAATCTCCCGACAACTAAGCAATCCAATATTGAAATAAAATTATAAGAATTTAATTACTTACAGACTCGATAAACACATCCCGTGATTACCTCTCTTCTAATTGAACTCCTCGCAATCAATTCCACGTTCTCGTAACGCCTCGCCTCGGATAATGCACCAAAGCTTCAAAGCTTGAATCGCTCAAGCTCACAAAATTTGAAATTAGATTTAGGTTTCTCAATATTCGATTGATTCAATTTGAGTTTTACTTCGCATTGAATCACATCTGAAAGATCCATGCGGCCAATTGGTTTAAAATATTGCCCGTCTTACATAAGCCTCTGTGAAATATCAAAATAACCCTAAGTTGAAACTTCCACAAACATTATTTTGCATGGTAGTCTGAGCGAGACATGTCAGAGATGGTAGATCAGACTTTGAACTTACAAATACCTTGTTTGAATACGTTTGGAGAAGATAATGCAGTTGTTGCATTCATGGGCAACGATGCCAATAAAGCTAAGGACTATCTATAAAAATATCGATACAAAGAGAACACGGGATACATTTATCGATTCAGAGTTTGAAGCAATAAAAGTCCTAACTAGTTTCAATGAAGATGTCATCAGCCCTATGGCATGCACCTTATGCCTCGACGACAATTCATAGAAATGCAGCTGATAATAGAAAGAATTAACCCGCAATGTGGCAGAGTTTGACAAGAATAAGTGATAACCGCCATGAAGGATATTTATAGACAAGGTTTAAAATTGTAGTGGTGTGTTTTCTGGAAGGAGAATCTCTGCCAATACTATTAGTAACGGAAATGCAATAATAGGCTAAACAAATAAGATTTTACGTTGAAAGTAAGGATAGTAGAGTTACAGATTGCGGTCTCTCTAATAATCTATTCGCTGCCTATATTTATAGTAGATACAGGTAGTTTACAAATAAATAAAAACACAGTCTCCTCTTGCGGGGGGAGTGGCAAACTTCGCGGATCTCTAGCAGCTCTTTCTTGACCAGGCACAACGGCTACTTTTAGTAGGCCGAGGACTTGTGATATCTTCTCGAATACTATCTTTCTTTGATTATGTATGACTATCTTTGACTATACTGTGCTGGCTTACTCTTGTCAAATTTGGGGAATATGCTACTACAATCTCCCCATTTTCGACATAAGTACTTGTGGATGTATCAAAAAGAAATTAGAAGCTGAAGAGGTTGCCGAATGTTATTGCGAGTCATCAGATTATTATTTCCGAGGTCAAAGTGAACTGAATCTAGTCATCTTTTTCCCCGAGGAGCAATTAATGTTGTATATTGGACCTGGCACATTAAGTTGGGTATAAATAGATGGTCTCAAGGAGGGTTGTATGGTGGTGGATTATAAGAATGCCACCCCATGTGTGGCATAACGCGTTGCCTGAGGAAGAAGATGGTGAACAATCGTAGGTAAAGATCTCTTCCAAATCGGTCCTTTGTAATTCTTCAATTGATCCTATTTTGGTGTAGAGGGTGTGGGGAGGTAGAGTCATGGAATGTTTGTATGCATCGGAACCATTGGGGTCACCATGCAGTGCTGAAGGTAATGGAGTGTATCAGTATGAGGTAGAAGGGTTAATTGTTCTTAGTGAAGGCAAGGATGTATTGGCTGGTTAGGTGTCCAGGGATCATGTTGAACGAAGGATGCATCTGCAATCTTCTGTTGCCTCTCATCTGTTGAGGTAACTCTTGTTAAAAGTTTAGTGTCTTGAGATTTATTGAGCTTCTTAAGATATCATTGCCCCTGCCTCCAGAGAAAATGCCAAATTCTGGCGAAAAGATGCAATAATGTCAGATCCTAGTGAAATGAAGCACAGACAAATTAGTCCTTCAAGTCGAATATATAGATAGTAGTATAGTTTTGATGTAATACATTTGATTGAAAGAGATAGTTGTCGAATGTAATATGTAGTAGTTGCCAAGAAATAAAGTTTATTTACTTTGACTTCCACATGTGTATTTCCTTGTCGAATATATGTGTATATGCTTTTTCTTTTGTCAAACTAAAATGAAAGTAAATTTATTAATAGATGGTTTAAATAGCTCGAAGTATAGTTAACTAAGTAGGTCCGAGAACGGATTTCGAGATTAGTTGATTTGACTGTTGGAAATATAAATTTCCAAGGTATAATAAATTAAGTTGACTTGGACCGTGATGGGATATAAATATCCACTATTTTTGAAGTGAGATTTGTGTTTGTTGAAAGAAATGATGAAGACGAGATCTCAGGTACTTAATGAAGTGCACAGCCGTGTTCAAGCAAAGTATTGGGAAATATATTATCAATACATTAGTTTTTAGAATACTAATATTTACTTTGAAGATCCTGTGGAACCTGATTATGATGGTATGAGCAAGGCTGAGGCAAAGGATGTTGAAGAAGATTTTCAGTTTCGATGCCAATTGCAATATTGGAGTCCTCCTGAACATGTAAGTTATATGTAGACTTTTGCGAAGATGCAGATTTAGAAAGAAGATGACGTTGTTGTTAGGAGTTTGTAATTGTGTTTTGTAGGAGAAGTATATCTAATGGTCGAATTGTAGTTGAAATGAAATGAGAATACAGTTTGATGTCAGATTGTTGTTGTCGATATTTGTTTTTATGAAATTGTTATCGAATAAATTTTGACTTGTTAAAATTGTGGAATATAGCAGGAGGTTTGTTTGGTGTATATGAAGTCGATGGCATTTGAAAATAGATCGGGTTTACTGAGATTTAGCCATAGATATAGTAATTTGTGAATGAGTTTAAAATGTACGGAGGTAGTGAGAGGTTGGAACATGGCGAGGTGTTATCTTGTAGGAGAAATTTTGAAGTACAAGGAAGACAATGTACATCGCTTGTGCGACAAGATAGGTTATGCTTTGCAGAGTATGAACGTGTCAGAAGAAATTCTTCAAGATATTGAAGGATTGGGGCAACAATATAGGGGTCTATTAGTTTTGAAAAGGCGGTTAGTCTAGGACTTCGATAAAAGACGTGAAAGGCATTATGTTTGAGTTCTCGAACGGTCGCGAAGCGGTGTGATAAACAGTCGCGTAGGGTCTATAAATAGTTTAGAGGTTGGCGACTGTTCATATTTTGCAAACTCTAAAAAAATACTCTCAAGTGCGAATTATTTGTTTTCGTCTTTGGAATTGTTGGAAGCAATTGGGAAAGAGGAGATCAGTATTCTGATTGCGAGAGCCAAGCAGGCAAAATAGAGGGATGCAGAAGCAGTGCGTAAACAAGGATAGTATTTTTTATGCTATGTGTTGTTTCGCGATTGAATATGTATTTAACTATGTAGAGATAGGTATTGTTAAAGTATTTGTAGAATAAATTTGAAGGAGTATAAATGGATTGGGTGATATGGAAGATTTAACTGTGTTAGGGTTTGATTTATAAATCATGATTGTGATCGTTGTAGGTTTAGTTGTTGTTGGTGATGGAGTTGTAATGGTAAATAAAGGGATTATGGTGCGAGATTATCGCATGATTAGTTGTGATGGGTGGAGAGCGTATGGTTGCTGCCGCGGTGAGGATGACATAACCTTAGGGGATTCGTTGGGTTTCGACAAGATTGTTGGGGATGTTTTTGTTGAAGTATCTTGGATATGGCCAAAATTTATGTCGTGGAAAATGATATCTATATTTTGAATGAGAGTGGTTTTGGCAGGAAATAGGTGTAGCATCTTCGAGAACTAGCGAAATTCCTGTAATTCAACAAAAATTGAAATTAATATAGTAATCGATATATTTTACTTATAAAATAAAATGAAATTTCATCGAGAATTGAATGCAGTAAGATGTAGCTGTAAGTAACGATAGTAGATCGACTTAGTTATATGAGAATGATGCGTTGGAGAGTAATCTCGACCACACTGTGAATATGTGCATATTAACCTATGAGCATATATATGTATCAGATATGATAGATACTAACTGTGGTAAAAATATGGAATCTGATTTACAGGTTCTTAAAAGTGGTTGAACCAAATCAAATTCATGATAAAGATATATATGAGAATCTCCAAGATGTAGAGCCTCTGATGATTGATGTATGTGCAACAACTGGGAGGTAGTTATAGGGTGGGCTCAAGTAGTGCTAGTTTAGCTAGTGTTGAGCAATTTAGGGTGGTTCCTAGGGTTGTCAAAGTGTTTGATGAGGAGGGTACCGAAACAGACATGGATCATGAGCCACAGGTGAGTGATCGAGAAGGTAGTGGGGGTGGGGAGGAAGATGTGGAGGAGGGTGAGGAGGCCTGTTACAGATAGGGTCGAGAGACGAATGAAATTTTGAGGCTCAAGAAGAAGTACGGTATTCCCAGAGATATTAGGCTAGAGAAGTATCAGTACGATATGATTGACCAGGAAATACCCTTGGGAGGGATTCTGGTGAAAGGTTTGAAGCTTCCCCTTCGTGTTGACTAGAAAAAGTTGATGAATTTTTTTGATGTGGCACCTGGTCAGTTCAATCCAAATATATACGACTTGTTTAGGGTATGCGGGGTCATAAATGGTCGACTGAAGGAAAGGGGGAAGGAGTTGATCACAGTGGATGATATATGTGTGTATTACACACTGAAGATGAACCTGAAGAAATTAGGTTATCGCTATTTGGCGAGGTTTCTTAAAAGACCGTTGTTCTATGACATGGTGTCCATTGGAGGGCGATACAGCGATGAACGTTTACTAGTTTTTGGGAACTATGAGTTTGACAAGAAGGACCCAGGGGAGCCCTTAAAGAGAAAGACCTTTCAGTTAGGTTTCTGGTTAGGTAATTTAATTGTCGATGTACTATGTTGTGAATGTTATGTGAATTGTTTGTAACTATTTTTCGTGTATTTTTTGCTTTGAAGGAGGTTGATTGTAATTTTAAAATAAAAGAAGAATTGTACAAGATCAGGAAAGGATTCTTTGGTAGGATTGACAATTTGGTGATCGACCAAGATCATATGAGCACCCTATTCTAAGAGGCCGTAAAGAGGTTAAAGGCCAAAGGTTCTGAAGTATCTATCATAGACGGTAAGATGTTGGCGAAGAACAAGGTGCTGAAGAGGAGTCGAGGATCGTGAATCCCGTAATTACGCCAGATGGGCATCCACCACGGTGGGAAGGTGATGGGAGAAGGAGGAGGATATTCTCTGAGGATGTTTTAGAGTTTTATGGGGTAAAAACTATTCTGTAAGTGGAGGGGCATATTTCTTTGCAAGCTCGACTTGGCCTCGTTTCTTCGATCTAAACTCAGCAGGTCGACCATAGAATGATAATGTGATATGGGTAAAGGGTGATTACCTTTAGAGAAATGATAAAGAACCCATGGAACTTCTGCTTAGGACTGTAAAATAATGTATCATATATAAGATTGATAGTTAAAATTGTATGATGCTTTGCTTATGATAATGTTTTGTGAATGACAGCTTCCAAATCTTTAGTGGTGAGGAAAGAGTCATTATTGGATATAGTTGTTCAAGAAGAGATAGAGCTTGAGGCTGTGTTAGAAGAACTTGGCTTTAACAGGAAGAAGTGTGTTAACAGCCAAGCTGAAAAAGTTCAAAAATCTCAGTCGACGAGGCTAATGATGAGTGTTGACGGCAGTAAGAAGAAAAGAATTAATGGGGAAAGGCAAGTCAAATTGCCCAAGCCCCCTGGAGTGGACTGCACAGGGTTACCTAAGTCTACTATATCGAGCAAATTAGCTCAAACGTTTCCCAGGAAGCAAATGTTGAAATGTCTTTCGACCTCTGGAACCACGGGAAGTGGTAAGGCCATAAAAAAGAGAAGGGTTGAACCATCTTACATGTCGGGGGTAAAGGCCATAGAAGATTGACCTGCTGTGGAGGAAGATTTGAAGGAGGTGGAGGAAAAAGCCAGGTTGGTAGCTTTCTATGGGGAGGAGGAGATAAGCAAAATGATAGGTTCATATGTTTTGTAATGGCCTAATTCTGTGAGCTTGAAGTGGCCTGTAATTAGCCCTTACACCAATGTACCTGTAATAAAATCTAATTGAAAACAAGAAATGGCACAGGTGTTTAGCGTGGAAAACCTATAAATAGGTTAAAAACTACAACCTCGGGTTGAAGATTTTTGTAATAGTGGCGTTTATTGTTTGAGGCTGATATCCTATTACATGTGATCTCTAGACTTAGAAATGCTTGATCTTGTGAATAAGAAGTTTAAAGTTTTGGAGAATCTAAAAAATATAGTTTTCCTGGTGATTTCTCCTATAATTTTCTGGTTCTTGTCTCTTATGGAACTTTTTCTTTATATAGGCCTTTTCTGTAGTTTTTCATTGTGCTAAAGCACGTTCTTCGAACAATATGGTTAGTGGCGGATGTGCTGGATGGTGTGTCTCCTTAAACGGTGAGAGACGACCAAGGGGATGACAACGAACGTCCAGAGTTGGAAAATGAGAAGGAAGGGTGGTATGATGGTATTGTAATTGTATGAATATTTGGGAATGTTTGTAAACTGATTGGATATATTTTGTTGGGAAAAAATTATGTAGGCTAAGGTGCTTTCGAAAACCTTGTGTAGGAACTTAAGAACATACGCCTCAGAATAAAAGATTTAGAGGTTGAGCTTGCTATGGAGAGGGAGACCTCAGCATCCCTGCTATCTTCGCAAGTGGAGCTGCAGGTTAGAACAGAGCAAGAAATATTTGACTTGTATGCTTCATTAGTTTAGAGCAACAATGTAATAAATAGAGTATAGGGATGGACCAATAAACCATTATGGATTTAGGGGCAAATGGCATTGTTCCAGTGCGTACAAGAATGTTTAAATATTTTGATAAACTAAAAATAAAGAAAAAGTGTACCTTAGACTTGGAAGTATGTTTTATGAAGCATCCACCCTAGATTGTACTTCGACCTTAAGTTCGGAAGTAGTTTCAGTAGATGTCAAAAAATAGATATCTGGTTAGAAATGAGTCATATGCAGTAATTGAGTGTTCTGAATCAAACTTGATATAATGTAACTATCATGTGCAGGTCGAATAGGAGTCAGCTAGCTTGCGCGAAAATAGCGCTCGCCAATGTAACCAAGAATTTGCATAGGAGTTTAATAAGATGAGAGAGGCGCATGAAGATAGAGAAGATCAACATGTGAAGGTACACTTCAAGTTTGTTGAGGCAATACAGACTGTTGTCGACCTAACTCGGCAGATTGAGGAGAAGGATGCCAAAATTGAGAAAGGGAAAAATGAGCTCGAGGAGTTAAAAGGACATGCAGCAAAACTTAAAGGCCATAATGATGTGTTGACGGTAAAGAGTAGGGAGGCTGATATGGCCCGTTAACATATACAGGCTCTAGAAAGATCTGAAGACGCTTTAAATCGGTAAGTGGCCAGTTTAAAAAATGATTTGATCAAGAAAACAAACGTTCAAGAGAAAATTCGAACTGATCTAGCGAATAGCATGAGCGAGCTAGAGCGATTGAAGAAGAGATTGGTTGATAAAGATAACGAGCTAAAGAGAGCTCAAGATGATCTATCTGCGTCTGAAGTTGTATTTGACCAACTGTCTTCAGCCTTACATGCTAATGATATGAAATTTTGGATGGTTCAATAAAAATGCAATGAGTTGAATGAAAGGGTGGCACAACTGAAGGCTGAATTGGCGTAGACCAACTTACGTGCCAGGAACGCCGAAGTTGGGGAGCGCTCGAAGAAGAGAAAAAATAAGGCCAAGGTTTGCCTTGTTTAAGGTGATGTCGTTAGTCTGTCAGCTCGAATAAGAGATTTGAAGGGGGACATGGCTCAAATCCAAGGTCACGTGCAAAAGGGGAACAAGAAGTTAAGGGAATGCGAAAGAAGCTGGATGCTGCTCTTTCCAAGGAACAAGCGCTAGGGCGGACTATCAGAGGGAAATATCTTTTGATGCAATAGAAAGACAGATTGTTACGGTAGACTCCGAATGTGGAAGAACTGAATAGGAAAATTAATGTACTTCACACTCAGGTGGTTGATTTGTAGGCGACTAATCGAGCTAAGTCAGCTAAAGTTGTTAAAAAATATGCAAAGAACATTACTTTTACAGATCGAATAGATAGAGAAATAGAGGGGAAAAAAGCACAATACAAGAGGTTAAAAGATCACCTTCAGAGGTCGAAGATGATTTTCTCTCACTCGGTTATAACTTAGGCCTCGCATTCAGAATTGCTGAGGGCGGTAATTGCTTATTTTGTAGAAGAGGTAAAAAGACTTGAGTTAGAGAGAGATATTTTGTTTGACTGTATATCAGAAAAGGGATGTATCTGCAAGGTTGATATGGATAGAGGAGATTGCACGAGTTCCATGGGGACGGATCTAGGCCCTCAACCTACTGAATTGATAGAGCTGGGCAGGATTGTTGTGATTGCTCAAGCTCGAGAATTTATGGCAAGTCGACCTCCTATTGTAAGGGAAAGCATAGCTGACATCCCAATAGTAGAACAGAATCCATTGTAGTGGTTGTATGTAAACCTGAAAAGAAATAATATGTTTCGCAGACATGTTAAGAGATGAAAGCTAGTTTTACATTTGCTTTATCTTATGTCTGGTTGAGCTCTTCGATTGAAAACAAGTATTACTTTTGTTTCAATCTCGGAGTTGAGTAGAGTCAGTCAAACCAGGCGTAACCTAAATTTAACTTATAGAATGTCGCAGACATAGTGAAAGAGATGAAAGCTAGTTTTACCTTTGTTTTATCTTATGTCTGATAGAGTTCCTCGATTGAAAACTAGTATCACCTTTGTTTTAATCTTGGAGCTGAGTAGAGTCAGTCAAACCAGGCATAATGTGAATTTAACTTATAGAATGTCACAGACATAGTGAAAGAGATGAAAGTTAGTTTTACCTTTGTTTTATTTTATGTCTGGTTGAGTTCCTCAATTAAAAACAAGTGCTACCTTGTTTAAATCTTAGAAGATTTAGTAAAGTCAGCCAAACTAAGTGTTATCCTTAATTTAACTGGTATGATGTCGTAAAAATATTGAAAGAGATGAAAGCTAGTTTTACCTTTTCTTTATCTTATGTTTGGTAGAGTTCCTCGATTGAAAACAAGTGCTACCCTGTTTTAATCTTAGAAAATTTAGTAGAGTTAGCCAAACCAAGTGTTATCCTTGATTTAACTAGTATGATGTTGCAGACATATTGAAAGAGATGAAAACTAGTTTTACCTTTGCTTTATCTTATGTCCGGTAGAGTCCCTCTATTGAAAATAAGTGTTACCTTTGTTTTAATCTCAGAAGATTTAGTAGAGTTAGCCAAACCAAGAGTTATCCTTGATTTAACTGGTATGATGTCGATTGAAAGCTAGTATCATCTATGCTTTAATCTATGTATTTTCAACGAAGTAGAGATATGTATGGGAGAAAAACTTGCAACTTTCATTAAATTCTGAAAAAGAATGTGCATTGAATGGAGATGAAAATCTTACTTCTGAAATAATAAAAAAGAGAAACTGAAATGGAGTAGTGAGGGACTTAACGATAGTATTGTTTCAGTCGCCTAGTTTTCCAAGGACTCAAAATGTAGACTCCCACCTCTGTCATGAGGTAATATGATTCCAGACCTGAGGCACATGTGATAAGGAATTGACCCTCCTATATTTCTGCTAGTTTCCCAGCATGAGGTTCTTTGTGGTGTTGAGGTATTTCTCTGAGGACAAGATCATTTATTTGGAAGGTACTACTTCTGACTCATTTGTTGTACGAACTAGCCATCATATGGTGATATCGACCTAGGTTAGCAACGACATGTTCCCAGGTTTTATCGATCATATTAAGGTTGCAAGCCAATTCAAAATCATTTTCCTCATCAGTTAGCTCGTGATCTTTGACTGGATGATGGTATTCGGAAGGAATGACAGCCTCGGTGCCATAGGCATGAAAGAAGGGAGTGCAGCCTGTCGACTAACATGGAGCGGTACGATATACCCATAACACATGAGGAAATTCCCGAACCTAATTCCCTTTTTTCTGAGAGTGTAGCCTATTCTTGAGTCCATCTACGATGGTTTTGTTGGTAATTTTGGCTTGGCCATTTCCTTGAGGTAGTAGGGATTGGATGGTGAGTGAATGATGTTGTAGTGGTTGAGAAAAGCTACGACTTCTTCTCCAACAAATTAGGGCCCGTTATCGATACAAATTAAGTGGGAACACCCAAACCGAGTGATGATGTGTTCTCAGATAAAAGAGATGACCTCTTCTTCTCTGGTTCGACAGAGTGGAATTGCTTCTACCCATTTTGTAAAATAATCGGTAGCTACGAGTAGGTGGCGGCGGTTACCTGGAGAATTAGGAAATTCGCCAACAAGATCAAGTGTTAATCTTTTGAAAGGCCAAAATACCTTGCTTGTAAGAAGTTTGAGCGTAGGGGCGCGAATCATCTTTCCCTGTCGCTGACACGCATCATATTTGCGTGAGTACTCTTCTACTTGTTTGCGCATGCCAGGCTGAAATACTCCTTGTGCAATGGCTTTATTTGCCACTGACCGACCTACGGCATGGGAACAACAAGTCCCTTCATGTAAATCATGAAGTATCTCGCCCGTTTTCTGTTTGGAGAGGCACTTGAGTAAGGCCCCATGACTGAATGGAGGTATAAGGTACAATTTTGATTGGTATAGCGCTTTGAGTTGTCTATCAGCTGTCGGTGCTCCTTCGGATCTGCTGGAAGTGGTCTTTCGCATTTGTTGTTGATACCGAGGTAAACTAAGAAAGGTTTTCGCCAATCGTCGTCTCACCCTTTATCGCCCCCAGTGTTGATCGTGTATACTAAAATACGATCATTGCTGGGGGTTAAAATTACTTCAATCTGGAGATATCGAGCTTCTGTACCTAAGACCCCAGCTAGATATTCTAAAGAATTGGCATGTCTATTTTCTCCTTGAGGAAGATAATCGAGAGTTGCTTGTACGAACTTGTTTATCCTATCTGCAATGAGGGATGCATATTCGATCATCTTGTCATTCTTCTTGTATTGCTCAGAATAATGGTGAACGATGAGTAGTGAATTTGTACAAACTAAGAGTTTAGGGACGCCGAGCTCGAGAACGAGATTGAGTCTATGAATGAGAGTTTTGAACTCGGTGGCATTGTTTGAGGCCTCAAAATCCAAGCTGATTGATTTCTCAATTCTGCCATTGGAAGGGGAAATTAATACGATTCCAATTCCAAACCCTGCAGATCCTGCTGATCCATCTGTAAGAAGTTTTCACCCTTTCTTCATAACCCATTCTGCTCGCTCGTCAAAAGTTTTAGGGGATGAATCTTTTGTAGCTTCCTCTGAAAGGTCAGGATCGTGCTCCTCCCACTTGGGAACTTCCACTAGAAAATCTGTGAGGAAATCGACGACGGCCTGCCCCTTTTTAGAATGATATTGTTCGAACTTGATATCATGTTCTCCTAAACTGACTGACCATTGTTGCAATCTCCTTAAAAAAAATCTTGGACGGAACCTCCCGAAGTGGGTAGTTCGTCATAACTTTGACTGAATGAGCTTAGAAGTAGTACTTGAGTTTATGTAAAGTATAAACAAGAGTGAGATGAAGTTTCTTGATTTTAGAGTAACTCGTTTCTGATAGAGTGAGGTTTTGCTGATGAAGTAGACTGGTTTCTCAAAAAAAAATCAAGTCGAATGAGGACCGAGCTGAGTAAAGTATCTGTAACTGCTAGGCAGATAATCAGTTCCTCATTATTTATTGTGGTGCTCATAATAGGAGACTTTCCCAAATAAATTTTGAGATCCTGAAAAACTACCTCGTATTCTGATGTCCAGTGAACCTCTGTATTTGGCTGAACTTTTCCTCGTTTGGTGCAACCGTGGAGTAATAAGAATAGCCAACAATAACGGTCTGAAGATTTCGAAGTAAAACGGTTGATAGTGGCAATCTGGCCGGTAAGTTTCTGAATGTTTTTCATCATTTTTGGAGATGGCATGTCAAGGAGAGCTCGAATCTGATCTGGATCAGCCTCAATCTTCTTCTTGCTGATAAGGTGGCCTAGAAATCGGCCTGAATGTAATATGAATTGACACTTATCAGGATTGAGACGCATCCTATAAGATCGAAGAACGTTAAATACTGTGTTGAAATCTGAAATGTGGTTGATGGACTGTACGCTCTTGCACAAGAGATCGTCAATGTATACTTCCACGACTTTCCCGAAATGTGTTTTGAACATAGTAGTCATCAATCGTTGATAAGTTGCACTTGCGTTCTTGAGTCTGAAGGGCATAACTTTGTAGCAGTAAAGTCCATCTCAGCCAACAGAGACCCTCTCTTCTCTCCAAATAAAGGTTTGGGTAATGCAATAAAAATCGGAGCTCTCTTGCGATCATGTCGATTCTCATTTCCAATGTGATTGTTAGCTCTAGTGTCTTTGATGCATAGTGTAAAAGAGGTCTAAGAGAAGACACTCGTAAGGTGTTTGATGAAATGCCAATGTCATAATGTAATCTTGTATTGCAACTGTATATGTTTCTAACTCTCTTAGATGGACAACCCCATGATGCCTTTAGCTAATTTATGAGGGTTGGAACTATGGGTTGGGAGACCCAGTGATTTTTCTTGAAGATGTCGAGCCTACACAGCTTTTGGTGTTCTAAATGGGGTGGTCTTTGTGTTGTGAAAGTTTGTGTGGAGTGATGGGTTAGAAATGGCGAGAAAGTTGGTTACTTGGAATGCAATGATGGGTTGGAAATGCTACACTTACCCAAGGGTGTGCAGATATGATTATAGCTTGTTGGAGGAGATGGCAGAGGTAGAGGAGATTATTCCAGATTATGTCGTGTGTATTATCACCTGGTTGTCGAACTGGGTCAGTGACAGATGGAATGAATATGTTTGATGGAAGGAATGTTTGTGTGCGTATTATCAGTGTTGGGCATCATCTGTTTGGTAGAATTGTTGCTGAGAACTGGAATGGTAGAGTGCGCCTATGAGTTCAAAATGCAATGCAAGTCGACAAATCATGTCAGTGCATGGGGGAGTTTAACGTGCTTTAGTGCTTTTACTGTTTGTAGAGTTCTGCCAAGAATTTTTTCAAAGTCGATCCGTAAGATTGGCAACCATGTTTGCAGTTGCTGGCAGGCCACTAGTTTCTCAATGGGCAGTGGCATCAAATCCTCCAAAGGCGGCACTCCTTATGAGAGTAGTGCGCCCATCTCCTGTTTACAAAACATGGCTAACTTCTCTTGCCAGTATCAACACAGGCCAAAGGGGAAGGTCTACCTTATGCTCCTGTAGATTTTCCTCGTCCTGGTGATAAATGGAGATGGAGGGTAGGGAAGAGAAAAAAGGCTTCTGGCTTCATGTGAGACAGGTATTTTTATCTTCCAGACCGTCTTCAGAATAGCACTAGTAAGCGGTATTTCCAGAGCAGGGTAGATGTTGTTGATTACCTCAAAGAGTTGAAGTGTCCTGATACTTATACTGATGAGTTTTTTGCCTCTTTCATTTGGCATATTCCTTCTGATGAACATCATTGGGAAAAAGATGTGATTCTTGGTTCTACAATATGTTCCCGAAAAGGAAAGGCTCTAAATATTGGGTTAAACTATGAGAGTGCAGTGTGCAAGGTTGGAAATAACATGTGCAGTCTCCCATTGGAAAAACTGAGCAACTACTCTCAAAACGGCGTAAATTGTGTTGAAAGTTGCAGTAGAGCGAATTTCTACCATGATTGTTGTTGTATTTATTGTAAGAAGACTATTACGTGGGCTTACGGAGGATACGATTTTGTTAGATGTGAAGCAAAAGTTAGTGACAATTACATTTGTGGTCACGGGGCTCACGTGAAATGTGCTAGCCATTTTTTCGATATGGAGTACCATTGTACAAACTGCGACCAGAGAACAGATCTTACTTTACATGTTACAAGACTCCTAAAGATCTGCAAAATTCTCGTCTCTCAAAAAGTCATTGATACAATGCTGAAAGTGGGTGCATTCCTTTTGGATGGCTCGGCAAGAGAAACTGCAAAAAAGTTGTTGAATGGTGTTAAGTCTGTCTTGACTAAGCTCAAAGATGGGCTTGATCTTGAAGACATTTGGGATGATGAGGACACCGTTTTAATGGTTTTTGCAGGAGCAACAAGCGAAGCACTAAAACTCGAGAAGGCGATCCCCAATATTCTCCAAAAGTTGAAAAGGTCACAGGATGAATATATCGCTGCGCAAAGAAGGCTTCATACTCAAGAAAATTCTTATGTGGTGGGTCTATGCCAGCAACTCCAAAACTTGAAAGAGTTGCAGGAGTTAAATTATTGGGTTGCAGAAGAAAATCTTCATTCTAAAAGAGATTCACTTGTGGGCCTTTATGAACAACTGGATGCCGAGAGATCCAAACTATTGAAAGGCACATCAGTAACTCTTACTTCAGATGTGGATGCGGTTCTCACCAGTATCTCCAACAGGGTAAATGAGATAAAGCAACTAGTCATTAGCCTCAAGGCGGCTGAGAAACTCTACGAATCGATCACGAAGGAACCCTCGAGGTACTCTTATGGATATGATGGAATTAGGAAACTCTGGTAACTTAAGAACGAGCAGCAACTGTTTTTGGTTTATTTTATTTAAATTTCTGGATTTGAGTATTTGAAATCACCACCCATTACATTATTTGAAGAGTCTTGGGTAATTTGAACTTGTAATGTGAACTAGTTCTATTTATCTCTTGGATTCAAATCGTTGAAAAAAAAATCCTCTTTCAGTGATGAAAGTGGTATTTTCTTAATCTTCATCCAAGAGTGGAATCCGATTGTATCCCGAAGCAGCATCCATCAAAGATAAGAGTTCATGACCTGCTGTAGAATCAATGATCTGATGAATGTTGGGAAGAGGGAAATTGTCCTTTGGAGTATGTTTGTTGAGATCGGTAAAATTTACACAAACTCAAACTTTCCCATTCTTCTTTAGGACAGCGACGATGTTGGATATCCAATCTGGATACTTGGCTTCTCGAATGAATCCCACTTTGATAAATTTCTCGATCTCTATGTTAACTTCAACTTGAAGTTGCGGTGATAGGCGTCGCTATTTCTATTTGACTATTGTGGCGTTGATGTTAATGACCAATTTGTAACATGCCTTGGTCGGATTGACCCCAGGCATCTCTTCGAAACACTATGCAAAAATGTCTTGATTCAGTCATAAGAACGGAATGAGAGCGTCTTTTTCGTGTTGAACCAGCTTAGTACCGATGAAAGTACTTCTGCTAGGTCTATCAATGTTGATGTATTCGGCTGGCTCCTCCATGGAAGGCTTATCATTGGGGTGATTAGCTTGTTGTAATTACTATGCAACATACCTGTCAGAGGTATCTAGAATTGCAAAGACGGTCTTTTCATAAGCACGAGAAAGCTTTTGACTACCCCTGATCTCATAGATACTATCGTTGTGCTTGAAGCGGAGTGTTTGATAATAGGTGGAAGTGATTGATTCCATGCTATGAATCCAGGAATGGCCCATAATCCCGAGATAATGAGATTTGGCGTTGATCACATAAAAGATGACGTTAATTTTGCCTGGTCCTGTGGTAATAGGTAAGATGATCTTCCCTACTCGCTCTTCTTTATAACCATTGAATCTATTGATATCGGTGTCGCTTTGAATGACTTGATCAGCTAAACCCATTTGGTTGATAGTACTCTGAAAGAGAATCTCAATACCGCTGCCTGTATCGATCATTATCGTGTGCATGATAAACTTCTTAATATTGAGCATTATGACTAATGCATCATGATGTAGAAATTTGACATGGCTAGTATAGTAATCTTTGAATGATATCCCAAGATGGCGATTGTTCGACTCAGGCTGTAGTTTGGCTTCTTTATCTTGAGGTGTGAGATCGCAGCATTCAGATAGCCTCCTGCTTTTGAATATGTTAGAGTTGGTGATCTGATTGATCTTGATCATGTTGCTGTGGTGTATATGGTAGAGATGTTTCTCCTCAGCTTTATCTTCAACTTGGATTACTTCGAGTTTCCTCTTATAACTGCCATCCTTGTATGATTATAGGTCGACAATGTATTCGAACATTCATCCCTCCTTAAAAATGTACTCGAGCAACCTCTGTAAAGCATAGTAATTGTCAGTAGAATGATGGTTTACCTTGTGATGCATGCATTACGTTCAGCTTTCGATTGGCTCATATGGTTGGGATAGACGGTAGAGCTTATCCTTTGAGAGGATTGGAAAAATTGTGGAGATTCGAACATTTATTTTTAGGAGGACGGGTTTGACTTGTGATCCGCATTTCTGAGGGTTGCCGGTATTTCCCTTGGCGCGCTTCTGGTTACCCTGACCCTCATTCGGTTCAGTATCTCGATCTATAGATGGACCTTTTGTGGCTAGGAAGGATTTAGTAGATTTATATCTTTCAGACATCATCCTTTCCAGGTTAGCGTAACCATTGACCTTGGTGATCATATCCTCTAAGGTCGCTGGTTTGTTGAGGAAGAGGTGCTCTTTGACTTTACAGTCTAGTTGGAGCGAGTTGGTAAAAGCAGTAACAGCTGTTGAGTATTTTACAGAACTTGATCGCGATCTCATGTTGGAGGCTTCTGGCACCTGATCGCGATCTCATGTTGGAGGAGCCTTTTGAGTATTTTACAGAACTTGTAAGGCAGTCTTTATTGAAGCCATTTGATCTTTATGTCATTTGAGTGCTATCAAATGAGCTTGTCGTTCGGCGTCGAGCTCCTTCTCATGGAGCTTTCGATCAAGAGTTAATTGTCGTTCGAGCTCGTTGCGTTTCTTCATTTTAGTGTTGAGATTTTTCTGTAGCTCTGTAAGTTGTTCCGGCCCAATTGAGTGATCGAGCTGGATTCCGGTAGCTGGTCGCATAGATGTGACCATGGTTGAAATTTGTAGCAGAGTGATTGAATACCTTAGGATATCATGGAAATAATTTCTTTCCTACAGACAGCGCCAAATATAATGGCCTAATTTTCTGAGCTCGAAGTGGCCTAGAATTAGTTCTTACACCAATGTACCTGTAACAAAATCTAATTAAAAACAAGAAATGACACAGGTGTTTAGTGTAGAAAACCTTTGAATAGGTTAAAAACCATGACCTCGGGTTGAGGATTTTTGTAATAGTGACGTTTATTGTTTGAGGATGATATCCTATTACAAGTGATCTCTAGACTTAGAAATGTTTGATCTTGTGAATAAGAAGTTTAAAGTTTTGGAGAATCTAAAAAATATAGTTTTCCTGGTAATTTCTCTTATAATTTTCTGGTCCTTGTCTCTTCTGAAACTTTTTCTTTATATAGGCCTTTTCTGCAGTTCTTCATTGTGTTGGAGTACGTTCTCTGAACAATGTGGTTGGTGGCAGTTAAATGAGTAACTGCTGAGTTTGAGAAAAACTCGTGGTTTTAACTTGTTCAGGTTTTACGGTTTGAGCTCGACCCACATTTTTTATCAGTTCGTGGAGTATGTTGTAATGTTGACTGGAGAAGTCATGTGGAGAATGCATGAGTCTGACATAGAGGTAGTTCAAACTGGAGATAACTCAATTTAGGTAAAATCGAGAGGTATGCCCCTAAATATTCTAATTTGTATTGTGATGACTTTTTGTATTATGATTTAAGCTAATCAATAATATCGATTTGTTTGGTTTTGTAGGCTGCTCGTCTGATGAAGGGAATATGTATCGGGGTCGAGGAGGAGAGAACTGAGCAGAAGAAGAAGAAGGTCAAGCTCGAAATGAACGCAGCTCGATTGAAAACTAATCTACTCAAGGAGGAAAAATGAATGGAGACTCTGAAGGCTTTACAGTGGTAGAAATCAACAATCTACATGCGAAAGCGAGAGAGAATTTAGAGGAGGCGGTAGCTGAACGTGACAGACTCGGGTGCAACTTATTCTAAAAGGATATTCCAAGGATGAGGTGGATGCCATTAAGGTAGACACCTATGTGGAGGAGGAGGAAGATGAAGAGATTGAAGATGTTGTTGTTGGCGTCGTGGACGGCCTGGACGGTGTCTCTCCTCAAACGATGAGAGACAACCAAGGGGGCGATAACGAGCGTCCAGAAGGGGAAATTGAAAAGGTAGAGTAGTGCGATAGTTTTGTGATTGTATGAATATTTAGAAATATTTGTAAATTGATTAGATTTTTTTGTTGGATAGAATTTTGTAGGCTAAGTTGCTTTTATAAATCTTGTCGTGGAAACTTAAGGACATACGCCTCAGATTAAAAGATTTAAAGGCTGAGCTTGCTAAGGAGAGAGACGCCTCAACATCCCTGTTGTCTTCCCAAGTAGAGCTGTAGGTTAGAATAAAGCAAGAAATATTTGATTTGTATGCTTCATTAGTATAGAACTATAAAGTAATAAATAGAGCGTAGAGATGGATTAAAAACCTGTTATCGGCTTATGGGCAATGACACTGAAATATCGCACAGGAAATATCAAAATATTGACAAATTTAAAATATAGAAAATGTGTACCTTTGACTTGGAAGTATTGTTATGAAGCATCCATCTGAGATTGTACTTCGACTTTAAGTTTAGAAGTAGTCTTACACGGTAGATGTCAAAAAATAGATATCTTGTTAGAAATGAGTCATATATGGTGACTAAGTGTTCTGAATCGAACTTGATATATTGTATATGTAATGTGCAATTCGAATTGGAGTCAGCTCGCTTGCGTGAAGGTGATGCACACCAATATAACCAAGAATTTTTAGATAAGTTTGATAAGATGAGAAAGGCGAATGAAGACAAAGAAGATTAACATGTAAATGTGCACTTCAAGTTTTTTGAGGTAATACAGACTGCTGTCGACCTAGCTCGGCAAATTAAGGAGAAGGATGCCAAAATTGAGAAAGGGCAAAAAGAGTTCGCGGAGTTAAAAGAACATGCAGCAAAACTCAAAAACTAGAATGATGCATTGATGGTAAAGAGTATGGAGGCTGACATGGTTTGTTATGGTATACATGCGCTAAAAAAATTGTAGGAAGGTTTAAATCGGTCGGTGGTCAGCTTAAAGAATGATTTGATCTAGAAAACTAACAATCGGGAGCAAACTTTAGCTGAAGAGAGCTCGAGATGATCTACTACGTCTGAAGTTGTAGTTGAACAATTGTATACAGCTTTACCTGCCAAAGATTTTAAATTTCAAACAGTGTAGTGTAAGTGTGATGAGTTGAATGAAAGAGTGGCACAATTGAAGACCGAATTAGGGCAGGCCAATTCACGTGCCAGACACGCTGATGCCGAAGAGCACTCGAGGAAGAATAAAAATAATGCCAAGGTCTTCCTTATGAATGGAGATGTAGTCAGCCTATCAGCTCGATTAAGAGAGCTGGAGGGGGATCTTACTCGAATTCAAGGTCATGTACAAAAAGGAGTTGAGCGGTTGAAGGAGAGCGAAAGGAAGTTGGACGCTGCTCTTTCCGGGGAACAAGGGTTAGAGTAGATTATCAGAGGGAAGAATATTTTGATACAGCAGAAAGACAAAATGTTACAGAAGATTCCGGATGTGGAAGAACTGAACAGGGAGATTGAGGTACTTCATGCTCAGGTGGCCGATTTGGAGGCGATTAATCTAGTTGAATCAGCGAAAACCAACAAAAAATCAGAAGAGAACATTACTTTCACAGATCAAGTAGATAGATAAATAATATGGCTAAAAGAACTGTATACGAGGTCAAAAGAACGCCTTCAGAAGGCTAAAGCGAATTTCTCTAGGTCTGCTGTAACTGAGGCATCGTACTTAGAATTATTGAGGGCAGTCATTGCCTATTTTGTAAAGGAGGTAAAAAGGCTTGAGTCAGAAATAAATACCTTGTTCAATAGTTTGTCAGATAGGGGATGTATTTGCAGAGCTGATATAGATCGAGAAAATTGTATACAGTCCATGGAAACGGATTTAGGCCCTCGGCTTGCTAAATTGATAGAGCATGGCAGGATTGTTGTGACTGCTCAAGCTTGAGAATTTATGGCTGATCAACCTCCGATTGTAGGGGGAGCTCAAGAATTTATGGCTGATTGACCTCCTGTTTCAGGGGAAAGCGTAGCTGACATCCCAACATTAAAAAAGGATCCATTGTAGAGGTTATATATGTAACCTAAAATAAAAAGTAGTTGTTGCAGACAAGTTGAAAGATGAAAGCTAGTATTACCTTTGCTTTATCTTATGTCTATTAGAGTCTTTGATGTAAAATAAGTGTTACCTTAGTTTTAATCGCAGAGATTTAGTAGAGTCAGCCAAACCAAGTGTTATTCTTAGTTTAACTGGTATGATGTCGCAGCCATATTGAGGTAGATAAGAGCAAGTTTTTCCTTTGCTTTATCTTATGTCTGGTAGAGTCTTTGATGTAAAATAAGTGTTACCTTACTTTTAATCGTAAAGATTTAGTAGAGTCAGCCAAACCAAGTGTTATCCTTAATTTAACAGGTATGATGTCACAGCCATATTGAGGTAGATGAAAGCTAGTTTTATCCTTATTTTAACTAGTATGACGTCGTAGCCATATTGAGGTAGATAAAAGCTAGATTTACTTTTGCTTTAGCTTATGTCTGGTAATGTTTTTATGTAAAACAAATGTTACCTTAGTTTTAATCGTAGAGATTTAATCGCAGAAATTTAGTAGAGTCAGTCAAACCAAGTACTATCCTTGATTTAACTGGTATGATGTCACAACCATATTGAGGTAGATAAAAGCTAGATTTACTTTTGCTTTATCTTATGTCTGATGAAGTCTTTGATGTAAAATAAGTGTTGCCTTAGTTTTAGTCGCAGAGATTTAGTAGAATTAACCAAACCAAGTGTTATCATTGATTTAACTAGTATAGAGGTCGATTGAAAGCTAGTATTATCTATGCTTTAATCTATGTGTTATCTACGAAGTAGAGAGATGTATGGGAAAAAAACTTGTAAGTTTTATTGAATAGGAAAGGATGTACATTGGATGGAGATGAAAAGCTCACTTTTGGAATGGAAAAAGTGAGAATTTCAAATGGAGTAGTGAGGGACTTAACGATAGTACTGTTTCAGTCGCCTAGTGTTCCTAGGATTTGAAATGTGAACTCCCTCGTCTGTCATGAGTTAATATGATCCCAGGCCTGAGAGACCTATGATAAGGAATGGACCATCCCAATTGTTTGCTAGTTTCCTAGTATGAGGCCCTTTGCGGTGTTGAGGTATTTCTCAGAGGATGAGATCATCGATTTAGAAGGTACGGCTTTTGACTCGTTTATTGTACGAACTGGCCAGCATATGGAGATATCGACCTACGCTAGCGATGACGCGTTCCCTGGTTGCATCGATCCAATTGAGGTTGTAAGCCAATTTAAACTCATTTTCCTCGTCAGTTAGCTCATGATCTTTAACTTGATGATGATATTTGGAGGGAATGACGGCCTTGATACCATAGGCAAGGAGGAATGGAGTGTAGCCTATCGACTGGCGTGGAGTGGTACGATATGCCCATAAGACATGAGGAAGTTCGCAAACCTAATTTCCTTTTTTCTATTTGTGTAGCCTTTTCTTGAGTCTATCCACGATGGTTTTATTGGTGATTTTAGCTTGGCCATTACTATAAGAGTAGTAGGGACTGGATGGTGAGTAGATGGTGTTATGTTAATTGAGGAAAACTACAACTTTTTCTCCAACGAACTGGGGCCCACTATCGATACGAATTAGGTGAGGGTACCCAAACCAAGTAATGATATGCTACAAGATAAAAGAGATGACCTCTTCATCTATAGTTAGATAGAGTGGAACTGCTTCTACCCATTTTGTAAAATAATCGGTAGCTACGAGTAGGTGGCAGCGGTTACCTGGAGAATTTGGGAATTCCCCGGCAAAATCGAGTGTCCATCTTTTGAATGGCCAAAACACCTTGCTTGCAAGAAGTTTGAGTACAGGGGCGCGGATCATCTATCCATGTCGTTGACATGCGTCATATTTGCGTGAATACTCTTCTACTTGCTTCTGCATGCTGGGCCAGAAGACTCCTTGTATAATGGCTCAATTTTCCAGTGATCGACCTGCGACATAAGAGCCACAAGTCCCTTCATGTAGATCATAGGGAATCTCGTCCGCTTTCTCCTTGGAGAGGCACTTGAGGTAAGGCCCCGTGACTGAACGGCTGTATAAGGTACCGTTTTCATTAGTGTAGCGCTTTGAGTTGTTTATCAATTGTCAGCTTTCCTTTGAATCTGCTGGAAGTGGTTCTTCGTATTTATTATTAATTCTGAGATAAACTTAGAAAGGCTTCCGCTAATCGTTGTCTCCCCCTTTATTTCTCCCAGTAATGATCGTGCATACAAAAATACGATCAATGCTGGGGGTTGAAATCACTTTGATCTGGAGATATCGAGCTTCTGTGCCTAAAACCCCGGCTAGATATGCCAAGGAATCGGCGTGTCTGCTTTCTCCTCGTATAAGATAATCGAGAGTTGCTTGCGCAAACTTGCTCATCCTATCGGTAATGAGGGATGCGTATTTGATCATCTTGCCATTCTTTTTGTATTACTCGGAGTAATGGTGGACGATGAGCAGTGAATCTGTAGAAACTAAGAGTTTGGGGACGCCGAGCTCAAGAGCGAGGTCGAGTCCGTGAATAAGAGCTTCATACTCGGTGACAATATTTGAGGCCTCAAAATCCAAGCGGATTGATTTATTAATTTTGTCGTTGAAAGGGGTAATTAATTTAATTCCAATTCCTGACCCTACAGGTTCTGCTGATCCATCATTAAGAAGTCTTCACCCTTTCCTTGTAATCCATTCAGCTCGCTCGTCAAATGCTTTGGGGAATGGATCTTCTATAACTTCCTCTGTAAGGTCAGGATCGTGCTCCTCCCACTCGAGATCTTCCATTGGAAAATCTGTGAGAAAATCGGCAATGGCCTAACCCTTTTCAGAATGACATTGTTTAAACTTGATATCATGTTCTCCCAAATTGACTGACCACTATTGCACTCTCCTTGATTTTTCTTTCTTGGACAGAACCTCCTGAAGTGGGTAGTTTATCATGACTTTGACTGAATGAGCTTGGAAGTAGTGCTTGAGTTTCTGTGTAATATAAACCAGAGTGAGAAAAAGTTTTTCAATTTTATAGTACATCGTTTTTGCTGAGGTGAGGGTTTTTCTGATGAAGTAGATTGCTTTCTCGATTTTCCCTTCAAGTCGAATGAGAACCGAGCTGAGTGAAGTATCTATAACTGCTAGGTAGATAATCAGTTCCTCATTATCTATTGGGGTGTTCATGATGGGAGACTTCCCCAAATAGATTTTAAGATCCTAAAAAGCTGCTTTGTATTCTGATGTCCATTTAAACTCAATATTTTGCTGAACTTTTCCTTGTTTGGTATAATCGCAGAGTAATAAGAATAGCCAATGACAACGGTTTAAAGATTTTGAAACGAATCGGTTGATTGTGGCAATCTTACCGGCAAGTTTCTAAATGTCTTTCGCCATTTTTGGAGATGACATGTTAAGGAGAGCCCGAATTTGATCTAGATCGGCCTCAATCCCCTTCTTGCTGATGAGGTGGCCTTGAAATTGACCTGAATGTACACTAAATTGACACATATCAGGATTGAGATGCATCCTGTAAGACAGAAAAATGTTAAATATTATGTTAAGATCTGAAATGTGGTTGATGAACTGTATGCTTTTGCATAAGAGATTGTCAATATAAACTTCCACATTTTTTCTAAGATGTGCTCTGAACATAGTAGTCATCAACCGTTGATAAGTTGCACTTTCATTCTTGAGTCCGAAGGGCATGACTTTGTAACAGTAAAGTCCTCTTTCAATGATGAAAGTGGTCTTTTCATGATCTTTATCCAAGAGTGGAATCAGATTGTATCCAGAAGCAACGTCCATCATATATAGAAGTTTGTGAGCTACTGTAGAATCAAGGATCTGATGAATGTTGGGAAGAGGGAAACTATATTTTGGAGTATATTTGTTCAGATCCGTGAAATCTACACAAGCTCAGACTTTTTTATTCTTCTTTAGGATAGCGACGATGTTGGATATCCAATCTGGATATTTGGCTTCTCGAATGAATCCCACTTTGATCAATGTCTCAATCTCCATATTAACTTCATCTCAAAGTTATGGCGATAGTCATCGTTGTTTCTATTTGACTACCATGACGTTGAGGTTGATGGCCAATTTGTGACATGCCTTGGCCGGATCGACCCAAGGTATCTCTTCGAAAGACCACAGAGAAATGTCTCTATTTAGTCGCAGGAACTGAATGAGAGTGTCTTTTTTGTGCTGAACCAGCTTAGTACCGATAAAAGTACTTCTGCTAGCTCCATCAATGTTAATGTATTCTATAGGCTCCTCCGTAGAAGGTTGATCATCGGGGTTATCCGCTTTCTGTAATTGCTATACAATATACCTGTCAGAGGTATCTAGAATGGCAGAGACAGTTTTTTTGCAAGCTTGAGAAAACTTTTGACTACCCATTATCTCATAAATACCATCGTTGTGTTTGAAATAGAGTGTTTGATGATAGGTGGAAGCAATTGCCTCCATGTTATGAATCCAGCAACGGCCCATAATCCCGAGACAACTCGATTTGGCGTTAATAACATAGAAGATGACGTTGATTGTGGTTGGTCCTGCGGTAATAGGTAAGATGATCTTCCCTAGTTACTCTTCTTTATATCCATTGAATCCACTGATATCGGTGTCGCTTTGAATAACTTGATCAGCCAATCCCATTTGGTTGATAGTGCTCTGAAAGAGAATCTCAATGTGCATGACAAACTTCTTCATCTTGAGCATTATGACTAATACATCATAATGTGAAAACTTAACATGGCTAGTATCGAAATCTTCGAATGAGATCCCGAGCCGACGGTTGCTCGACTCAGGCAGAAGTTTGGCTTCTTTGTCTTGAGGTGTGAGATCGTAGCATTCTGATAGTCTCCTGTGCTTGAATCTGTTAGAGTTGGTGTTCTGATTGATTTTGATCATGTTGTTGTGACATATATAGTAGAGACGCTTCTCCTCTGCTTGATCTTTGACCTGGACAACTTTAATCTGCTTCTTATAGCTGTCATCGTTGTATGATTCCAGGTCGACAATATATTTGAACATCCATCCCACCTTGAAAATATATTTGAGCAACCTCTGTAAATCATAGCAATTGTTAGTAGAATGATGGTTTACCTTATGATGCATACAATACGGCCGGTTCTCGATTAGTTCCAATGGTTGGAAGAGACGGTAGAGCTTATCCTTGTAAGAATTGGAAAAATTATGGAGATCCAAACATTTATCTTTGGGAGGACCAGTTTGACTTGTGAACCGCCTTTCTGAGGGTTGTCAGTATTTCCCTTGGCGCGCTTTTGGTTACCCTGATCCTCCATTGGTTCAGTGTTTCGATCTGTAGATGGACCTTTCCTGGTAAGAACAGATTTAGTAGAATTATGTTTTTCGGACATCATCATTTCCAGGTCGACGTAACTATTGACATTGGTGATCGTATCCTCCAAGGTTACAGGTTTGTTGAAAAAGAGGTACTCTTTGGCTTTGCAGTCGAGCAGGAGCGCGTTGGTAAAAGCAGTAATAAATGTTTTTTGATCGAGATTGTCTACTTTACGCGCGAGCTCCAAAAATTTTTTTACAAAAGCCTCAAGTTTCTCTCTGTGTGACTATTGAGATTGATAAGAGAATGTAAATTTTCATCTTTATCTCTGTAGTGAGCATATGTCTTGATGAATTGTTTATGCAGCTGGTCGAATGTGTATATGGAATCTTCAGGTGGAGAGTGAAACCATTGGAAGAGTTCCTCCTGCAGGCTTGTGGTGAACTGACAACAGAAAATGTGGTTGAGATTGGAGTACAACCCCAATGAATTTTGGCATTGTTTAATGTGCTCCTTCGGATCGGAACCCTTATATTTACGAATTTTTGGAGTATGGAAACCTTTCGGTACTTTCATATCGAATAGTTTTTTGGCAATTGGACTTCCTTGTAACTTGGTAAGGTCATCGTTAGTGCCCAAAACTTGTGCTTCGCTCAACTCCTTAATGCGCTGGTCCATATGCTCTTGTGTGACATAATTATGGGTCGGTAGAGTGGTTTGACTAGGAGGTTGCGGATTGTGAGTACCGGTGCCCTCACTCAAACGATCTCATACTGGAACTTAAAGTTGAGGTTGTTGTTCTTCCTCTTGATGTATGGAACATTGGTGACCTCGGTTGATCTCAGATTGAACTTCACCACCTAAATGAATGCAAGGTTGAGGTTCATTTTGAATATTTTTGGAGATAGCTCTGTTGGTGGCTCCTTGAGGTCCCAATCTTTCCTATGTAAAAACTTGGGAGGCTTCTGGTACCTGATTGCCATCTCAGGTTGGAGGAGCCTTCTGGGTGTTCTACAGAGCTTGCAAGGTAGTCTGCATTGTTGTAATTTGATCTTCATATCGTTTGAGCGCTGTCAAACGAGCTTGTCATTTGGCGTCAAGCTCCTTCTCATGGAGCTCTCGATCGAGAGTTAATTGACGTTCGAGCTCATTGCGTCTCTCCATCTCAGTGTTAAGATTCGCCTGTAGCTCTATAAGTTGTTCTGACTCAACTGAAAGATCGAGCAGGATTTTGGTTGTTGGTCTCCTAGATGTGATCATGATTAGAATTTGTAGTAGAGTGAATGAATGCCTTAGGATATCGTGGAAATAATTTCTTTCCCACAGACGATGCCAAATGTAATGACCTAATTCCGAAAGCTCGAAGTGGCTTAGAATTAGCTCTTAGACCAATGTACCTGTGACAAAAATCTAATAGAAAGTAAGAAATGGCACAGGTGTTTAGAGTAGAAAACCTATGAATAGATAAAAAAGCCACGATCTCGGGCTGATGATTTTTGTAATAGTATCATTTATTACTTGAGGCTGATAACTTATTATAAGTAATTTTTTAACTTAGAAATTCTAGATCTTGAGAATAAGAAGTTAGAAGTTTTGAGAATCTAGAAAATATAGTTTTCTTGGTGATTTCTCGTGTAATTTTCTGGTCCTTGTCTATTATGGAATTTCTTCTTTATATAGGCCTTCTCTGTTGTTCTTCATCGTGTTGAAGTACGTTTTTTGAACAATATGGCTAGTAGCAGTTGATTGAGTAACTATTGAGTTCGTGAGAGACAGGTGGCTTTGACTTATTCAGGTTTTTCTTTTTGAGCTCGATCCACATCTTTTATCAGTTCGTGAAGTAGGTGGTAATGTTGACTGGAGGAGTCATATGGAGAATACGTAGATCTGTCATAGAGGTAGTTTGAACTCGAGATAGCTCGATTTAGGTAAGATCGAGGGGTAGGCCCCTACACCACCTAACTTATTTTTTATTTTACTGAATTCTTTGAATACATCAGACTTTGGGGGATAGTATGACAAATTACCAGGGAAATCTAGAAATTATACTTCATCTTCCCCTTTAGAATCTACATCTGCAACTTCCACATTTTTAGACTCACCCATACGACTAGAGGTCGACGTCTCCATATCAGGTGAAACCTCCATATTAGATATAGGCTTGAGGATGATGTTAGTTTTAATAATATATTCTCCGCACGCCTCAACCTACATACAGGTCTAGGTATTCTGTCAATTTTCTTAATCATTATCTTTTTTCTATACACATCCATACATACATATATCATATATCTATCATACATATACATACATCATATACATATATCTTTTTTCATGCAAATAAAAAAGGTTTTCCCAAAGTTTACTATAAATAGCAAAATTTTCAAATTTTGAAAACCCATAAATATCGTAATTTCCATTTCAAACTTTACAATCACAAAATCATAACTCAATCACTAACCTTCAACATCTGAGTATAAGTCAGAAATAACGCCCAATCTATCTTTTTCAATGGCACCGCGCACCCAATGTTTTAACTCTGCCTCCACAACCTTCTCCCTCCTTCTACGATGATTGCTGCTGTCTAATCTCTCACTTAAATCTCTTCAACTTACTCTCTTTTCTTTCCCTCTATTCTTTCAATCTTTTAGATTTGATAAATGTTTGAATGAGGAAGATAAATTATTATTTATACTTTCTCTCTCTTTAACTGCTGGCAGTTATTGGGCCTCGCACAAGCTGCTTTTAATTTTGGAACCAAGGCGTCCCTTCCACAATTAATGTCAGATATTTTGCACCTTTTCAGTGAAAGCGTCTTCCAATAATTATCCCACATCTTATATTTTTTTCTCTCCGACCCAAATCTCTCTTTAACCTTCCCACACTCATGATATCTCTATACTCACAGGCAATCAAACTTTTTCTACCTCTACGTAAAAGACAAAGATTATTGCTGATATGATTTCTCTATTCCAACTTCTACTATTTATAGACCTGCTGACGTAATTTCCTAGGTTATCACTTTCAAAATTCAATTTTGTATTCCAACAATTCCTAACAACATTTACAACGAAACAGTAACAAATTCAAAAGAACTATTCTTTCCATTCAAAACATAGTTATTCGATCTCAACCAGTTCGCTTCCTTATACATAATCACACATGAAACATCTAAGATGTCATGGAGCTCCATACCTAATCAATTTACCCCCAACCATCCTCTTATCTTCCTCAGCTATCTTTTTCACAACAATTTGCCTTACAACAGCTTTTCGAGCTTCAGGCTCCAAAATCACTTCACGGAATATCTCCAAGTAAAATTGATGCCCAATCTCACGCTCCCTCGCCCTCGCTTTCAAACCTTTAAGTAGGATTTCAGATTTAGGCAAGTTACCAACATAATCTAACAGCCCAAAGATCCTCTCTCGAACTTCTGTAATTTTTATTGATAAACGTTCCTCCGACGCACGACGAGCTATTTGAGAATGAGTCATCACCATTTTAAATTTCTTCCTCCTCTCTGTATCACATCTTCACATTATTTATAAACATCTTAGAGGTAATATCAAATCTCCCATATTTTGTATATTGAAAACTCTATCCACTCCACTTTTCCATAACTGAAAACCCTAAGATCATGATAGAAAGTTATTTGAACTTATCTTTCAACATCGACCTCATTAAACTTCATCCATCAACTTTTCGAGTAAACTCTTACAATACCTCCCCAGCTTGATGTTTATTTGTTAAACATTCGATTCTACATAAGATTGGTCTTACAGCTTGATTCTTCATACTTCATCAGTTCGATATTCATACCACATATCTTTATTCTTACATCTTCACATATATCTTCAACACTTCAACTAATAATACTCATTTTCAGTTCATTGTCCCTCGACCTAGTTCAAACTTGAACTACCTCAATATCTTACTCACGCCTTACACACGTAACATGTACAATCAGTATTGACACTAGACCATAAACTAATAAAGAACGTGGATCGAGCACTACAACAAAATATGAACAAGTCAAAGACAATTATCTCCCACAAACTAATAGTTACACATTTAACTACCACTTACCTCATTATCTGGAGAATGTGCTTCTATACGATAACGAGTTGTAGGTAAGGTCTATATAAAGAAAAAGCTCTAGAGGAGATAGGGACCAAAAAAATCAGATTTTCTAGATTCTAATACAAGAATTTCTAGATTTTAAATATCATAAATATTCTTATTTCAAGATTAAGCATTTCTTGTTCAAGATATTACATGAAATAAGATATCAGCCTCAAGTAATAAAAGATACAGTTACTAAACCCTCAACTCGAGATTAGTTTTTTTTACCTATTTAAAGGTTTTCTGCGCTAAATCACCTGAGTCATTTCTTTTATTACATTAATTTTTGTCACAGGTACATTTAGTGTAAGATATAATTTTGATCTATTTTGAGTTATGGAATTAGGCAATTACATTTGGGGTTTTATTAAGTTAAATAGGTTGGTTTGAGACTTGGGAGTTAAGGTTGGGGTTTTGGCGAAGATAATTTGAAGTTTTAATATGGTTTCTTCTCATGAGAGTAAAGATGGGCTTTGGGGTTGAGAGTAAAAATATAAGTAAATTAGGTGATTTTGTGTTGTGGGTATCTGTGAGAGTGAAGGAAGGTTAAGGTGAACATGGATTTGAGATTAAACATATATTTTTTGGTTGAGAGTAATGAGAGAAATAAATTAGGGGTTATTCTGGGCAATTTGGTGTTGTGGGTATTTGTGAGAGTAAAGGAAGGTTGAGAGTCGATGTTTTTCTTGCACTCTATCTAAGAATTACTGCGTTTATAGTAAAGAAATGAGTGAACTTGAACATGGGTTTTGAGTTGGTTTTGTTATTCTTTCTCTCGAATACACCATGAAAAGAATTGATAGATGAATGTTATATATAAGAAAAGTTGCCTAGAGTTGCTGGAGTTACAGAAAAGTTTAAGTGAATTGTGCCTTTAAGCACTTACTCATGTATCAATATTCAACGAGATCAATGAAAAAGAAGTTAAGAAGCTGCGAGCTATACTCAACAATAAGTCCACGTTGGAATTGGAAGAACTAATGCATCTAGAGTTTAGAAATGGTGAGGAGAAGGTTAAGTCAATAGTGAAATTACAAGAACAAAATTGGCTTAAAGAGGAAGAGTTTCAGATGTATGAAGACTGCGACCAGAAGCATTCTTTGACTCTACAAGAGTATTACAATTTGCAAGAAATGGTGGAGGACAAAACCAACACAATAGAAGAAAAGATGGTTGACAATAAGGTGGTGAATGTGAAGCTTTTGAGAAAGTTACACCAAAGGAGATGACATCAATTAATGCAAGTAATAAGAGAGGGAAGAAAAAAGTTGGCAATCCAGAGCATGAAGCTATTAAAAAATCACTACTAGGCAAATTCACTATGTAATTGAAGTAGCCTGAATATATTGAAAGCTTGTAATATTCTTTTCTACTTTCCCCGAGGGTTTGAGGTTTTATATTTCTTTAATTGCTACTACCTTTTGTATATTTCTATTGGTACTTAACTGTCTGAATGCATAAAAAATACAGTCTTCATATTTGGTTTTAAAAAAAAAAAACTCCGCCATTATCATATAAATATTTAGCCTTATTTGTTAGAAACTCTATTAGATATAGTAATAATAATCATAATCCAACATCTAAGTCCTCAAATTCTTTCTTGTAATGTGATGTATATTATTTATTCATCAAAAATACAACATATTAATGTTATTCACCAAATAGACATTGTTAATTATTCTAAAATAAAATAACATTTCATAAAAATACAATTTTAACAAATTTCCCAGGGTTTGGGGTTTTATATTTCTTTGCTACTACCTTTTGTATATTTCTATTGGTACTTAGTTGTCTGAATGCATAAAAAATACAGTCTTCATACTTGGTTTAAAAAAACTCCGCCATTATCGTATAAATATTTAGCCTTATTTGTCAGAAACTCTATTACATATAGTAATAATACTCATAATCCAACATCTGAGTAATCAAATTCTTTCCAATAATGTGATGTATATTATTTATTCATCAAAATTCAACATATTAATGTTATTCACCAAATATACCTTGGTAATTGTTCTTAAGCAAAATAATATTTCACAAAAATGCAATTATAACAAATTGAGTTATTAATCAATGGTTGAGTTGTAAAATCATAGTCCATATTCCCATTTAATAGAATCGTGGATCATCAATAAAACTTCAACACAAATATCTTTTTAAACATGAATTTGAGCATAAAACTGAATTTTCAAGTTGACATCTAACTACATATATAATTTAATGATGGCATTATCATCTCCCTTAATAAAAGATATATTCCCCTAATTAAAGCAAGCATAAACGAAGAAAGATATGAAGAAATTAATGAAATTATACACATGTATTCACTAATTAAAACCTACAATCAGTAATTCGCTCTTAAATCAAAAACCAAATATCTTCTTCAAGCCCTTCAATATCTTGTTATCTTCCAAAATCAGTTGCCTTCCAAAATCCGATATGTGTAGAGAGATGCATATATATGTTATTTATAAACCATATGAATCCTTAAACCTAATTCAAATTTAGAAAGTTAATACAACTAGCTATCACCGACTTCCCTATCTTCCCCCGAAAAAAATACGTTATATAAAATTATGAGAATTTTGATAAAATATATCAATGAATTTCCTAAATCATGAAGAAGTTTTGTTAGATACTATTTTTGCTTGAACGATATTTTCCTGGATTTGGAATCTTCTTTTATTTTTTTGATGTAATTCATAGTAATTTATTGGAGCATTCCATCAATAATCTGCATGAATAACTTGATTAATTACGTTGTAGTTTCTTCTACCATAAGACCTTGAATAGTACTCCCCCCCCCCCTGCATATTGCATATTATTCTCGTATAATTTGAAAATCATGAAATAATCTTATTAGTCTTGTTTATTAATAAAATTGAGGGTTAAACGCTTTAAATTAAATGTATTATGTAGTCATTTTACATGCCCATCAGTAGGCCGAGCCAAAGTTGATTCCCTTAAATTTGTGGAATATTGGTATGATTAATTGACAAAAATGAGAGATGGTACTGAATTAAAAGTGTTAGTGTCATCTTTCAAGACCACCCTCTCTGGTAGTGCTGCAACTTTTTTCTGAACTTTAATTTTTTTTCCGAAATTCGATCCAATTTTTCCAATTTTGGAACCCTATTTTACGTTTTTGATTTCTGAAATTTTGATTTAAATTTTTTTTCATAAACTATCGGATCAGAATCAGATAGCCTTTTGTTGATCTGATTATTTCGAATATGATCTGATTCGATTCTTTTGAATAATATCTTATCTGATTCTTCCGAATAACAATCAATCCGATTTAATCCGAACTTCAACTTGATAAAACCTCAAACATAACATGTCTACCTCCAGACATAACAGGTATCCCTTCTCTACTCTCATTTTCCTTTTAAGGTAAGAATCTCCCTCTAGAACTCTGTTTAAGGTTTAATTAAGAATATCAGAATTTATCAGAATATCCAAAAAAATTAAAATTCCAAATTTCTGATAAATATATTTTTTTCAAATTCATATCCATTTTCATTTTTTAGAAGAAAAAAAAATCGGATCGGATCTAAAATGATTTTAAGTTTATGAAAAAATTGGAAAAATTTCTGACCGCCCCCATTTTCGACCCGATTCGGTTCGATATAAAAACATGCCTACTCTATGGCTTTAAGTATTCTCTTAGGTATGTGTAATGGCCTATTCCGCATCTCGGACTCATGCTTCATCTTCGGCCAACATATGACCACTAGACCTTCTCAACATATGCGTAACACTACTAAAGACATATTACAGTTACAGAGTTCTAGTCATCACTTTTGACCTCTACATCAACAGTTCGAGTTAAGCAAACGTACAATCATACATAAAGCCATTACGAAGCAACAAAGATCAGAACGTTACACAATCAGGTCAAAGAATATCAAACATATATTGCAACGTCCATCATTAAGGATATTAATGGTCGTCAAACGGTCATATTATAAAACCTATAAATAGGACCAAGGAATCCGAGATGAGGGACGGGGAAATACTCACTCAAACTCTATACAAAATATTCAAAGCTTCTCTTATAATAATCTAGCAGCTATCAATAAATTACTTTTTTTATAAATCCTCAAGATAGGTCGTGGTATTTAACCTATTCAAAGGTTTTCCACACTAACTTTTGCGTTATTAATCTTCTATTATTCATCTAAGAAACTCTGAATATCCTTGGTGAAAAGGCTAAGTTCGGGTCAAGAAATTAGGCTATTACATTTGGTACCGTCTGTGGGAACGAAGTTTTCAAACTCAATATCTAAAAAAATAGCTGATTATTTCTGTACGAGATGACACCTCAAGACCAGAGTATACCAACTACTCTAGGAGACGCAAATGCTAAACTGACAGTGTTACGGGCCAATCTCAACTATGAAACTAAAAAGCGAGCCGCTCTGGAACAATAACTAGTAGACGTCTAGGACGCGTTAAAAGCTTTGCAAAGTCAACAGGTCACAACAAATAAGAACAAAGGCGTAATGCAAGTTATTTTATGGGTTTCCATTCTTGACAAGATAGGACCTCACGCGAACAATCTGGGAGGAGAAGTTCGATCTAAGCATAAACAACATGTGGACGAGCCTGTTCAGCTACAGGAAGTTCACCAAGAAGTTAATGGCAGTCTCGTAGGAGTCAGATAAGAAGAGCCACCCCGAGGAAAAGTTTGAATGCCAGTTTTTGAGTGACTCAGTGAAGGAAGTGGCAATCACATTCCTAGTGAAGGACGAATCCCGCAACCAACCATCACATCCATTCAATACGTGACTCAAGAACATGTTAAAAATCGAATCAAAGAATTACTTGATGCTCAAAATCAGACCACTAAAGGAATCTACAACATATTACAAAAGAAACTGATCGCACAGGAGCTATTGGATGGCGAAATTCTCACTAGTTTCCATGCTTTAAAAATTTAAAAATACAAGGGGACGGATCCAGTAGAGCACGTCCAAGAGTTCCAGGATGCTCTAGGCTTATACTCCACATCCAACTATATTTTATGCCAGCTCTTTCCTACCAGTTTATCAGGCAAACCATTACGATGGTTCCACACACTGCTCGAAGGGTCCAATACAACTTTTGAGCAATTGAGAGAACTCTTCGTCAAGAATTACTTACACAAAGGTGACAAAGAGGAGAATCTATATTATATATTTAGCCTTAAGCAAGTACTAGGAGAGAAGCTCAAGACATTCACTAAGAAGTTCCTGGAGTTGGCTCGAAAGGTGGATCGACTTGATCAGAAAATTAATATTTCGGCCTTCACCAATATTTTACTCGTCGATAGAAGGGCGAAGGGGTACCTCATTCTAAACAAACTACGACTTTGGCAGACATGATCGAAAAAGTCAATGGGTATATCGATCTTGAAAGAATGGTGTCCGACAGACAAAAAACTCAAAAATCAACATTGACAGCTATATATAAATCTACAGGCTAAGACTTCAATAGTACTACTGATCAAGGAGAAGAGAGGAAGCGAACAAAATCGAATGAAGATCAACCTCAGAAAGGAAGTAATATGCCAAAGCCCTGTCTTCCCAAGATGACTGTTACCATAGATAGTATTTATCCTATACTTCAGAAGAATAAGCTTTTTCGTAATGCACAGTATCTCAAACCCATTGTGAACAAACCATATTGTATTCATGAAAAAGTCTGACATCATGAGACAGAATACTGCTTCGCTTTATAGCGACTGTTAGAGTATATTTTTGCCGATGGATGAATGCATGAGTACATCATAGACGTTGAAAGATACAAGAATGGGAGTTATCGACTTCCCACGGAAGTCGTGCAGGTCAAAGAAATAGTAGAGGAGAAGCACTTATACCATATATCCCTCGGCCACCAATCGAACATGAGTAAAAGACGACGTGTCAGCCAGTGTCATGACTTGTCCATGAACGATAAAGAAGCTCAATTACTTACCGTCTCCAGCTCCCAAAGCACAGGGATCTCGTTCGATGATTGTGATATTCGTTATGTCAACTTTCTTCACCATGATGCTCTAGTGATCATGTTGAAAATGAGAAATGTCATACCACACTCAATGATAGTAGACACTGGCAGTAGTATTAAGCTACTATTTCAAAGAACGATTGATCAGATGGGGCTGGCCGACAAGGTACAACCCGGTGACATTAATATTTGTAGATTCAACGGCTCTAGAGAAAAATGTGTAGGAAAGATCATCCTTCCTATTACGGCAGGACCAGCAATAGTTGACATTGTATTTTATGTTATCAATACAAAATCCCGTTATTTGAGGATAATGGGACGTTGCTGGTTACATAATACACAAGCTATTCCGTCGACATATCATTTGACGCTACGATTCAAATGGAATGGTGGCATTTAAAAAATCAAAGAAAGTTAGAAGCTAGCTCGAGCATGTAAAAATACTATTGCCATAGTACCAGAGCCATCAATACCACAGCTCATATAATAATTATAGAAAACAATAGGGAACATTACAGAAAACTTTATAGTGAACAATACTGAGAACCAGCTGCCAAGTGCAAAAATTACAGAATACGTCGGAATCAGTGGGGACAAATGAGGTACATTTATTGGTACTCTTTTAGCCATAGTAAAGCGAGATACTCCTATTTAGTTCCTCAAAAACAATAGTGATGCATTCGCTTGAACATTTCATGAAATGCCAGACATCGATCCCAATCTGGCCTGCCATAAGCTTAATTTGAAAGATAAAGCTGAAGTCGTTAAACAAAAATAGAGAACTTTAGCACCAAGACTCCGAGAAGAAGTCAACAAAGAAATTGATAAACTCATTGAAGTTGGTTTTATCAGAAAAGCTAATTATCCAGAATGTATCTCGAGCATTGTTGCAGTACCGAAGAAAAATGGTAAGATTAGAGTGTGCGTAGATTTTACGGACCTCGGCAAACATACTCTAAAGAATAGTTTTCCACTTCCTATCATAAACCATCTACTTGATTCTACTGCGGGATATAAACTCTTGCCCATGATGGATACTGCATCAAGGTACAATCAAATACCTCTGCTACCTGATGATCAAGAGAAAACAACTTTTAATACAGAGCATGGCCTATAATGCTACAGGGTTATGCCCTTCGATTTCAAAAATATTGGAGCCACTTATCAAAGGTTGATGACACAGATGTTTAAAGACCATCTCAGAAAAATGATGGAAGTCTATATTGATAATTTGTTGTGTAAAAGTCTCAAAAGGGATAACCATATCGCAGATTTACACACAATAGTCAAAATTCTTCGTTACTACAAAATGAGACTCAATCCTGACAAGTGCCAGTTTGGGGTCCAGTTAGGTAAATTCTTAGGACATTTAATTAGCAAACAAATCATAGAGGTTGACCCAGATTGTATTCGTGCACTGTTATCTATGCCTTCTCCAAAAACAAAGAAAGAAGTACAAAAACTAGCAGGCCAGATAGCAGCAATAAATTATTTTTTATCCAAGTCTTCAGATCGATGTCGATGGTTATTTGACCTATTGCGTGAAGGGACAACAAAAAAGAAATCTAAAAAAGATCCTGAGATCAAGTGGTCTATACAATGTGAAGCAACATTTCAAAAACTCAAACGCTATTTGGGTAAGCCACTGGTGATAAGTACACCTAAAGAAGAAGAAAAGCTTAGCATATATCTTGCAATTACCGATGAATCTTTGAGTTTTGTCCTCATTCGACTTGATGAGAAGATAGAGAAACTTATCTACTTCATCAGTAAAACTCTCACTCCAGCAGAATCCCGGTATACAAAGATCAAAAAATTACTCTTAGCTCTCGTTTACACATCACAGAAGTTAAAATAGTATTTCCAAGCCCACTCAGTTCGAGTAATGACAAATTATCTTTTGCACAAAATCTTGTCTAAACGTGAGAAATCCATACGAGTAGAACAATGGTTGGTAACTCTTGGAGAACATGATATACATTTCGAACCACGGCATTCTGAAAAAGGTCAAGGAGTAACAGATTTTCTTACCAAATTCCTAGTCGAAGATCTTGACTGGGAAGAAGATAGTACATATATCAATGAAGAATAGTTCAAGGAAAAGTCATATTGGATAACTCAAAAGGGGTGGCGTCTTCTAACTGATGGTTCTACCGGACCTGCGGGGTCAGGTATCGGTATCGTCCTTATTATGCCTTCCAATGACAGAATTAAAAAGACAATCAGACTTAACTTTGAAGCTACCAACAATAAGACTGAGTATGAGGCATTAATTCACAGCATAGATATGGCTCTTGAGATTGAAGTTTTCGAGTCATCTGTGTACACGGCCTCTATACTCATTGTGAACCATTATACAGATTTTTTTTTTAGAAAAATGGTAAAATGATTGATTACGCCACAGAAGTAGCCAACATAATGAGCAGATTCAAAAAGGCTACCATTGAACATTTACCTCGCGGAGAGAACATACATTTGATTCTCTTGGTTATCTGGCAGGAGTACTCGGCACCAAAGCTCGATATCTCAAGATCGGAGTAATATCCACCCCCATCATTAACATCATAAGCTCAAATTTTGTTAATAATAGGGGCGTTGATGAGGATGAGGATGATTGGAGACGACCATTCCTTACATATATCGGACCTCAAAACAAGTTTGATGGCGAAAACCCTAAAGATCCTACTAAGAGAAGACGTGTGCTTGATAATGCTAAATGATACATCGTGGCCAATAATTTTCTTTATAAAATTTTAGTCACAGGACCATATCTCGAGTGTTTATCAAACAAAGAGGCTCAAAATTTTTTGCATGAAGTTCACGAAGGCATTTGCGGTTCCTATGCAGCAGGGCGATCTTTAGCCAATCGAACTCTTACTCAAGGAGCCTTCTGGCCTAAAATGAAAGCTCAAGCCATTGAATATGCAAGCAAGTGTGATGCCTACCAATGACATGGCCCCCAAATTTGAGCTCCAGCCTTGGAACTCTATTCTAGCAACGATGTTTGCCCGTTCAGAAGATAGAGCCTCGACCTTATAGAAGAATTTCCCACTGCACTAAGGAAGATGAAGTACCTCCTAGTAGCAATAGATTACTTCACCAAGTGGGTAGAAGCAGTCCCTCTGTGTCGTACAGGTAAAGACGAAGTCATCAGATTTATATGGAAAACTATCATAATACGGTTTAGTTACCCCCATCTTATTTGAATCGACAATGGACCTCAGTTCATTGGCTCTAGAGTTATTAAATTCCTCAATCAACATAGCAACATTTATTCTCTTTCCAATCCATATTACCCACAAGGAAATAGTCAGGCCGAAATCAATACTCGCACTATCATTGATGGAATCAAAAAGCGCTTAAAAGAAAAGAAGGGTAATTAGGTCTAAGAATTACCACATGTATTATGGGTGTATCGCATAACGCCTCGGGTATCGACTGGATGGGCGCTGTTCCTATTGGAGTGTGGTACATAGGCAATCATCCCCACTCAATATCATCACCCATTACGCGACCATACCATGGCAGATAAAGAAAATAAATTCCAGTTGGCATGTAACATGAATTAGATTGAGGAAACTAGAGACAGGGCAATTATGAAGTTGGGACGATACCACCAGGCTTTAGGCAGATCTTACAACAAATGCGTTCATCATAGAGAGTTCAAAATTAAAGATCTAGTACTCCGAAAAGTCCCCAAACACAAAAAAGAAGTTAATGCTGGAAAACTCGCCAAAAATTGGGAAGGTCATTTTATCATTGTTGGAAAAAGTGGCATTGGTTCTTACGATCTCGCTACCGAACGTGGGGAACGAGTGCTTAATCCTTGGAACACGAGGATATTGAAGCTATATCGAAGATAATAATCTATGACAGTGTACTTTTCTAAATAAATCTATCATCTTGTGTGTCGGTCTTACATCAATGAAATATTTATGTTTGATCACCGTACATCAGAGTATTTTTTATTATTTCATGCAGTACTTCATCTAACATTCTTTGTACGTCAATCTTACAACAATGAAATACTTGTGTCTGATTGCCCTACATTATAGTACTTTTTGAATATATCAAACAATTACTTTTATATACAGATTACATATCTAAATATCACAAATTACCAACGGGTTCACCCCATTCTAATACAGTATAGATCGTTTGTTACTTCAGCCAAACTGATCTTCTAAATAGATCGTTTGTTGCTTCAGCCAAACTGATCCTCTATTACATTATAGATCATTTGATGCTTCCGCCAAACTGATCTTCTATTACATTACAGATCGTTTTGTTACTTTAGCCAAACTGATCCTTTAGTACATTACAAAGCGTTTGTTGCAATAGCCAAGCCAACCCTCTATTATACGATAACACGTTTAATCACTCTACAAAATAGATACCAGACTCATACATCAGAATTGGTTCTACCTTGATACAATCTACCTACTATATTTTCATTTGTATAGTACGAGTAATCCCTTATAATAACCATTACACCTCATTACTTACTCAAGCTATCACTTGAACTGTCACCAGAACTAGTAGGACGCACAGCACTAGGCAAACTTTCCCCATGAAGTCGCAGACACATGAACTCCGGCATCCTCCTAGTAATAATTTTTTTTTCCTTCCTCTATCTGCCTCTTTGTAAGAACACCAATTTTTGCTATCATGGGATCCAGGTACACAGATCGTATCAAACGTATTTCACACTGTACACCTTTTAAAACTCGTTTGTCATAGACAGTTTTACTTTCTGCCTCCAACCACTGGAACTCAGATACAAAAAAGGAAAGTACTGCCATCATCTCTCTCTCGTGCACATCACTTCACCCACATTTCACCATGTCCAGAAGAACAAAATCTGCAAGCTTTCTTTTAGCCTCTTACAACACAGTTTCCAAATCTCTGTAACAATCTTCCAGTGCCCTCTTTTCACTCAACGTTGCCTCATTATGACCTTCAAGTATAGACATAAATTCATTCATATTTGCCACCACGCCTGCTGATTCATTTATACGATCTTGATTATACTTCCTCTCAAACACTTCTGCCTCAAGGTCCAATGTGATTTTAAAAAGATCCGCCCTCAATTTAGTCTTTGCATCACGCATTTCCCCATTTTCTGATTGATACTCCAGAATGTCTAACCTCATCATTTGAACGTTATACTCTAGAGCACAGATCGTGATCCAATCCTTATTTATCATTTCATTTTGTTCATTATGGCCCTCTTCTAGCTTTTTTAACATCATGTTCGTAATATACCACAATACTTCAAATTTGTGCGCACGATCTTTTACCTATTCGATAGCCGTTCGCGCACCAATTCTCTTCGCTTCAAACATGTTTAACTGATATTGCAAGTCTTTTACATTATTTCCTTTTTTCTTTAACACCACCAACCGCCCTGTAATTTGAGTTTGCACAGATATCAATTTTGTCCCTTGCTATTTAGTTTGTCCCGAAGTACCCAAAATTTCAACATCCTTTTTCCTTATAACTTCTTTTAATCACTCTATCTTTCTTAGCGCACTCGCCAACTCAGCCTCTTTCTCTTGCAGTTTTTCAGTCAAATGAACAACTGTATTTTACTCTTTTAATATTTTCACCTTCATTTTTTCTTCTAACTTAGTAGCACTCTTTAGTGCCCACTGACATAAATTTAGCTCAGCGATCAATTGTTTGTTTCGAACATGTAATGAGTCACATTGACTCTGAATAGCTGCTAGTTCCACCTGTCACGAGAGTTCACATTTATACTACTTTACATATTCAAACAGATTACATATCACAGTAAGCAAAAAATTACTCAAGAACATAATATTTGAGTACTATCATTACGTTGATCTATTTATAAAGGCATCACAGAGAACAATTTTCATTCAACATCAAAAATAGTTTACAAAAACAACTACTGCACATGCAAGTTCGGTATATAAGTGAATTACTTAACTTTTGCTTTTTTGAGCTACGAGAAGATTGTCCCTTGTATCTTGGACTCTTTCCTTGAGCATCTATAGGAGATATAAAGGTCACTACCTCCTGCTGGCGTTACTTTCGCCGCGATCGGGGTATCAAGCTCTCGACCTCCTCCTCGTCCTCTTCTGAGATATTTTCTCTCAACCTAGAAACAGGTTTTTCAACAACCTTCTCCTCTTCATTTTTTGTAAACCAAATATTTTATGCCTTCGCATTCTCAACATCAAAATCTTTCCCACACTCTATTACGAGCTTCCTAAATTTGTTATCTACCCTCACAAGCTCCCCTCCATAAAAATTAATCATACTTTCTATATGACGCTCGTACTCTATTCCAGCTGTGGTTTTTGCTCGTGACGGATACAGATGCTCCTTCAATTACATTTGCGACTAATGCAGACGCTTACGCGTTTCTACTAGTAATACGCCTAGAGCCCTCACCTTAGCTTCTACCTTCATTCAAACAATTACTTCTTTTGACAATTGTGTTGCTGAAGACATTTTTTGCCCCATATGTTGCTACAACACATCCTGCAACTCCTTTAACTCACCCTCTAATTTTTGTTGAATATCTATTTGCTCTTTCCTTATCCTAAAAAATACTATTCTCATGGCCCTCCGATCCTACATAAAGCCAAAAATATCATGTAAAGGTTCTGCGTCACCCCATACAATAAAAATACCAACTTAAGCTGAACATTTTCTCATTTCTAAACTATGACGATTACGTGCTTCTTGCGCTAAAAATATAACTCGAGCTGGGTCCGGTACTACACCTTTTTTTCCTTTAAGAGTTCTACATAAGCTTATTTTAAACCCCGTTCACTATCTACTTCGACCTCAAAATATAATGTCAGAGCTATTAGTATACATTGACACCTAGCCTAAACACTCGGGTCATTAAAACATGTCAACTCTTTTAGTTTTCGAGCTAATACCCCCATTTCCTCTTCCTTTCTTAACACCTCATCTCGTTTTATTTTTATCTTAGCATATTTACACTGGAAGTCGTATAGTTCTTTAAAAAAAATATCTGAATTAGACTTAAACTGCCTTCTATCTTACTCAATTTTATTTAATACCTATTGCACACGAGCCACCGAATCCCTCGCTCTACCCAGTGATCTCTCAAGTTCAGAAATAGTTTTTCTCAATAGATTTGCTTCCTACACAGATTACAAATATCTTGTTATCATACAAACATTCAAGGCGAGCATATTAAAAGGCATCAATCAAATTTAAACAGTTTATGACCATACAAAGTGCAATCACATCCCATAGAATTTCTACCTCAGATAGAAGGTCTACTGTCTTCTCAGCAAATCAAACTGGTTTAGTAGGAGAAGTAACTACATTGGCAGGACCAACATCGCCAGCCACCACTCCGTTCTCTACCTCTGAAGGAAAGACTATCTCATCATATTTGCCAGTTCAGCCTAACTTTACATCAGTAGCAGTCAATCCAAAGCTATAAAAGGACTGGAAAAGGTGATCTATTTCCACCTTCAACGCCTTGCATGATCGTGACATAACATCATCATGCTCGACCAACTCTTCAGTAGCCTTGGCATCTTAGGCTCTCTTCTTTTTCTCTAGCTCGAGCTCAGTTTTGAGCTCCCTAACATGAGCCGATTGGGCATCAAACCTCAGAGTAAGATCTCCGAACTTTTTGCTCCTCTTATCAATACACTTCGTCACCCCCTTCATCAACATCAAGAGTTGTCAATACAAAAACACAAGTTCGGAATAACAACTCATATTCCAAATACAACACAATCAAAGATTTCAACACATTCTGCGAAAGTATGTTCTTGATACACTTCATCGAGTTGCTTCGGATTAGTCCCAGCCATCATGCAGTATTTTTGCTCCAGCTCTCTCATCATGGCCGCAGCCTAGGCATTAGTACGAGAGCTACCCTCGTCATCATGCAGGAGTAACTTCACTCACTTTCTGCATCTCCTCCACATCTCCAGCTACAAGTTTTGTAATCTCTTGGTCTGCGATAACGACCACAGCAGCTGGCGTAATTTGCAGGGGTTTTTTTTACCTCCGAGTAGACCTTTTCACGTTGCTATGTTCCGGCGCAGGAGAAGGAAGACTAGTGACATCATCAACAGACAAACGAGCTTTCTTCTCAGCCATAGCTCGATTCTCGTGAGCTCGCTGAACTTTGCGTATTATGGAATCTACCATTTTATCCCTTCAGATACCTAGTTCACCAAGTAACTGCTTTAACTCGACCTGATCATAAGCTATACAGTCAAACAAGTTGGTGCTGTTAGGCGTTGGTAAAGGATTGGGATCTGACAAAACAAGGAACAAAATAATATTTAGCAGCTCGAAGACATGATAATGGTTGGTCAAAGTTGATCAATGTTACTTACTCGGGTTATAATATTTATGGTTCAGGACGAGCGCTGGTTCATCTGAAACCTACATACAGTTTCCCCCTACCCTGCCCATACAAGGTGGTTATTCCATGGTCTACCCGCAGATTCAAAGTCAAAAAAGTTTGGCCTAGAAAAATCACTATATAGGTAACCACTATTTCTACATTTTACATATTTTTATTTATAAATTTTTAACACATTCTCAGTTTCGAACTACTTGGCAGTCCCTTCCCTTCTCAATTTCTCATTCAGAGCCTCGCATACCCATCATCATCTCATACACATTCCTATTTAGTTGGGCAGGGAAGCAATGCAATACATTCATAACCCCTTTCTGAAAGAAGGTCAGAGGAATTCTAAGGCCATAAACGACCTAATTCAGATAACAAAAAAACCCATCATTCGGGACTGCTAACCCAAGGCCATTTTAGTACGAGATGTTAACATCCTCACTAATCCCTTTCCCCATTTTCCACTTCTCCAAACAATGGACTTGGTAGTATACTACCTCCTCCCTTTTCCTGGAACATAGGCCCTAAACCAGCGACCTTGGTTCGTCTTATTATTTCCCCATTCTCCCTGTAATTTCTTTTTGTATTTCAAAAATTTCTTTCATACATCTACTCCCTCAGGATATATGATAAACAATTTATTTTTTTCTCTTATATCCTCTATTTCTATAGCTTTCTCTACTTTACTAGATTCTCCAACTTTCTACACCTACAATCATGTTTATCTTATCTACAGTCTCTTCCGTTACACTACAATCGTCTTCCCTCCTCGACGATGATGTTACCTCTGAACTTGATGCTACTAAAAATTTACTCATGGGATATATAGGTTTTGAACGCATACTGGACCTACAAATACATAAAATATTTTGTCATTATTTCTACATTACTGGCTACACCCTATAAACAGTAAAAACAACCTCACCCATGTTTCTACCCAGTCAACACGTCTATTTTATAATTTCCCAAAGCAACAAATAATCATTTCAAATTTCCCTATTCTTCTCCATAAAACCATTTTTACTCTCTACAGTCTGTTCAGATATACAAAGTTTGCGTACTACAGAGTATTACAGGCAACTCCTCAAAATCTTAAAACTCCTACATTCCCAACTATGTTCTCCCTAAAATTAAAACGTGGGGAATATAAAACATCCAATATAGATTACAGCATACAAAACAAAAACAAAAGCATCTATCACTAACCTGTTCTTGAAGAATAACAATCTTCTGCTCTAACCAGATGTTTCACAGCAATTGACCGCTCATGTTACCTTTCCAACAGTTTTCTATCACCAGATGAATCCTTCCCTATCAAAATACTCTCAAAACTCAAACTTTTCTTCTCTAAAATGATATGGTTTACACCACTTTTCTCTCTCTCTCTCTCTCTATAACTGTGATAATTTATGAGGGAGAGAGATTTAAGTTTTTATACTCTCCCTTGGTTTACAAAACGATAGCTCCATCAAACATGTGTCAGTCACCCCTACTGTTTCAACAGGCACATCTTTTCACCTTACAACATCATCATTACTTATGTAATAACATCTACTGTCATCACGTCTGTCTCTTTTATCTGCTATTACATTAAAATGTTGCCCCTCTTTCCCAAAGTAGTATACACGACCAGTCACCTTACTTTTATACTATACCAAGATCGTACGACATTCCTAAAATATCTCAATATTCAAAATTTGAAAATATATATACAGTTGTTAAAATCACATAGCTGTCATCCACAATATCTGCCACATAAGCAGTCAAAATAGAATAATTTATTCTTATTATTTTTAGCTCACAACATCAACATGCCTCGTTCTACATTTAACAGAGTACTAAAACAAAATACTAAAAACAGATTACTTATTTATTGTGATCTCTCACAGTTTGAATTTACAAGCTTCTGTAGTTATATTTAAAGCAACCTAGATGGCTCACCTCTCTACATGGAATTATTTATCCTCTTACTGCCCTCTCATCTTCTTCAATAATTTTATCCCGTGTGATCTCTCGAACATCCTTTTATCGTAAAGTTGCATCCAACAGAGACTTGCAAAACATATCACACCAAAACAAGATCATGATCTACACCCCTGCCTCCATCATCTCGGCCGAACAAGTTCAACGGCCACTTTAGTAACCCAGCATCATAAGGCATTCGGCAAAAATATTGCTTGCGAAGTTCAGTGACCTTGATATGGAACCTATCTTTTCCTGCATAACGAGCACGCTGCGAACGCATCCTCACCATGAGTACTCACACTAACTCCACAACAAATTGTCCTTACAGATGATACAATGCATAGCAGCCAATGATCACTACTTTATATAGACACTAGAAAGATCTATGAAAATCTATATCACCCCACAGATTTTGCTAAAGGATATATTTTACAAGAAAATTTTTTGGACAGCAGAATATCAACAGAAAATCCATAATATTGTGACAGGTCATTATTTCCATATTATGAAATATCTCCTCAGATTTTATGCGTACAGATACAGAGATCGCAACTTATAGGTCACGCATATCCAACAGTACCATCTACAAGAAAATACCAGTTACTTCCATACGACCGACATTTTCAAGTCAGTTCGAATTAGTAACTCATAAACATACACATACTTACTATCACCACACAGCCTCATTACATTTTTTGAGCTCGTCTAATTTTTCAAACCTCAACTTCCACTACCATTTACTGATATACACCCTGAGATCCTTACAGTTTGATTTGTCCAGCAAATACCCCATGACAAACTACTATTCCTCATACTTACATCTTTACAGACTTCTACTTTGCAACCAAAAGCTACACATATAAGTTGCGAAGTTCGACACACAACATCAAAATAAAAGAATGATGACATTTTATTAGTTCAAAAATTTTCTTACAGATAACAAGTGTTCTAGACAATTCACAAAATTACTTTGCACATTATAGAAAGTCACAGTTTAAAACATCTCTCAACAACCAACGAGGAAGAAGATATAAAATTGAAGCAACTTCTAAACTCTGATCCCCTGCCGGAACGGGCCAGGAAACAGTAAAATTGGAAATCACTGACGATATATGGTATCAACAGAAAGATCTTCTTCAGGGCCAATATTTATGGTCCCTGGAAGAAAAGCCTCCACCGCCACCACCTCTTCCACCATAACCCCCACCACCCTGCATGTTAGAGATAGATAGAAGGTCTTATTTCTTAGAAATTATCCACTCACAAACAGGATACCGACGAGACTTCCTTAGACAAATGCCTGTCTCTTTATCCTCAGCTACAATTGCCTCCTCCGCCAGTAGTCGCAGGTCATTTCGGCGCTCCTCCTCAGATGTCAACAGATAGTGGAAGCGTACCATTTGGTAATAATCATCCCCCGCTTCCATCACCTCCTCATATGATATATGGTAGGAGTTTTTTAGACTTATATCATTTGATATATATCGATATTTGACTTATATCCCTCCATTTAGCAGAAAAGCAGTTATAGTCCTTTTTTTTCAATTTGACTCTGGTCAACTTACGTTGACTCACGTTGACTCACATGTTTAACGATAAGATGTAAAGACCAACTTACCCTTTAAACTCACGTACTATGCAGCTGATCTCTTCTCTTCTCTTCTCTTCTCTTCCTTAACTCGTCTGAAAATAACAACTCATCTCTAAAATTTGAAAACAACATAACTCTTAAATATAAAGAATAATGGTGAAGAAGAAGAGCTCGAAGATGCAATTGAGAGATGAGGTTGATGATGATGATTCCAACCCCATCACCGTCCCTGATAATACAGTAGATGATTACCCTCCACCTGATTTGGAAGAAATAAGAATGAGACTCTCTATTCCCAAACCAAGGTATGAATTCATAGTTACAATGTTCAATTGGGATTTTTTTAGAGTTTATTATGTAATTAAATTGGGGGTTTCAAAATTTAGGGTATTTGCTACTCAATTGGGGTTTTTGGTATGATATTAGTACTAATTATAGTCATATACAATGTACAATTTATACTGCACAATGCATATATATGTTCAATGATCAATTACTGCGTTACAGGCATACATACGATTTGAGGGATGTTTTTATTAACTATGGGGGAAAGTGGGGTAAAATGAGTCCTACTGGTTGGGTTGAAAATGATTATAAAGGAGGGAAGAGTTTTAAGTTTAGGATATTATGTGGGGAGGGGATAAATTATGGGGAATTTATAAGAGATATTGCAGACAAGGTGAATGACCATTATGGGGTGGGGAATTACATTCCAGAGGGGAATGTAATAGGGCTTATGTGTTTGTACAATGGGCTGCCTTTTATTGTCAGGAGTACAGATGATTTGAGGGAAATGTGGGCACAGGGTGATGAAAGTTATCTAATGAGAACACATGTTAATATCAAGCCAACAGATGTAGTAAAAGAGATAGTTGATAAAGCTGGGGAGTATGTTCTTCTAGAGGAAGATGAGATAGATTATATCATATCCCCAAGAGAGACAAAAAAGAAGAATACCACCCCAGTTAAGGCTACCCCAGTTAAGAAGGATGCTAAGAGAAAGGGAAAAGCAGTGGCTACCAATAAACTAGCCAAGAGGCAGAAGAATGTTGAGCTCTCAGACTCAGAAGAATTGGATGCTTTACCTGAAGTTTTTCAGAGTGACAAAGAGAATGACCCAGAGGAAATAGCTGATTATGGGATAGAAACTCCAGTGAATTTGGTGGTATAAAGTAAATGTGAATGTGATGATATAGATGAAGAATAAGAGAGATGGGTTAGGTATGCCCAAGATAAGATTGATTGTTTGGGGGCTGAGGATGGTTATTACAGTACCCACTCATCTGATGATGAGGATTATGTTCCTACTGCTAAAGAGGTTGAAAGAGGTGATGATTTTGAAGGTGTTGATATGGAATTGGATGATATCTATAGTAAAGAGGAGGATAGCAGAGTGAAAACACCATTGGAAGTTGGTTTCAAATAACTTGAGGTAAGGATGCAATGGGCAACTGTATATGAAGCTAGAGAACATATGAGAAGGTTTGGAATTGTAAACTACTTTACATATATATCCATCAAGAATGACCTTACTAGACTGAGGTTTAAGTGTTCAGAGGAAAACTGTGAGTGGTTGGTATTTATATCAAGAAACAATGATGCGCACACTATGGTTTTAAGACATGGTAACTTTTAGCATTCTTGTAAAGGAAGGTTAAGGGCAGAAAATACCTTGTGTAATACACCATGGGTTGCTAGAGAAGTTGAAGCATTAGTTAGAGATGTTAGGGCAATGACTCCCAAGGCAATTAAGACCAGAATGAAGACAAAGTTTGGTGTTGAGATTAGTTACTGGACTGCTTGGAATGCAAGAGAAATCTGCATGGAGAGTATAGTAGGGTCTTATGATCAGGGCTACAATGAGTTGCCTTCATTGTGTGTAGAGATTTTAAAATCCAATCCTGGGAGCATAGCTAAAACCTGGAGACAAGATGATACACTGCAATGGACTGGTACTCTTGTGGCTTTCAGGGCATCTTTGTAGTTTGGATCCTACCTATTCTTGCGCTAAACTACCCTAACCCACTCCACCTTAACCCTTTTAAAACTCCTATTTGATTTCCTTAAAAAGCACCACCTCTAACGTATTTGCTTTAGCTACATTTTTTAAAGGTTCTATTTTATTGCAAAAAAACCCTTAAAAAACTAACCACAGCAACTCACCAAACCATCGCTACAGCATCAAGGATCCTAGATGAGCATAGCGATAGCCCTTATTAAAAACATAAAATAGGCATCCCCAGTCCAAGCCAGGATCCTTCCAAGCATGATACAAAAAGTGATAAAAGAAAATTCAAGAAAGTAGACAAGATTGCTCACAGATAGCAAACAAGCCCAACCTTCTAAAACTACGCTAAAAGAGGCGAGGTAGCACGTAGACAAGCCATAATAGGACGCCCATACACTCCTAATCCAAACTCAAGCTAACGCAAAAGAGAAATGCCGTAGTTTAGGATCCTAAACTACCCGCAAGCACAAAATATGCAAAAAGTTACATACTCACAAGGTAGCTAGGTAGGTAAGTTAGGACACTTTTGACGTACGCAAGTCCTAATGAAAACAGGTTTCTGCAGGGGAGAATCAATCGAGAAGCCTAGCTAAGCAATCCAAGTACTACCCAGGATCCTTGCTATGCTGCCAACCACTGCTATAGCCACATTCTCTAACCCATACAAGTGCAGCTAAGAAGACAAGAACAAGAAAGAACGCTCGAACTTCATTCAAAGGGAAGGCGACTCTATCGTTCCAAACCCCACGACGAGTGGCCAAAAGAAAGACAACGTTTGGACCTCACATTCTCAAGGCAGTCCAGATGCGTGTACAGAGGAGCCACTGATGCAAAAGGCCTATTTTTTTTTACGTTAGCTAATGCAGGAGGTTCAATTGCAATACTAACGAATTTCGCTAAAACACACTCCGATTTTCTGGCTTCATGCGTAGAGGCAACCTAACTAAAGAATCGCGCTCTCTGTACGCAAGTCAAGGCAAAACTGGCGACTTGTGCGCTTTCTAGTGCTCCTTAAAGGCGCGTTTGATTAGAAGTGGATTTGTTTACAACGCTTTTTCCTAGGTATGTAGCGGGATTCGAACCAAAGCGTTCTAAACTACGGCAACCTAACTAACGAATTTCGCTAACTCTGGCGCCTATTTTTTGAAACTCTAACCCCTAAACTACGCTTAGGCTACTCTGCTAAAATGAAAGCCTCCTTCTCCGTACGCAAGTAACTCGCTTGTAGTTGCCTAAAATATACATTACGGCAACAACTACCATAACTCCTCCGGTGCTCACTCCTTGCTTAGTAATCTGGGGGATCTTTTCAAAGGTACTGACTCCGGTTGCCTTTGGCTAAAAAAAAACCAGCAACAAGCCATGAAAAGGGCTATGACGTGCACGATAGCGACAAGAAGTTCATCGATGTTCAACATAGCAACAAGAAGTTCATCTTCGTTCAAGATAGCGACAAGAAGTTCATCGATGTTAGTGGGTCCGTCAATCACAACTCGGATAATCGTTCCTTGTTAAGGGGTGTAGACCTATATTGGGGCTTGATGGTTGTTTTTTAAAAGGGAAGTATGTAGGGGTTTGCCTATCTGTACTTAGTCTTGATGCCACCAATGGCTTGTTCCTAATTGGAGTATACATGTGCAGAACTGAATGTAAAGACAATTGGACTAATTTTCTTACTAAGGTAGAACCTTACTTATCTGCACACCCAGGAAAATTGACCTTTATCTCTGATAGGCAGAAGGGGCTTATTGATTCAGTGGCAGAGATTTTTCTACATGCAAATTATAGGTTTTTTTCAGACACATGTTTAAAAACATGAAAAAATACCACAAGGGAGCATACTTAGAAAGACTGTCATGGGGAGCTGCAAGAGCTTTTAGGCAGACTGAAAAAATAAAGTTTCTAAATCAGCTTGGCATTGACATCCCTGGGGGAAAAGGACTACTTGGAGAAAGAACCATATGAGCATTGGTGTAGATCTCATTTTGATTGTACTTCAAAATGTGAACATATAACCAATAATTTTAGTGAGTCCTTCAATTGGTGGATCATAAAGATCAGAGATAAACCACTAACCAAAGCATTTGAGAGACTAAGTTTGATGCTTATGAAACTAATGTTTGATAGAAGAACCAAAGCAGAGTCATGGGATAAAGGTGGTTTGGTACCAAGAGCAATTAAACATCTTTAGTATTTAATGGCACATTATGGGGAGTATGAAATGGAAGGAGGTGATTAGAATGAATGGGCTTCAATCTCTAGTACTGGGGCAAGGTGGGTACTAAACCTGGAAGAGAGAACTTGCCAATGCATTGAGTGGCAATTGGTAGGAATGCCTTGTATCCATGCTGAAAGTGTATTAATCCCAAGGAGGCAAGCATTGAAAAGGTAAAAAATATATTTGCCTAATTTATTTATTACTTTTTTTCATTTGATTTCACTGTCCCATGCATTTTCATTTGATTTCCTTGCAATTATTTTTCACCATATCACTTTGTTGCTTCATATGTGGCTATATATAGTGGTATTATACATCCAGTATATGAAGAAACACACTGGGGCTCTGTAAGTTAAATTTTATTGGTATTATACATCCACATATAGTGGTATTATTCATCCACATATAGTATGAAACACACTGGAATTATACATCCACATATAGTATGAAACACACTTGTATTATGCATCCACATATAGTGATATTATACATCCAAACATACTGGTATTATTTATATTACTACCGATACATACTTTCTGCCAACGTCTAATACATGTCGTTGATCTCCCATTTCTCGTGCGTCGAGGATATTTTAAAAGGCTCGGATAGGTTTGAGCAGTTAAGTTTAAAACCCATCCGTCGGATCTAGAACAAATTTTTTGTTTTCCATCTCAAATTTCAGTCTCTCCTTTTGGCAAATCATTTGGCACAATTCGCTTTATACTACGAGTATCTCTCTCTGCTTCAAATTTCAGTTTTTCCAATTTCTCAGTCTCTCTCTCTAATCTTTCTCTGTGATCTCTCTCTCCATGATTCTCTCCAATTTCTCCAATATCATTGGTAGTGGAGGAGGGTTTGGGTCTTCTAATCGGTTTGGGGGGAGATCTGATGGGTGGAGGAGGTTTAGGGGTTTTGGTTTGTTGTTGTTACTGTTTGCATTGGTTTCAAAGAAGGATTTGATTGAATTGGGGTTAGGGTGGGGGTTTTGATTTTTTTTATATTTACAGCAATCGAAGAAACCCAACAATGAATCGAGCCCGATTGAGGTTAGTGTATCAGTAATTTTTAGTACTCAAATTCATTATTTGAGTACTAAAAATTGTTTTTGTATATTTATTCAATGCTACCAATAATTTAGTGAATCTCTTCAATTTTCTATACTTGGGTGTAGCATTTAAGATTGCCTTAGAGTATTGTTAGCTATATCTCCATTGATTAAGTCAGAAGTTACTAGTATCCAAGCAATGAGTCCCTAACTATTTTCTTCTTGTTGTTTGTATGCAATTGCAGCTGTAGCTTTGATGGCGATAAAAATGATCTGAATGATCCTTACAGTGTATTGGAACATTGGGATATTAATTCAGTAGATCCTTGCAGCTGGAGGATGATAACCTGTTCCCCAGATGGCCATGCTTCCGCTCTATAAGATGTTATAATCCTTCATCTCATATTTAGCTTCAAACACATTACCAAAACAAGGAAGGGGTCTAGCAATGTACAATCATTGAAACCAATTCCTGGATAAAACTATGCTTGATCTATAATTGTTGAAACCATTCTTACAGTTCTTGGTTGTTCGATATAATAAAGGGGTTGCCTAGTCAGAGCTTGTCCGGGACCTTATCACCAGGGATTGGAAACCTCAGCAATCTGCAATCCGTGTAAGTCAGAAATTTGGGAACTATCTCCGTTATTTTGCTTTGTACTTAACTAGCAGTAACTCATGTCTATATATGATACTCCTAATTGAACATTCAAATTACATTTAATAAAGTAGTGCCCAGTCCACATGTATTTGGCTAGGTAACAGCGACACTTCACTTTAAATAAATAAAACGTGTCTGACACCCCGACACTTGGACACACGTGTCTAACACTATTTACAAGGTGTTTAACAATTTTCTGCCGTTTCCAACACCCCGTACCCATGTCGGACACTGATACCTGTATCCGTGTCGTTGTTATCTAGGTATTTGGCAATCAACTCTTTGTTCCTATCCGCGTCTTAATACTTAACGGGTGCTTTTAGCACCAATTCCATTATAATGCCTTCGATATTATGCCTTCTTCCAATTTGTTGTCAATAATCATATCTTGGATGTTTTCCTTCATTTCCCTATGTCTAACTAAAGGATATAAAGTATTTTCCTTTGATTTTGTTATCTGCCATTTTCATGAAAAAGTTATTTCATGGGAAATGTTTTTCCTTTTTCTCCGCTTTCCATGAACGAAACACACCCTAGCAGTGATTTTAATTCTCTTAACAAATTTTATAGTTTCCGTTAATCTCTTTGAAGGATCTAAGCGATAGCTCTCAAAGGGTCAAGATTTACGAATTTTGAGTTATAAGCCAAAAGTTATTCTAGTTTCAAGCAAAAAAGCCAAGGCAAAATAAAAAAAAGATCAAAATTTTCTCTCATTGCCGATGGCAGAATAGACGTGCCATACGCTTGATTCCATTTTGGTTGTTTTACCTTTTACCCTTCTCACGCTTCTTTATTTATTGTTAGTTTTAAGAAAATCTTTATTTTTTGCGAAGAGCTAAGATAATCTCAACCTTTTATCATGATATTACCATATTTGACCAAGGCAATAAAGCTCAATACAATCAGACAACATGATGTGTTTAAAATTGGGCTTTCATTGTCCATGTAGGATGTTGACTCTAAATGCAACTTATGGATGGCACAAAATTCTTTTGTTTATTTTATAGATTACAGATACTTAATAATTATAGGCTTCATATTGCACGGAATTGTATTACTATCGGCTTATATAAAAAAGAGATCGGATGTAGTTATACTTTTATGAATGATATATCTAATGTTCAACTTCTTGTACTTTGATGTAGGCTGCTGCAGAATAATGCAATTTTGGGTCCAATTCCTGCCAATATGGGAAAGCTACAGAAGTTACAAACACGTGATCTCTCAAACAATAAGTTCAGTGGTGGAATTCCAAGTTCCTTGGGAAGCCTTAACAATCTAAATTATATGTAAGTTATGATCCGAAGCCTGTCATAATTGTGGTTATAGTGTCTTGTTTTCCACCTAGCGGCTAGAAAGTTTGCTCCGAACTTGTCTTTTCTGACACTTTGTGTGAGCAAATCAGTCGACTAAATAACAACAACCTTTCTAGACCCTTCCCCGAGCCTCTTGCAAACATTGAAGGTCTCACTCTCGTGTATGCATCCAGTCACTAACTCTCCGTTATATTTTCACATTTTAGAGAAAAAACATGAATATGAAGCACGTTCTTCTTGACTGCATTAGGTTATGAACTAAATCTTCTAAGTTTGAAATGACTCTCAGGGATCTTTCTTACAATTATCTTAGTGGTTCGCTGCCAAAGTTATCTCCAAGAATATTCAAGTAAGTCATTCTCCTTTAATCTCCCAGCACTCACTTTAGTATGAAGTTATGTTTGATCATTTGAATTTTTTTCCTTTTCAGATTTATTGGAAACCTTTTAATCTGTGGGCCAAACTCGCAGAATAACTGTTCTGTTGTGTCTCCAGAGCCGTTGTCTTTTCCATCAGATGCTTTAAGAGGCAAGCTTATATAATACGTTTTTGTTATCTGAGATTTACATCCGTAAAAACTCTGTAATGTTATCTTGCGTGAATATTCAAAGTTGTGGATACCTTATCTTACAGATCAGTCACAATCCGGTAGGACAATGAGCCACCGCATAGTTGTTGCATTTGGTTTTGTTGTTGGGTGTATTCTTTTTTGTCATCATTATTGTTGGATTTTTTTCTTTGGTGGAGATACAAACACAACCAACAGATTTTCTTTAATGTCAATGGTTAGTCCTTTCCTTCTTGGTACTTCCTTAGATATCAGAATATAAAATCATCACACTGGACACAAGTGCATGTACTGCTTATTTGTGTTAATGCAAACAGACATACATAGGGAACTTGAGGCATGTGAATTTGAGCATTGTCCGTTGGTGAGCACTTCCTGGGGTGGATCATACTCCAGAAGTGTATACAATTTGAAACTCTTGTGATTCTTATGTCCTCTACATTTTTGCATGTTTTGTGGCTGAAAACTTCTTATATAGTTTATGTTCTACTTTTTGTAACCTTGTTGGTAAAATTTTGGGTGTTTGATATTCTTCACAAGTCAGCTTGATTCAAACATCCAAATTAACAAGTTTGTGATCCTCAAGTATTGTATGAGATGTGGGGTACAGAATTGGTAGTGCTCAAGATTTGCCACTTGTTTGTTATATGTGTACAACACGGAGGTATATTGTCGAAGAAGAGTGGGGGAGAATTTCCTGTTTGCTTTTGGCAATAAAAAACTTGACAACTATATAATGAAATGTTGTGAAAAGAGAATTTCTCGCGGGTAATTTTTGTAGAGCGTCATTAAGATAGACATAACGAATATAACTTTTATCCATAAGATGATAGGCGACCTCAAAGCAGATTATCTTGTAGGGCAATCAGATCATCTTTTTGAGAACTAGCACACATAACTGCTTTAAAACCTGAAATTGCCTCTTTGGACATCTTGTAGGGCAATCAGATTATCTTATTAGTAAAATTTTGTACTTCCCTCAAGGATTTTACCTTGAGGACTTCTTTGGTCACCGTCGTGTGGAAGTTGGTTCTTATTGTGCATATGATACTTGCGGTATTTAGTGTCATTTCTAGTAAAATAAGCTGCTTATTTTGTAAGCTTGATAATTAGCTAATACAATTCAGCAGAGTATGTACCATATTTAGGATAGTGCTTTTTATGAGTATGTATTTTTTGAGTGTGTAAATCCTTCTTTGGCAGATCAATTCGATCCTGAAGTATGCTTGGGTCACTTGAAGAGGTATTCCTTTAAGGAACTCCGAGCTGCTACTGACCATTTCAATGAAAAGAACATTTTAGGGATTGGAGGATTCAGAAAAGTTTACAAGGGAGACTGGAAAACGGAACTCTTGTGGCAGTAAAAAAGTTAATAGACTACAATACAGCTGGTGAAGTCCAATTCCAGACAGAGGTAGAGATGATAAGTTTGGCAGTCCATTGAAATCTTCTCCGACTATATGGCTTCTGCACAACAGAGAGTGAAAGAATCCTTATCTATCCCTATATGCCAAACGGAAGTGTTGCGTCTTGATTAAAAGGTATGTGTTCATTATATAAATTGAATTTGTTCTCGTAGTTTCCCTATCTGCTAGCCCGAAATGATAATTACACCAAAATACTTGATTCTTTAAAATTTTAATATCTTCTCAATTGTCATTCTTAGCAGAGAATTCTAATGGGAAGCCGGCTTTAGATTGGTCAAGACAAAAGAAGATAGCACTTGGAACATCTAGAGGACTACTGTTCACCGTGATGTGAAAGCAGTGAACATTCTTCTTGATGAAGACTATGAAGCAATTGTTGGAGACTTTGGATTGGCGAAGCTCTTGGATCATCAAGATTCTAGCGCAAGCACAGCCGTCCGTGGGACCGTTGGACATATAGCTCCTGAGTACTTATCTACATGACAGTCATCAGAAAAGACAGATGTATTCGATTTCGGTATCTTACTCCTGGAGCTTATTACAGGCCAGAAAGCTTTAGATTTTGGACGTGCGGGAAATCAGAAAGGTGTACTGCATGATTGGGTAATCCCTCTTCTCCTCTTAATCAAACAAGAATCATACCAAGTTACGAACGTATAAAAGATGAATTCAAACGCAACATTATCTAATCTAGTTCACCCTTAATTGCCACCTCTTAAAAGAGTTTGTGTTGTCACGCCTATTTTGTATGCCCACTCTCCATAAACACAACATATCTAGCTTTTCTTTGTATATTCGACCTAACATTATAAGTGATATTGGTGCAGGTGAAGAAACTTCATCAGGACGGAAAGCTACATCTCATGGTAGATAAAGATCAAAAGAACAATTTAGATTTGGTTGAGTTGGAGGAAATGGTTCAAGTAGCTCTATTGTGTACCCAATTTCACCCTCTATATTGTCCAAAAATGTCAGAAGTGATGAGAATGTTAGAAGGTGACGGCCTTGCAGAGAAATGGGAGGCCTCACAAAAGATCGAAACACCAAAATACCGATCTTATGAAAATCTCCCTCAAAGATATTTAGACTTAGAAGAATCTTCATTGGTTGTCGAAGCAATGGAGCTTTCAGGACTGAGGTAACAAAAGTTTACTCCTTCCACTCCATTTTTATCCTTCAAAGAGCTTTGTAATGGAAAATATTTTCAGTGTTCATAGCTATTGAATGCATGTATTATTCTTCATATGTACAAAGGATAGTCAAGTATAATTAGTCATTGATCATTAGTATTATTTTTTCTCCATCTTTGCCTTTTGACTTCATCAAAAGATAATGTTATCCTCATATTTTTTTTACAATTGCACCTATTCTTTCTAATCATTCAAAAGGTGCTAACAAGGGGAATAACTTTTGTATGGTTGTGTTTACAAAACTTGCGTTGCTAACTTACTATGTTATGTAGGACTACTCCCAATGATTTAATCCAGTTATTGTTGTTTAAATCATTCCGTTGTGCTAAAGTGTAGGTGTTTTATTCAACTCTTAGCCAACTGTTGTGTTTGTTTATGCAATTCTCTAGATATGGTTAAGTTTTGTTTAAGTGGAAATCAACCTGAACATACTTTCTAGTAGGGTTGTCAATGGTAAAGACTAAATCCGTAACCTGGTCCGATCCGATACGTTAGTAAATGTTTATGGGCAATTTTTTAGATCCCTTGAGAAACTCGGTCTGTTAAAGTTCGGTCCTATAAGCTAACAGATTGGATAAGGATCCACCTCAATCCGATCCGTTAAAGATACATATTACGGGTACCAATATTATAATTATCTTCTAATAAAAAAGGTTAACTTGTCTCTATATAATTTGAAATATCACCCATGGCCCAAAATAAAGTTTTTTTTTCCGCTTAAACTAAGAATAATTTTTAGAATGAGTGTTCGTAAAAAATATTGATTTTCATGAAACAATTTTTTAAGATTTTACCTTTTTAGAAACGTCTTTTTTTGTTAAAGGATCGGTTCGGACTGGGTTAGGATCGACTAAATTACTAACGGACTGGGTTAGGATCCACAGTTTAATGGTCTTATTGAATTCAGACCGGGTTAAGACCTAGGGTGTTTATTAATGGATCGAACTAAAATCTCCTAGTTCGGTCCAGTCCATTGACAACCCTACTTTCAGTGCAGTTATTCTATTTGGGCGAAGTGTTGTTTTTGACTTACTGCGGCCACCCTAAAGGATTTTTTTAAGAAACTCATGCCTGCGAAATCTCATACACTCTGACTGGTGACTTGTACTCTTCTATATCCGTGGACGACCGACCTACCTCACTAATCACAAACAGCTTGGAATTACCGTATATTGAATTTGTATTCTACATTGATCTAGTTAACCTATATAACGGGCATTCTTGACTCGTCAAATACATCGATCTAACTTAACGGGTGTTATGCCTTTCATGAGATTCTTGTAGGTATTGGGAATATGATTGGCTTAAGACATCTTGAACTTGAGAATACCAAAGATTTGAGATCCTTTCTGCAAGGAATTGGTAGATTAACCTCCCTGCGTACTTTGCGTAAGTCTGTTGTGGGATGAGGATGTACGCTTAGAGATCTAGAAAGTATCTATTTCGCCAAAGGAGCATAATAATAAATGGGTTATGGAGAGTAGAATCTGTGAATGAGGCTAAGGGTGTAGAGTTTGCAAATAGGCAAGGCATCCAACATTGGAGTTTGGTGGGAGTAAGTAAATTTATGACGCCGGTAAGGTGAGCATGGTGAGTGTTATGGGGTGCCTGATGGAGGAACTCCGACCACATCCAAGCATAGAAAAACCAACTTTAGTAGATAATCAGGTCAATAAATAAAAAGATACAAGCATAAAAGAGAAAATATGTATATGAATTATGTTATAAGTTCTTCCCCACGCTTCTTGACTTGCCCTTATACTCACATTTTTTTTATCTATAGGAACCTGCATTCCAGGGGCTTATTTTTATAACTATGCTTGCGTGGGTGCATTCTTACAGTGAAGTAACTGATTCATGTGCTAATGATTCAGAGTCTTTGATATAGGTTTTTCTTTGCACATCTGATATACTGTATCAACTTTTCTGCCTGTTGCTATGTACTTGAGATAAACCGCAACAGTGCTCTTATAGAGCAATTTGTAAGTTGCTTGATATTTTTGCTAGAGTTTATAACTCTTTTCTCATTGTAAGTCAAGTGTATGTAGATATGTGAATGCTCTACGATGAATATGGAGGCTAATGCATCAATTGAAATTACTATAGTTTTTGAAGCTGGTTCTTTGTATATTCTGATGATATTCCTCTAACTTTCTAGGCCATTACTATACATATATAAATAGGCCCCCTAGAGGTAATTAGAACCATCAAGTCTAATTTTATATTCACAAGCCAGTGGAAAGCATTAGGAACCTCGAACAAATAAAGCACTGGTGGAGAACACTAGGAAACCCATGCAAAACATGGGAGAGATTGTTTTTTCCACAGAAGTCTTTTAATTACGCACTAACTATAATTGGCTATTGAAAATTTGAATCATGTATATCAACTTATTATTTTTTCTCGTGCTACTCAGGCAATATATGTTCTGCATCCAACAGTTGGACTCAAAACGGTTGTCCTTGGTTTGCAACTTTTTATAGATGGCGAGGTACGTCTAACCATTTTATACGGGCTATGATGACCCCATATTTACATTATATTACTATATATTGGTGATGCATCTCAATTATTTAAACCATGGCTTCCCTTAAACATTGGTTTTCCCTATATCTTAAATTTTAGTATGTCATTTTTACAAATCATTAGACACAATTCATTTATGTCAGTAATTTTAACAAACCATTCGGTAAAATTCCAGTTTTACAGTTCTTTCTCTTCAACTTTCTCCCTGAACTCCAGATATTGTTTCCCTACTTCAATGATGAAACTAGGGTTTCAACACAACAACACTCGAAGATCTTGCTTGCATTACTCTCTCTAACACTCATTGTTGGATTCGTCTCTATTCCTTTGATCTGGAATCAATTAGTAAGCTCTCTCTCTCTCTCTCTCTCTCTCAATTGTGCTTGTAGTATACTATAGATATGACTCTTTCTTGCATGCTTATCTAACGTGCTTAGCCTTAATGGTGTGTCAACATTTTATTTAAACAAAGATTACTTATCTATAGGATTTCAGTTAATGATTCCAAGAGCTTACAAACAGACCTAAACCTTATGAGAAATTTAACAGGAAGTCTGGAGAGAATATCCATCACGACTTCATGAGGGATGTGAATCCTTCCTCAGCCATCAATTCTGCCAAGCCGACTCATCATCTTCGGTTTCTTCACCGTCTTTGTTGCAAACTTTTTCATATCTCAAAACTTAATAACTAGAGAAGGGTTCAACATTGATAGATAGCTCTTCAAGTCCTACCTATAGTAGTTCTACACTTTATAATCCTGCAAGTCTTTCTAATAGAGACCAGTAAGTAATTTTAGGGTGTTACTTTATTTATTCAAGTGGGATTACGAAAATAGAGGAAACAAAATTATTATCCTCAGGTTCAAGACTGAAATAATGGAATTACATATTATGGGCCAATAAAATCCAACACGTTTAGGACTGGCTTCTCTGCTATGTGGTACAAGAGAACAGTCCTTAGACATGACAGTGCCTCAAAACTCAAGTCTGAAAGTTAAGTTTTAAGTTTGTTCACAGGCGCCAAACTTTTAGGCGTCTTAAGGGCTTTTTTTCTTCAAGAAAAACATGATCATAATGAAGTATGAGACTTCGATTTTGGTTAGAAGAATGTAATATTTAACCCATAGGGGGATATCCCATCCCAGATTCACATCGCTTTTGGGTAGTAGAATAAATTGGGGCAGACACAACTGTTTTGGCTACTGTGGTCAAGAAGCTGGTCCTAAATGCTTACATTTACCATATCTGGAAAGAAAGGAACAATAAAGTATTTAAGGAGGGTGACAGAACTGTTGTGGCTGTCTATGAAGTCATTGTCTATGATGTTAAAATGAAGATCCTTTCTGGACACTTAAATCTGGAAGCAAACAATGAGAATTTTAGAGTTACTGAAAACTAGAACCTTGATGTGAATCGGTAGAACAAATTAGAAGATGCAAGTGGCACTACAATGGTGGTCCCATTAAAGCTTGTGCTAGCAAGGTTAGAGGAGAGACTATCACTATCCATGAGCTCCAAGGGCTCCACACTAGTCTTGTTATGGAAAATGAATAGGAGAGCAAAAAACTTTACATCTATTGTGATTCTGAAGCCATTGTGAATATTGTCAATAACAACATTGATCCCCCTTGGAAAGCTAGAAGATTAATTAGACAAATTAGAGAAGAGCTAGCCAAACTCGATCACTATATTTTGATCCATGTGTACAGAGAGTGCAATGGAGCTGCTGACAACCTATCTAAAATGTTGCAGAGTATAGGATATGTTAAACTAAGACCTGAGAAATTTGGAGAAGACCTTCTGAAAATTGTTGATGATGATGCAAGTGGGAAAATCTACTTCGGAGGTTAGGGGTGCAGTGCACAACCCTTCACTATACTTTTTGATGTTTGCTTTTCTAGGTAGCCATCCTAATGGGGACTGAACTTTTGGGTTGTTATTTGTTTAGTTCCTTTCCCCTTCCTTCCATTTTTTTCTTTTTTTCTTTTTGTTTTTATGTTTAGTGTAGTTTAGTAGATAATCAGGTCGATAGATAAAAAGATACAAGCATAAAAGAGAAAATATATATATGAATTATGTTATAAGTTCTCCCCCCCCCCCCCCCCCCCCCCGCTTTTTGACTTGCCCTTACACTCACTTTTTTTTTATCTATAAGAACCTGCATTCCAGAGGCTTATCTTTATAACTATGCTTGCGTGGGAGCATCCTTACAGTGTAGTGACCAATTCATGTGCTAATGATTCAGAGTCTTTATTATAGGTTTGTATTTGCATATATGCTATACTGTATCAACTTCTCTGCCTGTTGTTATGTACTTAAGATAAATCACAACAATGCTCTTCTGGAGCAATTTGTAAGTTGCTTGATATTTTTGCTAGAGTTTATAGCTCTTTTCTCATTGTAAGTCAAGTGTCTGTAGATATGTGAATGCTCTACGATGGATATGGAGGCTAATGCATCAATATAAATTACCATAGTTTTTGAAGCTGGTTCTTTGTATATTCTAATGATATTCCTATAACTTTCTAGGCCATTACTATACATATATAAATAAGCCCCCTAGAGGTAATTAGAACCATCAAGTCTAATTTTATATTCACAAGCCAGTGGAAAGCATTAGGAACCTCGAACAAGTAAGGCACTGGTGGAGAACACTAAGAAACCTGTACAAAACATGGGAACGATTGCTTTTTCCACAAAAGTCTTTTAATTATGCACTAACTATAATTGGCTATTGAAAATTTGAATCATGTATATCAACTTATTACTTTTTCTCGTGCTACTCAGGCAATATATGTTCTGCATCCAACAGTTGGACTCAAAATGGATGTCCTTGGTTTGCAACTTTTTATAGATGGTGAGGTACGTCTAGCCATTTTGTACGGGCTATGGTGACCCCATATTTACATTATATTGCAACATATTGGTGATGCATCTTAATTATTTAAACCATGGCTTCCCTCAAACATACGTCTTCCCTATATTTTATTTTGTGTCAAAACTGAAGGAGTGGAGAAAAATTAAAATTTACTCTTCTAAAAGATAAATTTATCCAAGATTTTACTATTTTACTCTTTAGGTGTGGAAGAAAATTGTCTACATAGATTGACTTTTGCAGTTGTTCAAATACGTTCTTCGTGAGCAATTGACAATACCCGAATTTGTATTCCAGTTGAGTTTACGTGTTATTTTCTCAAACTAAGTTTCTTAAAAATTGATTTTGGAAGCAACGCCTAATGATAACTTTTATGCTGGCATGATCTTGAAGTGAATGGAGGGAAGGGTCTAATTGTGGACCCTAGAAAGAAATATGTATATCACAGACCATAGGATAGTAAGAACTGCAGTTATGACAGGATCTCGTGTATCATGCCCTTCGAGAATTTCATTATTCATTTGTTTTATTCTCTTTGGTATATATGTTGTAGATTAATCTCTTTTTTATTTTTCAGTTAAATGTTATCTGTAACATTTTTGCACATGCAATAAAATCTCTTTCTCTTCCATTTTCAGATGCCCATTCGGGAGATTGAAAGGTTTTGGTTTGTCTCATTTTCAGATGTAACTAATATCAATGTTAAACCTCTAGGAGAATATTTATGACCATTAATAATTTGCAGCAATTCATGTTCTAGCTAAACACCTCACACCTCATGTACCCCCTGAATTTAATCATCCACACAATAAGGGCAAGTATGTCATTTACTATTAATATCATAAGTAATTTTTAACACAAAAGAGAGCACATGTACCTTTATATATACCTCCATTTATATGTGCATAATGATTATTCAATATCTCTAAAATCTCTAAAATAAGCCAAATTGCCTAATGATCATAACCTATTTTAGTAGTAGTTTTGTCAACAAATTTCAGGCCCAACCCATATCAATATATAGATCGATTCATATATAATAGCCCACCCAATAATAATCTCCTAAGTAATTTTTGACACAAACAAGGGCACATGTGTCATTGATTCAAAAGTTATACAAAAGACTAAAGAGTTGGGCTAGCACGCGCGTTAGCGCGTGCCTTCGTTCTCGTACATCCAGTGGTATTATACTTTCACTGCCTAAGTATGAAACACACTGGTATTATACTTTCACTGCCTAAGTTACAGTCTCTTAATGTTCTTTTAATGTATACACACACACTGTTCTTTTTGTTGCTTTTAATTGTATTATGTTAATTTGTTATTGTTATGTAGCCACCTTATGTGGTTGATCCACCACCATTGCAGAGAGTGTGGGGAAGACCTAGAAAGGAGAGAATCAGGGATGATGAAGTGAATAAAGTACAAAAAAATGTGGGAAATGTGGTGGTTTTGGCTATAATAAAAAAACCCTGCAAAGTTGAGCCTATCCAAATTCAAAGTGCACCTACACCTAAAGCAAGGGGAAGACCATCAAAAAAGACAACCAAAGCATACTTCAGTCAGTCACAACAATCAGATGTTACTCAAGTACAAACAACATCCATAGTTGGAGGAGTACAAAGTAGTGGGAGGGCATCCAATGTTGGCAGAGGGAGGGGAAGAAGTGCATCAACACCCATAGCTGGAGGAGTACAAACAACACCCATAGCTAGAGGAAGGGATAGTAGTGGGAGGGCATCAAATGCTGGCAGAGGGAGGGGAAAAAGTGCATCAACACCCATAACTGGAGGAGTACAAACAACACCCATAGCTAGAGGAAGGGATAGCAGTGGGAGGGCATCCAATGCTGGCAGAGGGAGGGGAAGAAGTGCATCAATACCCATAGTTGGACAAGTACAAACAAGAAGTAGGAGGGCATTCAATGCTGGAGGAGTACAAACAAGAAGTGGGAAGTCATCCAATGCTGGCAGAGTTGGGGAAGTAGTGAAGGTGCTACAAATTCATCCAATGCTGGCAGAGGGAGAGGAAGAGCTATGCAAACAAATCACCAAAGGTTTGTAGATGAATGGTTGAGTAACTCAGTCCTTGTAGAAGCTTCACAATCACAATAGAGGCCACCACTAGTGATACCACCCATGCCTCCAAGGATAGATGCTCCAATAAAACCTTATAAGAAAGCCTTCAAGCCACCTAGGCAAAACTGGAGGCTTTGAAACAATGGAATCAATTGAAACAATGTTTGTGTTACAGTTTGTAAATGTGAATCAATGTGAAACAATGCATTGGCAGTTCTTGTAAAACAATGTTTGTGTTACAGTTCTTGTGTTGCAGTTTGTTATTAACAATGTGTAATGGTTTGACTGTCTTATATTATTCCTATATGTGATGGCTTTGTTGATGTCTATTAATTATATGTGATGTTGTATGTACTGTGAAATTGTCTGTTATTCTTATATGTGATGCTATATCTGAAATTGTATGTGAAACTGTCTTTGCATGTAATTGTGAACTGGATATTTGATGCTGTATCTGAAACTGTATGTGAAACTGTACTTGTAAAACTGTCTTTATATGTGAAACTGTACTGTTATAAGAGATATGTGATGCTGTATCTGAAATGTTGTAAGTGATATTCTTGTATTTGAAATGTTGTATCTGAAACTGTCTTTATATGTGATGCTCTCTGAAATACTGTATCTGGAATGCTTATGACATAAAAAGAAGGCAGAATGAGATATACTACATAAGAAGGCATGCATTCTTGTTTTCAAATTATTACATTCATGCTTTCAGACACATCTTTTTTACATAGTTGTTTTTATTTTAAACTCCTTAATGAATTCATCTAGCCCCATCTCCACAGTGACCTTCACATTAAGCTTTTCATTCTTGGCTTCCTTGAAATCCTCTAAAGTAGCCTTTAACCACTGGAAATTGCTACAAGTAAAAATTTTCAATTACTTTTGCCCATAACTATGATCTTGCCTAGAAGTTTTGGGCATCCTTGTCCCAACACACAACCTTGTACTTCACATTTGGATTCTTTCCAAGGGCAATCTCTAATCCAATGAGATGAACCACCACACCCAAAATACCCACTTCCAGAGGAGGTCCCAGCAGAACTTCTAGATTGAACATTTGCATCAGATAACCACTGAAATTCAGTGTATTTTGAGTGTTGACACTTGAGATATTTTTTGTTGTAGTTCTTTGTTGTGTATGAAGTCATAAGCTTCTTAATGCCATCACAATGAGGAAACCTACATTTGGTGTATAGCCAAGGGCAACAGTCAGGGGAGTGGCCTTCAAGGTAACACATTACACACTGCAATTTGGAAATAAGATAAATATATTAGACTTAAGTCCCTCTGTTTGTAAACAAGATAGGCTTTAGTCCTTTCTCTCATAAATTTAATTCATGGACTAAAAGCTTTATTTTTGCAATTAATACATTAACAAAGCTTGTAGTAGTGGTAAATTACATTTGTTTGTGTTTTAGAACCACCTCCCATAACTAAATTGCATTTGTGTTTGTAAGGTTACAAAACCACCTCAGAGATTGGAGAGGAAGAAGAAAACCTTGTTGAAACTGAGATTGGAGAGGAAGAAAATTGATTAATGGAGAGAGGGAAGCTTAGATTGGAGAGAGGGAAAGAGAGATGACTGGTTTTGACTGTAACGACGACCAACGGTCGACTCTTGTGCATCGTTTGATAGCTGCAGGTAAGTATCTTGAGGTGTGGTTTTTTTTTTTTTTTAAATTTAAATTGTAAAAGGGCAAACTTGTCATTAATATTTATTGAATCAGTCAACGTGAGTTGACTAGAGTCAAATTGAAAAAAAGGACTATAACTGCTTTTATGCTAAATAGAGGGATATAAGTCAATATCGATATATATCAAAGGATATAAGTCTAAAAAACTCCATATGGTAGTATATAGGGGATACCGAAATTGGCATCGGCAGATGTAAATGCTGATAACCAAAATATCTGATACACAATTCTTCCATCTTCCTTCGAATCCTGGATTCCCGAGACTGTTGTCTTGTAGTTACCATACTTTCAACCGTAAGAAAATTTCTAGTACAGAAACAAGAACACATAAGAAAGAGTTCAGGAAAAAAGACTTAGTTCATCCGCACCGCTCAAAGTGCTCTTTATACTATGATCAGCATTAAAGCCGACTCTTCAAATTCCTAACGTTAGGAGGATTCCCCATGCAGTAAAATTGACTAGCACCATTGGTTTTGGAAAACACAAAAGTCACAAACAGATATTCATAAAAATGTATTGGAAATGATTCCCCAGTATTAAACTGCAGTATTAAATGAAGCTTCTCAACCAACACCACTCACTCACAATGTTCTCGTACTATTAGCTGAGAGGGGACGGTTGTAGTGGCTTATTCCCCATTTCGGACTCATGCTTCATCTTCGATCATTATACGACCTCACCAACAAAATACGTGGTACATTCAATCCGAATTAGAACAGTAACATCAGGTAATAGATATAGCACATACTTCTCAACCAACACCACTCGCCCATGATGCTTCTCGTGCTCTTGGTTGAGAGCCGTCTTGTAATGGCCTATTCTAATTCTCGGACTCATGCTTCATCTTCGGCCAGCATACGACCACTCAACCTCCTCAACATACACGTAGCACTACTGAAGACACATTACAGTTACAGAGTTCTAGTCATCACTTTTGACCTCTACATCAACAGTTCGAGTTAAGCAAATGTACAATCATCAATAAAGCCGTTACGAAGTAGCAAAGATCAGAACGTTACACAATCTGGTCAAAGAATATCAAACATATATTATAACGTCCATCATTAAGGATATTAATGGTCATCAAATGGTCATATTATAAGACCTATAAATAGAACCAGGGAATCCGAGATGAGGGACGGGGAAATACTCACTCAAACTCTATACAAAATATTCAAAACTTCTCTTGTAATAATCTAGCAGCTATCAATAAACTACTCTCTTTCTAAATCCTCAAGAGAGGTCGTGGTTTTTAACCTATTAAAAGGTTTTTCACGCTAAATTTTGTGTTATTAATCTTCCATTATTCATCTAAGAAGCTCTGATTATCTTTGGTATAAAGGCTAAGTTCGGGTTACAAAATTAGGCTATTATAGTATGCATCATTCTAATAATAGCTAATGGATCACTATACAATAGAAAAGGCTTTGATTCATTCCCAACCCTCTTAAGGGAAATAAGTTGTTTACAACACTGCGAGTTACTTTTAGGATATTGATGTTATATGAAACTATAGTGTATAGGTGTAAAATTCAGTTTGAATATACGTTATCACATAATTTCAATCTATGCCAATTTATGAAAAAAGAAAGAAGAGAAGTCGTAAACATTGAAGCATTTAAATTTAAATTTGATTTTTTCTACCTCAAATCTCGTCCAATGCATCATAGTTTACACCCCACAAGTTTTAAATCTTGTATTTACTAATTTTTCTATGGTCAGAGATAATAAAATGGCGAGGACAATAAAGTAAGAGAACAAAGGAGGATCAATCATATTCCAAGCATTATATATGTACATTACACGACAATTACAAGTAATTTAGTTTGGGTATTAAATAGTAGAGTTTTAGAGGACAAAACCTCTTTGGTGGTAGTTAGTACTAATTACGGATATAGGCTAACTTGGCGAACTTCAGTCGAATCGGACACCCATAAATTTGGTATGGGCTACTCGTCTAACCTACATTGTACAGTTATAATTTTTTGACGTTAGCCCGTTTACCTTTGAAGTGGCCCACTTTTCTCTCTCTCATCTCCCTACATCAAAGTCAAAAAATACAACTGTGACACCCATTTATTCTTTCTTTTCTCTCTCTCCAACTTCATCTTCTTTCCATTTCTCTCTCTAAACTCCCATAACTCATTTTTCTCCAAAACCTTTCTTTTAAAGGCATTATCCCTTTCGCAAATCAAGCCAATTTACTCTAAAACGTAGGTAAATCCCCGTCGTTGAAAACATCGGCTACAAATTGTGTTTAATCCTTCGCGAATCTATTCGGCATCATATCCCATTATCCGAATCAATAGAATGATCTTCTTCAAATTCAACAACGGCTACAGTAGTTGTTATCTCATAGTACTGTTTGTTGAATTCAAGCTCTTAATGAGTTGTTTCCGATTCTTCTCCATAAAAGTTGAGTGAGAATTTAAAATGAGTTTTTATCTCTACTGGAAATTAATTTCTCTGACAAGTTTTTAAGTTGGCCATAGATTTGGCATATAAATTCTTGAAAAACCATTTAATAAATTGGAGTCTTGACAAACCTTTAAGTTGGTAATAAACTTGTCAGTTTAAGTTTGGATTTTAGAAAGCATCGTTTTACTTGGATGATAATGTGTGTATGTTACTTTGGATAAGGTATCAAACATTCACATCGTTGATTTTGAGATTTTTCGTACTATAACTAATAAATCTTTAGTTCAAACCAAATTTTACATACTCTTAGTTCATATACCAGTTATGATAATTTGGCAAATATATAGTTTACGACTTGATAGAAAAATATGGGTATATTAAGGCCCTGTTTGGATTGCATATGGTCACGGGAGAGAAAAAAATAAAAATAAAATTGTAGTGTGAAAAAAAAAACATATTTATTATTTATAATAAGCAAGGAAATGGTATTAAAGACTTTCTCAAATAACTACAAAACAAATGACAACTAAAGCCAAATGTCTGACATAAACTGTTTATGTTTGGGTAGACGAACAGGTCTAATGACTACCAAAGGGGATTTGATTCGGCCGAACTTCGCCATTTTGAACCATATCTATAATTCTCCCTAAAAAAAAAGGGCCGAAGTTATGTTTTTATAACTTCAAAGTACATAAACTTTGTTGACATGAATTGATTACCTTAGAAATAATATTAAAATTTTACGCTTTGACATATATTTCTCATCAAAGTGTTGAAACTCAAAAATATGTTTCTTCTTCTCCTTAGTATGTCTCCGTCAATCAACTAGGGATCCCCGGTCGTTTCCACACCCGCACTGGTCCCTTCCTTAATAATAATAAAAAAAAACCGGATATCATTTCCTTTTGCAAGTTTCAATACTCAAAACTCAGGAAAATTAATTTTCAAGAATCTCAGAAATCTGAATCTAATAAGCTCTTATTTTAGGTCAAAATTGGGATCTTAATTGGATCTCTTCGAGCGCAAAAATGGGGAACGATGCTGGAATTGAGAGTCCAGAAGAACTGGAACTTTCGTCACCACAAAGTGGACGCCATTACAGACCAGTTGTATCTCATGATCGAGCTGTTCTTGAGATGTCTTCAATTGAAGTTGCTGAGTCTTCGTCGGCGTCTTCATTGAAGTAAGATCGCAATCTTCAACCCCCTTTTTGTTGAATTCTACTGTTAGTTCGTTTGATTATGATAACATGAATTTTGCAACTGTTTAGATTGAATTGGGAATATAGAAGGGTTGGGATTGTTGGGTATGAGTTAAAATTTTAGCAAGTTCTTAGTTTGGGTCTTAGCAATTAGTAGCGACTTGGCAATCTTACTATGTGATTTGGAGAGTGATAGGATGGTGGCGAACTAGTTTAATATTAGTAGGGTTAACTAAGAAGAAATGGGGTTTTCCCCATAAAAATGGGGATTGAGGATGTTGGCATTGGAGAATGGTGGAATGCTAGGACTAGACATATATGGGTTAAGACTATTACCTAGTTACTTTTGATTGTATTAGCTTAGTCTTAACAATCAACGCAAAGGATGCATGGGTAAACACGAATTTTCATCGAGGGTGCGTGGTTAGTGCGGTGATAGCTACTTCGTTAGATTGAAATGGTTACGTAGACTGCCGCCTTATTCGATTTTCAGCTTGAGAAAAATGAGAGGTTCACTTGGGAGCTATAGTTGACGAGCTAAGAGGGATTAGAATTGCAGATAAAGTTTATGGTTTTGTGTGGTACCAGTTGGTCCCTTTTATTCTATAGACCAGTCATTAGTGTCGGTTAATTGGGCTTATGCATTTCGTGTAATTTCTGTGATATGGCTAAAGCTTATTTCCACTCTTTCTGGGTATCCTATGTTTATTTTATGCATGTTCAACTTCTTGCCCTTGCGACCTAAAGGCGAATTTTGATAAACGATGAAACCTCTTTCATGTACAAAGAAACTATCCATCCATCGTAAATATCTCATTTCTTTTTCTGGCTGAAAATATTGGGTTAGGAAATGAATGCTCTCATGGGGATTGACTATGCTACCATGCTTGCCCACTGAATGCCAAATTTGTTGAAATGTTCAGATAAATTTACGGTTTAGGTACCATCAAAACCATTTCTTCTTTAACTTGACTCAACTCCCATTTTATTTTATTGTGTTTGTGTCTATACAATGACCATATTCAGTTGGGTGTGAACAATGCCTTATGGCATGGTGATATCCAGGAAGAGGTGTCAATATAAAACTCCTAGTATTTCATTGGGAACAATATCTATTGTACGTGTGCCCTAAAGAACCACGTTGGACCAAAATGGTGGCCTCTACCCTGTTTTGACAACTGTAGTACTGTTGTTTTAGGATATATCTGCCAAAGGCATTATGAAGGTCACTTAGTCCAGGCATTGTTCATGTCATATATGTGGGCGTTTTTGTTATCTCAAGCAGTGATCATCGACATATGTACACTTAATTCCCATTTGACCCAACATTTTCACACCAAGGTTCTTGGTTCTATTTGGTTTATTTAGTATAGAAATTGTGAGATCCAAAGAAGGCGTTTTCTTAATAACAGAGGAAGTATGCCACTGACTTTTACATGAACCTATCATGTGCAGTTCTTGGCTAGGTGGTACTCTATGTACGCTACCTCAAAATGCGAGACCTGTACAAGTTTTGCATGTTATAGATGGTTAATTTGTAAATTGATCAACCTTACCATGACGTGGCCGTATAATTCGGGTAAACTGTGATGTGAGTTGATTAATTTGTAACACCACACTATTGCGAATCTCCAAGAAAGGGTGAAGGCATATAATTTTGGGCAGTATATGAAAAACATTGTAGTGCTGTAGTGCATCCTAGACATACTTGGATCAGTTATAATAAGCTTTGGTTGTACATAATGCTTATTAATGAACAAGGAAATGATTATCAAGTTCTTCCCTTCCTATGCAGTATACAAACTAACAAGATGTGATTATCGACTTGCTTTGGGCCTTAAAAGAGAGCATTCGTTAGACGCTTCACTAATCAAGTGTCAACCTTAAGAAAAAATCCAGCGATTTTGACCATATGGAAAACGAGATATGTATTATGCATGAACACTTTGTTTACTAAACATAATCAACTAATGCATTTGAGTGTTATTTAGAAATAGATTTACTTGGACTGAGAAAATACTGTCTTCATTGTATTATTTTGGCAGGAAGATCAAGGTATCTCAATCAGAGATAAGCTCTAATACAGGAGAGGGGCCATCATCTATTAGTTATGCGGGTTTCAATGTACCTCAAAGGGAATCTAAACTGGAACTGTTTGGTTTTGATTCTCTTGTGAATATTCTTGGTCTGAAAAGGTAGCTAGTTCAACTTCCATTTCTCATGCTTATTCCTTGCTTATGCGATTTTGATGTGGCTCTTTCCCCTCAAACATGCTTATCTATCTCTTAGTTGATGCAAATCATGTGATTTTTCAACTTGCGACTATTTTCGTAAACTTGATATGTGTATCAAGATAATGCCCAATTGAGTGACTTTGTGAATCAAATTACTTTTTCAGTATGACAGGTGAACAGATGCCGGCACCTTCTAGTCCCAGAGACGGGGAGGACATTTCTATTACACTTGGACCACCAAAGGTATGTCATTTTTCCTTCCATGCTACTAATCTAAGCTGCATTGAAAATGATAATAGAGAAGTATGAGTGCATGAGTAACACCATTGTGTCATTTCAGCAAGAACTATATTACTGTCGAGAGAAAAAAAAAATTCAATAGTAGTTTGCAGAACATAGTATTGTTATTTTTTTCACAATTTTTTTTTTATCCTTTTGTTGTTATTTTCCATTGCATAGATTTACTGTTTACATTAATTTAAGGCTCAATCCTACTTAATAAGAAAACTTTTCTTGAATACAAACCATCTATTATTTTATCTCTGATTTTTCTTAAAGTACTTATCTCTGTGAAAGTTAGGTAATATAGCTTTGTTAAACCTGTGAAGTGCCTTAAGTAGTTGTCCCATATGATCTTTGAGATGAATTATTGCAGTTACTTTTCTTGAGCACACGGCTATTATATAGCAACAAGGGCAAGTTTCACGCACTGATTGCATGTTTGAAAAATTGCCAGGATTTTGATGGATGGAATTTGATTTATCGTGCAGCCTACTGGTGTTAAATTGGGGACAATGATGGGTGTATTTGTGCCGTGTTTGCAAAACATACTTGGTATCATCTACTTCATTCGATTTTCTTGGTAAATACCCTACACTTCCTTTGTAAGCTTTTCGTATTTTGGATAAGCGTGATTCTTCCCTTTGTCCTTTTTTTAATGAGAAGAGAAAGATTCTGGTTGTCATGTGTATTTGCTATATCTATATAGTTTTATACCGTGTTCATGCTATCATTGGCCTTGGATTTAGTTTTTCACACCTATCAAATTCACTGTTTTTCTGTAGGATTGTTGGCATGGGAGGCATAGGCGAGTCGCTTCTCTTGGTCTCTTTTTGTGGTTTGTGCACTTTCTTGACTGGGATATCGCTAAGTGCCATTGCTACTAATGGCGCAATGAAGGTACATTACGCAATGTCAGTGCTAGTGAATGCTCGACTATTTGTCCTCTTTTATACTATGTAACATTGACACGGGTACACGTGTCGGTGTCGGACACGGGTACGAGGTGTCAGACACGGTGAGTTCAAAATAAGTGAAAACGCGGACACGACCTTATACCTAAAAAGATAGTATCATTCTTCATGTCTCATGTATTGTATTTTATTATATGTATATGTATTATGAATATATGATTACGATAGTAACTTATGGGTTAATTTACAACTAATAACAAACATAAACAATGATAGCAGTTAGTAGGGTTGAATAACATGCATAAGAATTGGAAGTTTTTGAAAATTTATGTTAAAAAGTTGATGATCTAAGCAAGAAGATCCACACGAGTGTCGGTGTGTCCGACGCGTTTGGACACGGATTTTGAATATATGACTACGGTAGTAACTTATGGGTTAATTTACAACTAATAACAAACATAAACAATGATAGTAGTTAGTAGGGCTGAATAACATGCATAAGAATTGGAAGCTTTTATATAAAAGCCCTAGTTGGATTTGAGGAAAAACTAGATAACTTCTAACTTCAATTTTTAGCATATATAATGTAAATATTATTGCAACCTTCAAAATGGAGTTTTATCTTGGCACATAACGCTGTGAAATTATTGAAATGTAGGCCTCTTTTTTTTGTAATAAAATGTAGACCTCCTCTTTTGACGCACTAAGGTTGCTATATCGTTGGCGAGATTATAATCCAACCAAATACAGCGTTGATTGACATGAAGTGCTTCAAAAGGCTGTATAATAGTAGGTGGTGGTTTTGATTGACTCCCATCTCACGATGGTGCCAGAATATAAGGCCCTTACATTCCGTGATAAAAAGAGACCGAATGGACCATACCAAAACTGATCATTAAATAGACAAACTGATCATATAATAAAGTTCACCCCAAAATTCCCAATTGTGATCTTAGGACCATAATAATTATAATCATCAGCGTACTGGACATCTTAAATTTTAGATATACCCCTCCATTCATAAAACCCTCCGTTCCTGCTAACTATGTAACTTTTATAGATGAGCCTCTTAGAGGCCCATACTTCTATTGTGATTGGTAGGACTGATATTTGACCCCCCTATCTCAGACCTCAGCGCCTATGAGTTTTTGAAAAACCCATTTGGAGACCCGGAAATAGAGAAATACAACGAGGAGATGCATTTTTGCATCCATTTCCTCCCAACTGTCATGAAATCAGTTGCTTTCCACATGTAGTCCCACAACCTTTCGGCTAATTGGACAGGCTTTCTCCAGATCTATCTTTAATACCACACTCGGTTACAAGTATCTTCATATGCACTCGTCAGCTACTAATACCCCATTAAAGACTAATAACTAAGATAGAAAACAAAAAACAATCATGTTATCAAAGTTGTTATCATTTTTAATGTACTGCTAAATGGAATATCACTAATTTTGATCAAAGATATATGTTTTAGGGTGGTGGACCATATTTTTTAATTGGTAGAGCACTTGGTCCGGAAGTTGGTATCAGCATTGGGTTGTGCTTCTTTCTTGGCAATGCAGTAGCTGGAGCTATGTAAGTTGTCTGTAGTTTGTTTTGTTAGCTCTGCTATGATGTTTCCATGGGATCTTTGATCTCAGATCCATCATATATATGGTCATCACTCCATATTGCAATTGTAATAGTTAAGTGTACTCAGTTCTTTTGCTTGCATACTATATTACTATCTGATTTACGTGTCATAGGTATGTTCTGGGAGCTGTTGAAACCTTCTTAGATGCTGTACCAGGTGCTGGAATATTTAGAGGTAATCTTTGAATTATATCAGCCTTTCATTATATCTGTCCTCTTACATCATAGTAAAGAGGGTTCTTTCGTTGAAACAATATTTACCGAAAAGACATTTGTCGCCAATTTTTTGGTATACAATTTCTTAAAGTGTTCATTTTTTGAATGCAGAGAGTGTAACAAGTGTTAACGCCACTTTAGGAGTTTTAGAAGCCGTACGCAGTCCAAGTATACATGATCTACAAGTTTATGGCATAGTTGTGACGATCCTTCTATGCTTTATTGTTTTTGGTGGCGTGAAAATGATTAATCGTGTGGCACCTGCTTTCCTCATTGCCGTTCTATTTTCAATCTTCTGCATTTTTGCTGGGATCGCTTTAGCGAGGAAGAATGATGATTCTTCAAGTGATTTTTCTCAACTTTTATATTACATTCGTAGTTGAAGCCCCAATTATTTAGTTTGTCTTTGAGCAGTAACAGTTGAGGTTTTCTTTAAAATGACGAAAGAATGCTACCTTGCAAAAGAAGCACAACTATTGTCCATTCCAGGAAAACTTAAGAACATGTCTTGATACGATAAGTAGTCACAGTTTATTCAATGTTCACCTATCCAGGGGCCTGTAACCTTAATAAAGTGACAGGAAGGATTTAGTAAACTAGTATTATGCTGCACATCTAGGCTTCAAAAGCGTATGTCCAGGCTAGAATTATGAAACAAATCTTACATGTGCTTAACATCTATGATTAATGTATCAATCAGATGGTCATACTATATGAACTAAAATTTACCTAATGAAAAGAGGATATAAAGGAATTTACTGCAGAGAAAGCCCAGTAAGGGCAAGGGCAGACAAGCACATTAATTTTCCTAACTAATATAGTTTCCTTCATATACACTAACTTTAGATTGGTACACTGTATAGTTTCAAAATAATTTTGACATTCTCATTATTTTTTATTGTTTTTGCAATTTCTAAGGATTATTGTTCATTGTCATAAGTTGTACCTTGATAACAAACGATTAGACATAAGAGTACTGAAACAACTTTCTACTACTAAAACTATAACTATCCCTTAGCCGTTTGAGTCCATTGGGATTGGGTGTGTGTGTGTGTGTGTGTGTTGTGGGTCCAATCTCATACATCTCCAGAAGGGAATCTCAACAGTAGAATCCTTCATCATCATTCAGTACCTTCAAGTTTAAGAAGATCACCCAAAGAAGCTGAAAGTCCGCTTCACCAGTTGAACTCTCTCTCTCTCTCTCTCACACACACACACACACACACACGCCCGCCGGCACACATATTTTTGTGATCTACGCCCTCTTCATCATAATTTCAGCAATGCTATTGTTTTCTCAGTTCTGGGCTATAGTTTGGAGATGGGGATGGGGATTGGTACTCCTGATTTGGAGAATAGTGGCATTTATAATAATTTTGGTATTCGAGATTGTTTATAACATAGTTAGCGATGTTGAGATTCCGATGGTGACATTGGTAGTGAAGCTGGAGTAGCAACATTTTGGCCAGGTGGCCACGGAGTTTAGGGTTAAGTATGGGAATTCAGTGTCGGAGATGATTGATATATTCTTTTTTGCTGGGCAAGCTGGACTTTTTAAAAACATGAAATTTACAAACTCATCAAAGAAGTCAATTAACTTTGTAATCTCAATGAACATGGTACTATAATTCCAAGGTGGCCTCTTCTTCCCTTTTGATGTGCACCATAAGTTCAGAATCTGTAGCTATCCAAATCTTTTATCTTCTCTGTTAGCTGCAATTCACAATCCTTTAATTATAGCTTGCATTTCACGGCCGGGACTAACAAAGGGGCAAGGCAGCCACTGTAATCCCAAAGACAATCTGAGAATATTGATATGAATGAAGAAACTGTTGGAGGAGATTCAGAGCTTGTCATGGTAACTGTTGGTAGGTTAGCTGATAGCTTGCATTTCAGACTAACAAGGGGCAAGGCAGCCACTGTAATCCCAAAGACAATCTGAGAATATTGATATGAATGAAGAAACTGTTGGAGGAGATTCAGAGCTTGTCATGGTAAGGGGAGTTGCATGCGCGGCATATGTTTAACGACACTAGTCTCTCATTGAGTTTCTTTCCGTTTAATATGAATTAAAACCAAGGAAGACAAGAAACTGATGAAAACTAGAAACCATTACATGACAATAAAATATTTGATGGGAGACCTGTATCCAAATCCTTATCCAGATACATATCGATATCCAGGATTACATGAATTGGAGAGTCGACTTACCATTTCTCTATCGAATATCCGCTCCGTATCCTTAGCTGAGCAGTACAACATTCAAGCTACTATCTTCTCCTAGGAATACTGTGTAGAACTTTTCAGAAGAAATTCTTTAGATGAAATTTGATTATCCATTTTTCATTGTTTCTGCTGTAGGCTTTCTTAATCGCATAGAATTCCATAAGAAATACTCTGTACCGCCTCATATGTTTTACTACTTTCTCCAATTTGTTGAATGAGCATGAATTTCTTCCTTGACACAGAGGGAATCACAGGGTTGAGTTTAAACACATTTAAAGATAACTGGAGTTCAGATTACAAACGTACTAATAATGCTGGGCTACCTGATCCCGACGGAGCGATTTACTGGAATTTTAAGTAAGTGTTTTAACTTTTAACTGCAGTTTTACTTCCTTATTATGATTTACTGACTTGATGAGTAATGTTTTGTATAATATAATCTTTCATCTACCTAGAAAAATTTCACTATTGTTTTATTTACTAGATGATAACATATAATAGGACTACTAGCTGAATTGTTGGGTTCATATTACTGTATCCCTATAGGTCATATGAGGCTTGTAGGCAATTGATGTGACTAATTATGCGGAAGCTTTTTTTTGTTTTGGAAATTGAGCATAACATAAAAAAGAATAAAGAATACAAAGCGGGATGGGGATAACTCCTCAACCTTACAGGGACAAAAAAGAAGAGCCTGACACCAAAGGAACTACAAAGAAACAAGCACACCCCTAATAACTCATAACTCTATAGTAAAATTTTCCAGAAGCATCCTCATTGATGATCCTCTTCAAGTCATTAGTGAAAGCATCAGAACTATATTCCACTTTTCCAAGAAAAGGGAAACTGTTAGCAAGATATGCTACTGCTTCATTGCACTCCCTACAAGTATGGCACATATCAAAACTCTTCACAAGCGGAATGAGAGTCCTAATCTTGAACATAACTGAACTTGCAAACCAAGGAGCGGCTCTGCTGTTCTTGATCATCTCCACAACCACCTCAACTTAGTGCCAACCACAATTTTCCTTAAGCTAAGCTTAAAAGCAAGCTTCAACACCTGCTCCAGGTCTGCAACTCATGAAGAATGATGTTTACAGGAGTGAATCTGCTTGCACAAGCAATAATAGCACTCCCAACAGGATCTCTAATGATTGTACTAACCACACCCATCTTAAAAGAAGAAGCATCAATGTTAATCTTAAAGTGACCAGCTTCAGGTTTCTTCCAACAACATATAATAACTTTTGGTTGCCTCCAATTCACATCAAGACCCCATCTATCTGTAGCAGAGACATTCTCAACATTAGAAGTCAGATTTTGAGTCTCATAACTAACCTTAAGCTTGACTTCATTGATAATGGTGTTGACAAGAGCTTTACTAGTGGTGGCTTTTTCTTCAAAGATTCTTTGGTTCCTCTCTCCCCAGATTTTATCAAAGTAAGCATGGAAACAAGTTTGAAGATTTTACTCCTCATGGAAGGACCTTTATAATAATGAAGACACCACTCCAGCTCTTCATGGATTTGACCAAGAGTTCTGTTGATACCCCGTCTTAAAGGTAAGCTATGCCAAACTTGTTTAGAGTAGGTGCAATTGAAGAAAATGTGTTCCTCATTTTCACTATGACCCCAACATAAAACACAAGTTGATCTAAGAACAACAACCCATTTTAAAAGTTTATCTTGGGTTTTGAGGACTCCCCTAAGGGCAAGCCAAGTAATGAAACTCTGTCTAGGGATATTTCCTGTAAACCATAAAAGAGGGGCCCACTTGTAAGTAGGACTCACATGCCTACGGAGATTGTAGCAACTACTAACAGAATACTCTCCAGAAGCAGTGTTAGTCCAGACAACTCTATCTCTACTCTCACTGTTGATATCATCCACAACAGTCAGCTGTTCCCAAATCATATTATAGTGACTTAAGGCATTATCTGTGGGGGTGGGGTGGGGGACCAAATATTATTAACAATAATATTACTAACAGCAGCTTGAAGATTAAGAGAAGAGCTATACCTGTATCTTGTATGAAATCTATCCAATAAAATTCCAAAGGGGTGTCATGGGTCATACCAAAATTTGGTGTCAGACCCATCACCAATAGTGTATAAGACAGCTGGTTTCACCTCTTCCGTAGCATTCATGATCCTCCTCCATGCCCAAGAGCAGTCCTTGGGGCAGTTAATAGTCCAAAAGTTCTTGTTATTATTCAGTATGTTGCTCTGGATCCGCTTAACACACAAGGTGTCCTTCTTAGCAACCACATTCCACACATGCCTAGCTGTAGCAGCTTTATTCCAGGTTCTAACGTCCTTAACCCCCAAACCTCCTTCAGTGAGAGGGTGACAGATGTTGTCCCACTTAACCAAGGCAGCTTTGTTTCCTAAATCTGTACCAAACCACAAAAAATTCCTACACAAGGAAGTCAAAGCATTAGTAGTAGATTGTGGAAGAATGAAAACACCACTCCAGTAAACCTGCATACTACTAAGGACAACTTTAAGCCGAGTGAGCCTGCCAGCATAAGAGAGGAATCTACTTTTCCAAGAAGTGATTCTCTTTTGCAGACTTTCAAGAAGAGGTAGGAATTCTCTAGCCTTTAATCTAGGAGTAATAAGAGGAGGCCCAAGATATTTGACTGGTAGGTTCTAGTGGAGAACCCTAAACAATCTTGAATCTCCTCTTTCTCATCATTAAGAAGCAAAATAAAGCTTACTTTTCTCAAAATTGACCTGAAGCCTAGAAAATTCATTAAACTATCATGAGTATCAGCCAATTACAATTACAGGACCCTTCTCCCCTTTCATAAAAACAATAAGATCATCTGCAAAACAGAGATGGGAAATGGGAGGCCTGACGCATCTAGAGTGGAGTTTGAAGTTATTAAGGTTAACTTGAACTTTCATGGCTTTAGAAAAGGTTTCCATTAAGAAAACAAATAGGTAGGGGTACATAGGGTCACCTTGCCTAATTCCTCTCTTACCATAGAAATAGCCTTTAAGGGAGCCATTAATAGATATGGAGAACTTAGTAGTAGTAATACATTCTAAAATTCAATCTATCATAATTTGAGGAAAGTTGAACCTTTTGAGAACCATAGCTGTTCAATTGACCATGTCATAAAAAAATTTGAGGTCAATCTTGGCAATACACCTTCCTAGCCCTTTATTCCTATGATAGTTTCTAAGAATTTCATGAGTTAACAAGATGTTATCAATAATATTTCTACCAATGATAAAAGCATATTGGTTGGGAGATATGAGAGAAGCAACCACATGTTTTATCCTAGCAGTTAAGATCTTGGAGATGCATTTGGAAATAGTGTTACAACAAGCAATAGGTCTATAGTTACTAAAAGAATAGGGACTATCAACTTTAGGGATTAGAGAAATAATAGTAGCATTGATTTCACCCAAAAGTTTACCAGAGGAAGAAATTGAGCACAACTCTAACAAAATCATTACCTACAATACTCCAAGCTCTCTTGAAAAAGTAGGCAGAAAAGCCATTAGGTCCAGGAGCCTTATCATTCTCCATAAAATAAAGAGCTTCAATGACTTCATTCCTTGTAACACTTCTTTGCATTTGATTACTAGCTTCCTGGCTGATAGCATCATCAAAGTTAAGAGTGTTGAGGAACTCCATGTCACCCTGCTCCACAGAGCTACTGCCAAGGATGTCCTTGAATAATCTGATTCCCTCATTGCCAAGGTCTTCCCCAGTATTCAGTAAATGGTCATTCATATCATGAGTTGACAGCAATTTGTTTATGGCTCTCCTGTCCTGAATGGATCTATGGAAAAAGCTTGTATTGCAATCTCCCAAGTTGAGCCATTTAACTCTTGCTTTTGTTTAGTTTGAGCTTCTTCTTCTCTAGCAAAATTGACATACTCCTTAATTGCTCTACTTTCTTCCACAGCAAGACCTTGGTTCAGGGGTCTGATTGGGGTGCTTCTTGTATCATCTCAGGATTCAGCTTGGCTGTGAAAGTCTTATTATGGAGCTGGCTCTCATTTGTAGAGTGTTTAATCTTAAGGGCAACTTTAACCTTCAATTTTTTGGTGAATTTACAGGCTGCATTGCCTTCCAAAATACCATCACCATCACTAATGTTAGTCCAAGCTAGACCAACAAGCTCCAGAAATCCTGGATCATTAGCCCAATGGTTGAAAACTTATGGTTTGGGGCCTCCTTTTAGCTTATTACCTGTAGAAAGAATCATGGGTAAGTGGTCAGAAGAACCATGCTTCAAAAACTCAACTTCAGAGTTATTAAAAGTGCAGTTTCAATATGAATTAGTAAGAAATCTATCCAATTTACAGAAAACTCTTCTGCCTAAAGAGCTCCTATTACTCCTGGTAAAATAACTGCCCTTATATTTACAATCCATAAGACCAGTACTTTGAATACAATTGAAAAGATCAATAACAGAATATGGTCTAACAGAATATGGTCTGACAGGCACTCCCCCAACCTTCTCTTGTGAGTTCAAGATAGAATTAAAGTTTCCAAGAAGACACCAAGGATTGGTATTATGAGATTTGATGCACAAAGCTTGCCATAACGCCTTTCTTTTAATACTATCAAAGCTACCATAAATTATAGATAAATAGAAACATTTGCCATCCTCAAGGCCTCACCTAAGCAGAGATCATTTGTTTTTCAATTTCAATATGAGTGACATTAGTAGGCTCACCTTTCCTGCAAAGTCATATCCTACCATTGATAGAGTGTTGATAGTTGTGAATTGCTTCCCAACCTGGACAAACCTTGTTCAACACTGTCTTTGTAGTTCTCCTGCACTTTAGTTTTTACTAGACCAACAAGAACAAGCTTATATATTCTAATCCAATTTTTAGCTTCAGATTGGCTAAGAGTGTTGCAGATACCTCTAACATTCCAGCATCCAAGATTCACCATTAAAAACAATTAGGAACAGTCTCCAACACCTCTAGCCTTGTTGGGCATAAACAAGCAGACCCAATAACAATGTTGTCAGATTTTCACATTATAGCACTATTAATCACAGAGTTACTTACAACTTTAAAATGGGGGTAATAACCTAGCCAAGTCAGCCTTGTCTATGAAGACTTGCACACTCTTGTAATGGTTAGAACAACCCTTATTACAATTTGTATCACCCAAAGTGGATTCAGTCCCAGTATAGATCTTTGAAGTGAGAGTATCTGCATAGATAGAAAAGTAACGCATTAGATAGCCTGTAAAAAAAAACATTGTGAGCATAGGACCTAACACTCTTAAGGGTGGAGTGACTAGTTGAATTTGACTCATTTATGGGGGCCATGAAAAGAAGAACTCTTCTCAACTGACAAAATCATCACCATAGGAGAGCTTCCTTTGCTAGTCATTTGGATCCTCTTACTACTACTCCTATTTGGATTAGCCCTGGGGAACTGCCCTCGGGGGACTGCCTGCAAGGTCTTTAAACACTAGATCTTTTTAAAGATAGTATGATTAGTTACAGTCTATGTAACATGGATACTCCATATTCCAAAAAAATCCGTGTCGGACACTCGGACACACCGACACTCGTGTCAACACTCCAACGGACACTTCTTGCTTAGATCATAACCTTTTTGATATAGCTTTTAGAAAGTTTTCAATTCTTATACATGTTATTCAACCATACTAACTAGTATCATTATTTTTTGTTTGTTATTAGTCGTAAATTAACCCATAAGTTAATATAACCCATAAGTGTTGGGACTTGTTTGTTATTAGGCGTAAAAATGTCGTAAATTAACCCATAAGTGTGTTAGATAGGTTAAGTAACCAACATAAGCATAGTAGAAAATAAGAAATACAAATTTTACAGCCGTGTCCCCGTTTTTACATATTTTTGGGTCGCCGTGTCCGACACCCGTATCCGTGTCGTTGTTACCTAGGTTACAATAGTTTCCCATATGGGATTGGTTCTAAGTATCTAAGTGAAAAAACACTTAGTACTCAACATCAACACCATAAAAGATCTATCTTCACTAACCACAACCACCCCCAAACTAGCATACACCAAAGCACACACCAAATAATCAACACAATCTGTACCAAAACAAACAAGTGAGCCCCTAGAAAACTCCTGGATGTTGCAAATATACATAACATTGGTGCCTTTGGTAGTAACTTGATAGCAATGTACTAAATACTTATTGCACCAGGTGACCACCAAAGGACCTTTGATAGAGGTAAGTTTGCTTACTCTCTTACAACTACATTGATTTTGAGAGCTCCTGGGGGAAGGCCCCTGCAGCATTCCAATAACATAAGCTCCAACATAGATAACTGCATAAAAACACACAAAGTTAGATAAAACTCCCTCACACTCAAATGAAATTGACTTCATTTTAGGGTGGATTGATTCTGCCTCACTCACTCCCTCACTCATGATGAATAACATTTTAGAATCTTCTAGCTCCCCCAATTCTTCCTTGATGCTTCAAATTTCAGCTGTCTTTTGATTTTGTCTGCAGCAGCAATGATTCCCTCTTGGGTCATTAGATACTTTTCTTTAGATGACAATTCCTTGAAAAATGGCTTATCCTTTTTGCTTCCCTCTTTTGCTTCAGGTTGTTTGTTTTTTGAGGAACTGATAGTAGTGTCCTTGTTCACATCATTAACCTTCACATTGGCTTTCCCATTTCTGGAGCTCTTCTCCCCTGCATGCTGAGTGTTGCTATAATTGTTTTTGCCTTTGTTGTTACTAGTACTCTCCATGCTCTGATCAAGTTGTATATCCTGACTAACATCTTTATTTTTTTCTAAGTCAATCACCTCTTGTTCTTTCATTTTATCTTCATCGTGGATGTAGCCTAATGCTTCAAATATGTTGTTATGAACCTTCGTTGCCTCCACATTGGCCTTGACTGTTTTCTTTGGGTGTGGTTTAAGAAACCCTTCCTCATCCTCCATGGCATTTTTACTCTCAGTAGCCCTACTAGCACTAACTTCTTCACTTCTAGTTATTGTCTTAGGAGCTACATCACAAGTGTCTGAGCTATGCCCAAACACCTCACAATGATGACAGCAGATAGGTATCCAAGCATATTGAAATATACCATTAGAGTTCTGACCTTCTCCATAAAAAAAATGGGCATAGACTTTGGCTATTTGCTTGTTACTTCTATTTCAATACACACTCTAACAAAAGAAGATGTTGTTAGGTGTTCCTCTGTGTACCTATCAGGATAGAGTGGAGTACCTAGAGTACTTGCAATTCTTGCCAAGCCTTCCTCGGATCTCATTTGATAAGGTATGTTCTTTATAATCACCCACACTGGAATTGTAGAGAAATTAGTAGTCCATCTCAATGAAGGGTCTCCATTTCCTAATTAGGAACATCCTACTTTCTATGTGTTGTGTTCCTATCTCCAATGTTTTATTTCTATCTTCTTCACAAGAGAATTTGAAGAACACATCAAGACCTTGAATTGTCATCTCAAATTCTCCTCGAATCTCCCAAATTTTCTTAAGAGTATCTTTCACAAAAGGGTAAGCCAACCTCCTCCCCACTAAATACTGGCAACTATTCTTAATGCCTTCCTTGAACTCATCAGGTTTAACTTTGATAGCTACTTCATCATTCACTAAATCAGGCTTGATATAGTTTAAGTCTTGTTCTTCCTTTACCAATAGAGGGAACTGTTAGGAGTGATGCCCAACTTTTAGGATTTGTTTCCTTTTTTGTTTTATCCACCTCTTCACTAATCTTTCCAGAGCTCTCTGGTTCCTCCACAATAGGATTTGTGGCGAGAGCATTACCACTCACTCGTTCCTCCAATCCACATTCTGTAGCCTTGGGGTGAGTGTTATGGCCCTCAGGTTCCTCCATCACCTTTTCAGTGTTGGGGAGGGATGCTAATGACACTACTGACTTAGCTCCTTTCTCAGGTTCCACCATTGTATCATCAATGGGGAGAGAGGAGATGCTCTCAGGTTCCACCTCACAACTAGAATTGGTGGAGGGGAGAGTTATGACCACGATTTCCACCATTTCAATTTCAGAACTTGGACACTCACCATTAGTGATGTGTGAGGGCTCCACAACCCTATCAACATTAATACCAACTACTTCAAGTTTATCAACAGAAATCAAAGACTTACTAGTGAATCTTTCATTGATACCCAAAGCCAGAGGTTGTTCTTGAGCTACTTGTTCCTCCTCTTGCATAGATCCCTCATTAACATTCTGAACAGTTGAAGCCGAGACTCTGGTCTCTCTGAAGATGGAGTGATGTCTCTCAGTGTTGGAAATAAGCTCTTTACCTATTTTAATCTTCTCTAGCAAAGTTCTTTCCTCAGGATAGTCACTCAACCGAATCCCCAAGACTTGTTTATACGTCGCTGCTTCTTGTTCCGAGATTGTGGGTTTACCTTTCTTTATTGAGCTTCCCCAAGGCTAGAATTTGCAGCTCCTCGATAGGAATTTGTGGGGTTTGCCTGCTTGCAGCTTTATCCACCGCAGCTCCTGCCTCTTTGATGAGTCTCTTTATTTCCAGGTCTGGGGTGTGTGAGGTTTCAACTAAAGGAGGGGAAGGGTTATTGACTCTTGAAAAGCACTAAAAGCTTGATTCAATTACCACTGTAATCTGTGTTTAAATTAGAGAAAGTTTTAGGATTTGGGGGAGAAGAGAAGCCATTATGGCCGTCGGCCATGGCTGAGAAAGGAGCTTTTAACTCCCACACCAACTAACCATAAGAGGAAACAACTAAAATTTGAAATTGCTACAGTGTAACCAATTTAGCTATTTTGGGAAAAAACGACCTTGAAGAGATCCTAACTGTTGAGCATCGAGCACATCAGTGGCTAGGATTAAAACTGGGTTTAAAAGTACATGTTTATCCTTGCATAAGAAAGGAGATGGGATAAGGTTGCTAACGTGCACCTAAAAACCAAAGGTTTTTGACTAAAATGCGCCGAGAGCACTTTAGAGCACTAAATTATGTGGAAGCTTTAAATCGACTAAACAATGAATTTTGAATTAGGGTTCAATCGAGGAGCATTTTTAGATTCAACTGCAAGTTTATTCAAACCTGATCTGTGAAAAGGCCCAATTTCTTCTTCCACACAGGAAACTTGCGGATTTGGTGATTTGTGTCACCCCAAACCCCTGACCCCAAACTGCCGTTTGGAGTAGAAGAAACCGGAATTGTAGGTTTGTGCAATTCCTCAGGTTTTATCGCTTATTGTACTGCATGTTCCCTCTGATAGCGGTCATTAAACTTAAGTTGGCCTTAATTGGTTTATGTAGGCCATTAGTATATAGTCCTATTTTTTTGTGCTTTTCCGGCACATTAGCCCGATTGCTGTCACAAAGAATTCGTCTCTAGAGTCCTTCAAACTTATCAGACCCTGGCAGAGATTTTAGTGCCTCATATAGACTCTTAATGTGGGTAACGGGAACAAATTCTTCTAGAAATTTTGTACACATTTTTCACCATTCCTTGATAGGGGGATATCCCTGCTGAACATGCACGGTCAATATATCGTCCCACCAAATTAGGGCACATCCCTTGAGTTTCGTGTCAACTAGCTGACCAATTTTTGATCACCATAATTTTTGTAGAAAAATATCTTGTCGACGCTTTGAAAATTTTGTGAACGCGTCCGGGACCTCCGGGTTCAACTACTAGACGAACTTACAATGCTCAACTTTATAACTTTTCGATGGTTAGTGAGAGCATGAACCAAAGTAGTGGGATCACTATCTTCTATAAGACATAGGGTTGTGATGGCGGTTCTGAGGGTGTTGTTGGAAGAAATCGGACCAGGATTACTGCCAAAGGTTGCACCAGTACTATAACATTGAAGGCGTATACCTTGGTGGCCTGTCAATAATGCAAGATGAGTATCTCTAAATGATTTTGTGCCAAAGTTTTATTCTCGTCTCTTATCATTCCGGTTTTGGTACCCTTGTCCACTGCCTTCGTCCCTGGATTTGGTGCTGAATTCGGAGAGGTGGTGCTGCATAATGCTCGTTACCTTTTTGTCCAAGAGGGTTGATGGGGGCTTGAAGGATAGAATCAACATTTGCTTGGTCTTTGTGTTGATTAGCGGTGGCGGTTATTATCTTCAAAATACTTATGGTTTATGGTGTATATTTCTATCATATGTACTTTATAGTTTCTATTCTTTATCCCTACCTCTCCATTAGTTGAACAAGGATGCAATAGCTTTTATCACTCATTTGGTTTGGTGTATCACCAATCTCTGACTTTGATCTTAGTGACACAGCAATAGGAACCCATGTAGACATGCTTTTGTTATCCCTAGGGTGCATGTGAGCTATTTGTATTAATTGAAAGCTGTTAGTTTTGAATATTCTAACAATTGGATTGTTCACTGTTTCCAGTGCCTTGGTAGGTTTATTCTTTCCTGCTGTAACGGGCATTATGGCTGGGTCTAATCGCTCCGCTTCGTTAAAAGATACTCAACGATCAATACCTATTGGAACATTGGCTGCCACTCTAACCACTTCTTCTTTGTACTTAGTATCCGTGTTATTGTTTGGAGCACTTGCAACCAGGGAAGAACTTCTGACAAACAGGTAAATTTAAGCTGTTTGAGTTTTCTCTTTCCGCACCTCATGCAAGGACGGGTGCTGCTCTCTTTTATCTGTAATCTGGATATTTGCATTTGCTTCCATGTATAAATTGCAATTTTAACGAATATGATGCACATACAATCACTTACAATTTTTTTTGCTAATAATTAATACGTCACGACCAAAAGTATTGGAGTGAATTTAATCTCATTAAGAGAGCCTGATATAGAATCTTACAAATGTTATATAAGGATCCCATTGTTATGGATATAATCCCAAAATACCAGCTAATAAAAGGTGATTTTTAATAATTTGTATTTCATGCACCTGATTGTTTAAGCTCTAAAAGATCTTAGAGAATGCCAATTGCACATTCTAACTCTTAATATGCCTTCAAACTCAGAAGCTGATACATTTTAAATATTATGAATAACAAATGGAGAGCTTTATGACTTGGCTAATCATTCTTTCATCTGAGAGTTTCTGAGCCAACCACTCCAAACTCATGGGTTTGATGAACTTGAGAAACTCGAGCAGAATAGAGTAAGGACGTCTTTTGTTTTGCTTGAGGATGATTTAATGGATCCTTGACATTAGAAGTATCTTTTTATTCTCGCAGCGCTAACAAACAGTGGGATCCGCCAAGTGTTTATGAATCATAGTATTAGTAGTCGCTTCAATTACGGCCGAATAGGCGACATCACGATGGCAGCTTCAACAGCATCTTCTTCCGTCCTATTTTGACTTTGTTAACGCAGAGAATAGTTAATCAAACAGTAAGGACGGAAATAGTCAGTTAATCGACTCTTAGCGCATTAGCCCCACGTGACTTTCACAAATGTTACTGTGGGGGATCTCCAAGCAGATCCTAATGAAGATGGATCACGTTCAGTTTTAATTTTTGGGAATGAAAAGAATCAAAAAAGGGATATGAAACAGACTATAAGTCACATAACACCACTTAAAGCAGGAAGTTTGATCAAGAAATTTCCCATCAAGGACATTATATCAACAACAAACTTCAATTAAATCCTTACATTTCCTATAACACAATCTGAACGTCATGAACCCATGTTCCATACAGAGTTAATCTTACTCCTGAACATTCGGCATGCCTCCGTAAGACCTCTAGACTCTATAGAATAGTACATCCCAAATGTTAAAATGGAGAGTTATGAAGTGGACTTGCACTTAATTGTAATTATCTAATGATTGGAATGAGAGCAAAATCTTGCATATGTTCCACCTGTTGACTATAATAATGTCCATCTTTGCATAGCTACTGATTCTGCCTCTAATATTACGGAAAATTGGAATGATAGCCTCCATAATGGTGTCACGAGCTCTCCTAGAAATCGATTTAACTTCATTCTTTATACACTTTAATGTACTTCATTGCCATTGTTTTAGGTATAGATCTTGTTATTGGGTATAGGCGGGTTTCAATTTTACTCAGTTGTTCGTGCTCGAGGAACGTGTACATTATAATTGGACTACAATTTTTTCAAAAGCTGATATAGTACGTGTTCCCTAGAATATCAAATGTTGTCACATGGCACTTTTTCATCCCACAGACCCCGTAGGGTTTTGTTCCTCCTCTGGGTGGATTTGAGCCTTTTTCAACCATCACATAGAAGCTCTAACTTAGATTCATTTGTAAATTACGTTAAGGTTTCAGAATATGAAGTCCAGTGGCTAAAAGTTCTTCAATCAAGTTATGTCTTGGTCTGAAGGTCCATAGATGCAAAAATTAATGAGATTAGTGGGCCACAAAGTGATACTTTTCAAGATCAACAGGATTCTGGCTCCTGCCAACCACACGCTTACATAAGTTGGGGTCTTGTTGCACCATTGTGTTAAAAACAGTTTTTAGTAGCGCCTGTCAAGTTCACACACTAAGATAAAACTCTTTCTGGGGTTAGTCTATAACCGTTATGATTTGCCGAACCTCTGCCTTTGTGTCTTTTGTCCTATATACACTGTTCAGATAAACTGAATCGAACTGCGCGATTATAAAGATTCTATCTCTTTATATTGGTTAAAAGCTGCGCTTTTGTTGCAGGTTGCTAACAGCTACAGTGGCTTGGCCTGTTCCTGCTATCATTTATGTTGGGATTATTCTGTCTACTTTAGGTGCAGCACTTCAAAGCCTGACTGGAGCCCCCCGTTTGCTTGCAGCCATAGCAAATGATGACATCCTACCAGTCCTTAATTATTTCAAGGTTGCGGATGGCAGTGAACCCCACCTTGCTACCCTCTTTACGGCTTTTATCTGTATCTGTTGTGTCGTGCTTGGAAACCTTGATCTTATCACTCCAACTATCACCATGTTTTTCCTTCTTTGCTATGCTGGAGTGAACTTATCGTGCTTCCTACTAGACCTTCTAGATGCTCCAAGTTGGCGCCCTCGCTGGAAGATTCACCACTGGAGCCTATCTCTTCTTGGTGCATTGCTATGTATAGGTATGCTGCTTTGCTACTTCTTTTTATTTACTTCGGAGTCATGTTATTATACCTGAAGTAGTCCAAGTAAATTTAAAAGTCTGTTTTGTGGTTAATGCAGTTATAATGTTCTTGATTTCATGGTCGTTCACTTTAGTGTCTCTTGCACTGGCTAGCCTAATATATTATTACGTGAGCATAAAAGGAAAGGCTGGAGACTGGGGTGATGGTTTCAAGAGTGCATATTTCCAGCTGGCTCTCCGCAGTCTTCGATCATTAGGAGGTATTTACTAGTTTCTAAGATACTGAAAAGGATCTATGTTACTAATTTGCTAAATTGCAGACATAAAACTAATTCTCGATTTTTCGTAAAGTACCTACTACGTTGCTGACTAAGCAGAATAGTCGGTGATTAATTTTTAAAAATTGGAAAACACTTACAAAACGGAATAAAGTCTTTCTATACTTGGTTTTCAACTTTGCATCTTAGTCGGGGATTAAGCTATATGTCTTGCGATACTGTTTCTCATAGACACGTTAGTTTTTTTTTCCGGTGAGTATCTATCTATCAATTTCTGAAAGCAAATACCGCAATAAATGTGGTCGGTATTATCTGAGCTTTACCATACCACAGTACTGTATTGTGTTAACCTCAATTGCTTTGACTTGCGAGACTAAAGAATCCACGCTAGCTGTGTTATGTTTTATGGTTTTGGTATTTGTGGAATTTAACTTTTCTATCTTCTTAAAAAATTGAATAAAGAAAAAAGAACAAAAGAAAGAAAGAATATGACTTTTCTCAAACAAATTTAACTTATGTTTATTTGTACATCTAAAGACTATCCTCTCTTTCACTTTCAGCAAACCAAGTCCATCCGAAGAACTGGTACCCTATTCCCCTCATATTCTGTCGACCATGGGGAAAGCTGCCTGGTAACATTCCTTGCCATCCAAAACTTGCGGATTTTGCCAACTGTATGAAGAAGAAAGGAAGGGGTATGTCCATTTTTGTCACTATACTTGAAGGGGATTATCATGAGTGCGCTGAAGATGCCAAAGCTGCCAACCGTCAGCTCAGCACCTACATTGACTACAAGCGTTGCGAAGGTGTGGCAGAGACCATAGTGGCCCCTTCTACTACGGAGGGATTTCGTGGGATTGTCCAAACCATGGGGCTCGTGAATCTCAAGCCCAACATCGTAGTTATGAGATACCCAGAGATATGGCGCAGTGAGAACCTTACGCAGATACCAGACACCTTTGTAGGTATCATTAACGATTGCATAATTGCTAACAAGGCAGTAGTGATTGTCAAAGGACTTGATGAGTGGCCTACCGAGTACCAAAGACAGTATGGAACCATTGACCTATACTGGATTGTGAGGGATGGTGGTCTCATGCTTCTTCTCTCTCAGCTCCTTCTCACCAAGGAGAGCTTTGAGAGCTCCAAAATCCAGGTGTTCTGCATTGCTGAGGAAGATGCCGAGGCAGAAGAACTTAAAGCAGACGTAAAAAAGTTCCTCTATGATCTTCGAATGCAGGCTGAAGTGATTGTTATAACAATGAAGTCATGGGAGGCCCACGTGGAAGGACATGATGACTCGATGGAAGCATTCACTGCAGCCCAAAGGCGGATTGCAGCTTACGTTGGGGAAATGAAAGACAGAGCTCATAGAGAAAATGCACCAAGGCCAGTGGATGGAAAACCCATGCTCGTTAATGAGCACCAAGTTGAGAAGTTTCTCTACACAACTCTGAAACTTAACTCGACGATACTGAGGTACTCTAGGATGGCAGCAGTGGTACTTGTGAGCCTACCCCCACCACCCCTCAACCACCCGTCACATTTTTACATGGAGTACATGGATCTGTTGGTAGAGAACGTTCCTAGGCTTTTGATCGTTCGGGGTTACAGAAGAGATGTCGTTACCCTCTTTACGTAAATTTTGACTTTTGCTCGGAAGATCACTGATGACCTTTTGCAGACCAAATGTCTTCAGATGGGCATTGAGATACAAAATTCTTCAAATCTTGAACGACAGGAGCTGCCACGCTTTCTTGAGGAAAGCTTGTGCATCGTATTATATACATGACATGTCTGATCCGGAGACCGCAAACAAGTTCTTTTCACACAACTGTTCATGATTAATTAAAGTGTCTGTTGCTACTCAATCCTTTCTTTACCTTTATGTTTTCTTTGTTTTTTGAGGTCTCGTACTGTTCATATATGTGCTTTATTTCTTTCTCATTCACTAGAGTTTACGGTAGACGTTAGAAACCCATTCTTTTATATCAATCAATATTCAATTTTATTTATCTTTGATTCTCTCAGGAACATCTGTACTGTCTTCGTTGCCTTGCAAAATTGTATTACGTACATTTGTATTCATATTATTGTGTGGGATAACTAGCATTTTCTCAAATCAACTCAGTAATATGCATAGATACGGTGATCCAAACTCCATTGATCAATATAACCATTTGATCCGTGCAGATCAATTATAAATGATCTTATAAATGATACGTACTGTTGGAATGTTGCTAGTCTTGCCGCCGTAAAACAGTAATGAAACCCTTGGAACTTGATAATTGTTCACTTGAGGTTTGTTTAGAGCTCTTTCAACTAGGATTGCAACTTGGTAAAGATTCATGTTGAACTTGATGACTCCAAGGATACGTCCAGCAGAGATGCGATTTAGGCGGTTTTCCCTCTTAGGCCCTAGCATCATGAACAACTTTTGCTTGCCCTTGTCAATGTTGTCATACACCAAACCTTGCACTATCCATTTTCCATAACAAAAGTAATGATAATTGGTTTTTCACTTAATATAAAGCTGTTTTGTGAATAATCTCCCAGTTTTTGAATCTAAACATTTGATTTCTTTTAACTAGTGTACTTGCACGCGCGATGTGCGTGCATACCCACCTTATATATTTCTATATAATAGGACAACTACTTCAAATGCTAAAGTCACAAACATCACCGTTAAATTTATAATCCCATTGCTAGCATTCTCAATTTTCAGATTGGTTAAGATCCATAGTTAGAGATGCTTTATTCAAGCTTGGTCCCTAGATGGATTGCACTTGGGGATCATTATTTGGATTAGTTTTTTTGTTAGGCTTAGGCTAAAAGGATTAGTGGCTTGCTTCCCTTTCTCTATCGGACTCGGTAAGCCATGTCACTAGATTATTTAGTGTCATGAAAACGTGTTGACATTAATGTTGGTCTCATTGATTAAAAACTTTAAGATCTAGAAAAATGAAATCGTAACTATTTTATTTAATTGTTTACTATGTAATAGAAAAATCATAGGAAATTAAATTCAAACAATGTGAGAAAACTTGGTTATTTACTATGTAATAGAAAAATCATGGGAATTCAAACAATGTGCGAAAACTCTGTAACATGGAGATAAATCCAATCAAACATGAAAAATATGAAGATATGTTGTTCATTAAGAGGATATGATGTAAAAATTGGACTACTAAATTATAATAGATGAATTCTTTCAAGAAGAATGGTCGTACCCTTTGAGGGATTAGACTTCCCTTCGTGACCCTAGAGAGTTGTGATTAACAAACATTCTGCAATAACATTTGAGGTTTTAATAGTGCTTTTCAAAATTACACGCCCCAAAACCAAGAGTCGCATCCCTTAATAAGTCGCTAAATCTTTAAAACAAATAAAATAAAATAATACGTGTAAAATAATATAAGGGTCATTCCCTTTATAGTATAGATAGATAGATATCTTATGTTATTACACAGCATCAAATACAACAAATTAATTTATTCATCTAATCGACAAACTGTGGCATAAATCTATAATGTAAATTTGACAGACTTGTATTTGGTGCTGTAGTATCATATCAAATATATATTTTGCAAAACTAGCAATGAACCAAAAACACTAAATCTCAAATGTAAATTAAAGAAACTTGTATTATTAGTATATGATTAGTTGTAGTATCCCATACATATTTCACAAAGCACGCAATAAACCAAAAAACTCACTTTACAACCAGACAAAACCCCCCAAAACCCAATAACTCATCAACATTTAAAACTACAACAATGACATTAAAATAATATGGGGGAAAAAAATGAAATGAATGCACTACATGGTAGTTCACAAGCTGAGGCCCCTTTTGTTCTTCCTCTATTATTGCGTCCTATGTCTCAATTTTGAGAAGGGAATTGAGAGACGTGCTGTTGAATTTTTGTGCCAGGCCTCGGATCACAAGAACAATTACGTCTCTGAGATGTCTTGTCTGAACCATGAGGTCCACTTCATTCTCGCTATCCACTACAATTCTTAGACGATGTTGATCGTTTCTAAAGAGCTCAACCTGCATGCATGAATATAAGTCAGATATAAAGAACAAATAGGCTGTCAGCAATTTAAAAAACATGCGAAACAGGAGACCACTGGGATATATTGATGACAAGAAATATACAACATTCAGTTATTCTTTTGATTCCTTGATTTTTTCAAACACCAAATAAGTTATAAGGTTACTACCATACAGTTAAGAATCATACTTACATGAAAGGGAGGAGTGTAAGTTCCACGAATTTCAGTAGCTGGAAAAGAAGTCTTTGAACCAGGTTTCAGAACCTTTACTCTCTTTCTATTTACTTCTAAAATTCTTCTTTCAAGACTTCCCACTCCAGGAACCTGAAACAAGAAACACATCTTAAATAAAGGCTTTCATTTTCCACAAGAGGTTTGTACTAATCAGAATGTGAAAAGCAAAAGGCATTACCTTCCTAGGAGAGCGATCTTTATCACACAATGCCTGTCCAAGAAAAAACAAGTCACAAATTCAATTGGAAAGTTTATTTTCATTATAATGTTTTCTGCAAATAAATCTGTTAAACACTACGTGCGCGGAAGCTAAATTAACCTTAATTAATACTAAGTTCTCTCAATTGTATAAAATAAAGATCAAAAAACATAGGGTTTATGAGATTTACCCCGAACTCTACAATCTCTCTCTCTCTCTCTCTAAGGCTAAGCCTTCTTTCTCACTAAAACCAATATAGCAAATAAACTAAGCTTAGACTCTCTTTTATAGGAGAAGATGTTGAAGTATATAGTGTGTCTACACATATACTCCTCTTTTAGACTCACATTGGTACCATATTAGAACTGGAGGTTCCATCTCAAAACCAATTGGTAATGAGAGAAGTAGCCCATGATCTTATATTTTGAGGTGCAAGGCTCTATGTGCCCGATGTGGGACTATATATCTCAACAGAAGAGACCTAACACAAATAGAAACCCTAGCTAGACTCTAATTAGGAGACTTCTCCTAATTATTATGCAATTAAAGTAAATAGCAAGAACTAAATAAGAACGTGCGCGCACGACGTACGAAATGTGTGATGAGTGGTCGTGGGTACGACCACGTGACTTATCAACTACGATAATGTAACAATAAATGTTACAGATCAGTATTTATGCATGGCGTTGTTCTTAATTAGCATGAAACTCTAAACTACCAAAAAAATCTGTAAGTTGTACAGTCCAGACAAATGTTTAGCTCTGTGCACCTGGACAAATGTTTAGCATCGAAGACAGGCTTATGCAGAGGTGACATGTAAGCACAGATGTGACATTTTGTAGAAAATAAGTGATTGGGAGAAAGAGAAAATAAACATTTGCGAGAAGTAATAAGTTAAACCTTCATCCATCTCTACTATTACAATGAGAATGGAACCTCAAGAGGAAAAAATATGCTTCTTTTCTACGGTAGGCGAACCTTGTTTTTAACGAGAACACAACTCAAGGTGCTATTTGTAGGAATTGATTCTTGGGTCCCTGGCAATAACTCCCAGGTACCTTGCCAGCCTAGCTAGTAAGCATTAGCAAGAAAAAGGTATGTTGTTATGAACCAAGACATGGACCACTAACAGAATGAAGTATGCCACTAAAAAACACAACTGACATGAATACCTCAAGCTGGTCCAAAGGGATATCATGCCTAACTTGCAAATGGCTGAATCAAAATTACCACGACACAAACTAATTTGTTACCACCTCTCAAAGTTATAGTTAGCCGTTGAAAAAATAAATTTATAAGGGCAAAAAGTTTCGATGGGAAAAAACGTGGGTCCATATCGAGCTGTTCAAGTACGAACCTGAGGGCCAATTATGGGATATATAACGACATAGGTTAACCATTGAGGTATTTAGAAACAATGTGCCCTCGATATCTAATTTGCAAAAGCCAAGTATTAACTGACTTATAGGTCAAGACCAGGACAATTGAGTGACAAATAGTTCAGCTCACAGATAAAGGTCAAAATGACTAGTTTTATCCTCATTTCGGCTATCTTCTATCATCTTCATCAAGGTAAAATCGAGCTAACATTTATATTTGGATATTTAACCGTTATTCTTGTCACCAATACCGACTGTGGACATTAGCAATTATAACGGAAGGTAACAAAGTGCTACCCATGCACCTTTCACGCATCGATAGAAGTTCTTTGACTGAACTTGTTTGGACACAAAATCAACAAGCAATCGCCGCAACTATTGCATTTGTACACCCACTTCAGTTAGCAATAAAATGTTTCCAAGTGAGTGATAGACAAAGAAATTGCACAACATTTAATTATATAAGAATCAGGCAACATCCAAAATGATGTGAATCATCACTCATAAGGTCGCCTACCACCGTATGACCTATGTTTATTTAATGCATTTAAGGCTTTGTATTTTAGTCTTTAGCTTAAAGCCTGTTGGAGAAGCCCAGCCTAGGTTATAGATTATTAACAGTTTCCAGTTTAAGTAGAATTCTATTTCAATTAAAATTAGTGTTACTAATTGTAACCCCCTTGTGTTCTATAAAAGGGGGAGGTCTAAGTGATTTGTTTCTCGGTGGTTAAAGTTGATGATTTGAAGTTAGTTCAATTTAGGTTTCAGTTTAAACTTTTGTTTAGTTTTGATTTGAAGTTAAGTTTATGTTTATTTTGAGTTTTAGTGTTTAGTGAAAACCCTAATTTTAATTAGGTTTTCGTAATTTTCAAGTTTCCGCTTCTGCGACTTGATTTTACGTCAAATTGGTATTAGAGCTAGCAAGATTTTGCGGTTACACCAACTGCTACAGTACTTTCTGCGTTGCTACAGTGATTTCGGGGGGGGGGGGTAACTGCTACAGTACTTTCTGCGTGCTACAGTGCAAAACGAGTGATGTTTAGAGTTTAGGGAAAAGTCAAGTTATTGATATCTACGATGTCTCGTATAAGAGCTGCGGTGGAAAAGAATGCCAAGAATACCGCGCAAGCAATCGCGACACTTAAGAATCAACTTGACGAGTTCGTCAAAGTCGTCGTGAGTTCCGACATGTTACAACTACCCCTACCTCAACCCTCTCTTCTAGGTGTATTGGAGAGCAAATCCCAAGTTGGGAGTACCAAAACCGTGACGGAAAATAGACAAGGAAAACCCACGTGCCGAATTGGGATAAGTGACGGAGATCCCCGCAATCAGAGCCGCGAGTGGCACCGACGAAGGCAAGGTTATCGTTAACATGACAACCAGCGATCCCAGGGTTCCGATAATCGTTACGACCATCGTCGTCACAAATACAGATTCACAAAAGGTTCGCACCGAGGTTTCTGCTGCCAAAGGATTAGAAGGGACCAATGTTGTAGCCTCGAACGGATTCCAGGCAGGGACAAACCCCCAATATTTGACGAATATCCAGATGATGTCATTGAGAAAGAGTTAGTTGATCTATTTTGGGAGGGCTTTTTAGCAAGTTTCGAGAAGAGAATCACAATGTTTTCTTCAGTTTTGGGTGCTGATCGACTTAAGGATGTTAGTGACAACATGGTACCCCCGTTCTTGGGTACAACCTTGGGTTATGGTAAATTTTGCGGTAGAATTCAAAGTTTGAAGATGGGTAGGCCGCATCAAAGAGTTTCGAGTTCCGTGATATTCCAAAATTTGTCGATTTCGTGGTCGAAATCTTCCGAAGACGAAAGGTTTGATATGAATCATCACTCATAAGGTCGTCTACCACCGTATGACCTATGTTTATTTAATGCATTTAATGCTTTGTATTTTAGTCTTTAGCTTAAAGCCTGTTGGAGAAGCCCAACCTAGGTTATAGGTAATTAACAGTTTCCAGTTTAAGTAGAATTTTATTTCAATTAGAATTAGGGTTTCTAATTCTAACCCCCTTGTGTTCTATAAAAAGGGGAGGTCTAAGTTATTTGTTTCTCGGTGGTTAAAGTTGATGATTTGAAGTTAGTTCAATTTAGGTTTCAGTTTAAACTTTGGTTTAGTTTTGATTTGAAGTTAAGTTTATGTTTATTTTGAGTTTTAGTGTTTAGTGAAAACCCTAATTTTAATTAGGTTTTCGTAATCTTCAAGTTTCCGCTTCCGTGACTTGATTTTACCTCACAAAAGATGTTCAATTCCAGAAGTTATTTGGGTGTACTAAAAGAGTTTACCTATGCAACACCACAGAAGAGCCAATATTTATGAAATCATATCTACAGAAAAGAGGACCCGAATATCAGAACTAGACCTTATCTCTCATACTAGACCACCTTGCAGCCTATGTGAAAATACATACAATTTATAAAGGGCATAAATCAACATATTGCAACAAAGTTGTGCGATTTCATATTCTGATAGAAAGAATTGCAGGCAAACCGTCTTATTAAAAGGATAGAATCATCCTAATCAATGAAAGAGAGAAAGGACAGTGAAAAAATAATGAAGTGAAAACTAACCTCGAACTTCACTGATCCAAGATCCAGCTTCTGCTTCACTTCTTTAAGGACATCTGGCTCTGCAGCAAGCCAATGAACAACTCCTTATACATGAAAAGCAAAAGAGTCCCAAAGCAAAACACATACCTAAGAGTTTCTGTACAAGACAGTTGTGTGCATACCATCTAGATAAGTACAACCGAACCTTTGGTGGTTATACCAAAGAACCCTAGTTCATTTATTTGAGTTATTTCTCTAGTCCATTTTCCTTCAATTTCATTGCATTCCTTATCGCATCCTAGAATATCTTCCATGTTCTAGTTTGCGTTAAGTTAGTATATCAGAGGTTAGGGCTTTGGTTAGGGATTGGTCTGACGATTTGCAATACCGTGAAAGAAGAATGCAAGAGGAACTCTCAGTGGATCATATCAAGTAACTATTTTTAATTTTTAGCAGAGAATACTAATCAAATAACATGATAATAAGAACAGCAATCACCTTATCGAATAAAAGAGAAACAGCATGGACACGCATGCAGCCAATTGTGGTTTGGAATTCACCCCAATTTTAACAAAATAGACGAAGAAATTCGAGATTTACATGTGGTAGTAGGCTAGAAATCAAGTGAACTGAAGAAACTAAAGTAGTAAGAGAATCATTGAAGGATGAAACTGTAATCAGTGATTCATTGACACCCGGTAAGATTCGTTCTTGATTTGTTTTGGTGATTCATTTGTGTTGTGCCAACTCCTTTTGGGTTTGTTTAGACATTTATTTGACCAAATGCAGCTTTGCTCTTAAGTTGATATGAAGAGCCCGCAAACACGTCTTATTTTTGCAGAACTCAAAAGTATGCGAGAGATATCATGTGACAGTGAAGAAACTAAAGAAGTACTAAACAAATATCGTTGATGGAAGATCCATTCGTGATTTGTTTTGGTGATTCATTGTTGTCGCGTTTAGTCACTTTGGGTTCATTTTGATGTTTATTTGCCTGTACGCAGCTTTGTTCTTATGTTAATTTGAAGAGCCATCAAAGGAGACGAGGATGAGAACTTCCTATAAGTAGTCCCTTTGTGCTTACCATGTACAGTAAATCCCTGCAGTTGAAAATTCTTATTCTCAAATAGAGTGATATGATTCGCCCAAAACCCTAATTTCACACTTTTGATTTACGCTCTTAATTTGTTGATTACAACTCAGAATTCATGATGATTTACTGATTTCTGAGTGAAATTTTGATTTTTCACCAGCAGATTGGGGTGTAAAAGCAATGGCTACTTTATTCTTTCATTATCAACCTCAAATAACTTGAATTTAAATAGTTAAGTACAGTCAAGGACAGTTTAAAAATTGTTCCCTCCAAACAATCTTCCTTTATTCCACTGGAGAACTTTCTTTTCAATAAGTTTTTTCATTGAAAAAAACCATCTTCATTTGACCGATCCATCAAAAGGATCAAGTTACGGTGATTTGACACGCACCCATTTCAAAATTCTATTGGATTTCCACCTTGAAGTTGGACGATAAGGTGGGGGAGAGACTTGCAAGTTTGGGTTTTGGTTAGAAAGAAACCAAGAGAGAAATGAAGAAAAGGTGGATGCTAATTTAAAAGATGGGGATTTGACATGTGTTGGTCAGAGTTTAATTTGAGCAGTCAAATAACGGATACTACGAGGCTCATAAACAGTCGTAAGTTATCAAAGTATATTGGTGCAACATGTCTTGTGAGTCAATAAATAAACAGTCGTAAGTTATTAAAGTATATTGGTGCTACATGTCTTGTGAGTCAATAAATATTAGCTATTAAATTTTTAGGCCCTGATACTATATTTTAATAACTAAGTTGTAATCGACAAATAATAAAAAGAAGAGGACTATGAAGTGAAGAAGAAATTTTGGGACAATTGACTACTAACGCTCAACATTCTTCCAATAGGACTACTAAGAAACTTATCTTACTGCGTATATATGCCCAGAAACTATAACCTAAGCAAAGACAATAAAGGATTTTTTTTCTTGTTTCATTTTTTCCTAGAAGAATTTCATTTCATGAAAATTGAGGGTACACGTACAGGGAAAGAAATTTACATAAAATCAGGAAGGGGAACCTGATACAACATTCCTCTATTTGGATTTGTAGTACTTTCTTTTACGCTCTTTATAGCGCGTATGACCAAACATATACATGCTCGTCTCTTTCAACTCCCTCTTCTTTACTTCTGAATTACTTCAGTAATACCTAACATAATTTACATAACGTAAAAGTACGACAGCCTATCTAAACAAGCTAATTTTTGAAAATTATGCAACTTTTCATTCATAATCTTAATAAGTAGTCTTTCACAAGGAACACAGTTAGAAGCAACCTACCTACACTAACAAGAAAAGCACAATCACATAAAAAGTGCAGGAGCTACGAAACTTACCAACAGCAATGGGCTCTGTTGATGCAGAAACGGGCTGTCCCTCAACTCCATCCTCTCTTATTGGAGTGTATACTGCAACCAGCCTGTACCCTACATCGTCCACATTGGCTTCGTATATCCTCCCTATCTCACCTGCAGCAACACAATCTTTTCAGCATCAGCTATACACATCAGAGAGAGCCTATGACACTATGCCCAGTAATAGTTGAACAAAATGTGAGGCCAAAGTCTAAGGGTAATCCTCTTCCAAAAATTTAAGTCAATTATACATATAATCGTAGACTATGCAACATGGACACTCCGTATTTGGAAAAAAGATGTATCCTAACGTGACAGACACTCGGACACACCGACACTCGTCTGAACACACCAATGGGTACTCCTTGCTTAAATCATTAACTTTTTGACATATCATGGTAGTTTCCAAATATGGGTACTCCTTGCTTAAATCATTAGCTTTTTGACATATCATGGAAGTTTCCAAATATTTAGACGTATTACTCAGTTCTACTAACTTTTATCATTGTTTCTCAGTTTATTATTAGCTGTAAAATAACTTATATGTATCTGATTTATGTATTAGTAACATTATAATAGAATTCTAGTATCTTATATGTATAGAATCACAAAAATTATTTGCAGGTAAAGAGAAAATCTATCTTCTTAAGTGAAAAGGCGTGTCCGCGTTTTCACTTGTTTTAAAGTCGCCGTATACCGACACCTCATATCCATGTCGGACATCGACGCAAGTACCCGTATCGATGCTACATAGATCGTAGAGGATAAAACAGTAAAGCTGAGTGAGTGGACTATACAGTATATTAATTGAAGAAGAGACCCAAATTTTTTTTGAGGACAGAATTCCTAATTTTTGTTTAGGGTCCTCATAAGAATTGAGATAGGTTTTGTATTTAAAGATAACGAGCAAATGATAATATCCAGAGACAAAAATAAAGTAACATGTAGTCAAGTTCCACATTAATTAGAATAAATTGCCGCCCAAGTCAAGATATAGATTTACCAGGGATAGAAATTAAATCAGGACTCCCCACCATAGATCTAAGCCACTGGACACGGCTTTTCCCTTCCTTCCCTCCACTATAAATTCCACGAATAGCATATAAGTTTGTGTGGAAACCCCTCCCTTCAATTTCTAGCTTGTCAATTTTCGGAATCCCTGAAAAGAAAGCAAAAATTTGGATCATAAATTGAAACACACAATGTGCCACAACAATAACGGTTAGAGCTATTGGGATTTAGATGCTGATAATATGTTAATCACCACAACCCCTAGGTCCCTCCTTGGTTTGTCTAGATAAGAAAATTTGGGTCGCCAAGCTTCTCGCTAATGTGTTTTTTCTTCTTTTTTGCTTAGACTATCTACTTGTATAAGAATTCAAGTACTGACATATTACTAGCATACGATTCTAGCTAAGCTATTGTTCCATATGCAAACGAAAAGGGCAATTCATTGACAACCTTTTTCTTCACTGCCATTTCGCGTGGAAAATTTGGATTGAATTCTTTATTGAAGCTGGTCTAACTTTGCTTCATCCTAGTAACGTAATGATCCTCTTTATGGAGTGGAGAGAAAAAGTTATTGTCTCGAATATCGATAAATCTCTCTCACTCTTGTAAAATAAAGAGGCTTTTATCATGAAAGGGGCGTTTTTCGACTTTATTAAGGCAAGGCGGAAGGCGGTTACCTTAGCAGCTGTGTGAATTTCTGTACAACACTTGGTAGGGTGTTGTCGTTTCTGCTTAATTGTTGCTTACTCTTTCTGTTGCCTTGTAGGTAGTATGACAGATTTTTATCAAAAGCCTTGATTTCCGTGTATGATGGATCAAACTAATGTTTCTTAGGAAACTTCAAGAAAGCTCGTAGTCGCGGTCCACTGAACAGTGCAAATGGACACACGTTCCAGGGCTACATGAGTGGGTTGGCCCCTCATCTAACAAGAGAAACACTACTGGTTAGATGGGAATCGTGATTCTTGGTGAAGCAAAAAATTAGTGTAGCAGCTTGATTAAATGCAGAAGCCTAGTATAGGTTTATGGCTTAGTATTAGGTTTAGGGCTCGCACAATGTGTGATTTACACAGTTGAACAGTTTTCACCAAGATAAATAATCATAGAAGGTGTCCGCTTTCATTGCTATGAAAACTAAGTTTTTCACATCGCATCTAATAATTCTTTTAAGAAAAGATTAGAGTAGTTACACTTGATGCCATTTCATCATAGAAAAAATTGTAAATGGTAATGTGTAGCTCATACTAGAAGTCTAAAATTAGTTGGACGATAAGTGATAACGTGATGCAGATTTAGTAGTGGTCATTTAAACGTAACAACTGGGTATATACAATGATTATGGCTCCAGTTTAAATTCAGTAATAATGTAATAACTCATCTTATCCTTTTATCTTCCAATTTAAACAGACTAAGGGGATTGGCAAAAAATTGTTTGATGCTTTAAATGATCTTCCCCTTTCTTCAACTCCCCATCCAAATCCCTAGTTGTACATGAATAAGTTACTTATACTTGACAAAGGTTACCTGGCAAAACAGGGGCGGTTTCTGCTACCATGGGCTTGCTGGATCTTCCGAATACATCTGTAACTATAGATTGGCATTTGAGACAACATCCTATATCCTCCATTCGCACCTTATACGAGCTAGACTGTTGAAGTGGCAATGGTTCAAAAGGTTTATCATCCCCAGCATCAGTAGATAAGAACCTGCACAGCGAGAAATTGTCTCAGAGGTCGAAGACATTAAGTTGCAATATGTAATAACAATGCATGCTAAGAATATCAGCAATTAGAACGGCCTATATTTGCATAACAATTAATTGCAAGAACTTAGGATGAAAATGCAATGATGTAGATATTTAGGCTGAGAGTTAGTGGGTATTCATAGCTTGTACAAGTAGCCTTTATTTCCCACACGCAGCCTAGCCTATAAAGGATGTAACGGCCCCTCTCACTCTTTCGTAGCAGTATCAATTATTCTTCAGAGAACACAGTCAACAGCGAAGATCCCCGGAAATATTTAATCGGTCTATAAGCAAGATTTGTTCTCTATGACAAAAAATTCTTCTCCATCTGGGAGTGCGACTCATATGTTTGGGGTGATATCTGTGCATCCAACCTCAAATACTCTACTTTTGTTTAAGAACCATAGTGCTTACATAAACGATATGTGGTTGGGAGATGCTCTAGGTACTCTTAAGTAAATCTGGAAGTCAGGAAATCTGCCTTTCTTTGATCTAGGGAATAAGAGTGGCTAGTAGTTGTTGGAGTATATGTGTGCATCTACACATATACTAGTTTAGTCCCACATTGAGTAAGAATAGAAGTAGTTTAGAGAGCCCTATTATATAAAGGGAATCTAAGATGTAATCTAATTATCAACTTAAGAGTGAATAAACTTTCTCCTCTTATTTATTTCTACAGGGTATCAGAGCAGTTACGTTCTTGAAGACAAAGTAAAGCTTTTCCGCTTCCGCCGGCGGCGACCATTGCCGTCACCGGATTACTCAAACAGTCCGGTTACGTTGTTTTTGTCTTAATTTATTTTTAAAAATTAGGGTTTCTTAAACTCACTATTCAGATTTTCAATACTTTTGAGAAGGGGATTCTAACTTCTCTCATCTCTCTCCTTAGTTTCCTCTAGAGATATCTTCTAGCAGCCATTGGTTCTCAAGTATTGTCCTGTCCTCCGAGTTCATCATCCATGATTAAATTTCTTAATCCCTGAAGTGAACAGTCCATCACTCATGATGAGTCTTTCCATGATTCCACTATATAATCTCAAGAAGCATCATTTTTTCGTCTGCTAGGACTCATAAAAACCATTTGAAATCGATCATCCCTTCAAAGTGGTCTTCCCCTGCAACAATTTGGTTGGCAGGGTTGTAATCTTGTTTGTGATTCTTCAGATCTGAAGATTTCTTCGTGATTGATGGCTTCAATTGGAGCTGAAGTTGATGGTGATTACTTGTGAAAAATTGAAGAATCTTGGAATATCAATATTTTCCTCCCCTTCTTATTTCTACATGGTATCAGAGCATGTTCGTACCAACGTGAGGGAGAGTGTTGGAGTATATAGTGTGTCTACACATATACTCCAACAGTAATTACCTTGTTGAGAGCAAGGCCAAATGTATGGATTGAAACTGATTCAAAGCAATATGTCATGCCTTTGTGAGTGATAAAGTACACATGAAAGTTAGAGTCGACTGGAGAAAGAAAAACTCAGCTTCGATTTCCGAGATTTTCTCAAATTTGGAGAGAACTGTAGCTAATGAAGGAAGTTGCCTATCACTAGGAGTGCAACAAGGATTTAAAGGCAAACCCATGCTTCTAAAGAATATTTAGGAACAAAAGGAGACTTTGAGGTGCTGTGAAGAGTCTTTTGATTGAATTAGTTACTGGAGTTAGCATACCATGACACACTTTAGAAATGTTAAAATTCTCTTAAGTCTTAACAAATTGGAAGAAGAGAAACCTTGTCAGACAGAATAAGATATTATAGTGTTTTCTACCTTTCACGGTAATGTGGGCTATATTGCTCGAACATAATACAAATAAGTTTGTAAGGAAGGAGAAAATGAGAGTTTTATTATGGTTTTTTTAAAACTCATTTTGTTGTGGAGTAAAGCCGCAACGGATATTACAGGGACCTCCACTGAGTCTCTTATGGTGAAGTTGAAGGATACTATAACGGAATCTACTACATGGACCTTGGCGACGAGGGGTGGTTTCTTGATTACTTTTTCCTTTGAATTTTTTCTTTACCTCTAGGAGAGGTGTGTATCATTTTTCTTTTATATGGATGCTGTGCTCATTTCTTTCATCATTAAATTTTACATTTATTTTAAAAAAAGTAATTGATGTATTTTTGCTCTAGGATTAGGTTGGATCTTTTTTGAACTTCTTTGTTTTTCCGTGTAATCCTTTGTCCCTTTATAAACTAATTCTCTGATAAACGGAATTCTTTCTCTTACTCAATGCAAAATATAAATAAAAAAATTCAAATTTTGTTGATACGTCTTGCAAATAAAATATATCAACAGCATACGGAACAATCAAAATATAAATGTTGTTCATTATATCATTTAGAGAAAATATTGATATGTCAATTCGTGCATCTTTAAGTATCACAATATATCCTATCTAACAGACTGATAATTTATTTATTTATTCTTTAATAGATACTAACTAAAGTAAATAAATATTCACTGTCCAAATATTGCATAATAATGTTTTTTCTTATCGTATCACAATGAAATAACTTTTTCTTTGTTTCAAAAAGTTATCCAACTGATACTATCGTGTTGCCACTTGAGTTTTTGATTAATAACCTATAAACCAATGTATTGATCGACAATTTGAACATTGAAATATCTTAATAATACACATTTTAGTTTTCAGAGTGCTGAAGATGTTCAGTCTCTCTAACCATACCAGATTATAGTAGCATACCATTGGTATTTGATAACTTTTTTGTACTCGCTCCAAACGCGTTGTTGAACCTCACTGTTTGAGATTACTTCAACAGCTGTGAGTTTTTCTCCCTCTACTGCTTTCCCAGTGAAGGTAAGCATCTCAACTTGCAGGAGCTCTGACGAGAAAAGATTACAACAAAAATTAGCAAATGATATTATAATTATGAGATCAATTTGAAGTTTGATTAGAGCAAGATGTTAACCGGTAGCATGTTTTATATTTATGCCATTTTTCAGTGTACATTGCCATTTAAAGTTAGTCTTTATTTAAGTAATTTTACATTTTTTTGGTTATGGCTGTAATAAGTAGAAATTTCTTTAATGTAAATATATTTGTGAAGAACAATCAACTCTAACACAATTTTCTCCCAAACTATTAAATCAACTTAAGTCCTAAAAACTTACCTACAACAGAAAGAACATGAAAAACTAGGAAGATGAAGAGGATTTATATAAGAAAAGCAAGCAAAATTTGTGGTTACTTTCTGAATTATAGAATCTTGTGTAAATAAATTCTCTCAAAAAGTAGACAGTCACCAATTTTTCTTTATTTTAGATAGTTTTTTTTAAAAGCAGAATTTCACGATTAAAATAATAGCATAGCGAAATGGTCAAATAAAAGCCAAATTACAACCTATTTTTCAGCACAAAATTACACTCGACTACCAAAAGACAGTGATCCGAGTCACTTTGCTAACATCGCAACTAGGTTGGCACCCTAGCATGAATTATCATGTCCTCATTTCTTAGTTATTGAAAGTGTTAGAAGTATTAGTTACTAGTCGTGGCTAGTCATAAACTCACGATTTATAGGTTATAATTTGGTTGTGGTCCACGTTGATGACCATAACACACTTTTAATTAAAGCTTAGATGGAAAGCCTAAACTCTCTATACCAATTCCACATCAATAAAATTTCTCTATCTTTCTTTGCAACGATTCTTCCTAAGAATCAAAAGATGTCCCAGGTTGATTTCAATCTCATTTTTTTCCTTTTTTACAAACCCTTCACATTTGGGATCTTTTTTTTTTATCTTTTTTTTAGGAATGTAAATTTTATTGAAGAACACACTAAACACCCCTAAAAGGAACAAGAACAAGGAAAAATAAACCCGCCTCTCAAAGAGGAGAAAAAATAAAAATAAAAAGACTACACCAAGACCCATTAAGTGGAGCCTGTGATACTCCATCCACTTAACTATAAGTGACTTAAAAGATGCCCCCAACATATCCAAAGCGGCCTTACTCCACCAAAAGATGAAATCTTAAATTGACAACAACACCGAGGATCTTGACTTTTCCATCCCTTCCCTTCAAACTTCCTCGTGTTACGTTTGAGCCATAACGCCCACATCACCGCAAAAGGTAGAATGCGCCATAATACCTTACCACAACCAACAAGGTTCCTCGTCTTCCAATTTTTAGAGAGCTCTGGCGGCTACGGAATGTCAATCCTAATAAATAATTCAATCCAGATACTCTCAACGAATGGGCAAAGAAGAAAAAAATGATCAATTGACTTCCATCTTTTTCACACATTAAAAAAAATTGACAATAAGAATTTTGCATTTACAAAGATTGTTAGTAAAAACATTCAAGACCAATGTTCAAGCAAAAAAAGCCACCTTAGAAGGCCAACTTGGGAATTCAAATTTTCTTCTTTGAAAAGGTTAAATGAGTATTATAGGTTGGGTTATCGTTATCCAAAGCATTGAAAAATCTCTTAACGGAGAGCACACCCTTAGCACAATCAATCCAAACCATCCTATCATCTTCCCCTGTACAATGATGAAAGCTAGTAAGTTTATCCAAAAGAGAAGTAACGAGATCCAAGTCCCAATTATTCAAGTTTAGATGGAAGACAAGATTCCATGAAATACATGTACGATCAAAGTTCACACTCAAAATCTTGTACCTTTCCGACGAGGGAAGAAAGCAATTGGATGTCGTTAGGTGCTTATGGTTAAGCACAATGTTGATGGTACAATGGATAGATTTAAAACAAGGCTCGCAACTAAAGACCAGGCCGGCCCAACTACCTGTACGGGCCCTGTGCAAAAATACAAAGAAGACCTAATTTTCCCCCCCCCCCTAAGACTTGAACCCTTGACCTCTTACTCATAAGAAAAAATACATCAACCAACTAAGCCAAGTCATCATCATTTGTCCTATTCGCTATATATATTTATTTATTTTGTAAGCCTTGGGCAAAGCTTTTTTTTTTTTAGGCCCTTTTTTCGCTTGGGCCTGTGCGACCTTGCACCCAGGGACGGCCTGCTAAAACTACGCACAAACTTATGGGACCGATTACCATGAAGCTTTCCACCCGTTGAAAAGATGAACTTCATTCATTAAAATTGAGATATTAAAATGCCAACCGCGAATGAGATATTAAAATTGAGGAAGAAAAGCTAAGAGATCCTAATTGAAGCAATTAAACCAACGGGAAGAAGTATCATTGCAACAAAATATTACTAACGAAAGACAATATAAATAACATAAACTAAGGGTACCGACGAGAAAATAGTAACTTCTCAATGAAAAAAAAAAACTGCGAAGTTACAACATTGACGTAGAAGGTAAAGAAAAAAATTCCAAAGAGAAAGATCATGTCTCCCCTCTCCAAAATGTGAAGGAATCCATGCCACATTCAAGTTACATCTTGAAACAAGATTTTATGAAAAAAATGTATGATAAAGAGATGAATTAGACTTTTGAAGTTAACTGTCTTATTATTACCAAACTGATTAATATATTATGCATAACCCTTTGTATAAAACTATAATTTTCTTTTCATTGAGTTTGAAGAGTATATGGTTACGAGTCGACAGAAGTAACCATGTGTCTATGATTCTTTGTTGAAGAAGCTTATGTTTACCTGGAAGAATGATCCCAGTAGACTCGGATAATCTGAGCTCCCCTACAGCTGAATCTGAACGAACAGGTGTATAGCTGCAAGTCAAAATTAACTTGCTCAATAAAGTGTGCATGCACACAGACAAACACACACGAATGGGACAAAGATTACTCATAATTAAGCAACAAGCAACAGCACAAATGGAACGGAAATTATGACTTCTTCACTGCAAAATGATTCAAATAGTTGTAACACGATTTTTAACCATTTTTTCTTAAAAAGCAAAAAATTACATTAGAAAATAGGACTGTCTTAGTGCTACAACAAAAGAAAAAGGGTGCACAGTCACTAATTTTTTCCAGCTCATATATATCGAGAATGTAAGATTACTTTAGTGATGAGCTCAAATGAAGATTTCGCTAAGATGGAAATAATAAGAGCAAATTGACTTTATTTTAGTTATGAACATGTAGTGGAGTGCTGAAGGAACCCATTTGACGAGGATACTTATATGAAGAGTACAGTGCCTGAAGTACGTCAAGTGGTTTGCTGAAAGAACTTGTGCGTGCTGAAAGTACGAATATTCATGTGTCGAAGGCACCACTTCAAAGGTTTACTTTGATGGGGAGTGTTGTAGACATAGGGAACCGCAGCTATATAAGCAGAACAAAGAACTACAAGTGATGTTGACAAAAAAATAGGAACACAAGACTAAGGCAGCCCAGCCACCGCAAAATCCATGCGCATAGCCTCACAGAAAAAGACCCTCTTATTACAATAACAGTCAAAAGCTGTTCAAGTCTGACCATGGAAGGCTCTTCCTAAAATATGTGACCTTTCTAAGGAGTAAAGATCAAAAAATTAATTAACTTCTTCCATCTAATAATTTGATCCTCAATTACTTAAGCCTTTCTCAAAAAATGCAAGACCAGAGAGTACAATAAATCAAATTGTATCTAAATCATGGTTAACAGAATACCAATTTGGTGCCATTATAGGATAGGGACTTCGATGGAAGTTGGAATATATTACATTGTTGCTTTTGACCACTTTCAAATTTATTCCTTTTTTTCTGTTTGTATCAAAGATTTTTGCATACCCTGTTAAATTTCTTAAAACCAATCTACCAAAAAATGAAAAAGAAACACAAGAGTGGACCAGTCAGTTTTGTAGAAATAGATTAGAGAGAGAAAAATATTATTATTAAATGAATTATTTAGGTTACATCATACTCTCTCTATATATATATATAGGAGAGATATATTAAACTACTTCTATGAATAACCAATGTGGGACTAAAAGAACATAAAATAGACTTGCTAATACTCCCCCTCAAGCTGGAGCATGAATATCGCACATGCCCAACTTGGACAAAACATCGAATAATAATATATGCTACTAACAGCCTTCGTGAGAAATTCTGCAAGCTGTTGCGAAGTAGAAACATAGAGAGTATGAATCTATCCAGATTTAAGCTTCTCATGCAGGAAATACTGATCAACCTCAATGTGTCTGGTACGATCATGCTGCACCAAATTAGCCAAAATGCTAGTAGTAGATTTGCTGTCACAATAGAGCGTCATAGGAAGAGAGACCGATATTCGAAGCTCTTGTAGAAGACACTTAAGCCATATTAACTTACAAACACCTTGAGCTATGGCCCTGTACTTGGCTTATGCACTAGACCTGGAAACAACTTGTTTCTTACTCCGCCATGTAACCAAATTACCACCAATAGTGGTACAATACCCAGAAGTGGAACGACGATCGAATAATGAACCTGCATAGTCAGCATCAGTCCAAGCCTCGACTCGAGAATGACCATGATCTCGAAATAAGACGCTACGATCAGAACACTTCTTGAGATACCGAAGTACACGAATAAGTGCCTGGAGATGAGGAAGACGTGGCTTGTGCATAAACTGACTAAGAACTCCAACCGCATATGCAATATCAAGACAGGTAAGAGAAAGATAGAGGAGCTTCCCAAGAAGCCGCTGGTACTGCCCAATGTCCCCTAATAACTCCCCCTCAAAGTTGGCCAAGCGATGATTCAGTTCTAGAGGTGTATCAGGACGACACGCAAACTGTCTTGAAGCAGAGAGAAGATCAAGAATGTACTTTCTCGGAGAGATAAAAATACTAGAACTAGAACGAGCAACTTCAATCCCAAGGAAATAACGCAAGGGATCGAGATCCATCACCTGAAAGCAGGTACAGAGATAAGATTTCAGGTTACTAATACTCTGAAAATCATCTCCTGTAATAACAATATCGTCAACATAGACAAGCAATGCAACAGTCTTCCTACCAAAATGTCAAAGAAACAAAGTATGGTCAGCACTACTCGGAACATAACTAAAGTAAATCATAGCAGTACCAAATGTATCAGCCCAAGTACGAGGAGACTGCTTAAGCCCATAGATGGAATTTTTTAACTTACATACCAAGCCGGAAGCAGAAGCAGGACAAAAACCTGGAGGTGGGAGACATATAGACATCTTCATGAAATATTCCAAAAAGGCATTCTTCACATCCATCTGAAAAATGGGCCAAGATTTTGACGCAGTAATAGAGAAGATGACTCGAGTAGGATAATCAACATCATGTATTTGTGCATACCCTTTGGCAACTAACCGAGCCTTGTACCTGCTTACTGTTCCATCTGGATTTTCTTTAACCGTAAACACCCATTTGCATCCGACTGATGTATGTCCAGGCGGGAAAGAAACCAATGACCAGGTATTATTGATCTCCAATGCATGTAATTCATCCAACATTGCAGCCTTCCAATGAGGTTTGGCTAACGCATCTGCCACTGTACGCGGTATATCAACAAAGGAGAGAGAGGCTATAAAAGCTTTGTAAGTAAAAGATAAATGATGACCTGAAGTATAATCAGCAATAAAATAAACCGCTGTATCTGAATATCTATCAGGCTTCCCTGCATTACGCTACTCTTTCTGAATAGCAAACGGTCTATCATCATCACTATGATAAACAGGTAAATCATCATTAGTAGTAGCTGGTATATAAGCGGTAGGAAAAGGCTCAAACCCTGATAAAGGTGAATCGGTGGCAGGTGGTAAACCTGAAGCTATAGAGGAGGCTTGGCAGTCTGGTGTAGGAGGTTAGCGTCCTGGATGTCATCGAGTATAAACCTATAAAGGATGTGAAACTGAACGTGAAACTAAAGGTGGGATTGGAGACTCACACAGAACACTCAACGGAAGTGGATATGGAGGAGAAGATAAATCTTCTAAAGGAAAAGGACGAACTGGAAAATACTCCCCTTGAGAAAGAACACCCCCCGTAAAGAACAGAGAGTGTTCAAAGAAAGTAACGTCCATAGAGGTAAAATGACGACGTAATGAAGGATAGAAGCACCAATAACCATTCTGAGCATGAGAGTAACCCCGGAATACACATTTCAAGGCACGAGAATCCAATTTAGAGGCTGCCCCAGTGACTTAGACGAAATATACACACCCAAAAACACGAAGTGAAATCTAAAAAGCGGAACGATCCGGATAAAAAATAGAATACGGGGTGCGAAAACCAAGAACACGAGACGGAGACCGATTGATAAGAAACACCACCGTAAGAACAACGTCAGACCAAAAACGCGAGGGGACATTCATGCCAATAGACAGTACGAGCAAGATGAAGAATATGACGATTTTTCCTTTCCGATTTACCATTTTGCTGCGGGGTTTTCGTATTAGAGGTTTAATGCTCAATGCCATTGACATTGCAGAATTTACGAAAACCTTGGGACAAATTCCCCACCCTGATCGAAACGAAAAATTTAATAGTTTTTTTCAAACTGAGTGCGAATCATTGCGGTGGATGTCTGGAAAATAGAGGAGACTTCATCTTTGGATTTCATCAAATAAACCCAAGTACACCTCGAAAAATCGTCAATGAACAACATAAAATAGCAAAATTCTAAACTAGAGGTAACGGGGACAGGACCGCAAACATCTGAATGCACAATATCAAAACAAGAAGTTTTATTAATACTCAACGGATACGTGCTACAACGATGTTTAACCAGTTCACACGTCTCACAAGACAAATCAGACATGGATACTTTGGAAAAGAAAGACAGAAACAAATAACATAGATACTCAAAGGAAATGTGACCTAAGCGGTGATGCCAACGTAGCACCCGCTTTACATTTTCACTACTAGACAGATTTTAACCGGAGAGCTTGAGGAGAAATATAAGAGATATGTCCGTTCAGGAAATAAAGACCACCCTCTTAGACAGACTTTAACCGGAGAGCTTGAGGAGAAATAGAAGACATACCAGTCATATTATCGGTTGTACCCGTTTCAACAACCCAAGGCGAAGTCAGAGATGCATAAATACTACTTGCAAATGCGAAGTTACCTGCATGAGAAGCTGTCGGTGTGGAAGACATAGAGAGATGTCAGAACCTGTTGATTTCATCTTAAGAGAGAGCACTAAAGGTCGAAGAATCTGGCGCACTAGATTCGGCAGATAAGTGTGACGAGGACTGAAATTGGCGGGGTTGATAACTAGCAGGACGACTGTGCAAAGCATGACAAGTTGTCTTTAGATGTCCCCACTTACCAAAATAAGCACACTTCTTCCTCGGAGGGCGAGAGTTACCAGAAGTTGCTGGTAACGGAGAAAGGCTAGGTGATGATGTATGTGAAGTTTGTGAAGGAACTGACAGTGGTGCCGGATAAGCATAACGAACATCCATATTAGAAGTCTCTAAAGGGATCCCGGAGATAGGAGGCATAGGTGACCGACGATTCTGATCGGAGAGACAATATATATGTGCCTCTTCAAGAGTTGGGAAAGGAGTCCTGTCAAGTACGTGAACTCGTGCATACTCAGTCGGAATTGAGCCCTGCAAGAAACTGAAACACCCGAGTCTTCTCCATAATCTTTGCATAAATCTCTGCTGCCGTAGGTGAAATAGGAATATTTTTACTTGGTGCGCTAGCTGGCCACTCGATGAAGCTATCATAATGAGATAATTCTTCCCAACTCGATCGAAGTCTCGCTTAATATATCCCCAAAGTCTGAGTACCTTATTTAAAATTCCCAATCTCATTGAAAAGTTAAAAGATCCTAGCATTATTCTCTCGCTGAGAATATACCTTACGAAGTGATTCCTAAATTAGATGCGCATTGTTTGTGAATAAGTACCCAGCGGAGATCGTCGGTCGGCTGTATAGAATTAATCAACCAAGTTCTTACCATTGAAAGATCCGAGAAGCACTTTGCATACTTCAGATCTGATTCTGCAGGTTCTTTTTCTGTGCCAATAAGAAACCCTATCTTTCCACGGCCACCAACAAACAATTTCACAGACTATGCCTATTGAACATAATTCAAGCCATCTAATAGCTATGACGTAATCTTCAGATTCGGATTATCATGAACAGAGTTGAAGGACTGAACATCTTTACTTGTTCCAATCGAAGAAACGATCGAACTCGACTCGTCACCGACAGCCATCGTGATCGATTACCACAAATAAACCAAACAGATCTGAGATTCAAATCAGCATCTATCGCATCTCGCAACCGAATCCAAAAAACTAAAAAATTGCGGAAGCTTAGGTTACGATAAGAACAACGTTACCAGAGAGACAGTGATAATCGTCGTTCTTCAAAAACAGAGGAGAGAGAGACGGCGGCGTGAATCAGACCAACAAGAACAAAAATCGCAACCCTAAAGCAAGATGCACGTTGCCCTCCTGCAACCTCCCAACGAACTCGCTACCAAGTTCGATCAGCGAGGTTGTAGAACGAGGGTAACTCGCTCCGATACTATGTAGAAATAGATTAGAGAGAGAAAAATATTATTATTGAATTAATTATTTAGGTTACATCATACTCTCTATATATAGGAGAGAGATATTAAACTAATTCTATGAATAACCAATGTGGGACTAAAAGAATATAAAATAACCTTGCTAATAAGTTTTTGGGGAAAACAAACAGACAATTTAGAGTTGGAGATAAGAGTTACCCAAACAACAAGCGGCAAGTATAGTCTGAGTCATCAACTTCATAAACCGTTGAGCTAGCCCCACTAATAAGAACAATTGTTCCTTCTTTTGTTTCTCGATACCAACTAAATAGGCTTGATCCCTCATGTCCACCATAATAGTTTCCTCCTCCAGAATATATACCAGAAGACAACTCCTCGACGTGAACATTAGAAACAATTGGGTGAGCTGCCAATATTATTAAACTTTAATAAGTATGTAGAATAAATATCTATAGATAAACTACATGAATCTACAATATCTTTTCTGGAAACAAAATGAGGTCGAATAGCAATAGTAAGTATATCAACAAGCATTTTTTGAATGCATAAAATTGAAGTGTAATTAAAATCATCTAAGCGTTGGAGTATATGTGTGCATCTACAAATATACTAGTATAGTCCCACATTGAGTAAGAATAGAAGTAGTTTAGATAGCCCCTATTATATAAAGGAAGTCTAAGATGTAATCTAATTATCAACTTAAGAGTAAATAATATTTCTCCTCTTATTTATTTCTACATAGTATCAGAGCGGTTACGTTCTTGAAGACAACGTAATGGTTCTCCGCTTCCGCCGGCGGCGGCCATTGTCGTCGCCGGATTACTGGGGGAAATTCAGAAATGTTTTTTGTCTCTTTGTTTGCCTTGTGCTTGCGAGTTTTTGTGAAAATTAAATTGGGGTTCTTCCTTGTTGCTGAAAATTTTTAATGCATCTCCTTAATTTGGATCTACAATTTGAGATTTGCGTAGCTACTGAAGATTTCTTCATGTTTGATAACTCAAGTAGCCGGATTACTCAAGTACTTCTTTACTCCCTAATATAGTAATGTTGCGATGTTCTTGCTCGCTAATGGTAGATTTCCAAATCTGATTTGAATTGTGTTTGTCGACTGCAATATGGTGCGATAATTACTGCGATAGTTTGCTGATTTTCTATAATGATTTCTTCCACAAACCGATGAGGGTTTATTTGCCCTAGTTGTAGAAAGAGAAGGAGTTGATTGTTTGTCTCTGTTTCATGAAGAGCTTTGGTTGCTGCCATGATTGCTCGGGATTGTTCAATCTCTTTATGAAACTATTATTAGAAGAAGAAGATAAAGGACGTTTGGTATAACTGAAGTTGTATAGGTGGTTGTACCTCTCCACCTAGAGAGAGGTCGTGGGTTCGAAACTTCATGGGGTTGGAAACTCAGGGTTACAAATCCCTATATAAAATCGGTTTGCCTTGCAAAAAGAAGAAGGTATAACCGAAGTTGCCGGTGAAGAATTATCCTCAATAAGTTCCTGCCAAGTCCTTATTTTACAGATGCAACTCTTTTCTATTGCCAAGTTATGGTGAAGTATTCTTATTGCATTTGGGTTGTGCTTGGAGGCCCATGGCTTTAAGAGTTTGTTGTATCGTTCAGCATTTGCCATGGATCAATGTCGTCTTGCTTTGTACCCTGATTGGTGATGGAGTATTATTTTTCTGTTATCGATATAATGTTAGATTCACAAATCTTCGTAATCAGATTTTGTTTGTGTTTGTTAAGATCTTACGCCGATTTCTTTGCGTTTGTTTGCCACGGTCAGATTTGAAGTTGATGGTGAAGAAAGAAGAACTTATGATTTTCAATGTAAACTAAATCAAGAAGGGTCAAATCCAATAATCCCCGATGATCGAGTCGTCCTTTAACCCATAAGCTCTATGTTATTGGTTTGATAGATCCACTTTTACCTTGTCTACTAAGTGTGACCTGGAGCCTTTTTGGCATGGATTGGCATGTCTCTCGGCTAGTGATTGATTTTCTTTTATTACTTAAATGGGATTATTCTCTTATAATTCCCTTACGGTGATGTTTTATCGCTTTGTCTAATAATGTCTTTCTATCACTATGACTTTCATTTCCTCTGTGATTTCTATCACTTTGTCTAGTGATCTCTTTCTCTCACTATGATTTCTATTTCTTTCTTGGTGGTATTTTACCGCTACTTTTACCTTGTCTACTAAGTGTGACCTAGAGCCTTTTTGGCATGGATTGGCATGTCTCTCGGCTAGTGATTGATTTTCGTTTATTACTTAATGGGATTATTCTCTTATAATTCCCTTACGGTGATGTTTTATCGCTTTGTCTAATAATGTCTTTCTATCACTATGACTTTCATTTCCTCTGTGATTTCTATCACTTTGTCTAGTGATCTCTTTCTCTCACTATGATTTTTATTTCTTTCTTGGTGGTTTTTTACCGCTTTCTTTAGTGACTGATATATCTTTCACTATGATTTTTTACCTCTTATTTTAAATCACCAATGCGGTTTGAGGTCTTTTTCGTTTGCCTGTCGCAAGATGTGATTTTCTCTATTTAGATCAGATGAAGATGCTATTAGACTAACCTTCCACCTCGGTCATGAGTTTTTTTTTTCTCTTTGGACCGGATGAAGATGTTAAACTACCTTCCACCTTGATCATGAGTTATTGGTTTCGTTCCTCGAGTGATTCTTTTCAAGAGTGAATATCTTTTCCTCAAGTATTTTTTTTAGTTTTTTTATATTGTTCCTATCGCGAGACGCGATTTCTTTCTTTGAATCGGGTAAAAATGTTCAATTCCTTACACCACCGATTACGATTTCTTCTTCCTCAAGTGGATCTCTTTATCCTCGAGTGAATTGTTTCTTTCCTTCAATAGATATATTTTTCCTCAAATAATAATCTCTCCTCAACATTACTTCGAGTGATCATCTTCATCGACTAATTTTCTTACCTCAGTGTCTCTTCAAAATATTTGCATTGCCCTCGAGTGGGAAAATTGGCAAGTCGATTAGTGTCGCCCTACGTGTGGAAAAAATGGCAAGTCGGAATGTCGATGATTTCACAAGGGATATGTGAAGCTTTGAAGTGTTTCTGCTACTGCAAAAGGATTGTCTAGAAGAAGTTTTATCAGTTTTAGGGGGAGCCTTGTTAGAAATAAAGGAGTGATTGTATCCCTATGAAGGATTATCTATTTTACTTTCTTATTGTTATCCACCTCGATACAAACACATTGTGTTCGTATCAACGTGAGGAGTGTTGGAGTATATGTGTGCATCTACACATATACTAGTATAGTCCCACATTGAGTAAGAATAGAAATAGTTTAGAGAGCCCATATTATATAAAGGGAGTCTAAGAGGAGAAATATTATTCACTCTTAAGTTGATAGTTAGATTACATCAACTTAGACTCCCTTTATATAATATGGGCTCTCTAAACTATTTCTATTCTTACTTAATGTGGGACTATACTAGTATATGTGTAGATGCACACATATACTCCAACACTAAGAAGGGATTTAAATAGCGACCAATACTAGAATCCTAAAGAAAACTAACTCCTATTAGGTAGCTACCATGACTCACAAAATTCTCCAACATGAATCTTCAACTTTGAATCTACAAGTAACTTGAACTTTTCATCTATAAAACACAAACAATAATGCCTAGCCAACTGATGAGTTGATGGAGCAATAATCATCCATTCGACGCTTAATCTATTGGAAATCAACTTCAAACAACAAACAATGAGTAGATTGGCTGCTAGAGAATAATCCTGAATCATTCTCTTTAATTCAAAAGGCAAAAAAATAATAGTCCCTTTAGACATGCATAGAAAGAAAAGGGCACTTCCAAACAACTACCAGATCAAAAGTCCAAACTCATTAGACTTGCGACTCCTCACTTTCAACTCTATACAAGCAACACCACCCTACAGTTCGCTCATAGGAATTATAGAATAGTACAACAGCAAATGGATGCCGAGAACCTTCCAACGCGTTTGAGTACCACAATAACAAATGAGAACCAACAGAAACATAAGACACAAAGCCTCCAATCGCCATTAAATTTTAAGAATCTTCCAACTTAATGAGTTGTACCACAACAATTGCAAAACAATAGAAATCTAGAAAAGGATAGAATTGAGAGAAAAAAAAGAAAGAACTCACGAAGAGGAAAAAAATGGAACTCAAAGACTAAGATAAAGATATAACATAAAGTTCACCAGACGGGATGGAGTAAAGTTTGTACACCCGAATTAAAGGGGGCCATGGATAAAGAGAGGTAGATGAATGGGGCACGGTTTAGGAAGTTATAGATATTTGACCTTGATAAACAAAGTCTATGGAATAGAGACACTATCTCTAGCTTTGGTGTTACATAGGTTTGGCATTATAGATTTTGGAAAAAAATAGCGAGGAGTTAGAGAGTTATGGAAATGTAGTTGGATTATACATATAAGAGAAAGAGAAATGTGAGAGAGAAATAAAGATTAGAGTAGGGGTAGGGTAAGGTAAGGTAAAAAGGTTATGGGAGGATTGTTGGCTCTTTATGATGTGAATCGTCATCTAATAGTCGTTTTCACCGTCGACGCATTATCTTTATTGATGTTATTTTGATTTAAGTATCTCCATTGCTGGAGATGCTAAGTAGATTTTAGGGACTTGCTTGTTTTACCAAAACAAGGTTAAAAGGAAGTTTTTCCAATTTAAGTAGAATTCTATTTAGATTAGAATTAGGGTTGTTAATTCGAATCCTTCTTGTGTTATATAAAAGGGAAGGTCTAGGTTATTTGTTCTACAGTAGTTAGTAGAGTTGATTTGTTTATTAAAAGAGTGGAATTTTCCTCTTATTAAACTTTATTTGAGATCTAGTTCAAACTTAGTGTTAAATCGAATACGAATTAAGCTTCCGCGTTTGTAGATTCACATTAATTGGCATCATAGCCGCGTTTACATCCGGTGTAGCAAGTTTCAAGAGCAAGATGCCTCGTGGAAAACCCGCGATAAAGAAACCTACACTCGCTTAAGATGTAGCGAAATTGACGGAATGTTGAGGCTTTGGGTACAGAAGCCTTTATCCCACCCACCCCAATCAACGGCGATTTTACTGCCTATTTACATGACTATCCCGAAGATTGGAGCACCACCGCAAAGACCGGTGAAACAGAAACCCCATTTGTACGTCTTCCCGTCGATAGAGACGCGAGATCGGAAACCACGATGTTTGATACGGCGGGCAAAGAGGCGACGATCGTCTTGGAAGGTCCGGTCAATGACCTACCATCATCGACAGTTCACACCCGAAGGCAGCGCCGAACAACGTCCAATTTTTTTCCAAATTCATGATAAAAAACACCACCGCAATTTGCGATATCGCGAGGATTCGCGATAAAGGAGATACCGAAGTTTATTACGGGTCTAATGGGTATCCCCAATCAATGCTTTGGCCAGTAGTACAACTACTAATGGTGGTTTCGTCGCCGCCGGTAACGAAGATTTTGATGCTGATTTTGGAAAAGTTCTCGATAGAGGACTCGTGAGAAGCTTTCCTAGAGTCCAAGGAAAGCTTAAGATCAATGTTTCGATCGAAAAAACAGCCAGTTCAACGTACCCAGAAAACTGAGTTACAGTTGTCACGATGAAGAAGAGAGACTTCACGTTTGAGAGAGAAGAAGGGGCAACATGTGACCCACATGTGGTTTCTTTAAACGAAATCCAGGCCCAGCTACAGGCCGCCCAAACTAGGCCCAAACCCAAGCCTAACATAGCTACGTCATCAGGTTATGCTTCAAGCCGAAGCGAGCCAACCCAAGCCACTCAAGTCAAGCCGAACCAACTCCAACTTAAGAAAGTATCTCCAACAGTTCTGTTACCAATGGAGCTCCAACAATTCAAAATTAAACCAAGTCAAGCCAGTGCCAACAAAGCAGCTTCAGTAGTAGCTCTCAATCACTGTGCCACACAACAATGAATTCAAGAGACACGTACGCAACACGAGATGCAAATAGACCTTATCTAGCAGCTCCATTCACACATGTTACAGTCCGAGGTATCCCAATATTTGATCCGTATGAGGGAGATGATGGCCCTAGGTGAAATATTATTTCCGTATCTTGACTCGTTTTGGGAAAGCTCTGTAGCAGGGTTCGAGGAGTGGACCACAATATTTTTTTAGCTTTTAATTTTAGACGTTAATGGACGTAGGGATGTTGGTAACAACATCGTACCCCCGCACATAGGTACGACCTCGGTTTACAGTGCATTTCGCGGTAGAATTCGAAGTTTGAAGACGGGTATGTCATATCATAAAGTTTTAAGTCCCGTGATGTTTCAAAAACTTGTCAATTTTGTGGTCGAAATCTTCCGCAGAGGGAGGGATTTGATGTGAATCGTCATCTCACGGTCGACGCATTATCTTTATTTATATTATTTTGATTCAAGCATCTCTATTTTTGGAGATGCTAAGTAGAATTCAGGGACTTGCTTGTTTAACCAACACAAGGTTAAAGAGAAAGTTTTGCCAATTTAAGTAGAATTCTATTTAGATTAGAATTAGGGTTACTAATTCTAATTCCCCTTGTGTTCTATAAAAGGGAAGGTCTAGGTTATTTGTTCTTCAGTAGTTAGTAGAGTTGATTTGTTTATGAAAAGAGTTGAGTTTTCCTCTTATTAAACTTTATTTGAGATATAGTTCAAACTTAGTGTAAAATCGAATATGAATTAAGCTTCCGTATTCGTAGATTCACATTACTTTAACTCTAATATGAAAGGATGGTTACAACACTTGTTCTCTATTTCAGATCATTATGAGTAAAGTGTACTAGAAACTATGACTCTGATCATTACAAGTTTGTTATGGAAAATGGGCTTTTGATGTCGTTTGAAAGATCATTGAATTGGCTACATTGACATCCTTTTTCAATAATTTAACAAGTCTAATCCTCATATAGGGGAAAACGATGATACAATTTGGGTTGATCTTACAAAGGGGTACTTAATGTAAGATCAGGCTCATTCATGCCCAACCCCCTACATCCCATGATTTTCCATATAAGATAATTTGAGTCACCAAATTTCCAGCCAAAGTGGTTATTTTTGCTCTAGGTGACAATGACACAAATACAGGTGTCGGTGTCCGACACGGGTACGGGGTGTTGGAAACGGCAGAAAATAGAAAAGTACCTTGTAAATAGTGTTGGACACGTGTGTCCGAGTGTCGAGGTGTCGGACATGTTTTATTTGTTAAAAGTGAAGTGTCGTTGTTACCTAGTTTGTGCTTGGATGGTCTACTTAAGTAAGGCTTTGGCTATTAATGAATTACATGAGCATAAGGCATTAGTTACGAGTTATTAATCCATGAGTGTGCGAGATGGGGAGTCCATTGATGATTTTTTTTTCTTCTTCATTTCCATTTATCACATGAAATTTGGATTGACTTATTTACTTATTAACAGAAACCAGTCTACTACTGAGAATCCCCTCCCCAATTATTAGAGTTGTTCGTGAAAAGTTAAATTATAGAGGGGGGGAAAAGGTTGCTATAATATCTACTATTGTAATTTGTTATGCTTTTTTATTTTATTTTTATCATGTACAATTTGTGTGCGATCTAACAATAATATATAGAGTTGTGTTTACGCCTCTTATCTTCCTTCTGGCCATTGGGCTCTTGGCCTACGGGTCGTTGTGACTCTCCAAGAGAGGAGTCGTCGGTTCAAAACCCCATGGGGTTGAAACTCAGGGTTACGGATCCCAACATAAAACCGGCTTGCCAAGCAAACATAAAAGAAAAAAAACTCGTATCTTCCTTATAAGTGCAAACACTTTATGTAAGGTTCATGGAAAATATTCATGCACTGATGGTCACTGATGTTCATGACCAGTTTCGCATATACTAGAATTACAACAGTTAAACTAGAACGGTATATACCTGGGCTGACTGGTTCACTACTAATTGCGACTGATGGTTCACCACATTTTCTGTCTGTACGAGTCGGAACCCAGTATAAGACCAAATAAGATCCCACGTCTTCTAGCGATGGAGTATAGGTTCTGTGAAGGTAATTTAACACCCATTACATAATACACCTGAAAGAATTATATCAACGAAGTTTAACGCAGAACAGTACTCACAATGATCTTCCACAAACGAAAACATCTTCACAAAGATTAGATACATTCGTCAAATCGGATCCCTGCATCTTAGCTTTTGTTTTGTACCAAACGTACTCACCATTACCTTCCTTCCCACCATAGTATGATTTCTTCGGAAAAACTTCAATGTCTTCGCAACAGTAAGGAATAATGAGTTCCAAACACGTTGGTTCCGCTGTCACGGTGAAAAAGGAAAAAAAACACCATATAAGAATGACAAGAACACACAACAATGAACACCTATTGACATATGAAATTCCTGAAATTAAATTGATACATAAGCACAAAACACAAACATGAAGAAGGCACGAAAGTAACAGAAGTTTTCTCCCGCTGAATTCCCTGGTAATCTATATAGTTTTTTGATGCAACCTATATGACCAATCATAAACTACTTTGATCAAAGACCAAACCAAAGACTCGACTTTAAAATCATAATAAATTGAAAGCAAATATACACACTAACACAACAAGCTCCAAGGACGAGCCTAATCCATAATGGATCAGGTAATTCCGGGACTTTTTGGCTGAGGAGGAATGCAATGGAATTGGTAAGACTGGGTGTACAGGGATCTAAGTCGATGAGTAATTTAACAACGTAATAACAGAAATCCATAAGTAAACAGAGAGGGAGTTACTTCAGTGTATACGTGTACTCTGGCAAACTTGACAACTGAAAGATAACGAGTTTCTCAAGAATTACACGGAACATCATGATACCAGCGTGATAAACTCATGTTCGGAATGAGAAAGCATATCATAAGAAGAAAAAAAAAATGACAATCATTAAAAATAAAATACATAAAAAATGATTTCTTTGACAATGGATTACCAGGAGGTACAATTTCTGACACTACATGTTTGGGAGCACCTTTTACTCCATCTTTGCGCATTGGGGTGTAAATAAGCTCTATGCAACTACCGACGTCATCAACAGTTAAATTCAGATAATCTGTGGGAAAATAATAAATTATCATTTCAGCAGCATTTACTTCCTCTTCAAACAAGCTTTCAAGTTATAATTTGAGCAAAAAGAAACTGACCATCATCACTTAGCTTTTCCTTGACACCGTTACAGCTCATCCTGAACCATTCATGGGAACATGTTCCTCTTTCACTGAATAGGAAACAGATATAGCAATTTTTAGTCAGATACGCCATCAAATTCAAAAATGTCAAAGATGAGTCCTAGACACAATTAGAACTGAAACGGAAATCTCACCCTCCAGTATATGTGGCGTCAAAAACTAGCTTTTGACCTTCCATTATTGACCCTAGAAATTGAAGCGACTGACAGGTAGGTGGACCTGCATCATTGAGCCGTATGTTTCAGGGGAATAGGTTTAGCATTATGAAGTTCAAGCATCCATCCATAAATTTATTCATAATATAAAGGGTGTTATTATTCTTATAACACCTGCTTACCAGGTATAACTGGTCCAATTTGCTTACCAGGTATAACTGGTCCAATTTTTTCAGAAAGAACAGATAGGCCACGAGCCAAGTCACTTCTAACTGGTTCACAAGCAACAGAAATAAGGAGTCCAATATCATCACTTGATAGAGTATAGGATGCTGCATTAGCACTTATGATTTCACTCTGTGTTCCATCTGAATCAGCCTATTGAAAGAAGTGAGCATTAGCATACATAATGAGTAGAATCCTAACACATGGTAGAAGCAGTGCCAGAAATAAAAACCATCCACATACTTTTGCATAAAATAGTCAAGTTAGTATTAGTTAGTTAGAGAGAGAGAGAGAGATATTTAATTTTGCATCCTACCTCCATTATTATATTATAGTAAAATCCAGAATGACACTAATATGCTTCCTCGTCACCAAAACCTGAATAAAGGTTCAAGCAAACCTTGATATGATTGGTGTCCTTATGAAATTAAGGATTCCTCGCTTTCAGAAAACATGAGAAGACCCATCAAACCCACCTTGTAAAGAACACAAAAACGCATGTCACCTCTGAAGCTTCACGTAGCATGGCCTGATACTCGGCTTCAATATTCAAACGAGCAACCTTGTTTGCTTTTAACTCTGCCATGCCACTAGATTACAAGGTCAGACAAGAGGTAAGAGATGAATAGTGGCTAGGGTTCCCCTTCCCCGGGGGTTTCAAAATCGAACCAACCAAATATGTTCAATATCCTTCTTCTGTTAATTTTGACCATTATTAGCTTAAGCATTCATGTATTGAGTTCAATTATCTCTTGATTAAGCCTCTTTTATAGCTTTAATGGATTTCATATCACTAAGTGTATTTCACCTCTAGCACCGAGAAATTGCTTGGGCTCTATCCGTAATCTAAAGAATGGAAATGCAGCACCCTCAAAGGAGTAGTAATAGCAACCAAAGGAGAATCTACAAGTCGCCAAGGGCTAAACAAAATCAATATTAAGGTAGCTAAGGCTGCTGGTGCAGAGAGTCCTCATTTTCAGATGCAACCCCGGCTCTAAATCATACGCATCTAAGCTGCTACATACCCATCAATGACCTTCCAACCCTTAGAAAAAGGGGGAATAATCTGACAATCAAGGTTAATTCACGACACAGAAATGTGGATGTTGAGTTTTTTAACCATAACCACATTGGAGATTGTCTACTAAAAAATAAAAGCAATCAGAGAAAAGGCTATAGCTCCTTGGGTAACACAAGAACTTGCAAGTTCATTGTTTGGCACCTGGGTTATTTCATCATAACTGGATAACAGAAAAAATAGCCTGCTGGTTCTTGGTTAATGGGAAAAAAAACCTTTAAGACTATTCGCAATGACAATTTACTTTGGTCCTTCGAAGCAAAAAAACACTAACGTACAAATGACGGTGAGATTCCGAGGCCTAAGAATGGAGTTTTGGTCAGTCCAGACTCTCATGTCCATAGTAAAAGCTCTTAGAACACCAATCAAGGTTGATAGGTCTACTAGATTTAGACAACTTGGGTATTATACTAGTGTGCTTGCAGAGATTGGTCTCTTTAAACCTACTACTTTATTTTATTGGTTAATGAAGGGGTGGACCATGTCACGAACTATGTAGCATGGACACTCCATATTCCAAAAAAAATCCGTGTCCAAACGTGTCGGACACTCGGACACACCGGCACTCGTGTCGACACTCCAATGGACACTTCTTGCTTAGATCATAACCTTTTTGACATAGCTTTTAGAAAGTTTTCAATTCTTATACATGTTATTCAACCATACTAACTAGTATCATTGTTTTTTGTTTGTTATTAGTCGTAAATTAACCCATAAGTTAATATAACCTATAAGTGTTGGGACTTGTTTGTTATTAGTCGTAAAAATATGTCGTAAATTAACCCATAAGTGTGTTAGATAGGTTAAGTAACCAACATAAGCATAGTAGAAAATAAGAAATAAAAATTTTACAGCCATATCCCCGTTTTTACATATTTTTGGGTCGCCGTGTCCGACACCCCGTACCCGTACCCGTGTCCGACACCGACACCCGTATCCGTGTCGTTGTTACCTAGGTCATGAAGTGCAGATTGTGGAATATTCAAACTAGTGTACCTATTATTGCATCATTGGCCACATGTTGTTAGAGTGTAGAGCAGTTAAAAAGGCTTTAAAGCAGATCAAGCAAAGACTGAGATGCACGATGCTGTGCTAGAAAGAAAGTTCTACAATCTCAACAAACAAGAAAGTTAGTAGTCTAGTAGAGAACCGAAGGTTGCTATAAGGACCAATGAGTTGTCTCATTTGTGAAAGAAATTATACATGCTAATGGAAACAAAACTCGAGAAACACTCACATCTCCATGCACTAGTTATTCTCCATTGATGTCAAGAGAAGACATGGAAATGTGAGTATCAAGAATGATAAGTCTCAAGCTTTTAATACTCTAAACTGGTCTTTTTTGCTTCAAATGGCTTTAACTCTACAGAGGGTCACAATTTTCGAGTTCCGGCAGAATGGTTTCTATGGATAGGGTTTTCTTGAGTAGAAAAAAATGGAGAAGTGTACACAGTTATCTTACCTCACATTGTAAGCTTTTATGAGAACAAGTTCAAGTCAGATAGTAGAGTGAAGCCTAATCCAGCCCTAATGCAGCCGATTCTAGCTATGGTGACTGAGGATAATCTTCTCTTCTGTGCCCACAAGGATGAAGTTAAGCAAGCTGTCTTTGACATGAGTGGTGATAGTGCCCCTGGACTAGACGGGTTTCCAGGCTATTTCTGACACAAATACTGGCGGATTATATATAAGGAGGTATGTAGAGCTATCATATCTTTCTTTGTTAAATGCACTATACCCAAAGGCTTCAATTCCAGTTTCATAATTTTGGTTCATAAAGAAGAACAAGCTGTTACGCTAAACCAGTTTAGGCCTATATGCTTAAGCAATTTTTGCTTTAAACTCATCACCAAGATTATGGCAACTAGATTGAAGCTTGTTGCTAGTAGAGTGATCTCTTGTCACCAGGGAGCATTTATACCAGGAAGAAATATCAAGACCTGGGTTGGGCTTGTTAGTGAGCTCATAAATGAACTTGACAATAAGAAGAGGGCTGATAATGTTGGCCTAAAGATTGATATCTCCCAGGCATTTGATACTCTAGATTGGGGCTTTTTTTGGCAGTTCTCAAGAAGTTTGGTTTCACTGATATCTGCTATAAGTGAATTGAGTGTATCTTACAAAGCTCAAATATTGTTGTGATGATTAATAAGAGTCCTTGTGGCTTCTTCCAAGCATCCAGGGGATTGAGACAAGGGGATCCTTTATCTCCTCTTTTATTTGCTCTTGCTGAAGAAGTTCTTAGTAGGGGTATTTCCTGGCAAAGGGATAACTCTTACATTCTAGTACCTATGGCATCTCAGAAGGGTGTAAACTGCCCATCACATCTCCTCTTTGCTGATAACATCCTCATATTCTCAAATGGAGCTACTAAAGGTCTTAGAGCTCTAAAAACCTTATTGATGATTAAGAATCTCCATCTGGCCAGTGGATTAATTTAAAGAAGAGTAAACTTTTTATTGGGGGTATAAACCATGCAAGGAAGACTATAATTCAGAACTTATTTGGAATTTGTCAAGGCACTGTCCCAGAGAACTATCTTGGTGTACCCCTGGTACAAAGCAGAATAACTAGCTCTAATCTGAGAATCGCGTGGTGGAGAAAATCAGGTGGAGAACCACTATTATGTTGGCAGAATGCTCTCTATGCAAGGTAAGGTGGTCTTGGCTAAGTCAGTCCTCCTATATATAATTTGTCTGTTTACAAGCGACATCTCTTCCTTATCAAAGAAGGTGAAGCAACCATCAGAAACTTTTTATTTGGTAAGGAACTGTATTACTGTCTCTTGGGAGAAATGGTGTAAACCTATATCCCATTATTGTCAAATCGTGAACCGTATAAAAATCGGTGATTCGTGAATCGTAAATCGTGAATCGTGAATCGTGAATCATATGATTCATAATTTATATATATGTCAAAGTTATTTATATGTTTAAATTCCTTCAAATTCTCACATACCAAGAAATCAAAAGTTCTTAAAAGCTTATTGGTTATTGTTTTTGTATTGTTTTTGTGTTGACTAGTTGGGAGAATAAAATTACTGAGAGATGGTTTTCTACAAGTTTAAATTTATGCTTTACACTAATTAGGAGTAAGTTTTCTAAAAAATGCCAATTAGATAATAATCAACCAACAAAAATAGAAAACCAGTTTTCGTAATAGGGTTTTATTTTCCGTCAACAGTTTTGAATTAAGAACATTTCAACTCATACGCTTTACTGACTTGCATGATGTGATTTGAATCGTCGATTCACTCGATTTATGATGATTCACGATTTATTGGTTGATTAAACTCGTTTTCTTCCATTTTGATTAAATCATACGATTCACATTACAAAATCGTCTAATTTAATAACAAGTAAGCTTGATACGGGTACACGTGTCAGTATCCGACACGGGTATGAGGTGTCGAACATGGCGGTTGCAAAATAAGTGAAAACGCGGACACGGCCTTATACCCAAAAAGATAGTACCATTCTTCATGTTTCATGTATTATGTCTTATTTTATGTGAATGTATTATGAATATATAATTACGATATCAACTAATGGGTTAGTTACAACTAATAGCAAACATAAAACAATGATAGTAGTTAGTATGGTTGAATAACATGTACAAGAATTGAAAACTTTCTAAAAGTTATGTCAAAAAGTTGACGATTTAAGCAAAAAGTTCCGTTGGAGTGTCTACACGGAGTGTCGGTGTGTCCGACACGTTTGGACACGGATTATTTTTGGAATATGGAGTGTCCATGTTACATAGCCTATATCTGAAAGAGGTTTGGGTTTAAGGAGATTGGGTGACATTAACAAAGGTATGTGGGCTCAGTATATGAGAGCTAAGTATTTTACCAAGAAAGGAGATATTATTTCTTACTATAGGAGATCAACTATGTGGCCTGGCATTAAGTCTCTCTATAGTAATGCTGTAAACAATTCAATCTGGCTATTGGGTATAGGTCACAATGTTAATGCCGGGAGAGACAACTGGACCGATCCTGGAGAGAATCTAACTTCAGTGCAGATGACAGTGCCAATAGGTCAGCTACACTGCCCCATCTCACTAAGGAATGGTTCATTGGAAGACCTGCCTTTCTTAAGAAGCTGGAGGCTCCACACACAAGAGCATTATAGATTTGATTAAGCAGTCTCTTCTTGTTTTACTTTTATCTGTTTGTACTTTGGTTTCTCATTTGAACACTGCAGGAACTGTCTGCAGGCTTTAACTTTTCCTACTTATGATAAAATTGCTTACCTTTTGCAAAAACAAAAAAAATCAAATATAAGACTATAATACAGTGGTTTAATTATAGAGAAAAGAAGAAAGATGGTAAAAAGATGTATTATGCGCGTCAATTACAGACAAATGTCATATCTTATTTACAATTTCATACTTCTCATGTCAAGAGTACATATATCACAGTTTCACCCTTACACATAAAATATCAGCTTGAGTAGATGCAAAATGTAAAGCCTATTTAATCAATGGAATCCGAAAGAACGATAATTGGTAGACTAAACAACAGGTACATTCCCAAATACTCAATCGAACAAAAAGTAAGAAATATCAAAGCAGTCTAATCGAAGCTTAACAAATTCAGAACAGAACAGAAATTAATGACAAATGGGATAAGGAATATACCAGGAACCAGCGGAAAACCGAGTCGCCTTCTTCCCCTCCCCAATATTTTTTATCAACATGGAGGGTGGTCCCCTCGATGGCTTTACCCAATAGCCTTAGAGTTAGCAGCTTGGGGTTCCCTATTCATTTATTATAATGTACATTAGAATCTAATGATTAGATCAATGATAGAAGGGAATAGAATAAAGTAACTATCTGTGAAAAAACTCAGAAGTTACATAAACAACAACTGTATAATAGCAAATAAGGTGTTACATATTTGGAGAATGATAAGATACTATGAACCCGTGTGTGTTGGCATCAATATATGGTCGTTGACTTAGTATAAACTCAAACATATGAAAAACGTAGAATAAGTTAGAAGCTGGTAGTTTTCCAAAAATAAATAGTTTCTCAATTTGAAAGTTCTGTATCGTTATCCTTACGACCCTACCATCCAATGTTACACTGAATTTCACTTTAAATTCAAAAGATCACGCTTGAGCTATATGTGCCTTGGGGACTTCGAATTTTTCTTGTATATAGAAAATAAATGTAATACCTATAACATCTGCACCTACACTACAATTTCTTGACATGGTAAAAAATGTAATAGGATTTTACTTACCACTTTGGAAAAGGAATATATAATATGACACAAAAATAGTTTGTTGGCAACATTTGTTATGATAATAATTGTCAAAGAAAGCTTAATTACCAGGACGAACTCGCTCTTGTCCCGTCAAAGTTCTGGGCTCACCCCATATCCCATCATCACGTACTGGAGTGCATTTGAAAGAAATATACTTCCCTATAGCATCTTTTGTAATGCGATATTGGAGATAACCCGATGCTTCGGGTATTAAAGCACCTGGGTCAGCTTCAACCTGCAAAACTGCAGAAGTCAAAACATATTCGAAGGCAACAATAAATAAATTAAGTACATGGATGTTAGTGGTAGCATGACATCTGAGTATGAAAATGGTAACATAATTATTTTACTATCGTTTACTTTAATATTGTAAAAAAAACTATGTAACATGGACACACCCTATTTGAAAGAAGAAAAATAATTTACATAGGTTTCAGACACCCCAACACATCGACAATCGGCTGAACATACCTGATGGGTACTCCTCCGTTAGCTCATCAACTTTTTCAAATATCTTCAAAATTTTCCAATTTTTCAGAGACGTTGCTCAAACTTACTAAATTTTCATTGTTTTTGTCTGTAATTAGTAGTAAATTAACATGTGTTTATCCAATTTATGTGTTTCAACTATCTTAACAAAAATTTAATATTATAATGTATAGAATCATAACATATATGTAGGTAATAAATAAGACAAAGTATAAGAAATGTATACAAAAGAAACTATTTGTTTTATGTGTATGGTGCTGATTTAATGTATAGAATCATAACATATATGTACATAATACGATCTCGCCGAATAGCGGCAAAGTATGTGCTGATTTAAAGGATCCGAACACCAAAATAATTATATATATATATATATCATTATCCTTACATAATCCAGATTATTAAAAGGAAGCAGACACTCATTATCCACCCCACTAAAACCATAAAGAATGAAATGTTATCAATAATTATAAATACCTTGTGAAGATACCAGTTATAGTCACTTTTACCCTCATGACCTCCTATGTATCCATATGATGCAGTCAGCATTTCCCCTTCTAGGTAATCACCAGTAACGGATAGGAAATTTAGGCTTGGGGGAAGAGCTGCAAAGTAGTCAAAGTGTCAGGGAAACATAGAATAATCATGTGCATGTATCATCGAGATATTGATCACATATAAATTGGAGCTATGTAGTATAATTTGGGTAACTTCTAGAATAAAATTTTAAGTTTAGATGAGCAATTATAAGGACGCAATTAACGGAACAAACGAAGCAACTCAAACTCCAGCCATTAAACTGGCAAATAGGAATCATCGAAAACAAAACAGATATGACATGACAGGTGCAGTGGAAGTAACATTACAAAGTCATGACATAAAATAGGTGAGTGCATGTTAGTGTGTAAAAGAATGGCTTTGAGCCCCGAAGTAACGGGAAGATCAGAATCAGTCCAAAATTTGCCGAAATTGCACCCAAGCAACAACACTTATTCTAATATCCTTTTGTAAGAATAATGTTGTTATTATAGAAATAAGAAGGCTAGGAAAATATTGATATTCCAAAATAAATTATTACAAGCTTGACTGCCCTTTATATAACATGGGGTCACTAAACACTTCTATTACTAACCAATGCGGGACTAAAGGAGGAGTATATGTGTAGACACGCTATATACTCCTCTACTCCCCCTCACGTTGATATGAACTAAGAACATGCTCGTATCAAGGTGGATGACAATAAGAAAACAAATATATAGTCCATCATAAAGATACAATCACTCCCTCACTAATAAAAAATTGAAGCTCCCCCTGATAAACCTTCATCTAATTCTTCATTTTGCAGTAAAAACACTTCCAAGCTTCACACATCACCCGTGAAATCGTGAAATCGATGGCAGTAATATCTGATTTGCCATTTTTCCACACATGGTTTTATCACCGAAGGTTGTGAAATTGGCGGCAGCTACCGACTTGCCCATTTTCTCATGTAAGGATTATATGAATATCTTGAATAAATACTGAGGAAATAGAGATACTCAGGTAAAAGAGAAAACACTGTAAAAGAGAGGATCAGTCGTGGAAGAGAGAGAATCACTGGAGGAAGAGATGATCACTCGAGAGAAGGGAAAAAATACACAAATACTAGATAATCACTCAAGAAAGAACAAATCACTCGAAGAAGAAATTACTCGAGGAAGAGATGACCATGGAAAAAAGAATTCAACATCTTTACCCAGTCCACGGAAAAAATCGCATCTCGTAATAGAATACAATTGAAAAGATCGCATCTAACGATAGGAATATAGACCTCAAACAGCATTAACGATAAAAGAAGAGATAAAGAAAGCATAGTGATTCAAAGAAAAATCACTAGAGAAATCGATAAAATTACCAAGGCTTATCAATTCTATCTTAAAAACCCCAATTTTGGAACTACAACATGTGAACTAGGCGGAAAAGAAATACCATAATCACTAAGGAAAAAGAAAATCACTATAGGAAATAGAAATCGCTCGAGTGAAGAATCACTCCAAGAAAAAAAGCATCTCATGATCGTGGAGGAAGGTAGTTAACGTCTTCATCCAATCCAAAGAGAAAAAAAGCACGGGTACCAAAAAAAAATTGCGTTTCACGAAAAACAAGGGATAATCGAGTCCATAAAAGATAAAAAGAGCTTAACTAGTGAACCAGGTCATACTAAGTTGATGGGGGTAATAGTGGACTGATTGATAGAGTAAAATGGGCAGCCGGATCAGATTTGAGCACACTGGATTAGGGTAAAAATACTTTTATGCCAATTGTACCAAAGCCAAAAGAAATCCAAGAAAGAGACAAACCAGCACATCAAACATCGTTAATTAAAATCTATTGAAGAAAACTTTTACATCGGCAATTAAAACCTATTGGAGAAAACTTCTGTCATGATTAAAGATTGATTTCATCAAAAAGAATACTATTGTAGTAGCACATTAATAGTGCCAAATTATTAAAAGACTAGCACAACGTAAACATCTGATTAAGAAAAAAAAACGTATTAAACGAAACTAAGGGACAATTTTTTTGTCCCACTGAATTTAATAGTCCGGTGATGGCATTGAGGAAACGAAAGCAAAAAAACGTTAAGTCGACTTCAAGTGGCATGGCCGCCAATGTGAAGCGAAATAACGTTAGGGTTTAGCTAAATAAGAAACGAACCTAATAAAAATCCAAAAGATGGAAAGATTGAAGAAAAACAAGAGAAAATACAACATACTTTAGTTGTCCGACAACAGCAAAAGCCGTCGCCGGCGAAAGCGTAAAACCCTTAAGTCGTCTACAAGATTGAATAGGCCTTTATACCATGTAGAAATAAGGAGGAGAGGAAAATATTGATATTCTTCATTCATATGCAAGAAAGCAGACAATATGGAGTGAACGTAATAAAGAGTTCTCTACAACAAAATTATTGTACTAAATGGAGTGATAATGGATATACTTAGCAAATTATGGGTTAGTGGAAATCCAACTTTTTTGCAGACTATTGACAACTTTGTAGCTAATTGGGATACTTCCATATTTTGATGTAACTATTTCGGTGGTTAGCCACTCTGGGCTTTTATTTTGATCCTTACAAATTTCCTTTTGCTCTCCCGAGTTTTGCTTGCTTTTAATGTACTATACGCTTTTACCTCAAAAAATATAGGGGGAAAATAGAGTTTGCCCCCTAATAAGAAGTCAAAATTACACTTGACACCTTGTTTCTTGATATTGGACCATGAACCCAATTTTGGCCGAAAAAATTAGTCAATCTTTGCTGCCTGGTCTTGACTCCCATTGGGTATGTCAACCATCATTATCTTGGACTAACAAAAAAAAAAATCTTAGATCAAAGGCATGGTGAGACACGTGGTGCTTATCCAACGAGGATGAACACTTCAGATTTAAACCCTCCGTCACGGCCATGTGTCACATGCTCAATGGCCACAATCTATGCGGTAACAATAACAACCATCTCCTGTTACCAATCCCAACTCCTCCAATGGCCCAAATAAACAAACGGCCCAAAGCTTTACCCCATCTATGGTTCCTTAATGGCAGACCCTACCGTTATTGCCTAAATTGCTTAAATTGGCTGATTACATTTAAGTTAAATATTAGAGATCAAACACTAAAATGGAGACATACTTTGAAAACCGGCACCATATTCTTCATTCGTCCCCAATAGAAATTATACGAGATGATGGAGAAGAAACCCCTAAAACATGGTTGAGGAAGTAGAATGATACTTGCACCAGATCTGAGCACCCGATTTCGTGCTAGGGTTTAAAATCCTAACATCAGACTACTGAATAAAATCAAATCATCTTTAGTCAAGTAGTATTCAAGCGATACCCGTGACCTTGATCATCCGAAACCCCTTGATATGAGCATGGAAGAGAAGATTGTTCATGCGGTAATGGGCTCGTCTTCGATTGTGGAAAAGATTGAGGCTTCGGGGACTGAGTTGGTTAACTCATTGAGTGAGCTGAAATGGTTGAGTAGTTTTGGTTCGTCGCCGGGATTCATTCGAAGCAGTTGATTGAATGTAAGTATCTCGAGGTCTTTTTTAAATTTCAAACGAGTTTTGTTAAGATTACGAATCTCTGTGCAATTAAGTGAAGAGCTGGGTTCTTGAAAAAACATCAACGGTCAAACGAAGTAAAGACTGATTTACCGAGATTGAGTAATTTATTTGGCCAAAATAGGGTTCATGGTCCACTGTCGAAGAACAAGGGTGTCAGGTGCAATTAGGACCTCTCATTTTGGGGGGAAACTCTAATTTTCCCAAAAAATACTATGTGCATTATACAATACATAAATATAATCACAAGTACGTATATAATTGAAACTTCATATTAGGTAAAATAAATACAAATCAACAAAGTTGGTGGTACCAAATTGCACATTCACTTACTTTCAACTGCTTTTGCAGATACAAGATATGCGGGTTCACCAGATTCACCATCAGGAGTCATGGGAGTAAACTTTGCGACAATGTAATGACCCACAGCTCCTAAGGGTATACGGAAAGCCTACACGAAGGAGTGTTACTTTAATCAGCTTGATAATCTCTATGAAGAACACACATAAATACACCAACAAGAGTATAAGACATACAAGCAACAGTATTATCAATAATAATGGATCATCTCCTGGATCACATAGAATATATACAGTTGAGCATTCTTCACCTTCGCAATTTTTGGCGTGCTTAAAGCCTCAAGAGCAGTCTCCCCCTCCAACTTTGACGAACTTGTTTTGAACCACTGAACTCTACTCGATCCCTCAATTCCACCAGTGACAAGAGCAGTCACAGTGACCTTATTCCCCTCCCTTAGTTCTCCAACTATCTTCAGATTATTCACTTTTGGAGGGGCTGAAATGTGCAATACATCCACATTTTAAAATACTACACATTCAAGTATATTTCTCACTATAGAGAAATATTATTCTTTAAATAGCAGAGTTAAATCATAGATGAAATGAAAAAGGTTGCGGTACATGGAAGAACTTAACAAACATAGTTAAGAGCTGAAAGCATGTACAACATTTATGGGCCATTTAAGTTTTGTTCTTAACGCGAATTTAGAAGACGACACATGCATGGAAGCATAACTTATCAATACCATACCGTTAGTTTCTGTTCTTAACAAATTTAAGAGAAAACACGGGCCTAATGAGCAACAAATAGACCTAAGACCATTTCCAGCAGAGGAGCAGTTAGCCTCTTGGTTAGGAAAAACAAAAAACCATGCCAAAAAAACTGCTTAAGTAGGGAAGCTACTTGGCAATTTTGATTCAGAAAAACACATATCCAGCTGCTAAAGCATATAATATTACTACTACTTGTTTTCAGAGGAAGAAAAAAATTATAAAGAAACGACAAGACTTGGGCACACGACCCTTGAGAAAACAAACACACACTGAAACTGCTTGAAGTGCCGGAATAAACAGGCATGTGTTTTTTCAGCATGTGTTTTCAACTTTTCACAAACTGAAACTACTCCTGCTAGACATGTTCTAATATTGCCTATTTACACATTCTTATTAACGTAGCATCATCAGGAATAAGTAAAATAGTCAGCGTATCACAGTACTCAATGGGAAAATGTGATGTAGTAGTACCATAAAGTACATAGAGTTCAATAATCTAAGCAATATTGATACATTATATAGCATAGAATATTTTCTGGGTATATTAACTGACACAATATATCAGTCTAAGGGAAATTACCTTGCTTTACAATCTGACTCACAATTTTTGAAGATTTCCCTTCCTGCCCTGAAAAAAGAATGCAAATTTAATGAAAGTAACGGGTAACTTTGATTTAAGAAAGAAAGAGTAAAACTGGTCTACCCTTGCACTAAAAATAGAATGAGCATACCCTCAAAATTGATAGGTATGTACACAAACACTAGTAAATGGCCCACATCCTCCTTAGTCAATGTATATTCAGCAGTTCCAGTTGACACCAGTATAAAGTCACTGCAAAAACAACACCGGAATCAAAGACACTCCTGGGATAGAATGAAATGCTTCCGAATAACTCTAAACGCAATCAATGACTTACTGATAACATAGATTGTGAGAAAACAGTGGGAAGCCACTTTTTTTCTCATAAGCAACGTTCAGTAGCCAGAATATAAGAAGCAAGTTTTCTGATTACCTTTTTTATATATGAAGAGATTCATTAAATCAAGAAAAAAACACCCTCAAGCAACAAGAGCAAGAAACCAACGATAAACGCATACATTAGCCCCTAATAAGTGGCCTTCGGGAATAAAAAGAAATCCCAAACAAAGAAGAAGAGCAAGACACTAGACCAAAAGTCGCCCTCCACTCATAATGGTATCTCAGTTAAAAACCATCTTCATAAAACTGATCTCACTTATCTTGTCTAAAATAACACCCGAAAGAAACAAGGTTCCCTTCACCTCTAGCAAAATGTGGCAGATAAGACGCCACGCTATTGATGTTTGCTTATTCCTTTCAATCCAAATGATGACATGTAGGATCAACCTCCAAAACCTCCTACCTCTAGTAAGTAAAATCCTCTAAAGCTAACACAGAGAAGGCTCAGTAAGCTTCTCAGCATCAGCCAAGCAAGATAGCATGCGAAAAGATAGTACTCATAAGCCAGCCTTACTCATGAGTAATAAATAAAAAGATGGTCAGTAAACTCTCCATTAGCCTAGCAAGAAAAGAAATTTTGAAAGAATGCCAGGTTCCCAAACCACAACACAACAACAGGAAATAAAAGTACTTAACAGAGAAACATTCAAAGTAAGTTAATTGCCACACTCATACATGCTCCTTAATAATTCCACTTACACAAATTCTACTAGAATCCTGTAACCTTTTTCCGTCTATATATGAAAAAAAATCTGTTTGATTAATTCTATGTAGCCGACAATCTCCGCTGGGTACTTATTCACAAACAATGCGCATTTGATTTGGGAATCACTTCGTAAGGTATATACTCAGCGAGAGAATAATGCTAAGATCTTTCAACTTTCCAATGAGATTGGGAATTTTAAACAGGGTACTCATACTTTGGGGATGTATTATGCGAGACTTCCATCGAGTTGGGAAGAATTATCTCATTATGATAGCTTCATCGAGTGGTCAGCTAGCGCACCAAGTGAAAAGGTTCCTATTCCACTTACGGCAGCAGAGATTTATGCAAAGATTGTGGAGAAGACTCGGGTGTTTCAGTTTCTTGCATGCAGGGCTCAATCCCGACTTTGAGTATGCACGAGTTCACCTACTTGATAGGACTCCTTTCCCAACTCTTGAAGAGGCACACGCACGCATATTGTCTCTCCGATCAGAGTCGTCGGTCACCTATGCCTCCTATCTCCGGGATTCCTTCAGAGACTTCTGCTATGGTTGTTCGTTATGCCTATCCGGCACCACCATCAGTTCCTTCACAAACTTCACATACATCATCACCTAGCCTTTCTCCGTTACCAACGGCTTCCGGTAACTCTCGCCCCCCGAGGAAGAAGTGTGATTATTGTGGTAAGTGGGGACATCTAAAGATAACTTGTCATGTTTTGCACGGTCGTCCTGCTGGTTATCAACCCCGCCCATCTCAGTCCTCAGCACACTTATTTGCCGACTCTAGTGCACCAGATTCTTTGGCCTTTAGTACTTTATCTCAAGATGAAATCAACATGTTCCGATAGTTTCTCTTTATGTCTTCCACACTGGCAGCTTCTCATACAGGTAACTTCGCATCTACAAATAGTGTTTCTGCATCTCCGACTTCGCCTTGGATTGTTGATTCGGGTGCAACCGATAATACGACTGGTATATCTTCTCTTTTCCGGTCTTATGCTTCTAGTTCATGGCAATAGACTGTTCGTCTTGCCAATGGAACTGAGACTCCTATTGTAGGGAAGGGTTGTATCCCGATTACAAATTCCCTTTCTTTACCTGATGTCCTTCATGTCTCTCAGTTGGATACTAATCATCTTTTTGTTAGTAAAATTACCATAAATAAAAACTGCAGTATAACCTTTTTTCTTGATTATGTTGTTTTTCAGGATTTGGTGTCACGGAAGATGATTGGCAGTGGACGTAAAGAGGGTGGTCTTTATTTCCTGGATGGACATGTCTCTTCTATTTCTCCTCAAGCTCTCCAGTTAAAGTCTATGTCTAGTAGTGAAAATATAAAGCGGGTGCTACGTTGGCGTTACCGCTTAGGTCATATTTTCTTTGAGTATCTACCTTATTTGTTTCCGTCTTTCTTTTTTAAAGTATCCATGTCTAACTTGTCTTGTGAGACGTGCGAACTAGCTAAACATCGTTGTAGCACGTATTCGTTAAGTATTAATAAAACTTCTTGTTTTGATATTGTGAATTCGGATGTTTGGGGTCCTACCCCAGTTACATCAAGTTTAAGATTTCGTTATTTTGTGTTGTTCATTGACAATTTTTCGAGGTGTACTTGGGTTTATTTGATGAAATCCAAAGATGAGGTCTCCACTATTTTCCAAACATTTACCGCAATGGATCGTACTCAGTTTGGGAAAACTATTAAAGTTTTTCGTTCCGATCAAGGTGGGAAATTTATATCCCAAGGTCTTCGCAAATTCTGCAATGTCAATAGCATTGAGCATCAAACCTATAATACAAAAACTCTACAGCAAAATGGTAAATCGGAAAGGAAAAATCGTCATACTCTTGATCTTGCTCGTGTTATGTCAATTGGCATGAATGTCCCCTCGCGTTTTTGGTCAGACATTGTTCTTACGGCGGTGTTTCTTATCAACCAATCTCTGTCTCGAGTTCTTGGTTTTCGCACCTCGTATTCTATTATTTATCCTGATCGTTCCGTTTTTTAGATTCCACCTCGTGTTTTTGGGTGTGTATGTTTCGTCCAAGTCACTGGGTCAACCTCTAAACTAGATCCTCGTGCCTTGAAATGTGTATTCCTGGATTACTCTCATGCTCAGAAGGGTTATAGGTGCTTTTATCCCTCATCTCGTCGTTATTTCACCTCTATGGACATTACTTTCTTTGAACATGCTCCGTTCTTTACGGGCGTTGTTCTCTCTCAAGGGGAGTGTTTTCCAGTTCGTCCTCTTCCTTTAAAAGATTTATCTTTTCCTCCTTCAGATCCACTTCCGTTGAGTGCTCCGTGTGAGTCTCCAATCCCACATTTGGTTTCACCTTCAGTTTCACGCCCATTACAGGTTTATACTCGACGACATCCAGGACGCCAGCCTCCTACACCAGACTGCCAAGCATCCTCTGTAGCTCCAGGTCTACCACCTGCCATCAATGCACCTTTATCATGTATTGAGCCTTCTCCTACCGCTTCTATACCAGTAGTAAGTTACTACTGATGATGATTCACCTGTTTCTCATAGTGATGATGATAGACTGATTGCTATTCGGAAAGAGAAGCGTAATGCAGGGACGCTTGATAGATATTCAGATACAACGGTTTATTTTATCGTTGATTATACTTCAGATCATCGTTTATCTTTTACTTACAAAGCTTTAATAGCCTCTCTTTCTTTTATTGATATACCACGTACCGTGGCAGATGTGTTAGCCAAACCTCATTAGAAGGCTGCAATGTTGGAAGAATTACATGCATTGGAGATCAATAATACCTGGTCATTGGTTTCTCTCCTGCCTGTACGTACATCAGTCAGATGCAAATGGGTGTTTACGGTTAAAGAAAATCCATATAGAATGGTAAGCAGGTACAAGACTCGGTTAGTTGCCAAGGGGTATACGCAGATACATGGTGTTGATTATCAGGAGACGTTTGCTCCTGTGGCCAAGATGAATACTATTCGAGTCATCTTTTCTATTGCTGCGTCGAAATCTTGGCCCCTTTTCCAGATGGATGTGAAGAATGTCTTTCTGAATGGAATATTGCACGAAGAGGTCTATATGTCTCTACCTCCATGTTTTCGTCCCACTTCTGCTTCTGGCTTGGCATGTAAGCTAAAAAAGTCCATTTATGGGCTTAAGCAGTCTCCTCGTACTTGGGCTGATACATTTGGTACCGCTATGATTGACTTTGGTTATGTTCCGAGTAGTATTGACCATACTTTGTATCTTCGATATTCTGGTAGGAAGACTGTTGCATTGCTTGTCTATGTTGACGATATTATTATTACAGGAGATGATATTCAGGGTATTAGTGACCTAAAATCTTATCTCTGTACCCGCTTTCAGGTGAAGGATCTCGGTCCCTTGCATTATTTCCTTGGGATTGAAGTTGCTCGTTCTAATTTCGGTATTTTTATCTCTCAGAGAAAGTACATTCTTGATCTTCTCTCTGCTTCAAGACAGTTTGCGTGTCGTCCTGCTGATACACCTCTAGAACTAAATCATCGCCTGACCGACTTTGAGGGGGAGTTATTGGGGGACATTGGGCAGTACTAGCAACTTCTTGGGAAGCTCCTCTATCTTTCTCTTACCCGTCCTGATATTGCATATGCGGTTGGAGTTCTTAGTTAGTTTATGCACAAGCTGCGTCATCCCCATCTCCAGGCAGCTATTCGTGTTCTTCGGTATCTCAAGGGGTGTCTTGGTCGTGGCATTTTATTTCGAGATCATGGTCATTCTCGAGTTGAGGCTTGGACTGATGTTGACTATGCAGGTTCATTATCCGATCGTTGCTCCACTTCTGGGTATTGTACCACTATTGGTGGTAATTTGGCTACAGGCGGAGTAAGAAACAAGATGTTTCCAGGTCCAGTGCAGAAACCGAGTGCAGAAACCGAGTACAGGGCCACGGCTCAAGGTGTTTGTGAGTTAATATGGCTTAAGCGTCTTCTACACGAGCTTTGGATATCGGTGTCTCTCTTCCTATGACGCTCTATTGTGACAAGAAATCTGCCAACAACATTTTGGCTAATCCGGTGCAACATGATCGTACCAGGTACATTGAGGTTGATCGATACTTTATGCATGAGAAGCTTAAATCTTGACAGATTCAGACTCTATATGTTTCTACTTCGCAGCAGCTTGTAAATTTTCTCACGAAAGCCATTAGTAGCAGATTATTATTAACTGTTTTGTCCAAGCTGGGCATGTGTGATATTCATGCTCCAGCTTGAGGAGGAGTATTAGCAAGGCTATTTTATGTTATTTTAGTCCCACATTGGTTATTCATAGAAGTAGTTTACTATTTCTCTCCTATATACATAGAGAGTATGATGTAACCTAAATAATCAATTCAATAATAATATTTTTCTTTCTCTAATCTATTTCTATAACTATAAGTTCCTCTACCCAACTCTAAATTCGCAAAAAAATTAAATGCCTCGAAACCCTCAAAGATACCCTTCCAAATACTACAACCAAAAGTTGTAATGGAACTCTGATTCTCCCACCCTAATGGATTCGCTCTATCTATTTCAGCCATCACCAACCTACACAAACTATACCTTTCCTCTCCGAACCCCCCAAGTCAACCACCCACTTTGAATAATAAACCTTATTTCCCATTAGACAAGATGATATCTAAACCCATTTTGCATATAATGGCAAAGGAAGTCTCTCATAGGTTTCACCAGCCTTTGCTGCTACTGGCATAGTGAAAAAAGACATAAACTACACCTGCATGCTAGGCATCGTACTCTTTAATAGAACACCCCTACCCCCTTTACTTAACAATTCCCCTTTCCCAGGTCCCAAATGCCTTTAGATTTATATGGATCTCCCAGAGATAATCCAAGATATGATGTTGGTAAAGATCCCATAGAACGCCCAATAATACTAATTAAACCATAGATATTCAAATTTTCCCATGTGACAAAGACTTTCGACTTTTGCAAGTAAATTTTCAAGCCTGAAGCATGACTCAAAGCAACATAGCAAGTTCCTAAGAAAGGACAGTTGATGAACGCCAAACTCAAGAAAAATAAATGTCATCTGCGGAGAGGCAAAATCACAATAACCCCCTTCTCATGTCAAAACTTCCTCAACGTCCCCTCTCACTACCCCCTTTAACTTCTCATGTCAAAACTTTTTAATTTAACTTCCTCTTCTTAGAACCAAATCTCATTTTCCCCAACACATCATCAAAAATGCTCAAATTTACGTAAACGTAAGCCTTCTTTGTGTCTACCTGGAACAATATATCTACCAGTTGAGACCTAACTCTAGAATAAATGCGTTCATTAGCAATCAAGACTTCGTCCAGAATTTTTGTCCCATAAACAAGAGCCCCTTGCTCTTTAGTCAGTTCTAAAGCTAGTATTGTGAAGATCACCTTAAAGAAGCTACGACTAGATAGGTAGGTGAAACTAGCAGATATCCTTAGCCTCATAAATCTTGGGAAGAAGTTTCACAACGGTACAATTCGACCCTGTCAGGAACTGGTCCTCAGATAGTTCCTTAATAATATTCATCGCATCCCCCCTCACGGTGCTCCAACGGGCCTTATGAAAAGTTACAGTGAAACCATCAAGCCCCGGGGACTTACTTAATTCATGCTCTTGATGGCATCCCAAATTCCCTCTTCTTCTAGCAACCTTTCCACCCACTCCCTCGTATCTGATGAAAAAGTATGTTATACCACGAAAAGATCTTTGATTACCTCTGATTATATGATTTTCCAGGGTTCCAATACAGTATATTGATATTAAATATCAACTGTAATCAAAATCTTATTTACCTACAAGATATTGCGAACTTTTAGATATTGCAGTTTTACCCCGATTGGTTTTTAGATATAAATTTTTAAATTGCATATACTCCGGCATCTTTCACAATCACTTTTCAAATAGTACTACAGGTATTTCACATTTGATGTTGCCTGATATATAACAACATCTTCTGATATGTAGCAGTTTTGTTTATCCAGTAAGACACCTCGGTGCAAAGTGAGAACGCAGACCTACTTATGAATCTTATTCTGGACAGAATCCTACCCAATGTGGGAATATGACTAAGCAAATCTGATCCAAAAAAATTTTTGGCTAAGAGTTCTAGAATACGGATAATTAGGTTAGGCAAATCCTAATCAGTTTTTTTGTAGTCAAATTGGATCAGATCCGTTGACAGCCCTAAATAACAAGCAGATGTGAAATAATAGCAGATTTGTAGCTATATTTGGCTTTTGTGAATTATTTACAGAATTAGTAACTATTTCAGATAGCAATATATGTAGTTATGGCTGTGATACATATCATAATCGATCAAAAACCACTAACACTTGATTTACATACTAATTAGCATATAGAAACTTTCTGAAGAAATTGCAGTTAAAAAAATATGACCTAGACATTATAAATAGTAGAACAACAGTCTCGGAAGAATGGAAAAGAGAAGAAGAAAAATTATGAAAAACCCTTTTTTTTACATTTAGGAGAGCTCAGAAGCTTTGGCATAAAAAATTAAGCAAGAGAAGAAGAAAAAAATATTCACCCAGTATCATTATTCACACGTAACCATTCAAACTTGCTGGGACCTTCTTTTCCACCAAAATACTCCCCTTGTCCTTTGATTGTATTTCCTTCAACAATATCTCCAAGAATCTGCACATTACTAACTGCTGGAGGAGCTGCAAAGAAGGTAACAGAAAATCATTAATATCTTATGCTGGTAGAGCTTGGATCTAGTAAAAGAACCTACTAGTAAAAGAACCTACAAGTAAAATTTCATGAACTATAAACTTGAAAACAAACCAGGGAGAAAAATACAAGGTACAGTATGTGTTTCTATCTTACCCGCTTTTACAAAATCTGTCATAGCGTATTGAGGTTCTCCTTTAGCACCTTCTTCTGTTACAGGTGTGTACATGAAAACCAAACTGGAATCAATGTCATCTAAAGTCAATAGATACTCTTCATCTTCGGCCCCAATTACTACGACAGGAGTGCTGTTCCATCTTCGCCTTAGCCAACTGAGAATGTGGGAAGAAAAATTGCACATCATAATTCTTGATATGTATTACAAGCTAGTAACATGGACACTCCGCATTTGGAGAAAAAAAATTGGGTGCAAACGTATCAGACACACCACACTCGCTTGGACACACCAATGTGTGCTTCTTGCTCAGATCGCCAACTTTTTAACATATAATTTAAAATTTCTAGTTCTTTAGACATGCTACTCAATAGTACTAAGTTCTATCGTTGTTTCCAGCATCATAAATGCAATGATTTATATTGCATATGTAGTTTATATGATATGGAGTATAAGAAATTCGGAAGGAAAAAAAAGACTTAAATACAAGGTTGTGTCCTCGTTTTGACCTATTTGCAGTCGGTGTGTCCGACACCTCGTACCCGTATCGGACACCGACGCGTACCTGTGTCAATTTTACATAGATTACAAGGTTGATTTTCATCTAGTTGAAAAGCAATGGTGGTCTTTTAAGTAGTTTTACTTTTCCAGGAATTCAGTTGAGTGTTTAACCAGAGGTTTACCTAGCAACACATTTCCCAGGAGTGCCCCCACACCATGCGACCTCAGCGGAACCCTTGATCACATTTCCCTCTACAAGTTCACCATTCACGCTCAGATTCAGAACCTTTGGGAACCCAGTACCTGTGGATGACACCATACCATTATTAGAAAATAGAAGTATCGAACAAGACACCAACTGACGCACCATAACTCCTGGCTTTTAATGTTCAGAAGAAACTGAAAAATGGAACCAGTTCGCTGGTTCATAAACCATTTATCTACTGAAATTTTTAGATTCCAAAACAGGGGTGACTGAAGTCCTTGTTTAGTCTTTGTTACATTTGATAAGATAAGGTCTTATTAACAATAAGTAAGGTCAGGAGAACAAGTGGAATAAGTGTATGTGACGTGGCACATTCCTAATAGGGTCGTTTACCACTTGTTTGATCTATCTTTACTCTTATGTCTTAGCTTATGCACTATTGGAGAAGACCATGTTGGTTATTAGCAATTTTGTTTTTCTAGGTTAGTTTCCTAATTGGATTGGTTAGGGGAGTTATAGTAGGAGTGCTCCTAGGGAAGCCTAGGCTATAAGGAAGATGGTGGTGTAATCTTTTAGGTAGTTGTTAATGAAAGTTTAAAGTTATCTTAGTAGAAGCCTAGTTTCTTAAATCTAGATAAAACACGTGATTGATTTTACAAATCTAGCTTCCGCGTTTGTAGATTCACGTTAGTATGACTCCACTCAATTTCAACTTATGCAAAGCATTAATATAGATTACGTAATGTGAATTCACATTAGTCTTTCTTGGCATAAGAATGACAGAATTATGGTTGTTATCAGTATTTGTAGTTGTATTTGTAGTTGTAGGGGGTGCTTTAATATCATCCAGCAAACTAATATTTAAAACCATGATTAGGACCTTTCTTTTTTAAAGATAATATTATGGAGTGTGATTTACATTCTACAGACAGTGAGCTAGGATGACAGCAATAAAGTAGGGCTATGTGTAATTTACAGTTTCAAAGTTTTATGAGCATCGGAAAAAATTCACATAAGAGGTTTCTAAAATTAGAAGGAAAACTGCACCAGAAGTATTAATTTTGTATGGAACAAAAAAAATGACACATTTTTTGAAAGTGAAGAAGTTCTACGAAATTATACCGGCAGACACTGGTGAAGACACAGCGAAAATTGAAAGATACAGGGCCTCTCCCAGTATGGGTGTACATTCAACCTTCAGAAATTTGTCTATATCCTCACGTTTTGGCCAGTATGTCTGCAAATTTAACAGCCTATAAGCTCAAGAAAGAGACACTTGAGGAAGCATTAATAAAAATTTAGAAGTTGGACATTTTTACCTCTCCGACCGCATCAGCAATAGGCAAGAAGTTAGTAGGAGTTTTTTCTCCAATAAACCATTGATAGTTCAGGATCAATTCTAAATCAGTGCTAAGAGTGCGGTCTTTGGAAAAATTAAAGTGGCAATGACAGGCATCTTCTTCGTATGGATGATCAACAGAGACTTCCTCCAGGATGTAGCCAGGAGGTAAGTCATCCTTCCATTTATCCAAGAGAAATCTGAAAGTTGAATCTGTATGAAAGAAGTAAACTATCAATCTTTAGAAACTTTCATCAATAGAGCACTATACGAGAAGTAGGACCTATTTATACTCCAGTGATATCACGTATACTCATTACCCCTTTATTTTCTTGCCCTTCGACAACATTACTATATTTGAGGGGGGGTTTTTTTGCCCTCGTGTTGCATCCCTCATTTTTTTTAAAAGAGAAAGGGGTTATTTTTCTCTTGCACATAACTTGGTTTCAGAGTGTGATAACGTGTCTGTTCCTGACCTCTAAGGTGGCTGCAAGAAAACCTAGAAATTTGGAAACTGTGAAGGTTACCATGAAGTGGAGTGTCAGAGGCACGCAAGGCATCACATCAATGTTTTTATAGGTTAAAAATACTTACTTGTTAAGAAGCTAATAGAACTTTATGGGGTGTAAAGAGTACAACCCAATGGCAAATGAAAGAGAAAAAACTATGACTCCCTGGCATGGTATAGGAATTCTGATTGATCACTTCCCTCAAACTCTTAAGTATGACTCCTACCTTCACTTAGATGTCAATGACTCTAATGTGGTTGCTGAAGGTAATGGAGTATCCCTCACCATCTCTTGAATACAGTGGAGCCTATGGCCTCATCCTCAGATTGCTCATAGTTCTAATGAGGATGACAAAATAGTGTGGACCTCTTCAGCTAAAGGAAACTATACAGTGTCCGACACTGTGGAGAAGATGAGACTGGTTAGACCAAAGGAAGAACAGTTCAAAGTTTGTTGGTCTAAACATATAGTTCCAAGGCATGGCTTCACTACATGGACGTTTTTTAAAGGTTGCCTTGCTACACAAGACTACCGTATGCAGAGAAGGATCATTGCTTCTAATTACCCTTTCTGTCAGGCCTGTGCTGAGAATAGTGAACATATGTTCATGGGGTGTAGTCAAGTGAGGAATATTTGGTAACAAATTCTCCATAAATGCTACCACAAAAGAGTTGCTCTCTTTAAATAGTAGTCTCCCCCAAATCTGTCATAAACTTTGTGTGATGAGTGCTGTTTTTACTGCTTTTATTTATCATATATTGAAGTGCAGAAACAACATTATTTTCAGAAATGATAGGTGTCCTTTCAGTATTGTGTTGAAGTTGATTCACTTTGATGTTTCCCATAGACTATGATTCTCTTTGAAGAGTACTTATACTATAAGAGCAAAGAATATTTGTCATGCTTGGGATGTCTACCCTAAGCTTACTATCACCACTCCTAAATTCTGCCAATTGATCCCCCCTGAAGGTGATACAGTTTTTCTATACGACTAATCGCTGATGGCTCCTACAATGATGACTTGGGAGGCTATGGAGGTATTTTTCGTGATTCAAATGCCAGTTTTCTAGGTTGTTTCACTGGTGCTACTACCACTCAGTCTGTTATTTATAATGAAATGCAAGCCATCCGGGTTTGGTTCTTAGGGTTCAAAGAGGGTACAAGATTTTTATTGCTACAGATTCTGAGCTTATGATTACCTACTTCAAGGATGGATGTGATCCACCATGGAGATTCTACCACACTTCCCAAGCTATTAAGAAGCCCATCTCCAGTCTTGACTACTTCTGCATCTACCAACTTTTAGAGAGGCTAATAGATGTGCTGATTTTCTTGTTTTTTTATCTATTGTAATAGGTGAAACTGTCTTCTACCCTAACTCCCTCCTGCCACCCTTGTTATATATGGAGGAGGATGCTAGGGGAAAGAAGTACAGTAGATTATAATTCTTCCTATCTTGTTATAAATCCGGGTTGTGGTGACTGCCTTAACCCCAGTTTGCGCAGCAAAAAAAAAGGAGAAAGCTTAAAGAGAGAAAAATAAAATATTGAGTCACCCTAGACCTGAAACGTGAGGGTTTCCATCTCACTACAAGTCCTTGAATCTAATAACACCCTACATAATTTTGGAGGTAAGAATAACACAAAAAGACAGTACAAATGCCCAGTATGACCGCTTGGATTGTCTCTCTTCCGTCAAATATTGAGCATTCCGCCCTTTCTAAAGGACCCACCCTATATAGCATGCAAATATAGGTTTCAAAGGATTTTCTAGATGTTACCAGACTTTCATGGAGAAGCTACAGTGGACACACCTTTGTCTGTATGTTCTTCGTCCAAACCTAACAGACTGGGAAACACAACCCCCAATACATTTAAACAGTTTTAAGTCAACATAGAATGCCGTAGACACAGAAGAAAAAAACTAATTCATTCTTAGTAGAGATTGTTTGGACCAAGGCTATGCCAAATAAAGTAGAAAGAAAGTGGTATACCATGATTGACGAAAAAATGAGTTGTTAAGAGAAAAAGTGCACTACATTATGCTAGACACATCTTTTCTTGTGAATCGATAAAAGATATGACCCGCCCGTCATAAAAAGTAAAAGTAAGAAATAATAAACTCAAGAAAAGCTTACCAACAGCAGCCTCCGGACGGCAAAACTCCCATCCGTCTCTAATGCATTGGAAAGTATGAGCAGGATAGCGCTTTGCAATATCAATCTCCTTGCCAGAAAGATCTGAACAAAATTCCAGAATAACTTTTTAGGCAAGGAGGGCGGAAAAATAGTTTACAAGTAGCCATAGGAATGAACTAAATAGGATCAAAAGAGAGGATGGAATGTGTCAGAAAATAAATATTAACTCGTCATAAAACTATTTGAGGGTAATATAAGAAATGGCTAAGCAAATATTAGTCAGTTTACATGGATATAGGAGTCAGATGTCCTTGTAGAGTGGTAAATCAGGTTTTTTAGCACCAGCAAATAAGCAGGAAAAAACATGATAATCAACAAACTTAATTGTTTATAAAGAAGTTACCTCGGTCATTAAACCTTTTTAAAGTAGGGCCAATAAGCAATATAGAAGCTGCTTCCACGTGAGGCATCTCGAGGATAGGATTCTCCTCCACTCGTAAATGCTGCATCAGATGAAATGGAAATTCACATATCAGTCCAGCAACACGGCAATGATGAATACAAGACCTATAGTACAACGATAATGTTCTATAAAGGGAAAACGTAAATTCAATTAAGGAATATTTTGCAGTATATTCCTCTTAGCCTTATGTAGAAGTTCAAAGGCACATATAGATCTTTTCTGAATTTCCACTGAACCATATTCATTTCATAGCATTTCTACACGATGGTACTGTTTATTTGAAGATTTTAAGCTGGAGTTTAAAAATAATGTTCGAATCTTTGGTGGTAATTTCATCATCTTCCAACTAAGACCACTTATCCTAGGTGGGTACCCGTTATATGTGTGTGTGCCACTAGATTTAGGTTTGTTCTCTGTCATTGTCTCAAAAACAGGTTTGACATTAAACTTGTCTTTAAAGTCAAGTTTCCAGAGCAGAGAGAAGTGTGAGAGGCGTACCAAGGTGCTGAGGATGGTGGACACCTCCTTTTTCCAGAAATATAAAGGTCAAAATCGACTTTTGACATCTTTTCTAATTTTTCCCCAAATTTCCCCTATAAGTATCTTGAAATGACAAATACAGCCCCAAAGGCTCTTGTTTTAAGCCTCAATTCATTTTAGAGAGAATTTCTATACAAGGCCTATAGTGCTCTGAATTACATTTAGTACCTCATAGTTTAAGAAATTACGTATGGACCCTGATTTTTTAACTTTTATTGCTTTTACTACCCTAATAATTTAAAATTACTAAATTACCCAATATTTTTATTTTTGAAAATATTTAACTTATATCCCATATTTTTAAATGTAAAAGTATCCCATTTGTGAAGGAGTTTTCCCCAACTCTTTATGTGTTCGGTATCTCGTTTATAGCTCTCACATAACTCAACTATGAACCTTGCATACAAAATAATTCTTTTACCACCTTTTGAATACGAAATGGGATTTTTTTTTTCTTCATGTTTCATTCTCGTACAAATTGGTTACGGTATCGATGTGCATGCATGATGATTAAGATATAGTGGTTCGTCCTTTATACAATTTTGTGGAGATTTTGTCTTAGTTCAGAGTTGTAGATTAACACCATTTATCCAAGTTCTGTTGTCTAGAGGCAGTATTTGGTATGTTGTGAGATAAATGAGGCGAGTTATGAGCAAGTAGCAAAATTGGTATACACGAAACGACAGGAAAAAACCCTCGAATATGTTGCTGCATGCAGAGATAGAATGACCAACAAGAGTGTATTATCGTAGTAAAATAATCATCGTAGGGTGCGTACAGAGTTATTTATGAATGTTTTCGATGACAAGTCTTTGTCTAACGGTCAGTAGAATTGGGGAAATCGATCACTTCGCCGTGTTGATCATAACGAAGCAGTCATAGTTTACCACTACTTGCCCCATGGGCCCAGACTCATGGAGTAGCTTTGGCCTTTTCTTTGATTAAGGTTAGTTGAGGCTTGTGAAGTGAGCCAAATGCAAAACTATTGCAGAAGGAGTTCATTTTTGGTCATGAAATATAGATTAGAAAATGAAGTTAGGGTCATTTATGGTATTAAAGGATTCCAGGGTACTAAATGGAATGATTCTTTGTAAATAGGGTCCTTTAGTAATTTCTAAAAGTTTGAGGTATCAAATGTAGTTTCTAGTGCACTTAAGGCCCTATTCAGAAATTTATTCTTCATTTTATATTCTCACTTTGGGATTTTATAGGGGGAAATTAGGTTTCCTCTTCCCTACAAAAATGGGTTTGCAAGCTCAAATCTCAACGAAACGGAGTTCCGTCAAAGCCTCTCATTTTCTATTGCAATTTTTTATTATCTTCTTCGAGAAAATTCAACCTTCAAAAGCCTTTTCAAGGTAATGATTTTTTCTATTTGTTATTGTAAATGTTAGTTGATTTTATGGGAAATGCTAGTTGATTTCTACTTTAGTGTAAATGCTAGTTAATTTCTAGTGTAAACGTGAGGCTTGCGTCTCACCACCACCACCTCTGCCTTAAACCATGATCACAATTGTGAGAATATCCTATATCCTTAAAGAAAACTTTCTTCAATCACCTTTACGTGTGCCCTATTAAATATGTCTCAATATGTGGGTCATTTATATGCATGTCAAAGTATCCTCCCCCATATATATAATAGGTAACCAGTGTGAAATCAGTAACAAACAAATGAGTAATGTATGACAAGCTACCCTAATTTAAGAGCATAATAATAATGCAACCTCGAGAAGTGGTAAGTGTGGGAAACCCTTTAATGTTGATATTTTGTTTTTGCTGGCAGCTAATACCTGTTTAAACATCAAGACGAGATGAAAATAACAAATGCAGAAGTCTCACAAATCAAGAAAGAAACTGAAGTAAGTCATTGACCTTCAAACGAGGTTGAGTTGCCATTGAGAGTGACTTCAATCTATTTTGAGCAACTGAGAGAAACTAGAACACAAAATCAATATTAAATAAATGTTAGGCTACAGCAAGAAATGTGGAAAGGTAAATACAATATGACCACAATTAGGATCTTCTAAATAAACAACAGATTTAACAGTACATGTGAGCGCATACCTCCAGATAGGGAAGCTGAGGAAGACTCTCAAGGGATGTGATTTTATTCCCAGCAAGATACAATTGCTGCATGATCCACACGCACCAGGAAATTGTTATGAAAAATGATCCATGTAAGACATATATGCGGATATAATGTATATAGTGTGTGCATGAGAGAACACATACTTGAAGGGATTTACAATTTTCCAGCGGCTCAAACCCAGGCCCTTTCAACTCGTTAAAGCTCAAATCAAGAACCTGGAAAGAGAAAAATTTGCTACTAGTCAACCAACACGATAGATATTCCATTTAAGTATTGGAACAATTTGTCACTCACCTATAAGAAGGGTGGAAAATTAAATTAACTAGAAACTTCACATACTTCTCTTTCGAATGTGAAATATCTCTCTTGGGTGAATTGAAAAAGGTTCTTTTGTAATTATTTTAAGGCATCTAATTTGATCCAACTTGCACACTATAGATCCTCATTAACATAATCACTATGAAATGGAAGGAGAATGGGATGCCATGTTTCAGGTTCTTCCCTACGACGTACTCAGACTTAGACTGAAACTTATGCCACGGAACAGAAAGAGCACTGGACTACTAACCTAGTACATCAACTACTAGTGTTCGAATACTTCACTGCTCCCTCTCAAACTGGAGCACATAGTTCGGCTTAAAGCACAACACATATAACGAGAGGAAAAAAACATTTACTAACACGCAGCATTGTGGTAATTCTCATTGAACACTTATTTTACCACTTCTTCGAAACAGAAAATTTTCAACTACTAGGAGGGATTTCAGGCACCAAGTAAATAAATGATTCTCCGAGCACCACATTCGTAGGAGGATCACCACTAAAGTGGCACAAACTGCCATGAAACTACTTTCTTTTCTTATTTTTGCAAACCAGGGTGATACAGGTTCATCATTTATCATCATTTGCCCGACAAATCCCTGAGGCACATGAAACCCCGCTAACCCATGAGCCGGGTAAGTCGGGATAAATACTGCCACAGCACTAATCCACGTAGAGTATGAGTATGTAAGACGATACTCAATAAAAAAAAAGGAAAACAGAAAGTTGACTAGTCGATGAAGACACTTATCAGCTAATCTGGTCAAATTGGATGATCGGGTCCAATCAACACTAATTGGGCCACAGCACTTGACGTTGGACGAACTTAGATGACCCTGAGTCAATGACTGAAAGGGGTTGGGGCAATAAAAGTAAAGGAACTAAGTTATATCCTTGCATTTATTGAAACAAAATCAAGGAAAAAAATACTGATACAGGAGTTTAAGGTGCAGCATATAAAACAAACCTTAACCCGCTTTAAAACCTCAATTCCCTCCACGGATGATAAGAGATTGTCCCTGAGATAAACAAACTGCAATAAGAGTGTGTTAATAATAGGGAAAGGAGAAGATTGGTACAAAAGGGCTTGAAGCCTTTGGAAATCAAACTACTTCAAAAAATTTTGCCATAAATACAAATTATATTGAAATAAGAAGATGAGTAAGCAAAGGAAATAACAATCTTGTCAGAAATATTATCATTTTACCTCCAAATTTGGTGTCAAATTTAACCCACTGCCATTGAGACTACAAACTCTGTGACCTCTAAGATCCAGCCTCTACGAAAAAGAATAAGGAAATTATAAAGAATAGATAAAGGACTAAAAGGTTCGAGAGATGAGAAATATAATCTTCTCCACCTTAGTAATTACAGAGCTAACTCAACAAGCAGTGTGTACTAAACACCTCCGCAACAACTAAAACATATATTATTTAAGCCAGAAAGGTATACATCTCACCTAGCACATATCACGAGGAAAACGGCGTTGCTTAAGGAAAAAAACATATTCGGAGGGACGAGATCGAATGCGATAAATCTAACCAAAATGATACATTAAAGGTATAATTTGATTAGTTAAAGGTCTATTTAAGATAACAAAAGATAGTAGGGGTACTTCGGTCTCCTAACACAACACTAAATATTTAATTTAAAAAACATAATTTATATTCGCATTTGCTTTTTCCTAGCATCTCTTATCCCTCCACTCTCCTCTCACTTTCTTTCTCGACTCTTTCTCTCTTACATCCCCTTTAAAGTATTTCTCTCCCTTCCTTCATCTCACATGTCATACTCCTATCTCACCTCACCTTTTCTCTTTTTTATAACTCTCTCCCTCTCTTTGGAGTCATTTCTTTCCCTCTAACTCTCTCTCTCTCTCTCAAAACCGATTAACACGTAATTCCTCACTACACTATGTACCTTTAAATTAATGATTGGTTAATAAACTTAATTTAAATTAATCGGTTTCCTTCACATTTAAAAATTTAATCGATTTGAATATCATCTAACTCCGAATGAGATAACGAGTGCCCCCGAATACCCTGGAAAGGAATTCAAAATTAAAGATCTCAGGAAAACCAAGTTTTATCTCGGTTTGCAGATCGAACACCTTGGTAGTGGCTTACTCATACATCAGGCGACGTATACCGAAAGAGTTATTAAAGGTGTTGGTATGGATGTAGCTCATAGCTTGAGCACGCCTTGTTGGAGAGTATCCTAGTATTAGAAGTATTCTAAAAGTAGGAGTTTCCTATATTTAATAGTAGTAGAATTAGTAACTATGTTGCATATATATAGGCCTTTCATGTAATAGTTGAATTAACCTTTTATGAAATAAATCTCTTCCCTTTGATTTTTACATGGTATCAGAGCGGTTCCATTTTTTAAAGCAACCTAAGGTTTCTCGCTTCTGCTGGCAGCGGCCATTGCTGTCGCTGGACTTCAAAATCCGAAATCTGTTTGATTACAGGGGGGTAACTCTTATATGGTGTTTCTCATATGCATCTTGACTAGTTATTCGATTTGTGTTTTTTGGCGTGATGCCCCAATTTCTAGCTAACTCTATTATGCTTGAATTACTGCTGGTGAAGATTCTTTTATGGTGCAATTTGAATTTTTTGAAATACCATGACCTATAAAAAGAGTTATGTTTTGTTGTGGAGCAACTTATGTGTGGTGTTGCTTAATCGTAATTGTGGCGACCGATGATCTTTATATATGGTACTTGGGAATTTATTATATGGCAATACTTGTTAAGATAGGATCAAGCCAGTTGAACCTAGCTCATCTCCTTTTGAAAACCCTTTCTCTTTGCCAATGTCTTACTTCGACTATGACTTATCCTTGCTTCTGAAGTTCAAATCTGTGAATATAGTTCTTAAAAGCCCATTTTGGTTGAATATTAGGTTGGAGTACAATACCATGATGCAAGTTCTAGTGTTTTTTATTGGGAGACCCAAATCTATCTCTTGTTCTACCAGATCAAGTATCGCATCTACTTCTTTTGGGTTGGTTTCTACTACTATGCAGTAAGTGTTCATGGGTCATGCTTTGGGTAAACCGTATTTCGACCAGTCCACAAGTATTGATGAGTCTAGTTGAACTAAGTTATCTTACCCAATATCAGTTTTTCAAAAAAAATTATATTCAGTAGTTCTTTCACTAAGATTTCTATTATCTCTAATTTTAATCGCCAATGCGATTGGAGGTCCATTAATATTTATGATTTAGCTCTCTTATTTCTTATTTTCCTGTCGCAAAATGCGATCTTTTCTTTCTCGTTTACATGTCACGAGATGCAATTTTCTCTCTTTGGATCAGATGAATATGTTAGACTACCTTCCACCTCGATCATGAGATTTTGGTTTTCTTTCCTTCAACGATTTTCTTTTCCTCGAGTAATCCTTTCCAAGAGTCATTCTCTTTTCCTCTAGTGATTATCTTAGATCTTTTCAATTGTTTTAGATCGCGAGATGCCATTTCTTTCTTTGGATCGGATGAAGATGTTCAATTCCTTCAACCACGGTAATGATTTTGCTTTTCTACAAGTGATTTTTCACTTTCCTCGAGTGATTTTCACTTCCTTGATTGACCATCTCAATCCTCGAGTGATTTTTTCTTTCTTTCCCTCTTCCTCGAATGGATTTCTTTGTCCTCGAGTGATTTGTTTCTTTCCTTAGGTAATTTTTTTTCCTCCCGTGATTCTTTCTTCATTGTTTAATTCTCTTAACCCAGTGTCTCTTCAAGATATTTACATTACCCTCGAGTGAGAAAACATGGCAAGTCGGATGGTGCCGCCGATTTCACAAGTACGTGTGGAAAAATAGCAACTCAGAATATTGCCGATTTCACAAAGGATATGTGAAGCTTTGAAGTGTTTTTCCTGCAACGAAAGGATTGTCTCGGATAATTTTTATCAATTTTAAGGGGAGCCTTAATTTTATTTATCTATGAGGGAGTGATTGTATTTTTATGAGGGATTATCTTTTTCTTTTTCTTATTGCAATCCACCTTGACCCGAACATTATATGACCGTATCAACGTGAGGGGGAGTGTTGGAGAGTATACTAGTATTAGAAGTATTCTAGAAATATGAGTTTCCTATTCCTAATAGGAGTAGTAGAATTAGCAACTGTGTTGCCTATATATAGGCATTTCATGTAATAGTCCAATTAACCTTTTTATGAAATAAATCTAATCCCTTTAATTTTTACACGCCTATGGTCGTTCGTTCATTAGATGTGTAGAGAGACCCCTTCCGCCCTCCAGATGAGGGGGAGGCGCTTCTAGAACCAGAGGTGCCTTATCTAGGATCAATTGGTGTTTTGTTTTACTTAGAAAAGTGTACTAGACCCGATAGCTCATTCGCGGTGAACTGTTTGGCTCGCCCTAGTTCAGCCCCTAGAACCATTGGAATCGGATCAAGCACATTCTGAGGTATTTGATTGGCACGAAAGACCTAGGTCTACTCTACCCTAAAGATGGTAAATGGAAACTTGTTGGATACGCCGATGCAGGATACTTATCAAACCCACATAGAGCTCGTTCACAGACAGGCAATGTATTTATGTATGGGAATACAACGATTTCATGGAGATCAATGAAGCTGACAATGGTTGCTACTTCCTCTAATAACATATAAATTCCTGCACTTCACGAAATCGGCAGCAAATGTTTATGGTTACGATATATGGAGAATCACATTAATGGAAGTTGTGGTTTGCGCTTCATCCAAGATAAACCGACAGTTCTTTATGGAGACAGTGTTGCTTGCATCACTTGAAAGAGAGATGGATTTATCAAAGGGCAACAAGACTAGACACATTTCACCAAAAGTTTTTCCATACTAACGAACTACAGATGGCTAACGAGATTGACATCGTACAAGTTCGTTCAGCAGATAATCTAATAAAATTTATTCACGAAGGTTATGTCTCACGAAATTTAAATGCACAGTTGGTGTTAGTTACATCCCAAGAAGATTCACGTCATGGGGAGTAGTCCCTTTACTTGACACGACAAAGGCGTGTTGTACTCTTTTCCTTAAACGCAATTTTTTTTCCCCAGGAGGTTTTACTGGCTAAGGCTTTGACGAGGCATCTTATACGCGTCCACGACCTATCTGGGACAATGGAATCGTATTGATTCCGCACACAGTTTTGGAGTTTTGCTAGGCAAAGGTTTTGATGAGGCAATCGTCTAGATATGGTACCCTTCAAGAGGAGTGTTAGGATATATTCAGCAGACCCAAACAGCAGACCCAAACTGGGTTTGAAGGCTACCACGATTCTTAGCACGACTCACGAAACCTATGATTTCGGTGGGAATGTTTTTAGAAAGAGAACTTCCTCCCTATATAAGGAAGGCAATTTTACTTGTATTTGGGTTACTTCACTTCAAATTAAATGAAATATAGGTACTCATTCTCTCTAGCTATTTTGTAATCTTTATCCTTGGATTAAGATTGCGTATAACAATTGATTTATTTTGCCCTATTAGGAAGTTAGAGTTGTGTTTCTCTTTAAATAAAGGTTGTAGCCTCCAATAGACTTCTATTGGTTTTGTTGAAATTTGAAGGATTAACAAACGAGTTTTCACAATTGTTTAATTGATTTAGAGATTTTCTAAACCTTATTTTGAAAATCCTGTATAACTGCAATTCAAAGCTTCCACCTATATTAAATTAAGTTTGGATACAAATGAAGTGTCAACTGACTTATTAAAAAAGTAACTTATGTCAAGTGCCTTTAAAAGGTATGCAAGTTAGTTTGCAAATTAATGACTTATAAGCTAAAAGAAAAAGGAGAGAATTTAGGGATTCTATTAAAAAGTTGAGATACATGTGATTTGGCGGGAAAGACATAAGATTGCAGTCATAAGTTCCTTTTTTTGGCTTTTGGTTTTTGCCACTTTTTGACTTAAAATAAATCGCTTATTTCTATCATCCAAATTTACTTACTTGGCTTTTGACTTAATTAAGCAAAAAAGTAGGGCTTATATTTTGGTATCCAAACAGCCACTAAGTGTCCATTATGTGTAGGACTAGAGATACCAAAATGCACTCTACAAAGCAGTTTGTGGCCGGTCTCATTTTCCATTTCTTCCTAAACGAGGAGGGTGAAAGAAAAGAAGTCACAAAACGGCAACAAACTAGGTAGCTGCAAACCACAAAAGAATACTACAAATAGATTCTTGTAAAGGATGAAATCATTAACAGTAATCCGTACCACGTCATCTCCGGCTTTGAGCTCAACTTGTGGAAGCATAATGAGGCGAGAATCCCGACTGTCTGCCACCTTCTTTCGACCCAATAAAGATGACCCCTTGTCTACTGATGTTGACAATGACCCAAACCTTGACCCACCACTGCTACTAACCGACGGTGAAGAAACCTTAGAACCACTCTTTCTCAATGTACTCCCAGTACTACTACTACTACTACCACCACCACTGTGACTGTCCAAAGACAAAGACGGCATTCGCTTTGTGGTCGAAACCACCGTGGCCTTCCTAACAGTATCTTGCTTACTTACTGTCGTATCACCCTTAGACATTCGAAAATTTGTGCGCGAAACCGGTGAAATTGGAGATTGCTTCTTTAAGTCTGATGATGATGATACACTACTATTAGATTGCCTCGTTGTCGTAGACCCAAACGAAACTTGTTTACCGCTCGTGACGGATCGCCTCATTCGCGGCTCAACATTACTACTAGCAATCTTTCCTTTAGGAACTGAGGAAGAAATTACCTGCCGTTTCCCCCCAATTCCACCAGTACTATTTCTCCTCACTAATGCCAAAGAATTTGCTGCATTTTGACTCACATTTAACCTCGCCGAGCTCGAATTCAGAGCACTTGCACGACCTAAAGCGGGAGGTCCCGAGGACCGAACCAGACTCGGTTTCGCAATTTTCGCAGATCGCTTCGCAGTTTCAGCTGAAGTAATTGGGATTGGGGAAGATCGTTTTGGGGAGAGTGAAGGTTGACGGGTTTGCATCTCTGGAAGATCTGATGTTTCCTCCATTGTAGCTCAGAAACCCTAATTTGGAAAGATAGAACTCGAATCAACCTTTGGAGCTTCGTCTTTCTCTCTCTTTCTCACTAGATCGAGTTGGAGTTGGAGTTGGAGTTGGAGAGAGAAATCCGCTATTTTTATGATTGGGGAAGAAATGCGAAGCGTAAAAGAGAGAGTTGAGAGTACAGTGTCAGGTGGGGTCGAGGATTTGGGAGAGATGTTAGCTAATTACGAAAGTACCCTTGCAAACTGTTTAAATACAAAAGGAGTGGGAGTGTCGCTGTTGTGTCAGGTGCTTCGGTTCTTTTGACTTTAGTCAATCCTTCTTTTATCACGATTGGGACCTAGTTTCTCCTAGTGAGAGCATCACATCAATATGGTGTTCGGGATATGCAGCACTAACATGAGTTGAAACGAACTAAAATGCCTCAATAGTACAATGCCAAACCAACCTAGGGTTCTATGAGCCAATGCACTTCAAAACTGTGCGGCTGCAATGATCAGCCAGGATGTAGCCACGTGTTTTAATCTTAACGAGTCATACCTGTCGTGTTGAACTACACCGCACCAGAGCCAATCACAAGCAGCCACGTGGCCATAATTCAAATTTTTAATACCGCGCAGTTCATAACTTTAACCAAACAACCTTTCCCAAATATTCTCTGAGATGCACACCTAGACCAACTGAAATCTCAGGTACTACACTTGTAGAGACATGTCCCTCGAGTTAGAGTAAAAACAAAATAATACAGTGCAATACTCATGCAAAAGATACATAACATGCGCCCTATCAACATTGACACCTGAACCACGAACTAAGAAAGAGCGTGGCCCGAACACTCCAAATAAAACATAATGAGTCAAGAATACTTGTCTCTCACGAACTAAAAACCTCCACTATTCCCTCAATCCAGGAGAACGTGTTGACACACAAACGAACCGGGGATAAAGCCTGTAGGGACCTATCCCTCGATCTCACCCAATTCGAACTATTTTCAGTTCGAACTACCTCCATATCAAACTCAAGCATTCTACATGTGACATAAATAGTCAGCATTGACACCTATGCCACGAACTGATGAAGAACATGGGTCGAGCACAACAAAAAAATATGAACAAGTAAAAGGTACTTGTCTCTCACGAACTTAACAGTTACTCAGTTAAGCGCCACTTACCATATTGTTCGGAGAACGTGCTTCAGCACGATAGAGAACTGCGGACAAGGCCTATATAAAGAAAAAGTTCTAGAAGAGACAAATACCAAAAAAATATACGATAAATCACCAAGAAAACTATATTTTATAGATTCTCAAACACCCAAACTTCTTATTTACAAGATCAAGAATTTCTAGTTTGAGATATCACTTGTAATAAGATATCAGCCTCAAGCAATAAAAGTCACTGCTACTAAAACCATCAACTCGAGGTCGTAGTTTTTTTACCTATTCGGAGGTTTTCTATGCTAAATCACCTGTGTCACTTCTTATTTTATATTAGTTTTTCTCACATGAACATTGGTGTAAGAGCTAATTTCGAGCCATCTCGAGCTTACGGAATTATGCCATTACAAAACCTATAAAATGGATAATAGATGAAAGAAAAAGAACGTGGATTATTCGGCTCAAAATATCTCAAATTGTATTTAATATTCAGTAGTCTTAAGCAATTAAGTGATTCTTACTAAATCCTCGAACTGAGGTCGTGATTTTCACATATTCAGAGGTTCTCACGCTAAAACCTGTGTCAATTTATATTATCTTTTTACTATATTTGTATTATAGGTATATTTGGTATAAGAGGCCATTCGAGCTACGGATTTAGGTCCTTACATTTGGCGCATTCTATGGGAAAGAAGATATTCCACGAAATCCTAAGGCAGACAGTTACTCAAAAATCAATATTCAATCATGGTGAATCTCAAATGACCAGCTTCCGCGAATTAGCATAAAATCTCCACCGAACCTGATCAGCTAGTAGAATTAAGGGCGAACCTCAACGCCAAAATTGTGAAGCGAAATGAACTTTAACGTCAATTGGCGCACAACCGTGACCTTCGTGAATAGTAACTTGAGGAAGATCGAAAAGCTCGACAGTTGGAGTTTAAATGACATGAAGAACATATAACAACATTGTAGACCTCATTAAAAGTTCTACAAGACAATCAACAGGGTCAAGCACCCAGGGAACGTGAGGTCATACCCAAAAATTCTTAAATTTTAGTATGAAACTGTTTGGAACCTCGAAGCGCTACTAATAGAGGAGCTTCAAGGTACCACCATAGTAATCCTCAGGTACCAGAAGCCTCAATTCATCTGGGATAAGAAGATTAGTCAAAAATTAGTAAGGGACGCAGACACTTGAAAAGTAAAGAGGAAGAGCTGCGACCTCCATCCAGGGTGCCAGTTTGTAAATATTTAAGTGATAGGAATGGTAATCATAATATTTGACCTGCACGTCAAACATTTTTAGTACCTCGCCAATACGTCATACAGGAACACATGGATCAGCGAATCAAGGAATTGATAGAAGCTCAAGCTCTTTACAGTAAGGACGATTTGAGCAAATTGCAAGGCAGTCTGATTGCCAAAGAGTTGTTCGATATGGAAGTTCCAATAGGATTCCATACTCCAAAAATATGCAAGTACAAAGGCACTGATCCAAGTAAACATGTCCAATAATTCTAAAATTTACTGGGGTTATATTCAAACTTAAACCACATTCTTTATCGACTGTTCGCTACGAGTCTCCAGGGAGAACCACTCCGATGGTTCTATTCCTTACCCGAAGATTCAATCTTTACTTTCGACCAACTGCAGAAAATCTTTGTAAAAACGTATGCTCATAACAAAGATAAAGAAGAAAACTTATATACTCTCATCAGTCTTAAGGGGAGAAGCTTGAACTTTTTACCAAGAAATTTCTCTAACTTATAAGAAAAGTTGATAATCTTGATCTGAAGATAGCCATTTCGGTATTTACCAATACTCTACAAATCGATTATAAGGCGAAAGGTCTCTCCCGATCATCGTATGTCGCCTTAAAAGAAGGCATCTTTTCTTGAACAAACCTTCAACTTTGGAAGAAATAATTAAGAAAGTAAATGGATATATCGATCTAGAAAGGATGATGTCCGAAAGACATTAATGTACTAAAAATTTCCTAGCCACGAAGAGTCTAACCACAGATAAAGAAGATGAACGTAACAGTGATGAACAGGATGACAAGAAGCGCGTCAAAATAGATACCGATAAATCCCACAAAGGAAATTTAAACCAAAACCCGTTCTTCCAAAATTGAATGTCAAGATTTTATAAATCTACCATTTGCTGGCAAAAGACAAATTCTTTTGTGTGGCTCAGCCTCTAGAGCCCATAGAAGGCAAACCTTACTGTAAGCACCACAAAGTGATGCATCACAATACTAACCGGTGCTACGTGCGCTCAAATATTTCTAGAGTACATTTTTAAATACGGAAAAATGCACGAATATATTATCCATCTAGAAGGATATAAAAATGAAAGTTTCAAGAAGCAGGTCGAAGTCATTCAAGTTAAGGAACAAATAGGGAAAAAAATACTTGTATCACCTCTTCATTAACCACATAAACAATATTCATCAAATCAACAATTCAACCCAATTTAAGAGGAGAAGATTGACAGAATACCACGACCTCACGGCTCGGGAGAAAGAAGCTAAGCTCTTACGCGAATCAAGCCTGCGATAAACTAGTATTTTATTTGAAGATTGCGACATAGGTCATGTCAAGTTCTCACATATACACTGGTCATCATGCTTAAAATGAAAAACTTTGTTATTTACACCATGATGATAGATACGGGAAGTGGCATCGATATCCTATTCCAGATCACAATCGAGCAAATGGGATTAACAAAACAAGTAGAGATATCGATATCAACAGATTCAATGGATCTAAAGAAGAAAGAGTAGGAAAAATTGTTCTAAAAATAACGGTCGGACCAACAACCCTCGATGTAACAATATTCTATGTAATTAATACAAAATCCCACTTTTTGAGGATTATGGGGCGTTGTTGGTTACACAACATGCATGCGATCCCTTCTACTTACCATTAAGTACTTCGATTTAAATACAATGATGGCATCTACGAGATTTAAGGGAGTCAAAAGCTAGCTCGAGCTTGCAAAAATACAGTATTTGCCATACCCGACGTATCCAACAAATTTACTTCATAGTAATTATTGAAAGCTGGTCACGCCGAAGATCAGCCTTCCACAGTCAAACCTAAGAGAACATTGAGATTGATGGCCATAGCAGGGGTACATACATTGGTACCGAGCTTGTTCATCTAGAGAAAGAAGCTCTAATATATTTCCTTCAATCCAACAAAGACGTATTCGTGTGGACTTTTCAAGAAATGCCAGTAATCCATGAGGATCTAGGAATATTTGAAGTTTTAGTAAAAGTCGTTCGAATAAGGTTGAGAGTCGTTCGAACGACTCCTAATTTCATTTGAACATCCTTTTTTATGCTCTTTGGAATTTGGCCCATAGAAGATTTTCGTTCAAGCGAATTATCATGCCGTTCGATCGAGTTATCAACTTTCTTGGGTTTTAGACCAATTAGGCGTAAAGTCGTTTGAACAACTCCCTATTTTGTTTGAATAACTTTGGGGATGGTTGTATTTATGAGGTGTACTTTTACCTTGAGATGTATTTTATTTGTAATTTTTAGTTTCCTCTATATAAAAGAGACTTAGGTTATTTCTTTTCTTATGTTAGATTTAGAAAGAGTTCTAAGGAAGAAGCCAAGGGTTTTGGAGTGATTCATTGTAATTAACTTCATTTTAAGCAATTGAAGTTTTTATTTTTCCCAATCAATTGGTGTTCTTCATACTTTTCAGCTAACTAGAGCTTCTCTATCGTATTGTAGATTAAGTGGTATCAGTTTTCCAATTACGATCTTCAGGGGTAGATTATGGTTTATGGTCTCTATACGTGACCGTCTCAAGCAAACGAAGGAGAAGCTGGTGAGTCTATTAAAGATTTATCGCAATCCTAATTCGAAGAAGAAGGACAATTTGGAGATGGGCGATTCCTACGATCAACTCACAATTTTGGAAACGACAATTTCTGACCTAACTTCTACTATAGGGGAGTTGGTAGAACAGTTGCGTCTCACGAACCTCACAAAGGCTTCCACTTCGGCGACACAGTGTGGCCGCTCTCGTCGGTGAGACCACTCAAGGAAGAAAGGGGTTATAGAGGTGGATAGAGGCAACGATTTTGTGGAGATCGATAGTGATTCTAGTGATGCCGAATCCGACAAGGAGCGATCAGGTATTGGTAAGTCATCAAATCTTATACGTAATCTTTGTATTAATTTTAAGATTGAAATTCTTGTATTCGACAGTTCAATCGATGCTGAGAAGTTGGATAATGGGTTAGATAGGTTAGAAATTTATTTTTCCGTTTATAAATACTCTAATGCTCAGCAAATATGCTTTGCTACGTTGAAATTCGCAAGTCATGCACTCACGTGGTGGAAATCTTATCGGAAATGCCACGATGTAGGAAGTTTGGGTTGGAAAGAATTTAAGGTTTTAGTGCGAAAATAGTTTTATCCGATTGGGTATGAGCAAGAGAGATGATATAAATAACACAATTTGTGCCAAAAGTTTGAGCAATCAGTACAGGAGTACACTACGGTGTTTCATAACCAAGCTTTGGTTTTGGACATTGATGTGGACGAGTGTAATAGCCTATTTTCATATTGGACGAAGATAGTGCCTTATACCCTTGAAATATGGAATGTTAGCTAGGAACTGAAAGTAACTAACACAAGTTTTAGTATGGAAAACCCTTGAATGGGTTAAAAACTATGACCTCTCCTGAGGATTTTAGAAAGAGAGAGATGCTTATAGACTCCTAGACATTACAAAGAGAGTGAGATGTAAAAAAGGCCTATTAGAAGATATGTCAGAACAACCTCCCTAATCTTTAGCTCTCTGGTCCTATTTATAGGTCTTATAACATGACCGTTATTGCTTTAATGAGGAACGTTACAATATCAGGTTTTGATGAGTCTTTTATAAGGTCTCTTGTAACGTCATGTTATCAGATAATTGTTGATCTGGTAACGGATCTCTTGATAACCTTAGCTGTAACTTCGAACTGTTGGTGAAGATACGATCTCTAACGATGTTCGAACTGTAGATGGCTATCTAAGTATCTTCTGCAGTGCGATGTTACTGGCTGCTTCAATATCCTCGAACTGTAGATGAGGAAGTTTGTATTACAATCTGCTTGCCCTCAATCCTTGGTTGGTTATCAGTTGGTTTACTCGAACTATATGAGCTTGAATATCGGACTTAGTACAAGGATTATAAATATGTCCTTACAACTGCCCCCTCTCAGCCAATAGCAGGAGAAACGTGTGTAGCGAGTGGTGTTGGTTGAGAAGTCCAATCATTTTAAATACTGCATTGATGACTTCCTAGTTATCTGGAAGAATATTTTTTTTGACTGTTGGGTCTCCCAAAAATTCTGCTTGAGATGTGTGCTTGTGATAAAGACTTTATTGGAAGTTGTGGCATGCATTTAAATGCCGCTGCTATAAAAAATGGTGACCAATTGCTATCACTGTTCACTCTAGTATAACCTGTCAGTCGTTTGGATTTGTATAAGTAGTAGTGATGGTGATTACTCGTCGTCAGGCTTATGAGGAGAGAGTTCAGAACAAGATGTTGATTCTTCAAACTCGTTATTTTGGGGACCAAAGTCTTTCTCTGCCAACTCCAATCCCTGTTCCTCCCACTTTTCATGGGATATTGTGGGAAGAAGTTAAGGAGGCAGAGGATGATTATCATCAAATGTGGTGATTCCACTATGTGGTCTTATTTGCTACTCTACTTTTGATGATAAGGCTGGGGTGTCGTCTGTGAAGTATTACTGATATCCTGCAAAGGATTAGGTGTTATAATGGTGGAGGCGGTCCTTCATCTTCAGTGGCTGCGGAGATGGTGGGGCTTACGGAGGAGTGGTGCGATTAACTTTATCTTCTGCCTCACTCTAGTTCTTCTGATGGGCCTTCCATTGCTTCTGTTTAAGTGTTGCACTGTCATTTGTATACTAAGCTGTCTATCATTCTATAGAAGAAATGATTGTCTGTAGATCTTGTAATCTTGATTATCGAACTGAATAAAATATTTGTCCTTGTAAATTGTTTATCTTGAATAATAAATTTGAACTTGTTGTATCTTGTCTTGTAACTGCTTGAATGAACTGCTGTAGGATACCGCTTAACAATTCTCGAACTAGTCAAAGAGTAAATAGGTCAAAAATATGTAGATTCAATTTTTGCTGAGTTGGATGAAGTATAATTGAAAGTATATATTTTTGAATTGTGTAGATCGCGCTATATATTTGTTGCCTTGTTGTGATGTATTGTTGTCATGTCTGTTGAGAAAATGAATGCATAATATCTTTTGTACTCTATATACGTTCTTGTTGTGAGAGTATTATCATAGTCAATTTGAGCAATTGTGATTATGGTGAGGACATTGGTCGCAGCTTCTGATGTGGTGTGTTTTGCGAACTTCTGCTAGATGTAGAGCTACATAAGGCATCAGTTTGAGAAATCGCGCTGGATAAGCTTGCTAAAGAGAATGAGAGAGCTGCTGGTGGGGAAATCTTTCCATGTGGTGAACAGTACCATCCGTCTTAATTATATGTAAGGTCGGATGATTGACCGTAATAAAATGATTTGTTTTTGTTTGAATTCGTCTTGTCATCACTTTCTTTATCTGTGATAATGGTCGGATGAAGTATAATTGAAGCAGGATTTGTTGCTAATTTTTTGCTTCTGTCAGATCAAAAGTAAGGTAAGTTATAGTTGTAAAAGTTGTACTAGGGTTTTGAACTGGAAATCATGCTATAAATCGCGTAGCAGGATCGTGTAACCACATAAGGTTGTTGCTGTACGAAAGGATCGTGTTACATGATCTGTACAAATCTTCTTGGGCAGCGAGTCCTTAGAATTAATAATGGCAGAGGAGATAGAAAGACGTGATAACCAAACACGTTACTCCATAAATCATTATAAGGGCAAACAAAAAGACGTGCCTGTAAGGAGAGATGATGCTGACACGTGTCCCAAAAGCCGCCATTTCAGAAATCGAGGGATAATATAAAATTTCGTCTTTCTCCTTTTCACAAGCCACATTTAGTTGCAGAGAAAGAAAGAAGCATTTCTAGATATAGAATGTCTTCAAATTTTAAACGTAGTCCACCGTTATACCGTGATCTTGTTAGGAAAATTGACGTTTCTCGTCTGAAGTGAAGGTGGTGACCGGAAACGATGACTGCTGCTCTTTTATTATAGGTTAGTAATTTTGTTTCCACTATTTTTGTTGTTTGTGAAAAGTGTGTTTATTGTTTGTCATGGTAGATGTAGTTGCATGTTTGAACTGCTTGGTAGGCTAGTAATTGTTGGGTATGGCTGAGGGAGGAGGCCTGTTTTATTATAAAACTCTGAATAGACTTTTCCTATATATGGTAGATGCGTTCCAAAAATTTAAAACCCAAAAGTAAAGTTGTAGTATCCTCCAGTAGTGAGGAATCATCGTCGTCTGGCAGGACTATGGATAATTCGGAGGTGAGGGGTTCTATAGCGGTTGATATGCCAGTTACTATTCATTCTGGGGTGAATGAGGGATTGGAAGTGGGGGTTGAAACTGAGGAATTCTTTAAGTATCCCACTGATGTAGACGTAGGGAAGACATTTTTGAAGTATAAATAAAACTTAGATGGAAAATGGGGGTATTATCTGATGAATGAAGGGTCATGGTTTAGGACTCTAGTGAGATCAGGTGGTAAGATATAGCATTATCAAGTGCCTTCCCTGGATAAATGGCAGATAGATATGGGTATAGGAGATGATGTAAAAATTGCTTATTACGATGGCACTGGTACGGAGGTCGTAGAGGAAGGGTTCCTTTGCTATCTAAACCGGGTCGTTTATGGGTTGAGTATTCCCTTGATCTTTTTCCAAAAGGGGGTAATGAATGCTCTAATGAGTTGCCTGCCCAATTAAATGGCAATGTTTTCGAGATGATGAGGGTCTGTGAAGCCCTTAACAAGAAATGGAGAGATGCTGATATTGCGATATAGTTCGTTGCAGACAATGTCTTGAAGTATTATAAGTTGAAATATGTGGAAAGTCGGAAGAGTGGATACTTGTATAGTGATTCGGCAAGAGCGAAATTCTTTGATTTTGAATCTGCTGGGTGACCCTGGTGCGACCATCTTGTGATGGTGAGGGGTAATTGTATGCAAATGCCTGGGGAACTGGTACTCGAGCTGAAATATAAGAATTTTAACGAGAGTAAGTATCTTCATTCTGCCTGTACTTTATCTTTTAGCTTGTTGTGAGCTGCTAACATAGTTTGTTGTTGATTCAGCAAAGCCTAAACCAAAAGGTGTTGCTGATACGTCTAGTCTGCTCGACGTCGTATCTTGGGAAGGAACTGGGCTGAACCAAGTACTTGGAGAGTTAGGTATCCGTAAAGATAAAAGGCTGAACTCTGTAGTTGCAAAAGTTCAACGAGCTCATCAAAATCGAGCTATGGCTACTTCTGGTTCTACTTTTGATGGGGTTATAGAGATTCTTGCTTGTGCTGCAGGTACTTCGAATACACAATCTCGACGATCTAGAGGAAAAAAAAGTGTTGCCCCCTTCTGAGCAAATAGCTCTTGTGCAGACGACGCAAGTAGGAACTGAGGTAGTGGAAGCTGCTATAAATGAGGTGCCTCCTGCGAAGAAGCAGAGGTAAGAGGTGAAACCTAAACGAACTTCTCCAAAAGATCTCGATCTTGATGTTGTGGGGCTGAAGTCTCGGGAGATGGCGAAGCATTATCCGAAATGTCTGGGTGCTTAGATTAAATCTAGCATGTCACAGGTATGTATGATATTGTTGTTTGGTTATCTTTGTGAGAAACGGTCTGATTGATAATTCTACTATGTTGTACTTGTGGCGCAGCTTTCTATTGTGTGGGAATCGGCCTTTGAGGTATTGATGGCAGGTGCTGAGGACCGTGCTGATCTTGTTCGGTAGCATGATGTAGAAAAATTTATACTGAGGGAACAATTCGAGAAAGAGAAAACTACATTGTCTCAGCGGTTGATGGATCAGATGGAGAAGGAGAAAGCTGCGCTGAAGGAGCAGTTCAAGGCAAAAACTGTTGTGATGAAGAAAGAGATCGAAGCTGCTGCGAAGAAGACTTTCGACAAAGTGTTGGCTACTCGAAATAAGCTGATTCATGCATTTTACTCCTAGGGCTTGACTAAAGATGATGTCGATCTTGCTATTGCTGGGAAGTATGGTAAGATAATCTTCCCATAGGAGGATCCTTCTCTAGTGGCTGATCGACTTTCTAAGCAGACCCCAGCTTTTCCAGTTGCTGATGATACGACCAAGGAGGTAGCAAGAGCTAATTCTTGATTATGTAGCTGGAACATATTTTTGAGACTTGTCTGGTCGAATTTGTCCTTTGTATTGGTGATAGAACTATTTTTGCTGAGACTTGAATTTTTGGTGGTTGCTATTTAATATATGTTATTTTGATGGTGAATGCATAATTTTCATGTAGGAGGTAGTTCGTTTGAGGGAAAAAGTGAGCGAGATGGAGAAGGCCTTGAGTCGAGCAAAGGATTCCATTAATCGTACTCAACAGGTATATAGAATATGAGAGACGTCTTCATAAGTTTATCTTTGATAACACCTTTAAGGAGTTATTCGGGCTTCAATATAGATATAGGAAGATAAAAATTGAGAGGGATGAGGTCTTGCGGAAAGAAAGCGATAGGTTTGTCTTACTCCGAAAATCCCTTAAGGATAAGCAGTTCGTAGATGAGAGTAATAAGTTAAAATGTCAAAGGTCATTATTGTCTTTGATGCTTTACTTTGAGGCCGAAGTAGATAGTGAGCGGGGCTTGAAGGATGCCTATTTAGAACTGTTAACTAAGAGCGGTGTAGTGCCAGATCCAGCTCGGGTGAAATTCTTAGCGTAAGAAGTGCGTAATCGTCATAGTATAGAGGCGAAAAGATGTTCAGCTCGGGCTGGTGTATCCATCATATGGGGTGGTGTAGGTCCATTGCCTGATGAGCTTAACTTTTGTAGGGATAAAGAATGATGAGGATCATTTTCTTCAATATAAAGAAGGAAGATAGAAGGGTCCAAACACAATTAGAAAATGATCTGAAACATGCTTGCGATAAACTGGAGCGATGTAAGGAACATAATGCATGTCTGGAGAGGGAAAAGGTGGAGTGCAATAAATTGTTGTAGAGTTCGGAGAAGAGAGTGAAGTTGTTAGAAGTGCATTTACTAGATACGCAAAAATTTCTGCAAGTGTCCCAATCACGTTTGAAGAGGTATCTTACTCCAAAGCAGGGAAAATGTGTGGGTAAAGCAGATCACGAACGTCAGATGGCCGATGGGATCGAGTTTTATGGAGGTGAGCTCGCGAGAGTAGAGAATGAATTTAGATGCTATATCTCGAGCTGTGGTAAAGATGTTGAAGTAGAGAATGATAAGGTTGAAAATATGTGGTTTGCAAAAGGTAATGAGGGTGGGGGAGCTTCAACCTCGAAACCGCGGGCTGAAGAGTTTGAGGAGGAGGAGGTTGAAGATCTGTTACCTCACAAATGGCATAAGACACGTCATCAAGAGGTTGTAATCTTTGATGAACCTTTGCAAATAGATGTGAGTAGTAGTAGGGCTCCACCATATGGCAACTGAACTGTGGCATATAATTGTGCTTTGCAAAATGTAGTTGAATATCATATCTTGATTTTGTAATAAATGTTGTTGAATGATATGTCTTGCTTGCATAAATATCTGTTGATAGATGTATGTCATTTGTAATCTGTTCTGCTAGGCTGAAGTCAATGAATAGAACGAACTCTCTGCTTTATCCGCTTCAAATAATTAAATGACTGCAGAATTGCAGCAGTGTTCGTTGGTGGTTGAAAATACGACCTTGTTGAACTCGAAGCTGGAGGCTGATATGTTGGAACTGCGGAGTTGGCTAAATGCTGTGACTGTAGAGTTGTCATGTAAGGATGCAGAGATACAAGATGCTAATAACGAAGCCGAACTGTGGAAAGATTCTTTAAAGAAGAAAAAATTGGAAACCATGACTGTAAACCAATAAGTACTGGATCTGTTAAGTATGATTGAAAAATAGAAGACTGATGTGTTGTATCATAAATTGGCAGTAACAGATAATGTTAATCTATTAAAGATGCAAGATACTAAACTCTGTAATATGCAAGATCGTCTGAAAAAGTTGAGCTGGGATTTGCGTGAAGCTCGAGATTCTTGTCAGAGAAAATGTGACCGTGCCAGAACTCACGAAGAAGCATGTACAAATAGAGATAAAGAGCTGAACGTAACCATCAATAAGTATAACACACAGATCGCCGATCTACAGCGGGAAAAGCAAGCCCTGGAAATGGAGTGTATATGGTTTATGAGGAGCTCCATCTGGAGTGTAAGGAGTTGCAAAGGTTGGTAGATGCAGCAGACAACGATAGCAAGTATTCTCAGGAGTTGTGTGATAAGTTGTGACGTCTGAAGCAGGAGATGGAGTTTATTGTGCAGATAACGAAGCAGTATAAGGCTTCGTTGCTGAAGGAGAAAGAGTATATGGTAAATCGATGCAAGGATCTAGACGACGAACTAACCAAAATGAAGACCAAGCTTGGAGAAGCTATGTTGTTGACTGCAGATAATGCTACATTGCGCACTATGGCTATGTTGCATGCTAATGTAAAGAAATTATGGCAAGAACGTGATTCGATCTTGGCTACTTCATCTGAGCGCGGTATGGAGTATGATATGCAGCTAGCGCGGTTATCTTACCCAGATAATCTGATGCCGAGAGTCATGGAACTGCTGAATGCGTCTTCTACTGTAGTTGATGCAGCTATACCTTTCCCTGCCTTTGTCACGCCCTAAAATCCAATAATCGGTAAGCTTGACCAATTACTAGGTTCAAAGCTGTGTAGGTCAGGGAATTTACTAATTTTCCCTACGAACAACCAAGCCATAGAGAAGTTCAGGCTCAGTCATTCACTTAAAGCAATAATCATCAGAGTAAAGAAAGAATAATAAAGCGAAGTAAGAGATATATATACATATCAGACTAAAATCAGAATACAGTATCTCGAATAAAGTACAGCGACATATGCTGAGATCACATACAAGAATGTCAAAACTAAAGAAGATCTACAGCGGAAAAACTGGCTCCAATCAGGCTGAAGCTCACAATAATCCAAACTACTCAACCTCTGTAAGGGGGGAACAAGGCGAGAGTGAGCAAAACCACGGCTCACTAAATACCTAACAAAGCTAAATAACCTACTAATAAAATAGGTGCAGAGAAGAGAGTGAGGTGAATGAGATAGAGTAAGTTTAAAAGTAAAATAATAGTAAACTAAGTGACTATGATCTGGATAATAGAGTTATAAGTACAGAAGAATAGAGATTGGAGTTTAGAGAAAGGGAATAGTGACAAGGAATAATGATAGTGATGATGGTATGATATGACATGATGAACTGGGATAATCCCACAATTATTCCAAATACTGTATGCTTTAATGTTTTAAAATGTGTTCACAAACCTATTATAATATTGGTTGATCAACTGCTAACATATTTATCTTAAAGAGATCTGTTAAGGGGATACAATGGGTACAATTTTTGTCAAGCTCGACCAAGCTAGTGGATACTCACTTGATCAAAGTGTTCCAGGCTTTTCAACCCATGGAGCCAACGTCTAAACTTTATTTTTATTCAAAGGAATTTCAACCTCACCGAGGATAAGTCTAGTACCGGATTCAGACTATCTCATACCTTCCCACACTCCCGGATGGGTATTAAAGGTATGATAATGTTCACAGCCAGTTCTTCACCTACTATTTTAACCCGATTTAGGATTCCTGCGATCCTATCAGAGGTTAACCGATGTAGAGCTGTGTTATGTATCCGATCTCGTCAAGTTAAAAGAGTCTTACATGATTTAAAGATGCAACAGATCCTAAGGATCAAAACACAACAGCCGTAGACCTGACATCACACATAGGACGACCACCTGTATAAGTGTGTGGCAAACAATCCCAACAACAGAAAGAACAGTGACTCGGTTGCACCATTTAAACCTAGATGAGACAACAATCTAACCGTCACCACACCTAACCAACATCAGTCTCTAGAAGACCGAAACCAACAACAAGAACATAGCTACGAGAATACCACACTAACAGCTTCTAACTAAACCTAAACTCCAAAGCACCTATAAACCAAGTTACAGAATAACTAACTTATAGGTTAATAACTTATACAGTAAAATATAATATCAGACCCTACTAAATCACATGCACCTTTCTACACAGAGTACTACTCTAATCAACATCTATCAACTAGTAGAGCAATTTAGAAATGAAGGGGACATTCACCTGATAATAATCTCGAGTCCTGACGGTACTAAAACCGGAACTCCAAAACCTAAAATCAGCGCTTCGACTAACGGAATACAGGACAAGCTACAACATACAGCCATAACAACAATTAAATCAAACAATACATGAAACCAATCAATAACCCAAACCCTAAAAATCAACCCAACCTCAAATCGGATGAAAAGAACAGAAAGGAAATAAGGAATTTACTTACCAAGGATAAAGACAAAGATCACGGGGAGGAATCGGCGAGAGAGGGAATGGATTGCATTCGAATTTAGGGAAGAGAAGATTTTGATTTGGGGGAGAGAGAGTGAAAGAAATGAGAGAGAGAGGAATATAATGAATAATATACCCAAAAGGAAGAAAACAACCGCCAGACTCGTTCGAACGAAAATGAGGTTGTTCGAACGAAGAGGATCTGAAGACAAAAATTCCAGGGAGGTACCTCAGTCTTACGAACAAAAATAGGGTCGTGCGAATGGTCAAAGAAGTCATGCGAATGGACACAAAAGTCGTTCAAACGACTAGGAGATCTTGAGCCATGTTCCAGGAGATGAGTCGACTCGTTCGAACGAATATGAACCTCGTTCGAGCGACTACTAGAAAATCTCAAATTCTCCTAGAACCACACGAACACCCAAACACAGGAACAACCCATACACAAACACAACAACAACAGCAACAACAACAATAACAACGACTCTACCAAGCCAACCACGGTCTCCCAAAACCTCAACACAACCACCTCCTCCTAATAGCCACCGAAACACCGAAAAATGCAGAAAAATGAATCTAACCCCAAAAACCTGCCCGAAAGGAATAAAATGGTTACAAAATGGATAGAAGGAATATATGGAAAATATATGCGGAAACTTAATGTAAAGTAATAAATGCAGATGCTAAAAGGATAGGAATATATACAGAAATGGGATAAATACTAATAAATAAATAAAAAATATGGGTCATTACAGCCTTACTTTCGTCTGGGCCTAGGGAAAGTTTGAATGATGTATGCCCAAAGTGTGATAGATAGTTAAATTGCTTATATTGTAGTCAGACAGAGTGTAAATATGTCTTTGTTGTTGAAAAAATTTCAACTGTTGATTAGAAAAAAGTTTTTGTTTTATTATCTCTAAGTGTGGTCGAATTGGGTGAACTAATAAACGATCATTTGGAGATATGTCGAGATATATGATTGCAGTAATGTTGTATTCTCTTGTATATAGGTCGAATTGAACAAGTCAATAATCAACCGTAAATTGATGTTTGTTTGTTGAAATAGTAATGTATGTCTCAGTTAAAGGTTGAATTGAGCGTATCAATAAGTGGCCATAATGAGATATATTGAATATTGAATAGCTGTATGGCAAGTCTCGGCCAGGTCAAATTGAGCAAAGCAATAAGCGACCCTTGGGAGGGCGTGTATATTGGAAGAGCTATGTTGTAGGTCTCAGTTACAGGTTGAATTGAGCGTATCAATAAGCAATCGTAATGAGATATATTAAATGTTGAATAGCTGTATAGTGTGTCTTTGCCAGGTCGAATTGATTGACTCAATAAGCGACCCTGGGGACAACGTGTATATTTGAAGAACTATGTTGTAAGTCTCAGTTACAGGTCGAATTGAGAGTATCAATAAGCGACCGTAATGAGATATGTTGAATAGCTGTATAGTGTGTCTCTTCCAGGTCGAATTGATTGACTCAATAAGCGACCCTGGGGACAACGTGTATATTTGAAGAACTATGTTGTAGGTCTTAGTTACAGGTCGAATTGAGAGTATCAATAAGCGACCGTAATGAGATATATTGAATAACTGTATAGTGTGTCTCTGCCAGGTCGAATTGATTGACTCAATAAGCGACCCTGGGGACAGCGTATATATTTAAAGAACTATGTTATAGGTCTCAGTTACAGGTCGAATTGAGCGTATCAATAAGCGACCGTAATAAGATATATTGAATATTGAATAGCTGTATAGCGTGTCTTTGCCAGGTCGAATTGATTGACTCAATAAGTGACCCTCGGGACAACGTGTACATTTGAAGAACTATATTGTAGGTCTCAGTTACTGGTCGAATTGAGCGTATCAATAAGTGACCGTAATGAGATATATTAAATGTTGAATAGCTGTATAGTGTGTCTCTGCCAGGTCGAATTGATTGACTCAATAAGCGACCCTTGGGACAACGTGTATATTTAAAGAGCTATGTTGTAGGTCTCAGTTACTGGTCAAATTGAGCGTATCAATAAGCAACCGTAATGAGATATGTTGAATGTTTAGCAATTCTCCGATATAGGTCGAACTGAGCAAACCATACGGAGATAGGTAAAATATTTAAATTGAATAAACATGTGGGATGATGATGAAAAAGTGTTTTATTGAATAATATCTGATGTTACAACATTTTTATCTTTGATACAACTTCAATCGGTGGGTATTCCATGGATTAGGTACATGTACACCTTCATGTGTAATGAGATCATAGGATCCTAAACCACTTGTGCCAGTTATGATAAAATGACCTTCCCAATTGTCTGCTAACTTTCCAGTATTAGGTGCTTTGCGATGTTATGGCATTTCTCTAAGAATGAGGTCTTTAACTTTAAATTCTCGGTGTCGAACGCGCTTGTTATAGGATCGGGACAAAGCAAGCTAATATCTTCCCAGATTAACAATGGCTCTTTCATGTGTTTCTTTGATCAAATTCAGGTTGCATGCAATCTGAAATTTGTTTTCTTCATCTGTCATCACGTGATCATGTACTGGATGATGATATTAAGTGGGAATGATGGCTTCAGTCCCGTAGGCTAGTAAGAATAGAGTACAACCTATTGTTGTTCTAGGAGTTGTTCGGTAGGCCCAGAGTACTTGTGGTAACTCGTTCACCCAGTTCCCCTTTTTGTCGTCTAAACACTTCTGGATGCCATCCACAATAGTCTGATTAGTAATTTCAGCTTGACCGTTTCCATGAGGATAATAAGGATTGGATGGGGAATGAATGATGTTGTGCTCATTGAGGAATGCCACAGTTTTGGAGCCAACAGACTGTGGTCCATTATCAATTCTAATAAGATGTGGCTGCTGAACCGAATAATAATGTTCTCCCAGATAAATCTGACGGCTTCTTCTTCTCGTGTTCGGCACAACGGGACTGCTTCTACCCATTTAGCGAAGTAATCTATAGTGACCAACAAATGTTTTCATTTCCCTGGTACTGTAGGAAACTCTCCTGCGAGATCGAGAGCCCATCGTCTGAATGGCCAAGTGACTTGTCTTGAATTTAGTTTAAGTGCTAGAGCTCGTATTTTAGGATCATGCCATTGAAAAACGTCACATTTACGAGAATATTCGATTGCCTGTGCTTTCATCTTAGGCAAAACATTCTTTGAGTTAAAGCTCTGCTTGTAAGAGATTGTCCTACTACATGGGATCTACACGTGCCTTCGTGTAGATCATACAAGAATTACTGTGCTTCTTTGTCAGAAAGACAAAGGAGGTACGAACCAGTGGCCAAAATTTTGTATAGGAGATTGTCTTAAACAATGTATCTCCGAGCATTGTCAATTAATCTTCGTCATTCTGTAGGATTCTCCTGAAATGGACCGTCAAATTTATTTTGTAGTCCGATGTATGTAATGAAAGGTTGTCTCCAATCATCTTTGATCTCCTCGCTGCCCCCAGTATTAATGGTATTGGACATGATGACATTAATGCTGGGGTTAGAAATGACGTTAATTTTTAAGTAACGATCTTCTGATCCAAGGACACCAGCAAGGTAAGCGAGGGCATCTGAATGTCTATTTTCTCCCCTTGGAAAGTGCTCCATAAAAATTTTATGAAATTTTTTCATTCGTTCGGCCATTGCAGCAGCATAGTCGACCATTCTCCCATTGGTTTGATATATGCCTGTGTAATGGTTGATGATTAGTAATGAATATGAGTAGACAGAGATCTCTGCTACACCCAGTGTGAGTACCATGTCCAAACCATGAATTAATGCCTCATATTATGCTTCATTATTGGTTGCTTCAAAATTGTGGCGAATGGATTTTTTGAGCTGATCATTGGAAGGAGTAATAAGGACAATTCCAATCCTGATCAGGCTGGTCCGACGGAGCCGTCAGTCAAAAGTTGCCAACTTTTCTTTGCTACCCAATCTGATTTATCTTCGGATTGGTCTGTGAATGGTTCATTTGTTTTACCAATAAAATCTTCTTCCCAATCCAGATCGTCTACTGGAAAGTCTACTTGAAAATTTGCTACAGCTTGACTTCTTTCGAAGTGACATGGTTCAAAATGTATATTGTGTTCCCCGAGTGTTACTGACAATTGCTTAATTCGTCGAGATTTTTTGCACTTGGATAAGATTTCGCGGAGTGGATAATTCGCCAAGACCCGAATAGTATGAGCTTGAAAATATTGCTTCAATTTATGTTATGTATAGACGAGAGCTAGAAGAAGCTTCTCAATCTTGGTGTGTCTTTTTTCAGCGGGAGTCAGAGTCTTGCTGATAATATAGGCTGGTTTCTCAGTCTTTTCGTCGAGTCAGAGAAGAACGGAGCTGAGAGATGTATCTGTGACAACTAGGTATACTGTGAGTTCTTCTCCATCTACTGATGTGCTCATAACTGGTGGTTTGCCCAAATAACTTTTGAGTTCGAGGAAAGCCGCTTCACATTTTTCTGTCCATTCGATCTCTGAATCTTTCTTTAGTTTTCCTCGTGATGTACCATGTTTTAACATATTGAATAGAGGTCGACATCTGTATGATGATTTGGATACAAATCTGTTGAGTGTTGCAATCGTCCCGGCTAGCTTCTGAATGTCCTTTTTTTGTCTTTGGTGAAGTCATAGCCAAGAGAGCTCGTATGCGTGATGGATCAGCTTCAATGCCTCTTTTGCTAATTAGATGTCCCATAAACTTTCCAGATTGTACTTCGAACTGGCATTTATCAGGATTTAACCGCATCTTTTAAGATCGTAAAATTGTGAAAGTTGTTTATAAATTTGTAAGATGGTCATCTTTCTTGAGACTTTTACAAAGCATATCGTCAATGTAGACCTCCATTATTTTACCGAGATGGCTTTTGAACATTTGTATCATCAATCTTTGATAGGTAGCGTTCGAATTTTTTAGGTCGAAAGGCATGTCTTTATAGCACTATATTCAGTGATGAACGCAGTCTTATCTTGATATTTAGGAAAAATTAGTATCTGATTATATCCTAATCCAATGTTCATCATAGACAGAAGCTCGTGCCCTGTTGTAGAATTGAGCAGATGGTTGATGATTGGTAGTGAAAAGCTATCTTTCGGAGTGTATCGGTTGAGATCCATGAAATCAACGCAGACTCTGATCTTACCATTCTTCTTTGGGACTGCGATAATGTTCGGGATCCAGTCCGGATAAATAGCTTTACGAATAAAACCGACCTCAATCAATTTGTCAATCTCTTTATTCATTTCGTCTCATAGTTTTGGTACTTGAGTTTGTTACTTTTGTTTGACCGGTTCTGCTTTATCCTTTAACTCTAGCTTGTGGTATGCCATTGCTGGATCGATCCCTGGCATTTCGTAAACGTCCATGCAAAGACGTTACTGTTATTTGTGAGGAATTGTATGAGATTTGAGTGCCCCTTCATGCTCTAGAGAGTTCCAATGTGAGTTCCTCTTTGCGCGCAACTGATCTCAATGTACTCTATTGGTTCGACGCTTGGCTACTAAGTTTCCACTGGAATTAACTACTGTAATTGCTATGTAGGAGTTGTTGTAGCTGGCTCAGCTTCAATGGAAATAGTATTATCGCAAGCTCGTGTCAATTTTTGGCTTCCTTTGATTTTGTAGATCCCTCCTTTCCAGTTAAATTGTAATGCCTGATGATATGTGGAGGGAATAGCTTTCATGTTATGCAACCATGGTCGTCCCATGATGCCCAGGTAACGGGATTTTGCATTGATGACAAAAAAAAAATATCAAGTGTGACTGGCCCGACTATGATGGGAAGTATGATTTTCTTTATGCGCTTCTCCTTAGAGCTGTTGAATCCAGAGACATTGATGTCACTCAGTTCGACCTTGTCTGCTAAGCCCATTTGGTCGATTGTGCTCTGGAATAATAGTTCGATGCTGCTGTCGGTATCTACCATCATTGTATGTAGAACTATGTTCTTCATCTTTAGCATGATGATGAGAGCATCGTGGTGCGGAAAGTTGACGTGACGAACGTCACAGTCTTCTAAAGAGATCTCGGCTCGTCGATTGCTGGATTCCGGCAATGGACGAGCTTCTTTGTCTACCATTGCCAGATTATGGCATTGTCTAATGCGCCTACATTTGGATCTATTAGAGTTGTTGACCGTCTGAGTCTCGATGAAGTACAAGTGTTTTATCAACTTGAACGATCATGGTGTCAGCCTTGTAACTGCCATCTTTGTAGCTTTCGATGTCAACAATATACTCAAGCATTCGACCATGTGCAAATATACTCTGGAGAAGAAATATCAGTGCGAAACATCACTCTGTGTCATGATGTTGAATATGGTGGTGAATACAGTACAGCTTTCCCTGTATGTGTAGAATAGTGTTGGCATTTCTGAAGAGTTCATCTTTTTGTAGCAGCGGGTATAAGTTCGCAAGAGTAGTTATTAACTATGGTATGTACGACATTGATTTCTTTCGTCCTTGGCATGCTCGATCATCATAGGACTTGAAGCGTTTCTTATCACCCCGATAGTTTTTACTGCTGCTATGAGCACGTTCTTCGGGATGATCTTTGGTGGATAGAGTGATTCGCTGAGGTTTTGGTTTCTCAGTTGTCAGTCGTTCGAGGTCGATAAAGTTGTTGACCTTCTCAATCATATCCTCTAACGTCAATGGATTATTGAGGATCAGGTGCTCCTTGACTCGTCCATCCACGAGTAGAGCATTGGTGAAAGCGGAGATTGTGATTTTCTTGTCGAGGTTGTCAATTTTTCGAAATAACCCAAAAAACTTCCTGATGAATGTCTCCAATTTTTCTCCTGGTTCCTGCTTGAGGCTAAATAAAGAGTAAAGACTTTCCTCCTTGTCTTTATTATGCGAATAGTTCTTGACAAACAGTTCGTGAAGTTGCTCGAAAGTGAAGATAGATCCTTCATTAAGTGTGTGAAACCATCGTAGAGGTTCGCCTTTTAAACTGGTCGGGAAGAGGCGGTTGAGGATGTGGTTGAACGTCGAATACAGTCCCAAAGAATCCTGAAATTCTTGGATGTGCTCCACAGGATCTCCCCCCTTATATTTATGAATCTTTAGAGTGTGAAAACTGGTGGGTACTTCCTCGTCCAGCAACTCTTGTGCGACTGGATTCTTCGGTAATTTAGTATAGCTATTTCTTCCAGTGAGTATTTGAGCATCTAACAGCTCCTTGATGCTCTTGTCTACCTGCTCTAGAGTGAGATGTTGTCAAGACGTGATAGCTCGTCTGGTTGCTTGTCCTCCTGGTGGATTATGCTCTCCTATTGCTTCGTCCATGCGATCATAGACCAAAATTCAAGGTTTTTCTTGATTTTGTTCCTCTTGTTGTTATAGATCAATTATCGCTCCAACGGGTAGTTATGGATTGACGTGACTCTGAGGTAGAGCTGGTTCTTGTAGATTTTGAGGAAGTGCTGAAATTATGCCTCGATTTCCCAAGCGATCATGGACTGATACCCTCGAGGTTGCAGGCAGAGCATTCTGTGGTCTCGGATTTGCTGTTAATTGATCTTAAAGTGCTCTGATTGTGCTTTGCATGCTGGCGAGCTATTTCTCTAGTTCTATTCATCGTTCGATTTCTGTTTGCATAGTAGTTTGCAAATCCATCACTCCCTCAGCAGCGTCAGGCAGGACATTGGGTAATTTCTTTTTGCCATCCTTCAGAAAGAAAAAAGAATATGAAAGCTGGATCGAAGAACGCTGAGTGTATGTTATACTTCACACAGACGGCGCCAAATATAATAGCCTATTTTTGTATTGGACGAAGATAGTGCCTTATACCCTTGAAATATGGAATGTTAACTAGGAATTGAAAGTAACTAACACAAGTTTTAGCGTGGAAAACCCTTGAATAGGTTAAAAATCACGACCTCTCATGATGATTTTATAAAGAGAGAGATGCATATAGACTGCTAGCTATTACAAAGAGAGAAATATATAAAAAAGGTCTCTTAGAAGATATGCAGAGCAGCCTCCCTAATCTTTAGCTCTATGGTCCTATTTATAGGTCTTATAACATGACCGTTATTGCTTTAATGAGGAACGTTACAATATCAGGTTTTGATGAGTCTTTTATAAGGTCTCTTGTAACGTCATGTTATCTGATAATTGTTGATCTGGTAACGGATCTCTTGATGACCTTAGCTGTAACTTCAAACTGTTGGTAAAGATACGATCTCTAACGATGCTTGAAATATAGATGGGTATCTGAGTATCTTCTGTAGTACAATGTTACTGGCTGCTTTAATATCCTTAAACTGTAGATGAGGAAGTCTGTATTGTAATCTGCTTGCCCTCAATCCTTGGTTGGTTATCAGTGTGTTTACTCGAACTATATGAACTCGAATATCAGACTTAGTGTAAGGATTCAAAATAAGCCCTTACAACGAGTATGAGGTATTTATGAAGTACACGGGGGGTTTGTCGGAGTCCATTAGGAGAAAGTTGAAGCTCTTTATTATGGCTAATATCGAGGATGCTATAGTAAAGGCAATTGCCATTAAAGGCAAGTACTTGAAGAGTGACAAAGAAGACGACAAGATCAAGTCGGGGTACAAGTCTAGTTGGAAAACGAGCATAAAGAAGAGGCCAAAGGAGAGGGCTCTTCATCCAAGGAGTATCATTGCAATCATTAAAAGGCGAGTGGGCATATTTCTTATTATTGTTGGAAACTTCTTATTATTGCTGGAAACTTCACCCGGAGCTTAGGCCGAAGGAGGAGAAGAGAATGAAAGAGAGAAATGTACTAGCCAAAGAGGTTGTTGACCTCCCTGATTTAGTTAAACTAAATCCTAAGCTTACACTTATGTTTTAGTGGAATTTGGCTACCGGGGAGGAGAGTCAAGAAGAATTTTTTCATGTCAGTATTCAGGTGAAGTAGAGTTTTGTCAAGGCCATTGTGGATTCGGGTAGTCAAAAAAATTTAATTTCTGAGATGTTGGTGAAGAAGATGGGTTTGATGACTACAATACATCCTAAGCCGTATGGTTTGGGGTGGATTCAGAAAGATGAGGATTTGATGATCACGAAGTAGTGTACTTTCAAGTTTGCGATCACTGAAAGATTTATTGACGAGGTGATGTGTGAGGTGGTTCCTTTGGATGTGCGTCAGGTAATCTTGGGTAGCCCTTGTCTTTGGGACCGAGATATAATTTATTATCGTAGAGCTCGTAAGTATTGTCTTATAAAGGAGGGAAAGAAGTTCCATATATATGCTTGTAAGGAGCACGTCACTACATCTAATTTTGTTATGGCGACTCAGGTGAAGCAGTTGGTTAATGTAAATGGCAAGTTTATGTTATTGGTTCGACCGGTTTAGGAGGGTACGTCGGCTAGAATGTTTACTACTATAACAATGTCTTATTGGCAACCAACCGACATGGGGACGTTGCAAGAGGAGGTTGTGGTACATACTAATCATAAACCATTCTAGTTTTTAACTACACAATCCAAGCTACAACAAGCTTGCCTGTTGAAGGGGATGTCGTCTCTCCAACAATTTCCCTTGATTATACAATATAAGAAGGGCATGGACAACAACATGGCTAATAGGTTATCTCTACCCCCATTACTAACTACTTTTTCTTTGTTGGTTTCTATGCAGATACAACCTTTTATTACGTTAGTGTATGTTACAGGATATGATAATCCCAAGGGGCGTAGTGTATTTCACCGAAAGTTGCTACCAGGCAAGACATGTGGTGGTATTGAGTCATTCCGAGTTAGGAAGAAGGGTCAGCTACCTAGTAGGTTGAAGTGGTACAGTAGGGTAATGGGCAGCGCCACATTCCCACCTCTCCAGTTCTCACTTGAGCAGGAGCTCAAGGCTCCTAAATAGTGGAGCCATGATCTAGGAGGATCTAGGAACGTCTAAATTTTTAGTAAAAGTCGTTCAAAAAAGGTTGAGAGTCGTTTGAACGACTCACAATTTCGTTTGAGTGACTTTTTTCATGCTCTCTTGAATTTAACTCATAGAGGATTTTTGTTCGAACGAGTTGTCATGCTGTTAGAATGAGTTGTCAACTTTTAAGGGTTTTAGACCAATTAGGTGTAAAGTCATTCAAACAACTCCCTATTTTGTTTGAACGAATTTGGCGGTGGTTGTATTTTTGAGGTGTGTTTTTGCCTCGAGATGCATTCTATTTGTAATTTTTAGTTCCCTCTATATAAAGGGGACTTTGGTTATTTCTTTTCTTATGTTAGATCTAAAAAGAATTTTGAGGAAGAAGCCTAGGATTTTGGAGTGATTCATTATAATTAGCTTCGTTTTAAACAATTGAAGCTTTTATTTTTCCCAATCAATTGGTGTTTTTTGTACTTTTCAGCTAACTAGAGCTTCTTTATCGTATTGTGGATTAGCCAAGAGTTGACCCAGAGAAAGCCTGTCATAGATTAAGTATTTAAGATAAAACTATTGTTATTCACTTTGCATAAACAAACAACACCTCTTAAGTGATTGAGTCTAGTGTATATATACTATCTCCTTAAGACAGATTTACCCCTACCACAGTACTTGCAGAAGTATAGGCCCCTGCCTCCCAGGATGTAACGATCAGTCGCAGAGAGAAAAAGTACTTATATCTCTCTGCCAAACGAAATTTGATTGTGTCTGTTTTTTTTCTCTTGAAAATGACTTAAGAAAACTCTGAAAAACTGATAAAAATAAATAAAAACAAAATTGGGTTATATAGAACATAGGTGACTCTTTACCAAGGGTCGCACCTCAAGTTAGTATCTCTTCACCAAGAGTCACACCTTAAGGTGCATCTGTTGGAGACAACCCAGCTCATACCTCAAACCCAAAAAAGTGACTAAGTATTCCAAGGAATCCCCATGACCCAAGGCCCCAAGGCCCAATCATTGACTTATAATAATAATTGGGTTCCTAGGTCGAGCAAGCCCATGGGTAGCCCATGCACCCAAGTTAGTTTGCACACATGTGCGTGCGACCCGCCAACTCTCATACACATTACAACAAGTTAAGTATTAGACTTACTTATATAGTAGAGTTGAGCTTCCCTTATATCCAATGTGTGACTAAAGACTTAGTTCTACCATTCAAACCAAAAAGAAAACCAAAACATCCTTTGTATTTTCTAATAATCCCCTACATTTGAATGGTAATAGACAAACTAAAAAAAATAGGGAAAATCAGGGAATGGTTTTGTATCGGGAGAGGTGTTTTGTGAACTTGAACCATCCCTAGTGAATAACAATCAGATTTATACTGATTAGTGAATATATGTCTTGAACTGTCAGCTTTAGTGTAAACCAAGACAATAATCTTCACACAAGACTTTTCCAAACGTAATCGGCTCTCACAGTTGTGTTCAATTCAACTCTGAACAAACCTCGGATTCATGAGTGCTCTTAGAGAATTTTGCCCTATGAAATTCTTATGGAAGCGGCCCCACCTCCCACTCACATAAGTAATTGCCTATTAAGAGTACCCTGTCGTACCCCACTTGTAAATACAAGGCATAGGAATCATTAAAAACTCAGAGAACTTACCCTAAAAATTACTACAGGTTGCACTGCTCACATCATGGAATGGGCAAGAGTTAAGATCTCCTTAGTGCCCATGTTGAGTAACTCACAACTAGTTGCCCTATTGAACCTAGATCATGGAATCTCCAATCAACTAGGTTAGATTTCCATTGAGGTTAACTCCTAATTAAAGGCTTTAAGCTCATTCCCCTCGATGTGGAAAATACTTGTATTTTTGCCAACCCTTTTTTAAATGGATCCACTAGGTTGCTACTTGACTTCACAAAGTCAATGGATATAACTCCACTTACAAGTAATTTCTTTACAGTATTATGTCTGTGACGTATATGTCGTGACTTACCATTATAGACATTATTCTTTGCCCTTGCAATAGCTGCTTAATTATCACAATGGATACATAAGGTAGGTATTGGCTTTGGCCACTTAAGAATATCCTTTAAAAATAGTCAAAGCCACTCAACTTCATCTCCCGCTAGATCTAGAGCAACAAACTCTGATTCCATAGTCAATCGAGCTATGCATGTTTGTTTTGAGGATTTCCATGAGACTGCTCCACCACCAAGTATAAACACATATCCACTTGTGGAGTATGACTCGTTTGAATCTGATATCCAGCTTCCATCACTATATCCCTCAATGACAGCTGGATATCTTGTGTAGTGCAACCCATAGTCTACTGTATGCTTTAAATACTGTAAAACCCTGATTAATTCTTCCCAGTGGCTTGATCCAGGATTTATAGTATACCAACTCAGTTTGCTTACCGCATAAGCAATATCTAGTCTTGTGCAGTTCATAATATACATTAGACTGCCTATTATGTGTGCATACTCTATTTAAGAAATAGGCTTACCTGTGTATTTAATTAATTGATGCATATTGTCATATGGTTTTTGAACACCACAACAGTCAAATTTATTGAACTTCTTAAGTACATTCTCTATATAATGTGATTGAGACAGCACAAGTCCCTGTGGTATTTTGTTAATCTTTATGCCAAGAATAACATCTGCAATACCTAAGTCCTTCATATTGAAGTTCTTGGACAACATTTTCTTTGTTGACATATGACATTGATGTTAGTCCCCATGATGAGCATATCATCTACATAAAGACATACAATTACATGCTCACCATTAATGCTTTTAATATAGACACATCCATAACATTCATTGATTTTGAAGCCATCATTCATCATGAATCCATCAATTTTGTTATACCATTGTAAAGGTGCCTGCTTCAATCCATAAAAAGATTTAACCAAACGGTACACTTTATTTTCTTGGCCTCTGACAATGAACCCCTCAAGTTGGTTCATATATATTTCTTCATTTAATTCACCATTCAAGAATGTTGTTTTAACATCAATTTGATGTATTTCAAGCTTATGCACTGCTGCATTAGCTAACAACATACGAATGGAAGTTATTTTTGTCACTGGAGAATATGTATCAAAATAGTCCAAGCCTTCTTTTTGTCTATAGCCTTTGGCAACAAGTCTGGCTTTGTACTATTCAATTAAACCACCAGGTCTCAATTTATGCTTGAAAATCCACTTGCATCTTATAGGTTTGTTGCCTGGTGGAAGATCTACTAATTCCCAAGTATGGTTGTGCATTATAGAGTCTATCTCACTTAGCACAGCCTCTTTCCAACTAGGAGCTTCAGGTGTAGCCATGGCTTCCTTGAAGGTTTGAGGCTCATTTTCTAACAGGAATGCTACAAAATCTTTGCCAAAAGACTTAGCAATTTTAAGTCATTTCCCATGTCTTGGTTTTGCATTAAAATTAGAACTTGTAGGAGTGGTCCGCTGATCACTACTAGAAGCAACATCAGTTGTTTTTTTAAGAGGATTCACATTAACACTCCTTTTATATGGAAATATATTTTCAAAAAGTATAGCATCTCGTGATTCAATGATGGTATTCTCATGCACATCATTTATTTCAGATTTGTATACGAGAAATTTATATCCACTACTGTTTTTGGCATTGCCAATAAAAATAAAGTCAATAGTTTTTGGTCTTAACTTAGACCTTTTTGGCAATGGTACTTGTACCTTTTCAAGACATCCCCACATTATTAAGAACTTATAGGACGGCTCTCTACCTTTCCAGAGTTCATAAGGAGTTTTATCAATCTTCTTGTGAGGTAACTTATTGAGAATATAATTCACAAAAAGTAACGCTTCCCCCCACAAATTTTGCGGCAAACAAGAACTAATAAACATAACATTAAACATATTTTTTAACGTTCTATTTTTCCTCTCAGCAGCTCCATTTTACTGAGGAGTGTAAGATGCAGTAGTTTGGTGTATAATATCAAACTTTGCACAAAGTTCTCCAAATGGAATAGAGTCATACTCCCCACCCCTATCAGTTCTAAGAACTTTTATCTTTTTTTTAAGTTGAGTCTTAACCTCATTTTTAAAAATAACAAACATTTCTAGTGCTTTATATTTATTTCTGAGCAAGTACACATGACTGTATCTTGTACAGTTATTAATGAAGGTAATAAAGTACTTCTTTCCGCCTCGTGTTTGAATAAACTTCAAATCGCAGAGATCACTGTGAATCAAATCTAGTGGTTCCGTTTTTCGTTGTTTAATAGAATGGAAAGGTTGTTTTGCAAATTTTGCTTCAACACAGACTTCACATTTTTGTTTGCAATCAAGATTGAATTTTGGCAGCAATCTTAAATAGTCTAATTTACGCAGTGAAACATAATTTACATATCGTTGATGCCAAACATTAAATGACTCAAGCAAGTAAATATAATTCTCATTCTTATTGATAATTGAAACAGGTTTACATAAGACTGTTAGTTTGGGCAGTCCATTATACTTATAACCCTTTCCTACGAATGCACCATTCTTAGTCATGATACATCTGTTTGACTTAAATACTAACTTAAAGCTATTCTTTATCCACAATGCTCTGAAAACAAGGTTTTTGCAGATATCAGGCATATGCAACACTTCATTCAAAGTAACTTCCATTTCAGATGTGAATTTCAGAACTACTTTCCCTTTTCCTTCGACCCTTGACGTTGAAACGTTGCCCATAAGAACTTTCTCCTCATGTTTGGTCTTATTGTAGGTAGTAAATAAACTCCTGTCATAGCATATATGGCGTGTGGCCCCTGTGTCCACAAACCATCCTTTGGAATCGCTTATCAGGTTGATTTCGGAGATCACTGCATACGGGTTCTCCATCTCAACAATATGTGCTTGCATGCCTTTATCTTTTTCTGGTCCGCTTTTACTCTTGCAGCATTCCATTGACTTGCGCCCTAGTTTGCTACAAATATAACAACTTCCTGTAAAGTTCTTAAAGCCTTTTCCCTTGGGGCACAAAAAATTCTTTCCATTTTTCATTTTCTTCCCATTTTTCTTATGGGGTTTAGGGTTTCCCTCGACTATGTTAGCCTTGGCATCGTAAGAATGAACAACATCCTTCTTATCGTTGGATTTGTTATCTTCTTCGATCCTTAGCCTTACGATCAGTTCTTCTAACTTCATTTCCTTCTTCTTATGCTTCAGATAACTTTTGAAGTCCTTCCAGGATGAAGGTAACTTCTCAATTATCGTAGCAACTTGGAACGATTCACTTAACTTCATACCTTCTACATGAATATCATGCAGGATAATCTGCAGTTCCTATACTTGACAAATTATAGTCGTGAAATCCTTCATTTTATAATCCAAGAATCTGCCGACTATAAATTTTTTTAGTTCAGCATATTTCGTCTTATATTATGGTCTAAGTATTCCCACAGTTCCTTTGCAGACTCTATTGGACTATACACATTGTACAATGCGTTGTTCAACCCATTCAGGATATAGTTCCGACATAGAAAGTCAGAATGAATCCATGCCTCCACTGCTGCTATGGTTGTTGGGTTAGTTTCTTTCTCCTTTAACTCTGGCTTGTCCTCCTTGAGGAATTTTGACAAGTTCAGAGTCGTAAGAAAGAATAATATCTTCTGCTGCCAACGCTTAAATTCAGTACCATCAAACTTCTTAGACTTCCCCTTTAGAACTTGTGGGTTGCTCTTTTCACCCTCCTTCTTTGCGAGATTCACCATGTTTGCAGTCTTTGATCACACGAAAAAATAGTCTATCTTAAGATTATTATTCACTCTGCATGAACAAATAACACCTCTTAAGGAGATGATCGTGTCTAGTGTATACACACTATCTCCTTAAGATAGATTTTACCTTTCCATAATGCTTTGCAGAAATTTAGCCCCCTGTCTCCCAGGATACAACGATCTGTCACAGAGAGAAGAAAGTACTTCTATCTCTCTGTCAAACAAAATTTAATTATGTCTATTTTTTCTCTTGAAAATGACTCAAAAGTACTCTGAAATACTGATAAAAATAAATGAAAATGAAGTTGGGTTATATAGAGCATAGGTGACTCTTCACCAAGGGTCATACCTCAAGTTAGTGTATCTTCACCAAGAGTCACACCTTAAGGTGCGCTTGTTAAAGACAAACCAACTCACACCTCAAACCCAAATAAGTGATTAAGAATTCCAAGGAATCTCCATGATCCCATCGCCCAAAGCCCAATCATTAACTTATAATAATAAGCGGGTTCCTAGGTCGAGCAAGCTCATGAGTAGCTCATACACCCAAGCTAGTTTGTACACATGCGCGTGCGACCCACCAACTCTCATACACATCACAACAAGTTAAGTATTAGACTTACTTATATAGTAGAGTTGTGCTTCCCTAATATCCAATGTGGGACTAAAGACTTAGTTCTGCCATTCAAACCAAAAAGAAAACCAAAGCATCCTTTATATTTTCCAACAAGCTATAACAGTCAAACAGAAGCAGAGGAGGCTATCACCTTGTCTTATAGATAGGGTCAATTGAGAAATTGATAAATCGATGGAAGTTGGTTTCATTCGAGTAGCCAAATACCCAAATTGGATTTCGAACATAGTAACGGTTTCAAAGAAGAATGAGAAAGATAGAGTTTGCGTAGAATTCACAGATCTAAACAAACTTATGTCAAAAGACAGTTTCCCTCTTTCTATAATCTACTAAATTCTAGATTCCACAGCAGGACACGAGTTGCTATTTATAATGGACGCTGCTTCAGGATACAACCAGATACCTCTCTTACACGAAGATTAAGAGAAGACCACCTTTATCACTGAAAGAGGTCTCTATTGTTACAAACTCTTGCCATTTGGTCTGAAGAATGCTAAAATAACCTACTAATGGTTAGTTACAAGCATGTTCAAAGAACACTTGGGAAAAACTGTCGAAGTATATATTGATGATATGCTCTGCAAGAGCCTAAGAAAAGAAGATCATATTGTACATCTTGATATAGTCTTCAAAATATTTCAGTCTTGCAAAATGAAACTCAATTTAAGCAAATGTCAATTTGGAGTACTCTGGAAAATTCTTAGGACACCTTATCAGTAAAAAGGGGATCGAAGCTGATCCAAATCATATTTGAGTTATAATCTCCATACCATCTCCAAAGATAAATAAGGATGTATAGAGGCTCACCAACAAAATTGTAGTTATCAACAGATTCATCTCCAAATCATCCGATCGATGTTGATGGTTATTCATACTACTTCGTAGATCCACTAGAAGAGGTAAATGATGACAAAATGAGGAGATTGATTGGATAGACGAATTGGAAGTAGCTTTTCAAAAACTTAAAAGGTATCTTGGTAAGTCTCCCATAATGAGCACACTAATTGACAATGAGGAATTAATAATCTACCTCGCAGTTACATTAAACTTTCTATGCTCAGTCCTCAAACTGCTAGAAGGGAAGGTCGAGAAACCTTTATATTTCATAAGCAAGACACTCACGCCAGCAGAAACGAGGTATTCCAATATAGAGTGACTCTTCCTAACACTTGTTTGCATTTCCTAAAAAATCAAGTACTATTTTCAAACTCATTCAGTCATAGTCATGACCAACAATCCCCTTCGAGAAGTGCTATCTAAAAAGGAGTAATCACGAAGAGTGCAATAATGGTCGGTTAGCTTGGGGGAATACGATATCAAATTGAATAACGAATATCAGAAAAAGTGAAAATAGTAGTTGACTTTTTAGCAGACTTCCTAGTAGAAGATTCAGATTTGGAAGGTCACGATCGCGATCTAACATTAGAAGTCAAAGACAATCTACCCTCAATGCCTTTCGAAGAATGAGCTGAATGGGTCACAAAAAAGGGCGGAAATTACTTATAGATGAATCAGCATGACCAGTAAGGTCAGGAATAGGAATGGTACTGATTATACTCTCCAATGATAGGATCAAAAAGTTAATACATAGCTAAGTTTTGAAGCCTCAAATAATGTCATAGAGTACGAAGCCTTAATTCATGGGCTCGATATGGTATTAGAAATCAAAGTTTCCAAACTATCTGCCTATACTGATTCATTACTGATAGTCTATCATTACTCCGTGCGATACAAGAAGAATGACAAAATGATTAATTATTCAATACTAGTTGCTGACATAATGAACAGATTCGATAAAGCTACGCTCGATTATTTACCTTGTAGGGAGAATCATCACGCCAATTCCTTAGCTTACTTAGTTGAAGTATTGGGAACAAAGACAAGATACCTCCAAATTGAAGTGATATAAACCCCCATCATCAATCAAAATATGACATATGCAATCAACACTAGGGGCGATAAAGAAGAGGACGACAATTAGAGAACACCTTTCCTCATATATATCGGCCCAAATAATTGATGTAATCGGCCACTTTCAGAAGATCTAAAAGAATGCCGACAGCTGGTTGAAAACTCCAAGCGTTACACGGTCCAGAAGAATACTTTATACAAAAGATTGATGACTGGACTGTACCTCAAATGCCTCTCACAACAACACACCGATAGAATGCTGAAAGATTTATATGAAGGGACTTATGGCTCTCATACTGTAGGACGCTCTCTCGCCAATAAAGCAATCACACAAGAAGTATTCTTGTTAGGAATAAGAAAATTGGTAGATGAATATTCACGTAAATATGACGCTAGTCAGCGACATGGTCCCCAGATACAAGCTCCTATACTAGAGCTTTACGCTAGTAAAGTATTCTAGCCCTTCAAACAGTGGGCACTTAATTTTGTTGGAGAGTTCCCAAACTCGCCGGGTAACAAAAAATTCTTACTCATAGCAACAAATTATTTTACAAAGTGGGTGGAAGTAATCCCCCTTTGTCAAACTCGAGAATAAGAAGTCATCTCATTTATCTGGGAACATATAATTACAAGATTCGGTTGCCCCTACCCGATTTGAATCAATAACGAACCCCAGTTTATTGGAGAAAAAGTGGTAGCATTCCTTAATAAATATAACATTTTCGTTCACCATTAAATCCATACTATCCCCAAGGTAATGGGCAGGTCGAAATCACGAACAAAACCACAGTGGATGGACTAAAAAAGAGACTCAAATTAGAAAAAAAAAGTAGAATTGGATAAGGGAGCTGCCACATGTCTTGTGGGTGTACTACACTACACCCAGACAGTCAATAGAATGCTCCCCATTTCTACTCGCTTATGGAACTGAGGCTGTAATCTCAATAGAATATCACCATCCTGTCAAAGATCATGAACTAGCTGATGAAGAAAATGAGTTTAAATTGGCATGCATTATGAATGGGATAGATGAAATACAAGATTGAGCTATTACAAACTTGGGTCAATATCATCATATGTTGGCCAACTCCTACAATCGGAGGGTTTGAAATTGGAAGTTTAACATAAACGGCTTGGTACTCAGAGAAATCCCTAATAATAGAAAAGAAATGAATGTTGGGAAGCTTGCAGAGAACTGGAAAGGTCCATTTCTGGGGGTAGGGAGATCAGCCTAGGTTCCTACTATCTCATAACCGAAGAAAGCATCAAGATACCAAGTCCTTGGAACACTAGAAGGTTGAAGAAATATTATTGATAATCCTATATCTTTTCGAGCACAGGCTACAGTTACTATTATTTAATATTCTAAAAGTAAGATGCAATCTCCACAGTCTGTACATTCTTTTCTCATTAATGAAAACTTTTAAAGGTATATCCTACATTAATCTATTATATATTAGAGAAGGGTATTTTTCCAAAAGACAAATTTGCCATTGTCTTAAGGATAAAGAGGGGCTGGGATTTGTAGGAAAGAACGGATCCACGGAGGATATTTGTTCAACTATTTGGCTTAGGGGTAGTTTCGACATAATACATAAAAGGGTATTAATTCTTACTCTGCTTCACTTTAACTCTCCCATCTTTCCCGACTCTTCATCTCTCCCAAAGACGTCTCTTACATCAGCGCCTCCCTCTCTCATTCTAAGCAAGGTACTCCCTCTCTCTCTGAGTATCTAGGGTTTTGATTTTGAATATAGTTATCTGCTGAACAACTCCTTACTGACTTTTAAAACTCACAACTCATCAATTTCTCTATTTCTTTTTGCTAACAACCATGACGTATGTACATACTCATCGGTTTCTCTCTTTCTTTTTGCTAACAACCATGACGTATGTACATACTCATTGATTTCTCTCTTTCTTTTTGCTAACAAACATGGCGGTTGTACATAACAACATCACAACCCAGAGATTTTGCGCTTGTACATAGAAACATCACTAGAGAATCTCCAAATTTAAAATTTACACAAACCCCATCATTAGAGAATCACCAAAACATCTCAAACTACAACTACCATTAAAGGGTATCTTTGTAAAATTCAAACACTAAGTTTTAAAAGGGAGCAGAGAAGAAGAGATTGGGGTGTTGGGTCAATCACAGATGAGGTGGAAATGGTTCCAATACTTGGGTATGATTTATAAAAGGGGTATCATGACTAAATGTGTTTCTCATAGGTGGTAGACCACTGTTTGCGCACAAATAGTTCCGGTACCGTGTTTTCAACTTCACCATATTCGACTTCCCTTTTCTAATTGGTTCCCAATCAACAAACGTACCCAATCTATTGGTTTTACTTTGTATAACTTTACGACCAACAAAGTAATACTTTTAGTATTGAATGCATGATCTCTCTTTAAACGAATGTAGTGAGTCAACACATCAAATTGTAGTACCGTAGGCGCTTCGACATGACGTTGTTGTCGTGGCAAGCCACGAGTAATACTATATATGCATCATCAGCCATTTCGGAGAAAGACACTCAAACTATGAATATATATGCATAGATAATGTGTTGTAACAGTCTAGATGTGCCAACAACCAAGTAGTTCAATCAAGAAAATAACTTTACTTACTTGACACTGAGAACAATTTGCTCAATATTTTACACCATAATTTAAAGCCTAAAACATTCCTTCAAACTAAAGACTACACCAAGAATGTACAGAGGCTTAAAAGGAAATAACAGATTACAACGTAAGTAAATAATAGAAACAATAAATACTTACAAGGAAATAACAGATAACAACATTATCTAATAAGTAATAGAAGAAGAAAAAAATGATGGCAAAGAAACAATAGATTGCAACCTAAAAAACTAACAGAAACTATGCAGCAGATAAAGAAATAACAGACTCAATTTTAGTGAAAAGGCATAACAATCACAAGTCTCAAATTGAAACAGACACAATTTCAGTGAAGTGCATATTAGTCACAAGTTTCAAAACTTAATTACATGCAACAACTGATAAACTTGGTTATGGGGTTTTCATTAGCTGCAAAAAAACTAAAACAGAAAAACCAGGGATAAGGCTTTCTGGATTAGGAGAAGGCCTTTTTCCTACTCTTATAATATCATTTTGAATAAGACTTATGTAGCCATATTTAATTGTCAACCTTGGAACTGTCACTAAAGGTGACAATTTTAATCTTTATAATAACTAATGATGCTATAGTTTTTTTTGATCTGATGGATGCTTAGAGGAGTTACTATACCAATGTATCAATAAGACCAAGACTATCATTTCAGAAACATAATTATCTTTTTGGTTATGAATAACTGAATAGAGTACTAACCTTGACCCTGATTGAATACTTTTTTTCCCTTTCTTTGTTAATTGTTTTTGGAGAAAGGGAGAAGCAATATGTAAAAAACGTTTACAAATAATGATTCTTTATACTCTGTAATGCTTGGAAGTTTCGTTTAATTTATAGAAAGTTCCTTTCACTATACCGTCAAAGGGTTGAAGCAACTACTCTTCATAATGGATGCTCCTGAGGTAAGTCAAATTACATTATTAGTCAGTGTACTTAACTTTATCTCTCTAAATTGTGCTTAGCCTATATTTTTATCTTCTGCAATTGGTTATTTATTTTATCTATATTTTTGTAACTTGTTAAAATTAGTTACTTAAAATTATAGTCTATGCTTTTCCATATTTGACTAATTATAATTTTAAAACTATAAAATACTATAAATGTTAGCGATTAACAATATAACCCAATACTCCTTGGAATTACTAAATAGGAATCGCCACATATTCCTCCTGCCAGCAGAATGGTGATATGATCAACACCTTCAAATGATAATACACCGTCAAATAGGATGTATACAGCTAATGATATTACGTCTCCAAGTCTCCTTACTCCTTCAACTGAGAATGCCCCTCAAGAAGAACGTTAGCTCGACGTGGTAGAAGAGAAAGAGAACGTGATAGGAAACTAAGGGAACCTGTAAATCGTCAACAACCAGCGTAACAACAACTATCTAAATAATCGAATGCACAAGTACTAGAAGAGAATGCGAGAGGCAGCTAAGGGAAGTTATAACAGTTCCTCAGTTATTCGAATAAGGAGTTACAAACCATAGCTTAGCTTCAACATCTCGAAACTTAGCTGAAGAATTTAATATAGTAGGTTCACATTCTGAAATTATCCCTATTGAAGGTTCTGTAAGTATTCCCCCAACTGAAAGATAACTTTCTAATCAGTCTATTACACAGTGTGCTAGAAGAGAGCGTGAATGGCAGTAAAGACAAGCAGTGACAAATCACTAGTTGTTAGATCCGAAGGTATCTTCACAACCTCCTCATATCATTCCAGAAGAGTCATCCACTTTACTACCTAATAGAGTCACTATTTTAGAAGAACAACATTGCATGATGCGTTCGCTCAAGATACCTTATGCAATCATGCGCACCGCGTCTAATTTTCCTTCAAGTACATTTAAAATTGAAGAGTCTTCGTCAGCTCGGGCAAATGTATAAGTGCATACTAAATTACTTATTTCCAAGATTTTGATATAAACAACGATACTAATTAATCTCAATTTTACAAATGTAGTGTTCATCATGACGTATAAGCCATTTATTATAATCTAATCGAAGGTGATGGTGAACTTAACATTGATAACGAAGGTAACGATAACGTTAATGAAGTGGATGAAGGTGACATTAACGGTAATGACGAGCCTATGCAATTAGGACACGATTTTCTTGGTCAAATGGACGTTGTATGTATGCATTGCTCTGCACTTCATTGGAAGGATGAGAAACTATCAAATTCTTCAATCATCAACCCATTATTTGGTCAATGTTGCCTACAAGGTAAAATTAAGGTCCCAATTCTCGACGCATTTCCTAATGAATTTCAAGAATTATATGATGGTAATGGCCCCCAGTCAAGGTCATTTAGAAGGTATATCAAGAATATAATGCAGCTAATGCATTAACGAGTCTTGAGGCTCATATGAATGATCGAGTACCGCATGGGAGAGGTCCATCTTCTTTTGTTATCCATGGAGAGTTACACCATTTAATAGGAGCATTGGTTCCAAATGAGGAGCTAGATGCTTCTTATGCACAATTGTACATTTATAACCCTGGTGCATCTCTTAATACCCATCATAAAAGGAGCCCACGCCTAAATAGAGATGTGCTAAAAGTTATCCAAGATTCATTAGCCTGATGTAACCCATTCAGTAAATTATATCATCATTCATATGAGGTATTAGAAGACGCTGCAGGCGATAATGATAATTTCAATGTCCCAGCGTACCTTCATTATAGTGTTTTGACGGATCATCATAAATACAATTTACCATCAACTGATGAGATTGTAATTATACTACCCAGAGATGGGTCAAAAATTAGTGGTGTTAGAAACATCGTTGTGTATCGTAAGGCAAATTAGGGGTTAATGCAAATTAGTGAATGTCATCCTGCATACCTTCCCATGTATTATGTTCTTCTTTTTCCTGATGGACAACTTGGTTGGTCAGTCTACTTAAAGTATTGGAATGTCACAGGTAATGCATGGTATTCAACTAAAAAACTTTCACAATGGGAATACTATTGTTATCACTTATTTCAACGTACAGCAAAATATTCACTAATCTTGCTAGAATCAAAATAATTCTAATAATTTATAGTAGATGCATAGGCCTCGACTGAGCAAAATCGATTAAGATATGTCAGGTTAAACCTAGAAAATCTTCGGTCTAAATTATATGGTGGTTTGACAGATATTGTGACAGATGATTTGGATCCTAATCAAATTGGACAACGTGTTGTTTTACCCTCTTCACATACTAGAAGTGCAAGGAGTATGTATGAAATTTACCACGATTTGTTGGCGATCACACGCTTCAATAATCACCCAGATATCTTTCTTACAATGACAGCTAATCCAAAATTGCCTGAGATTAATAATGCACTCCTACCTAACCAATCAGTCTATGATCGACCAAATTAAGTAGCCCGCGTGTTTGAATTAAAGAAGAAAGCTTTATTAAAGGAAGTTGAAAATAATTGTATTTTTGGAACATGTGCTACACATGTGTGGACAATTGAATTTCAAAAGCGTGGTTTACTACATATGCATGCATTGTTCTTCCTAAGTCGTGATGATAAAATATGAACAATATCACAGATTGATAATATCGTAAGCGCCAAAATTTATGATGAAAATGAACATCCACTATCTTTAGAACCGTAATGAAATGTATGATTCATGGACTGTGCGACCCTACAAATATGAACTCCCCGTATATGGATAGTGGCAAGTGCACAAAGCGATATCCTAGGCAGTATGCGGAAGAAATAACCATGGGTCTAGATGGTTATCCTGTTTACAGACGACGACCAATACCTGATAAAACTTATATCATTGAAGGGAAAATAGTTGATTACAGGGATGTTGTGCCATATAACCCTTACCTGTCTGAATTATTTGACTGTCGCATCAATGTTGATATCTATGAAGGTCTTCAATGTGTAAAATATATTTACAAGTATATTTATAAGGGTCATGATCGAGCAATTATGGTCATTGCTTGGGATAAAATGCAACAATATCTCGATTCTCGATATATTGGACCTCTAGAAGGAGCTTGGCGTCTTTTCCGTTTTAATCTTCACCATGAAAAACCAAGTATCGTACGACTTGCTTTACACTTACCTGGAATGCATCACGTTGTTTTCAACACAAGTGAGACCATGGCATCTATTCCTGCTCGAGCTGCTAATAAAAAGACATCTTTAATTGCCTTTTTTGAATACTGAGCTGAAAATGTAGAAGTACAAACGCTTACATGCCAATAATTTCCCCAATATTATGTTTGGCATGGTACTGGTGGTTGAAACATTTGGACAAAGAGAGTACATCAACACAAATTCGTTATTGGTCGAATATATTATGCAAGCCCAAACTATGGAGAGAGAGACTACTTACGTTTGCTTCTAATTGTAGTAAAAGGTTCAACATCTTTTCAAAATTTGCTTACGCACAATAACATTTTGCATGACACATTCAAAGCTACATGTGCCTCCATGGGACTTCTGGAAGATGATAAAGAATGGGTTGATTGTTTAGAAGAAGCAGCCGTGATGAAAACCAGATATCAACTAAGAAAATTGATTAGTATTATTCTATCAAAATATAATCCAATACAGCCAAAAGAGTTATGGAACAAGTTCTGGGTAAATATTTGTGATAACCTCGCTTATAAACTTCGTACCCAGTTTAACATTCAAAATCCGCCCGAGGATCATGTTAAAGATTATGCTTTATATCTATTAGATGAATTGTTATTCGAATCGGGTAAAACTCTACATAATTTTTGATGAACGCATAATTATGACATTTTTAATATACCCGAACATGTATTTTAGTCGTCCATTATAATTAATTTTGGGTACTCATGTACGTTTGTTTGATTACAGTTATTGGAGATGGATATTTGAAACCAAGCTTTTAAAGTCAATTAAAAGTGTCTCCAGCAGTTCATAGCACAAAAAGTCAAAGACACAATATATTTGGTCTCAAGATTAAAGAAATATATACACAAATATTCTTGGAAATTAAGATCAAAGAATATATTACATCCAAGATCTTTGAAGGTATTTTATATTGAAGATATATGCAAGAGTTTCCATGAAGAAGGATCTCTACATCACTTAAGGGAATTATATACAAGAATCTCAGGTGATTGGTTGTAAAATTAGAAGATATTATTGTGAAATATTCTTTACAATTTAATATATAGTTTCTAGATTTGGGTTCCTTCTCCTATAAAAGGAACGCTCCCCCCATTGTAATTGAACATCTCATATTAGAGCAAGTTTAGAAGAACTAAAGTCATAAGTTTTATTTAATTGTCTCTTCTTCTCTTTTAGTTTAATTTTTGTTAATATCCTTTTTAGTTGTTAATGCGATGAAGTCCGAGATGAGCGGCTAATCTCCTAGCTAAGGCTAGGATGAGGCCTCTTCTTGGAGGAGCAATAATTGATAATAATTAGGTTCTAATTAGTTTTCTCTTAACACTTTATAATTGATAAGTTAGTGCATCATATCGAAGGCTTGACCATAGCTTCGATTTGGTATATGATAACTTTGGATACAAACAAGTGCTACTAACTGTAGACTTAATTTGGAGATCTAAACAAGAGAAAATATTAGAGAACTCACTCAAGCCTATCCATGGTTGAGTTGATAATTCTTTAAGACACTCTTCACCATCTCTTAAAAGCATAACCACTAAATGCTTGACCATAGATTTAGAGGTTTATTTTACAACATCGTATGTGTCTTAACACGGACATATGATGGATGGAGATATTATGATCTAGTTATATATCGATTAGTACTTTGAAAGGTAGAGGCCAAGTCTGATCCTTAGCTCTCTTCCTCATTTAGTTTTATAATTAGTTTTTATTTATTCTTCTTAGATTTATCTCGTATAAAATTATTATTCGGCCTAGAAAGTATTTATTTTCCCAAACCTCCTTATGGATTCAATTCCACTCATCCATGCTACAATTTGACAACCGTAATTTGAGCGAGTATTTTGTAGAGGCCCTAAAAGACTCTTATCAATTTTCCTCCAATGTCATTACCATTAGGAAATTGGCGTTCCATAAATGAGAATAAACTCATAATGGAACAATGAAAATTCTAATATGGCACACAATTTATACATGCTATGGCTAATATGAGTCGATTGAATAGTGCTCAAGCGCAAGCTTATAATGCGGTTATAGATTCCGTGGCTAATAATAGGGGCCAATTTTTCTTCTTGAATGGAGCAGCCGGTACTGGTTAAACATTTGTTTACAATACTATTGCCGCTACTTGTTGAAGGGAGGGGGATATCATTATTATGGTTGACAGCTCGAGGATTACATTATTACTTCTTGATAGAGGTTGAACTGCCCATTCATGATTGAAAATCTCATTAATAGTGTTAGATAACTCAAAGTGTGGATTTACTAGGCAATTTATTCATGCAGAGTTGTTTAGAGAAACTAAACTTATTATATGGGATGAGGTACCGATGCAACATAAACACTATGTTGAGGTAGTTGAACGGACATTATGAGACATTCGTGATGATAGTAGACCATTTGGTAGAATTACAGTTGTCCTCAGAGAAGATTTTCGTCAAATGCTGCCAGTTGTACCCAAAAGTGCACTTGAACAAATTATTGCATCATCGTTAAGACGATCATCCCTATGGAAACATGTACATGTTCTGTCGTTAGTGGATAACATGCGTTTAGATCATGCAAACCCTGATAATACACGATTCGCATATTATTTGATAGAGGTAACTATTTTGCTAAATTATTTTCACAGTTATTTCTGACGTATTCAATCAAAATGTTAACATCTTAATTCTACTTTGTTATTTCAACAATTATTAGATCGGAAGCAACCCCAAAAAAACAATTCAATTACCTTCAACAATTCAAGATTCTGCAAGTGTTCAAGACCTAATACTCTCTGTCTACTCGAACCTGAATATTTCTTGTGAAATAGAACAAGGTTTTCTAGCAGAGAGAACAATCTTATCTGTAAGAAATGATGATGTTATCTCGATTAATGACGAAGCTTTAAGCCTTTTTTCTGAAGAATCGATAGTTTATTTGGCAGTAGATAAAATTGAGGAAGATGAATTTGCAGATCGTACGTATAATGATCGTTACCCAAGTAAGTACCTGAATAGTATCGACTCTCCAGTTTTGCCACCATTCATGCTAAAACCGAAAGTTGGATGTCCGATAATGTTACTTAGAAATCTTACTCCAAAAGATGGACTATGCAATGGAACTCGACTAATGGTTGTCTGATATGTGACACACATAATTGAGGTAAATATCTTGACCGGTGAGCATTATAGAAATTTGGTCTTTATTCCAAGGATTTCTTTGACACCGTCAATGAGAAGAATGCCTTTTTAAATGACTCGACGACAGTTCCCTGTACGGGTAGCATATACAATGACAATTAACAAATCACAAGGACAATCGGTCAAATATGTGAGGATAGATCTGCGAACAGAAGTTTTTTCTCATGGACAACTATTTGTGGTATTGTCGAGATGTACTTCAGCAAATAGAATCACCACATTATTACCTCCAAATGCTTCGCGTGGTACAACAAACATTGTTTACCCTTAAGTCTTATTGTAATAAAAGTATGTATCTCTTACTTACTTTTGTAAATCTTATTTTTCCCATATCATTTATGCTCCTAATTTATATATATACTCCTGTCTATAGGATTTATGAGATTTATAAGATTTTTTTAGAGTAGAGCAAAAATTAGCACAGTTAAGAAAAATGTTGAATATGGAACCGGTAAGAAACTTTTACATAATTTATTACATGCCAATTTTACTCTTCACCTAATAATTTCTCAATGAATTTTTTTTATAAATTTAAGCAGAAATGGGTCGAGCTTTACCACAAGAACTGTAAGCCTGGCAGATGCTTCAGATTGAGCATTAAGACTTATTGTTTACTCAATTTTCAACCAGAATGGATCAAAGTGGTCTTCAAGATTTGATGACTAATCGAATAATGGAATAAATTTAAATTTATTTTTATGTTTTATAATTTCCAATTGCTGTAGGGGCCTAACTTCGCGTGAGGGGAAGTTAACTCTTACACTATGAGTTTTATCTTCGACCTGGGTTTTAAGTATTTGATCAATAATAATTAGAACTACTATCTGATATTACACTTGCGTAGAGGCCTAGAATGGGTCACTCCATGACCTTTGGTAAAGGAATTTTAAGAGTTATGTTATAAATGTAGAGTAGTCAAAGTATCAAGAACAGTAAAGTTACAGGGTATTCGAAGGTTAACTTGTGAGGTCTGTTGGGAAAGATTTTCTAACCCCTTCATAGTTCCTCCTCCCTCCTATTTATAAATCATAGGAAGGGCTGAGTCACCATGGGAGGTTAAGTTACATGTGTATCCTCCAAGGACAACTGACTTGTACCCAAAGTCGGTTCTGACGCTGTAATTATCAAGTCTGACACTGTAGCTATTGTTCATGACACTGTAGCTGTTGGTTCTGACACTGTAGTTATTGGATATGGTACCGTAGTTGTTGAGCGGTGTACTCCACTGTTCTGTCTGGTGAGTTGGCTGCCTAATATATTTCCCTTCAACCATGTACAACCATGATCAAAGTATTTATGGTTCAGCGGTTCCTTCGAGTGTTTGAATAGTCTCGGAGGGTTTTGTGGGTTTGATTATTGACTTAATAGTGGTATAAAATAGGTATTAGCAGGAGGTAAGGCATCATAATCTTCTTTTGCTTCTTCTTCTTCTTCTTCCTCCTTTAGTAATACACAGCATGAAGACCACACCGAACACCCGACACCAGAGGAGGATGGCTGAACGTGACCGTCGAATAGGAAGAAAGACGATGAAGCTAAAGGTGAAGTTTTTTGGTGATAAAGGGCTGGACTGGGACATGCCAGACCTGGTCGAGCTAGAGCCTGAGGATCCAATCAATGGGCAGCCATATGCATACAGGTGTGTGTGTGTGGGGGGGGGGGAGGTCTTGCAATGGACGTTCCCAACGGCTGACAACCGGTACTACTTTCTGTAGAGCTTGGCCGAACGTATAGTAGAAAAAGAGGACCAGGTCCTAGAGGACGTGCCAGGGCTATACAAGAAGAACTGCCCCGTCTACAATTAGGGGGGTTCTTCATAAGGTAGTGGCAGGGTGGTGGTGGTGGGTATTTTTTTTGTTTTGATGGTGTTATATGTCTGTTTTTTTCCTTTTTTTTGTACTGTCAAAGCACCATAATGAAAGAATAGTTAGAGGAAATTATGTGTTTTGTATCTGAAAAGTATGATAGACGAATAGATTGTAGGCGCGGGATTGAACTTCCACCTTCGAACGAAGGGTAAAGAGTAGAGATAGTAACCTACTTGGGGAAAGTTACTTTGAACGATAATGTAGAGATCGAAGACATAAATTAACATTCGACTTTGAATTAATAAATGACCCCGAATTCTTGAGGCACTTTGTATATGTAGAAAATGTTGTGATAGTATATAGGGAGTTGCCGATGGTTTGAGAAAAAAGGGTATCGTGGATAGAGATGTGTTGATTGCATGACCTCTGAAATTGGTATAGAGTGCATGTGCTGAGAAAACGCTTGAGTTTGGGAATTTGAACAGTTTGACTGTTGCAATTTCGAGGAAGATAATTAAAGACTGTGATTAATGCGGGTTGTGATTAAGGAGGTATTAAATGTATATGCCTCCAACTATAAGTAGGGGGTGTTAAGAGAGCTTTACACATCTGCACCGTCTTCCCTGAGTAAAATGTCTGCTTCTTCTTCCCCGAGTAGTCGAACTGTGGACACCACTCTTAATACAAGGTATCAGAAGAGAATGGAATCCAGAAAGCGTCGGATAGAGGAGATGACCCATGAGCTGATTGAAAAGTTCTTTAGGGACCATGAGTTAGACTGGGTTATGCTTGACTTGGTCGAACTTGAGCCAGAGGAGCCGATATATGAGATGCCATATGCTCAATGGTGGAGGGTGCTGCAATGGATGAATCCACTTGCTAGTAACCGGTTCTACTTCTTTCAGTATATGGCCAAAGATCTGATAAGCGAAGAAGACTGAGTTGAAGACGAGAAGGCTGGGATTTGCAAGAATTGCCATGTCTGCAAATAAGGGCTTCTTGGTTATTGTAAAAGTGCAAGTGTGGGATGGCGATAATCAAGAAGGCTTTTAGTCTTCTGTTAATGTTGTTTGTTTTTTTTTGAATCGGTGTAAGGACAGTTACTCGAATGAAATGGAATGTATTGAAAAAATTGTCGAGGTGTGATATTGAATAGTTTGTATGTAAGTGTGACAAACACAGTAGACGATGGTAATTTAGGCGCGATAACGATTTCTTGAATGTCGAGCTTGTAGGAATGCTTATTAGAAAACTGTAAGAAACTGAGATAAAAATGGAATAACCGAAAAATTTAGGCCGACGTATCGAATATCAGGATGAATGTTCAGTGTAAAGTGTAGACGATGGTATTTTAGGCGTGATTAGGAACAGTTTTGAAATTTCCTTGTGTCGTAGGTAAATGGGCTTCAACTACAAAACCTGGCAGCCAAAATAGCTGACATGTCGGAAGCAGTATTGTGCCTTGGGCAGAGTGCCTTGCAGGTCATCATAGTATTTTATTAGGTTATGGGAAAAAGGTTGACATGATATATAAGTTTGACTTGACAACTTCGGGCAGGGTACTAGAAGGTTTGACTCGGTTAATATAAAATTGATAAATATGGGCGTGGGATGCTCACGTGGGACTAGTTGAGGGTAAAAGCGTCAAAACCCAGCGCAGCCGAAAAGTAGGGAGAGTGGTAATGATGGCGGTTTTATAAATTGAGATAGTTTTTTGGAATTTTCTGGAGGCATTTATAGAAGGAGAAAGGACTTATTGTTTCCAACTATCTAATCACAAAGAAAACTAGAGAGGTAGGGAAGGAAAGCATACTCCATTATTCTGGTAGAGCTTGGTTATTACTGAGAGATCGAAGCCATTCAACCAGGTATGTCATCTAACTTCTTGAAAAAAATATCTGAATTTTACTTTTGCCCTGCTATTTCGTCTTCTGTCTCTGTATGTGGTTTACATAGTAGGGTAGAGGCCGCTAGGGTTTACATTTGTGATGATATGACCAAGAAAAAGGGGGTAACCCATGTGTTAGGAGGTTTGGCCCATTGGGATTTTGAGGGTATTGAGGGTGTGGGTTGGGGATGTTTGGAGGAGGTAGAGAAAAATAATTTATCAAAACGTAATAGTCGAACATATCGAACTAATTGCGTGCCTCTTCTTCTATAAGGTATAATGCGTACCCGTCAATCTTCGAGGCTGAGGCTTATAGATGAGGAGATCGAGGTAAATGAGGCGAGTGTATCTGGTCCTAGCTCTAGGGATGAGAACAGCGATACAGAGATATAAGGCATTGCGACAGATGTCCCTCTGGCTATAGTAGTTCCTGAAGGTGTGGCTTTGAGTAGTATACGCCGTAAGGCTTGAGTGACTGAGGAGAGGGATAGAAAGGAGATGGAGGGAGGAGAAAGATGGGGATACGAGGGTGGTGTCGAGCTTTTGGGGGATAAAAGAGAAGAGGGGAACAGAGTAATAGTAGTGAGAGTTCGACTTGTTCGAGGGGAGCTGCGAGGTCAGTCTCAGCTCAAGTGAAGCTGAGACTTGATCAATTTATGGTTAAGCTGGAATTATCGAAAGTAGAGGTGAAATTAATTGTAGTAGGGTCTGAGTATACGTTCCAGGCTATCCCTCGAGAGGGTTTTATGGCATTTAGAGGCCAGATTCGGTTAGGGATGTAACTGCCCGTTCAAAGGCTGGTGAAGGAGGTATTGAACTTCTGAGAAGTTGCCCCGTGCTAGATGAATGGTATCTGCTATGAAATGATGAGGGTGGTCGTGGGTATGAACGTAGAACTGAGGCCTGAGAAGAGGGGTTTGATCAAGTGGTTCGATATTGTATCATTCTACTCGAGGAAAACGAATAAGAAGGTGGATACATACCACATCCAATGTCATGCAGATAAACCATAGCTATTTGATTTGTTCCCGATGGGGTGAGGGTTGGATAAAGACTTGGTTGTGGTGCGAGGTAATTATGAAAATGTCAAATGGGAGGATGTTTATAAGCTACAACATGGGTCTATAATCCAAGTAAGTTGACGTTCGAAGGTTGTTTTTTGACATACTGATCGAATAGACTATTAAATACGATTTTGTTTATTTGTAGATCCTGGTAATATAACTTTGAAGAACCCGCCGAGGTACATTGACGAACTTATTGACTTTGACGAGGAGTGGATAAACCGGGTCTTCAGGAAGTTAGGTATCAAAAGGAAAAGGCAGAAGAAGACAAATTCATTACTTCGAAACGCTCCTATCATTTCTAGGACAATAAAGAAGAGGGGAGAAGAAGGTACTTCGAGAGGGATCGAGGAAATGGAAAAAGTAAGATTGACTTGGAAAGTGAATTATTTTCCAAGGGGGTAGCAAACAGTGCCAGTGCCCGAAGGAGTTCCTGAGGCATAAAAGCATGCGTCAAAATGAGCAGACAAAAGTTAAGGGTCCTGTCGTGTCTGAACCTTTGAAGTTCCAACCACCAAAGGTTATTCAACAGAAGAGGGCTCGAGAGCTGGGCACTGATGATGTGGATGATGTCGATAAAGCGTGCTGTGATGCCAAACTAGAGGAACATGCTTAAGCCACGGCCGCGTCGATGGCTACTCTTTGTGGAAATGATCCAGACAAAGTTGCGAGGCAGATGAGTAAGGCACTTCATCAGGTAACTATTTTCTGGGACCCTAAGGTTTTGTAACATTCGATATGCTTCGAGAAGTACTAACGGTTCGAGTATTCTAGCAGGCGCATGCTTGGGCCCAAGCTTATGCCAAAGCTTAGAAGGTAATGATGAAGAACCTAAAACATACGCTGGACAGTCTGGAGCTTGCTCTAGGGACCAAAATATTACTGGAGTCTGAGGTTAATACGCTAAAGTGAGAGCAGTTTAATATCAGAGCTAATTATCTGAGGGAACTCAAAGCTCAGCGTGACAACCATGCTCAAATGCGGAAGGTATAAGATTCGAAGCTTGTTGAGATGGGGAAAGAAATGGAAGAATAGAGGGAAACCTTCCTGGAGTAATTCGATGATGAGTGTCAGACATCTACAAATTTAAAGATTTTTATCGAGAGTTTGGGGTATGATCCCATAACCCTCAAACCCTTTCCTGCACCCGAAGGGCCTGCTGTCGATGGTGGTGTACGGTCGGAAGGGGTGGAAGTGGATCCTTTTAATGGAGATGGTGTGGAAGCTCCTGTGTCTAAAGATGCTACTGCTGGTACGGTCGTGGATAAGGTGGCTGACGTTTTGGGGCCGAATCTTATTGTTGAAGTGCTGGAGGTGTTGCTGCAAAAGAGACTGTGGGGGGAGGTGATGTGGCCACTTCTGTATTAGGTACTATAACTATCTTCTTGCTATAACATACTACTTTCTTTTATCTTGTTGTGGTGTTGGAAATTTGAAGTGGTGGTTTGTATTCGAATACTTTGTAACTTATTTGATATTGAATTGTCTGTCTGTGTTTGGTTTGAATTGCTCTAATGTAATAAACTTGAGTTGCCTGTAGTTGAATTGCTAATATTCCTGTATACTTGTATTTGTGTATATTGGAAGTATATAATGCTTGTAACTGGATTTGAACTAGAACCTTGAGGAACTTCGAGGTTGCTCTCGAGTATCAGTCTAGTTGAGGGATATACATGATGTTAAGGTTAGGCCAAGAATTTACTGGACTTCAAAGGTCGCCGCCGGGTCTGTCTGTGGGATTGATGCTAAGTAAAGCATAACGTCGTTGCCCCCAATACATTCCTGAGGGTCCGATTTGTCGACCATTCATGCCCCTCGAGATTGCTTAAATTTGGAGACTTGATAAACTTTGAGGTCACCCCTAAGTATCAGTCTGGTTAAAAGGTTGACATGATACTTAGGTTAGGCCAAGAAATTTACTGGACTTCAAAGGCACGAGCCTAAACGAAGCATAACGTGGTTACCCCCAATGCATTCCCGAGGGTCCGGTCTGTCTACCATTCATGCCCCTCGAGTTTGCTCAAATTTGGAGACTTGAAAAACTTCAAGGTCGCCCCCAAGTATCAGTCTGGTCGAAGGGTTGACATGATACTTAGGTTAGGCCAAAAAATTTACTGGAAGACAGGATACGAAGTTCACAGGAAAAATATGTTCATTGATTATACAGTATTTACATCAGTTGAGAAAAATGGAGGTCGTAGCCTATTGTATGATACTAACTGCATGTATAATGACCCATATTTAATTATTCCTAATATTCACTCTTAATCCTATTCTTAATCTCATTGGAATATTAGATTCCTTTCCTTCACATTAAGTTCTGCATTTATTTTCTGCATGTACTCTTTCATCCATTCTACTCATCCTTTATGCATCCATTTATTCCTTTCGGTGGTTTAGTATTAGATTCCTTTAGTAGTTTTGGGCAGTTCGGAGGTGTTTTGGAGTTAGAGGTGGTTTTATGGCCTTGGGAGCTTGTAGAAAGTTTGGTAGTAGTATTTATGTGTTGTGTGTGTGATTTGGGGTGGTTCCAATGAACCGTTGGAGTGGCCGATGGATTTCCGGGGTCGCCTGAGGAAAAGATTCTTTTTTGGGGGCTAAGGCATTTCGGTTGCCGAGGGGCGGTAGAGGTGGTGTGTTCACCTTGGGGAACCTTGGTTGGGTTCGTAGAAGTGTTTATGTGGTGGTGGAGGTGGTCCGTGGAGTTCTGGGGTGGTCCGTGGTGTCATCCGGCAATTCCTTAGCTTTTCTGGTAAGTTCAGTTTTTGAACAGGCCAGTTCTGTTCAAACAGGACTTTGTCTGTTCGAACAGGATCTTCCTAGGGCAGTTTTCTTTCATCCCTATAACCTTCTGTTCAAACAAGCCTTGTCCTGTTCAAACAGGATCCACCCTGTTCGAACAGAGACGCGATTTCAGCTGCGTCTGGGGTTTATATACTTCATTTCTTCATTCTTCTCTTCACTTCTTCACTTTCTCCTCTCCCTAACCTTTTCCTCCCTTTTCCTAACTCCTAATCCAACCTTCCTCTTCACTGGTGGATTCTTCCTCAGCTTCGCCGCGATCTCTTCTCCTATCCCCGGTAAGTAATTCCCTTATTCCTTTCCGTCAATTCCGCTTGATTTGGCTTAGGGTTTGATTTCTAGGGTTTGGATTTTATTCTCGTTTCCTTAAATTGTTGGTTGTTTGTTATTCCTGGTGTGTGTTAGATTACCAGGCGTTCCATTTGCTTTTCTGCGGATCGTAGTTGGGTTTCCGGGTTGGTTTTCTGCAGGACTCAGGATTTCCTTCAGGCGAGTTTTCCCTTCATTTCTAAATTCCTCTACTAGCTAATAGATGTTGATTAGAGTAGTACTCTGAGCATAAAAGTGTTGTGATCAGTTAGGGTTTATTTTCATATTACATCTCCGTAATTGTTATCCTTTAGTTATTGTTATGAACTTGGTTACTATAGTTGCATTGGCCTTGGGTTTTGCTCGAAGTTGTTAGTGTAGTTTGACTAGTGGCTGCATTCTTGTTGTTGGGTTCACGATCAAGAACAAATATCTGTTGCCGAGGATCAAGGACTTATTTGACCAGCTTTGAGGGGCGCAGTTCTTTTTGAAGATTGATCTTAGATCGGGATACCACCAGCTGAGGATCAGGGCAGTTGATGTGTCGAAGACAGCTTTTCAGACTCGTTACGGATACTATGAGATTTGTGTAATGCCGTTCGGTTTGACGAACGCGCCCGTAGCCTTTATGGACTTGATGAACCATTTTTTCAGCCCTTTTCTTGACCGGTTCGTCATTGTGTTCGTCGACGACATATTGTTCTATTCGAAGACCGAGGTAGAGCACGCGAAACATTTGAGGATTGCTTTACAGACCTTGCGGGAGAACGCACTATTTTGCTAAGTTTGAAAAGTGTGAGTTTTGGCTGCAGGAGGTGAAATTCCTAGGACACGTGGTGTCTAAGTATGGAATTGCAGTAGATCCTTCCAAGGTTACAGCAGTCGCGGATTGGGCACAGCCGATGAGTGTTACCGAGATTCACAGTTTTCTCTGTTTAGCGGGTTACTATCGTAGATTTATCGAGGGGTTTTCGCGGATTGAAGCTCCTTTAACTCATTTGATGCAGAAGGGTCTCCGGTTCGTTTGGGATGACTGATGTACTTCATCTTTTGCCGAGTTGATAAGAAGATTGACGACAGCACCAGTTCTGATTGTTCAATCCAGTGGGTAGAGATATAAAGTATACAGTAATACATCGCTTAGTGGGCTTGGTTACGTTTTGATGCAGGAGGGCAAGGTGGTGGTTTACGCGTCGTGGCAACTTAAGGTACACGAGAGGAATTATCCTACTCATGACCTCGAGGTGGCAGCAATAGTTTATGCGCTGAAGATCTGGAGACACTACTTATACGGGAAGAGGTTCAAGCTTTTTTTTGATCACAAGAGTTTGCGGTATCTTTTCTCTCAAAAGGAGCTGAACATGAGACAACGTAGGTGGATGGAATTTCTGAAGGACTACGATGTAGATTGGCAGTATCATCCGGGGTGGGAAAATATGGTGGCTGACGCTTTGAGTCGTTTACCTAGGGGATTACTTGCACGTCTGATGATTTGTGAGTGGATGATGCTTGGTGATATCGCGGAGTTCGGGTTGATTATGAGTTCACAGACTACGGGTGACCTTATTGGAAATCAAAGAGTTCAACCTTCTTTGATTTCTTGGATTATGAAGGTGCAGCAGCAGGACGACAGATTACAGTCTTGGGCTTTAGACGACACCCGACCTGATTAGATAGCTAGTTCAGATGGCAACATCAGATACAGGGGTAGATTATGCATGCCAGTTTTCGAGGTACTGAAATGTGAGATTCTGAGTGAGGCTCATGGTTCGAGATACACTATCCATCCAAGCAGTATGAAGATATACCAGGACCTGAAGAGACATTTTTGGTGGGACAATATGAAGAGTGAGATAGCTGATTTTGTTTCCAAATGACTTACTTGCCAGCAGGTGAAGGCCGAGCATCAGAAACCGGCGGGACAGCTTAAACCATTACCTATTCTAGAGTGGAAATGGGAGCATGTGACGATGGACTTCACATCGGGTTCACCGCGGACGAAGAAGCTATATGATTATATTTGGGTGATTGTGGACCGACTAACCAAATCAGCGCATTTTATTTCGGTTCGCATGAGGTTCACAGTGGATGAGTTGAGCAGGATATATGTGAGGGAAATTGTTCGTTTGCACGGGGTTCCAGTGTTTATTGTGTCAGATAGAGACGCCAGGTTTACCAGAAAATTTTGGCAGAGTTTTCAGCGAGCTATGGATACTAGACTGGATTTCAGTACATCATTTCACCCTCTGACCGACGGTCAGACAGAGCGAGTTAACCAGATCCTTGAGGATATGCTTCGAGCTTGTGTTTTGGACTTCAAGGGCAGCTGGGATGAGTACTTACCTTGGGCAGAGTTTGCGTACAACAACAACTTTTGGTCAAGCATCGAGATGGCACCATAGGAGGCTTTATATGGTAGACCATGCAGATCACCTTTGAGTTGGGCAGAGGTTGGCGAGCAGAGTTTACTGGGGCCAGACTTAGTTTGGGAGACCACAGAGGCAGTTACTATTATCAGAGATCGACTACGTACAGCTCAGAGCCGACAGAAGTGTTACGCCGGCATCTGGAGGAGACCGTTAGAGTTTTGGATCGGAGATCATGTTTTGCTGAAGGTTTCACCGATGAAGGGCGTGATGCGTTTCTGAACGAAGGGGATGCTAGCTCCGAGATATATTGGGCCTTTTGAGATTCTGGATAAAGTTGGAGAGTTAGTGTACCGGTTAGCATTACCGCTGCAGCTGAGCAGAGTTCACGTTTTTATGTTGAGGATGTACGAGCGGGATCCTGCTCACGTGATTGATTGGGGACCGATAGAGGTTCAGAGAGATGCCTCGTAAATTGAACATCCGGAGTACATTTTGGATCAGGAGGAGAAAGTTCTTCGTAGCAAGGTTATTCCGTTTGTGAGAGTCCAGTGGAGTCACCATGGACCAGAGGAGGCTACCTGGGAGTTGGAGGCCGATGTGAGTAGACACTATCCGTATTTATTCTCAGGCTAAGGTATATGTTTAATTTCGAGGACGAAATTTTTTTTTAGGGGGGTAGATTGTAATGACCCGTATTTAATTATTCCTAATATTCACTCTTAATCCTATTCTTAATCTCATTAGCATAATAGATTCCTTTCCTTCACGTTAAGTTCTGCATTCATTTTCCGCATGTACTCTTTTCATCCATTCTACTCATCCTTTATGCATCCATTTATTCCTTTCGGTGGTTTAGTATTAGATTCCTTTAGTAGTTTTGGGCGATTCGGAGGTGTTTTGGAGTTAGAGGTGGTTTTCTGGCCTTGGGAGCCTGTAGAAAGTTTGGTAGTAGTATTTATGTGTTGTGTGTGTGATTTGGGGTGGTTCCAGTGAACCGTTGGAGTGGCCGATGGATTTCCGGGGTCGCCCGAGGAAAAGATTCCTTTTTGGGGGATTAGGCGTTTCGGTTGCCGAGGGGCGGTAGAGGTGGTGTGTTTACCTTGGGGAACCTTGGTTGGGTTTGTAGAAGTGTTTGTGTGGTAGTGTAGGTGGTCCGTGGAGTTCCAGGGTGTCCGGGGTGGTCCGTGGTGTCTCCCGGCAATTCCTTAGCTTTTCTAGTAAGTTCAGTTTTTGAACAGACTAGTTCTGTTCGAACAGGATCTTCCTGGGACAGTTTTCTTTCATCCCTGCAACCTTCTATTCGTACAAACCTTGACCTGTTCGTACAGGATCTACCCTGTTCGAACAGAGGCACGATTTTAGCTGCGTCTGGGTTTATATACTTCATTTATTCATTCCTCTCTTCACACCTTCACTTTCTCCTCTCCCTAACCTTTTCCTCTCTCCTCCTAAATACTAATCCAGCCTTTCTCTTCGCTCATGGATTCTTCCTCAGCTTCGCCGCGATCTCTTCTCCTATCCTCGGTAAGTAATTCCCTTATTCCTTTTCGTCAATTCTGCTTGATTTGGCTTAGGGTTTGATTTCAAGGGTTTGGATTTTATTCTCGTTTCCTTAAATTGTTGGTTGTTTGTTGTTCCTAGTGTGTGTTAGATTACCAGGTGTTCCATTTGCTTTTTCGCGGATCGTAGTTGGGTTTCCGGGTTGGTTTTCCGCAGGACTCGGGATTTCCTTCAGGCGAGTTATTCCCTTCATTTTTAAATTCATCTACTAGCTAATAGATGTTGATTAGGGTAGTACTCTGAGCATAAAAGTGTTGTGATCAGTTAGGGTTTATTTTCATATTACATCTCCCTAATTGTTAACCTTTAGTTATTGTTCTGAACTTGGTTAGTATAGTTGCATTGGCCTTGGGTTTTGCTCGAAGTTGTTAGTGTAGTTTGACTAGCAGCTGCATTCTTGTTGTTAGGTTCAGTCTTGTAGAGACTAAGGTTGTTTAGTTGTGATGACGGTTAGGTTGTTGTTTCATCGGTTTAGATGCTGCAACCGAGTCATTGGGCATTTTGTTTAGGATTGTTGCCATGGTCTTCTGTAAGTGGTTATCCTATATTTGTTTGTCGGGTTCACGGCTGTTACATTGTAATCCTCGGGATCTGTTGCATCTTTTCAAATCATGCAAACTCTTTTAACTTATCGAGATCGGATACACAACAAAGCTCTACATCGCCTGATCTCCGATAGGATCGCAGGAGTCCTACATCAGGTTGAAATAGTAGGTGGGTCTAGGATGGATACTATCATACCTTATAAACCCATCCGAGAGTGTGGGAAGGTATGAGAAAGTATTTACAATCTGGTACAGGGTTTATCTTTGAGGCTAAAACTCCTCGGAATGAAATGCAGTTCGGACATTGGCTCCGTGGGTTGAAAATCCCAGAACACTTTGATCAAGTGAGTATCCACTAGCTTGGTCTAGCTTGACAAAAATTATACCCATTGTATCCCTTTAACAGATCTGTTTAAGTCAAACATGCTAGCGGTTGATCAACCATTCTTATAATAGGATTGCATCACTCTTTTATACATCAATTCATTCAGTATTTAGAACTTAGTTCATCACATCATTAGCATATCATTGCATCATATCCTCATGTTACATTTCCCTCCTCTTAGATTCCTTATTATAACTCTAGTTATTACATATTCCATTCTGTTTCTTATTTTTCTACTACTTGGATCATTAATCTATTAGTTACTATTATTCTACTTTAACTTACTCTATCTGTTTCACTTCACTCTCCTTATCTGTATCTGTTTACTAATATGTTATTTAGGCTTGTTAGGTTTTCAGTGAGCCATGGTTTTGCTCACTCTCGCATTGTTTCCCCCCTTTCAAAGGTTGAGTAGTTTGAGTTACTGAGAGCCTCAGCAGTATTTGGAACAGTTGACGCTGCCGACCAGTTTTAGTTTAGACTTTTGTCGTTATCTCAGCGTATGTTGCTGCACCTTATTTTAGATATTGTATATATTTTTGTCAGATATGTATTTATGTTTTTCGCTTCCACTATGTTGTTATTTCATTTATTTACTCCGATGATTATTGCTATATGTGAATAGCCAAGCCAGAATTTGTCTACGGCTTGGCTATTTGTGGTGTAGAATCTTTGGATTCCCCGACCTGTACTACTTAGAATCTAGTAATTAATCAAGCTACCGATTACCAAATTTTGGGGCATGACAGCATGGTGTTCCACGGATTGGGTAGAGACTCTTCTGCTTCTATCATCAGATAATAGAAACCTTAATCAGTTTTGTCATACACGACATAAGGTCATTCCCAGGATTTGGCTAGCTTGACAGCATTGCGAGGCTTCGAGGAGGGTGTGACTCGCTGAAGTACCAAATCTCTAATATTGAAACTGTGTGGTCGAACTCTTTTATTGTATGACTTTTGGAGAGTAAGATGGTATCAGCCGAGGTTTGTGATGGCTCGGTCTCTAGTTTCGTCGATCCATAACATATTACATCCGAGTTCAAACTCATTATCTTTATCTGGGAGGCTGGGGTCACGTGTTTGTACTTCAAATTGAGTAGGTAGAACCTCTTCGTTACCATAGGCTCAAAGGAAAGGTGTGCAGTCCGTCGCCTTTCGTGGTGTTGTTCGATAAGCCCAGAGTACATACTATAGTTCCTGGACCCATCGTCCTTTCTTCTCATCGACCCGCTTCTTAAGACCATCGACTATAGTTTTATTGATTGCTTCGACCTGACCATTCTCCTGGGGGTAGTAAGGTGTTGAGGGGGAGAGGATGATGTTGTACTTTTTAAGGAAATTGTAGACTTTGTTCCCGACAAACTGTGGGCCATTATCGCATCGAATCATGTGAGGACAGCCGAAGCATGTAATGATATTTTCCCATGAAAACTTGATGACTTCTTCTTCTCTGGTTCGACATAAAGGCACGACTTTGACCCATTTAGTAAAGTAACTTGTTACCACCAAAATATTTTCTCGGCTGCTCGAGGCTTTAGGAATAGGACCCACGAGATCGATGGCCCACCGCTTAAATGGCCAAGAGACTTGACTATAATGGAGGTCTCGCGAAGGGCTATGGATATCCTAGGCGTGATGTTGGCATTTGTCACAGTGTTTGGCGTACTCTTCAGCTTGCTTCTTCGTATTGGGCCAGAATAAACCTTGGGATATGGATCGAAGGGCCATAGATCGACCAGCAGTATGAGCACCACAGGTACCTTCATGGAGTTTGGCAAGAATTCTAGTGGCTTCGTCTTGAGAGATGTACCAGAGGTGGACGCCATTCAGGGATTTGCAATGTAACTCGCCTTTGAGGATGGTGTATCTACAACAATTTTTTAGTAACGAACGTTTGGCTTTGGGGTCATCTGGGAGGGTAGAATTGTTGAAGTAGGCAAGAAATGGTGTGCGCCAGTCATCTGGATCGAGACTCTCACCCCCAGTATTGATGGCATTGACTTCCATCTGGTCGATACTTGGGCGTTCGTGTACTTCGATATGGAGTGTTCGAGATTCAGACTGGTCTAATATTAATGTTATGTAGGCGAGGGCATCGGCAAGTCAGTTTTCGCCTCGGAGGTAGTGAGTAATTGAAAATATTTTAGGAAAACAATCCATGCGATGACGGATAAGTACAACATACTCAGCCATGCGACCGTTGGCCTAATTTTCACCGGTGTACTACCTCTGAATAAGTTGAGAATCTGTAAACACAGCGAGTTTGGGAAAACCAAAATCGAGTGCGAGGTCGAGGCCATGGATCAAGGCTTCATACTCAGCCTCGTTGTTGGAGCATTCAAAGTTTAACTTGATGGTTTTATGATTCGATCATTGGTGGGGGTAACCAGGACAACTCTGATCCCCGAACCGTTAGGTCCAACAGATCTATCTATAAAGAGGCGCCAATTTGTGTTAGTGTTTCAAGGGTCATTTTGTCCGGGCTGGTTTTCGGGTAGATCATCTTTATGTTCCTCCCAGTCGATACCTTTGATCGGGAAGTCAGCGAGGAAATCTGCGACTGCTTGGCCTTTTTGGGATATCTACTTCTCAAATGTGATGTCGTATTTACCAAGATAAACAGACTACTGCTGTACCCATCCAGATTTTTCTTTCTTGATGAGTACTTCTTGAAGGGGGTAACTTGTGATAACACGGATAGGGTGAGTTTGAAAGTATGGTTTAAGTTTTGGAGCAGTATAGACAAGGGTGAGGAACAAACACTTAAGTTTTGTATATCGAGTCTCGAAAGATGTCAGAGTTTTGCTGATGAAGTATACGGGTTTTTCGACGTTTGATTCGAGTCGAATAAGAACTGAACTAATAGAGGTGTCGGTAGCTGTAAGGTATAAAGAAAGCGTTTCGCCTTCGACTGGGGTACTAATGATGGGTGGTCGACCAAGGCATGTTTTAAGTTCGAGGAAGGCCTGCTCACAGTAGGGTGTCTAATTCATTTCAGGGTTGTTTTTGATTTTGGTCTTGTGACCGCCTTGGTCGCGTTAGAGGGAGAAAAGCAAAGTGCAACGGTCTGTGGATTTTGAAATAAAGTGGTTGAGGTCCAATATCTTGCCAGCCACCTTTTGGACATCTTTTTTAGTTCGGGGGATGGCATATCGATGAAGGTTCGGATATGAGAAGAGTTGATCTCGATACCTTGTTTGCTGATGAGGTGGCCTAAGAATTTTCCAGACGGAACAACAAATTGGCATTTGTCTGGATTAAGTTTCATATTATATATTCGAAGTATGGGGCAACTTTGGTTAAGTCTTGAATGCGGGTGCGTTTTTGGAGGCTTTTGCATAACATATCGTCGATATAAACTTTAACCGACTTGCCAAACAAAGGTTTGAACATGGTGGTGACAAGCCGCTGGTAAGTGGCACCTGCACTTTTAAGGCTGAAGGGCATGATGTTAAAATAATAAAGGCCTTATTCAGTGATAAAAGAAGTTTTAAGTAGATCCTAGGAGGGAAGAGGTACCTGATTACAACCCGAAGCCGCGTCCATCATTGATAGCCGCTCATGTCCGACAGTGGCATCTAGGAGTACTGAAATGATTGAGAGGGGGAAGCTGTCTTTCGGCGTTTGCTTGTTGAGGTCTGTGAAGTCGATACAGATTCAAATCTTGCCATTTTTCTTCAGAACCGCAACAATATTGGATATCCAGTCAACGTACTTTACTTCTCTGATAAACATCTCGGCTAGGAGTTTGTCGACTTCGAGGTTTGTAGCTTCTCAAAGTCGTGGAGCCAATGTATGCTTCTTCTGTTTCACAGTTGTAGAATTAGGGATGAGGTCGAGTCGATGACATGCTAAGGCGAGGTCGACACTGGGCATCTCATGGAATGTTTAGGCGAAGACTTCTTTATTTGCTCAAAGGAAGTCATTGAGTTTGAGGCTTTCGACCTCATTTAGAAAAGTAACAATGAATGTACCTTGACCTGGACCATCAAGTTCGATATAGACAGTTGGTTCGATAGGTACGGTAGCTGGCATCGAAGGTACAGGGGGTAGAGAGAGACATTGATTACTATGGTTGTTTGATAAGTTTTTGGGTTTGATCGATCTCTGGATGCTCACTTGAATGGGCAAGGCGTTGGGGGCCTTTTAAGTTCCACGTACCACAGGGGGTAGTAAAATGAAGGGTCTAGTGGTAAGTTGAAGGTATGTCTCGCATGGCATGGAGCCAGTCACGGCCAAGGATGCTAAGGTATTCAGATTTCTTGTCGATGACAAGAAAGCTGGTTTGGAGTGTAACTGGCCCTGTATTGACAGAGAGACTAATAAGGCCGACAACGACTTCAGTAGCGCCGTTGAAGCCCTTGAGTTCGACATTAGCCAGGGTGATGAGGTCTGTTTTCTACATGGCCTGAACAGTCTGAAAGAATAGTACATTAGTTGCACTTCCCGTATCAATGAGCATGGTATGGAGGACGAGGTGATCGATTTTAATCATAATGACTAAAGGGTCAGAATGGAGGAAACAAACATGCGATGTGTCATAATCAATAAATGAGATACCCTCGGGTTGAGGGTATTAGCTCAATTCTGGTAGAAGGGCGGGTAGCTTCTCCTAGTAGGTGAGTTTGCAACATTCTTCTTCACGCTTGCGCTTGCTTTTAGAACGGCCGCTGTCCATACTGTTGACCTCGATGAAATAAAGTTGGTAGATGTGTACCTTGGCTGGATCAGCAGCATGGGCATGTTGGGTCTTAAGGTACGACCCATCGAGGTAGCTGGGGAGGTTAGCGACATATTAATGTAGACGACCCGCTTTAAGAATTATTTTGAGAGAGCGCTGCAGAGTGAAGCATTTATTGGTGTGATGGCAGTTACACTTATGGTTCTGGCAGTAGGGTTCGGCTTGTTTGACCTCGATTAGGTAAGGGGTACGCCATATGGGGTTGGCCTAAATCTGTGGCAGAAGGGTGTTGATATGAGCAAGATGATTAGGGAGGACCGGCTTTGGTCATTTTTTGTGGGCCTCGGTGGTAGTGTCGTCGGTGTGGGTGTGTTTGCATCTTTCAGCCTCCTGTGAGATGGGAGCGGTCATGGGTGTAAAAGGTTGTCCCTGTCAAGGTTTGTTCTGATTGGTGGTCGAAGCTTGCCCCTGTCAATTTGACTCGCGGAGGCGTTCAAGGTTGATATACCCATTAACTTTGGATAACATCTCCTCGTGGGCTCACGGTTTGTAGAGTATAGTATACTATTTAACGTGGCTATTATCCAGCAGAGTGTTTGAATAGGCAAGCACAACGTTCGCACAGTCGAGGTTTTTAATCTTGCGCGACTCATCGAGAAACTGCTTGGTGAAGGCTTCAAGGGTTTCATTGGGGGATTTGCGAAAGTTGAAGAGGGCATCGACCCCGACCTCGCGGTCCTTGTTGAAGGCAAATAGAGCGATGAATAAATTAGATAATTGCTCGAAGCTTCGGATCGAGCCATTAGGGAAGCTATGATACCATCTGAGAGGGTTGTTTGTGAGGCTGGTGGGAAACAATCGATACAATAAGTGGTCGGCCATGGAGTATAGGCTTAAGGCATTTTTGAATTCGAGGATGTGGGATTAAGGGTCGGTATTGCGATATTTGTTGATTTTAGGGGCGTAGAAATTTGGAGGCACCTCGATAGTGAGGTGTTTGGGGGTAGAGAGGGTTGTTTAGCCGACTCTAAGAGTTCTGTATGGGGTTTACACTGATGCGGATGGCTGTGTGGAGTTTTTTGTCGAGTTTCTGCTGTGAAAGATAGGCAGAATGAAGGGGGGGATCTTTGTGGTCAAAGGGGATGAGGCCGAATGTTCAGCGTGTGCTCAGCGCTACGCTCCCAGAGATGTTCTCGAGCAGGGCGACATTTGGGGTATCTAGTAGTGCGAAGAGTAGAATCGGAAAAATCCTTCGTAGGGTGTATGTCAAGGTAGATTGAACCAGTAGGTAGAATGGTGGGGGGAACATCCTCGGCGTCAAGATGGACTGGGGGTACTTCAAGATGTGGTTGGGGCCCGACCCGGGCGCGGGCAAAAACATGCAACGGGGCAGGTGCTTGAGATGGCGGAGGGGCGTCTTGAGTCTGAAGTCGTTGCAACTTGTGAACTGTATTGTATAAATCATTGAGGGCACGATATTGTCTGTCTGCATCATCTAAATGGCGTTGCCATTCAGCTTCAAAATTTTGTCAGTGTTCCTCGCGCTCCTGGTGTAACTGACTTCTATGTCGCTCCTCAACTTGAGAGAATTATTGGGTAAGAAAGGCGTGTTGAGCGGCCACTCCATCGGCAGAGTTGCTGGTAAGGGTAGAAGTAGAGCGGAGGGTGGGGGCCATTGAAGGTGGCTTCTAGGAGCAGAAAAGGAAAAAAATGCCAGGGGGAGATTGGTAGGGTAGGTTCCCACAGACGGCGCCAAATGTAGGGGCCTAACTTCACGTGAGGGAAAGTTGACTCCTACACTGTGAGTTTTATCTTCTACCAAGGGTTTTAAGTATACGATCAATAATAATTTTAACTACTATCTAATAATACACTTGCGTGGAGGCCTAGAATGGGTCACTTCACGACCTCTGGTGAGTATTTTTAAGAGTTATGTTATAAATGTAGAGTAGTCGAAGTATGGAGAGCAGTGAGGCTACAGGGTATTCGAAGGTTAACTTGTGAGGTCTGTTGGCAAAGATTTTCTAATCCTTTCATAGTTCATCCTCCCTCTTATTTATAGATCATAGAAAAGGCTGAGTCACCGTTAAGTTACATGTGTATCCTCCGGGGACAACTGACTTCTACCCGGAGCCATTTCTGACGCTGTAATTGTCGAGTCTGAAACTGTAGCTGTTAATACTGATATTGTAGTTGTTGTCTCTGATACTGTAGTTATTGAATTTGGCACCGCAGTTGTCGAGCGGCGTGCTCCACTGTTATGTCTGGTGAGCTAGCTACCTGACATTTTTCCCTTCGACCATGTGCGACCATGGTCAAAGTATTTATGGTTCAGCAGTTTCTTCGAGTGTTCGAATAGTCTCGGAGGGTTTCGTGGGTTTGATTATTGATTTATTAGGCTTCGAGTCATCAGGTAGGCTTCGAAGTGGCCTTTAAGTGTTTGATTGGAGCTAGAAGGCTGTGAGTAGGCTACAACAATTGCATTAAAACCAAATGCTTCTTTTTATTTAAGTGTTTAGACCAAGATGCATTGATAGGCCATTATTATTTCCCTTTATATATGATTTCCTTTTACAGTAATTTTTACTAGGTTTAATTTAAATCTACGCAGGATTACTCTTAAGACTTTCTTCCAATTACTTTCATGGTTGCATAGAATGCCTCTATCATATTTAAGGTTTGTGACTGAATATTACTAATAATTGTTTTTTTACTCTTTATATATTTCTAACAGTATATCTTATGTTCCTATAGTTTTTCCTTAGGTGAATTTCCAGACTAAACTCCCTCCAGAATCTATTATGTCTCGAAGACCATGTTCCTTCATACAAGCTATTGGATGTAAGGTAAATCATATATTACTTTGTTTAATTATTTTTATGTATGATTATCTTGACATTTTTTGAATTATTATGTATGTATGAGGTTTTTAAGAGCCGCAGGCGCGTTAATGGATAATTATATAGCGCCGAAGGCGCGTCGACGTAATCGTCGTGGCAAGCCACGGGTAGTACTAGTGTATACTGTATACTATTATATACATATTCACATCTACTAAATATTGCATGATTAAGAAAAAGGTACAACTTGCTTTAATCTATTTAACATCTATAATTACAACAACAAAAATCAATTTAAGAGTTCTTTACAACAGGTTCTTTTTGGCTTACACCAGATGAACTTTCACCAACTTCAGGAGCTCTTGAAAATATATTCTTGTGCTCTAGCCATAACTATCACTCTACCATATTCAACTCTTTCCTGCGTGATGGGACCGATACCAGACTCCAGGCGCTTCACATACTTAACTCGTATTATATCAATCTCACATATCACACCTTTTTTGATCATCCCATCATATATCATATCCATCTCCCTTTCAATCCCCTTAATCTCCCCTATAAAAAAATGTTATAACTAATATCATCTCCTTTGTGTGTACCTCACCAACTGCGAGCCTGCCCCTGTTCGGTACAGCGAGCTTAGCAAACTATGTAAACGAGCCATTTAATATATCTTGCTATTTCTCAAAGCGAATTTGTAACTTAGCATTCTCAACTAGGGCTTCGAAGTAACGCGTCTCCAACATTAATCTAAGCTCATTCATTTCTCTCATCGCAGCTAGTGATTTAGCCATTTCAACCTTACTATTTAGTCTCTGTTCGTCCAATTCCTCAACTTTAACATGGGACGCTAGCAAATTCGCCTCCTTTTTTTTTCATGACTTTGCTTAAAACTCTCTCACTAGCTCGAAAACTTATCAATTTTACCTCCATTGTCTTTAGTCACTCATTCAACTTTCTTACCGCACCCCATACGTATACCAAGTTTGCCTCCAGTTTCTTAACACGTTCGGTCAAACTTATCACATCACCATCTTTTTTCCTTAATCACTCAACCAGATTAGTCCAATTACCTTGCGTATTTATCAATTTTACCTCCATTCTCTTCAAGCACTCAACCAGATTACTCCTATAAGCCTGAGCACTCACCAAATCAACTTCTTTTTTCTTTATACGCTTGGTCAAACTTTTCACAGTCCCTTGAGCACCTACCAACTCAGTTACCTTTTTCTTTGTTCACTCGGTCAGATGACTCACCGTACCTTGTGACTGAATCAACTTCACCTCTATTTTCATACTTAGCTCTGCAGTATTTTCCAATGCCTCCCGAGTCTTGTTCAAATCTAACATAAGTTTTTCATTAAGTTTGGAAAGAGATTTTTGATGAACTTGAACAATTTTTAGCTCGATCGACCTGTACAATAGATCACTATCTATAACCATTCTTCACATAGAAAAATATATTCCTTATTCAAGCATTATACGTAATGTCACTTACATCTTTTACAAAATATTATATTATATATAGAACATGGACACACCAACACAAGCTGGTACTTTTTTAGTTTTTAAGCTATGCAGGCTTCTCGCTCTAGTTGCCATATGCTCAATGATCTTAGGATCTTGATAAATACCTCGACTTTTAAAAACTTGAGGTAAGCTTCCTTTAACCCCCTCTCACTATCAATCTCAGCTTCTAGAAAGATTGTCAACTTCATAGGGTCCTTGGTTATTTATGGTGTATCCTCCCTAATACCACCAAGTAAGAAAGGTTGAATATTTAAAAATCTATTCCTATCTTTTCTAACTACTTCGTCTCTTTCAACTTTTTATTTTGCCCATCTTAATCGAGCATCATATAAATTATCCCAATGTTCTTCGCCAAGAGCTTTGTATTTTTTCACCTGAGCTTCAGTCCGAGCAATTATATTAGCTTTTACTACTGCCAAGTTTCTCACCCTAAAGAGCTCTTTCTTTATAGTCTCAATAGTCAATCGCAGTTCATTATTTTCCTACAGATAATACTTTCCATATTAAATAGTAGAATTCAGTTCAACAAACCATTCCTTACTACCCTACAATCATCAACAAAATAGTGGCTTTTTAATAAAGAGTATCTGCGCACTACACAAATATAACTTTGACTACCTTCTCCTGCTCATCTACTTCATTGTTTTTAGCCTGAACAATCGACGTGATATTGTCGAGTCTTGAAACAACGTATCGTAGGGGAGTCTCCCCAATATCGGCCACTTCTTCTCCATAAGGCCCCACGATGTTTGCAGATCATCCTTCCATGATAACCGTCACATCGGCATTAGCATAACCATCCTCTTGGTGCCTTTGAGCAAGATTATCGCGAGCAACACTCACTTTAGTTATATTTTGTGTGGACTCTCGCTCGAGTTGGTCCACGATAACCTGAAATGAGGCTTTTAGATTCGCAATCTCAGTGCTTGATCGCGCTCTCTCCTTAATAAGCTTAGCTCGCTTACTTGCTAACTCCTTCTCCAGCCCGGCAGTCCGCCTCAGCAACAGCTCGTTTCCCTCACCAATACCATGGCAAAGATCCTTTAGAACGTGGGTAACCTGCACAAAAACGATATAAAAAATAGGGACAAGAAATATCAATTACATGAGAATACTTCAGATATTCAACTTACCTTACGAACCTCGAAGTCCATTGAAGCATTTACTTGTTCAGCATCCGACGAAATAACGACCCTAAATTTCTCCTCTAGTACGAGGAGGTATTCATCCATGCTTAACTCAACAGCTACCTTCTTCAGCTCACTGGCACTTGGCGGTGGAGGGTTGCCCATCAATTTCTCCTTTTGGAGGTAGCCTCGACCTCCGAATCTTTAGCAGTCCCAGAGCCCGAAATGAACATCTTCATGTTTTTTCTCTTGAACGCCTTTCACACCATGTTGACCGAGCTGGACCCTATGGGCCGCTTCTTTAAAGCTAATTGTAGGGCTTTTGTGACCTTTGGTACTGCCACACCGGTATCCATCGATATATCCAACTTGGCTGGAGCCCCTAGAAGACGAGCCAATATCAGTCATCTTCTTCTTAGCCTGAGATTTATGGACCTTGTGAGACTTACTGTTGACTCTCTTACTTTTACTTATCTCAAGATCGTCTAAAACGGCTTTGAGCTCAGACCGTTCTAAAGCTACAATGTTAATCATGGATTCCACCTACCCAATAGTACACCGAGGATATACATACAACAATATTATATATCAAACATAGAAGACGTGTAACATATTTAGTTTAATATTTGTAATATGTAATTACATTCCTTAAAATGATCTATAAGTGAGATCCAAGACGTCCTCATCAACTCACTGCAGATACCCACCTCTCACCCACAATAGATTGTCATTTCATACCTTCCCAGTAGAATCTAGGTTGAAGAATTGGGGTCGAGGATAAATTGAAGAGAAGTAAGCACCCCCGGTGGTGCTAAAATATTTAATATTGCAATACTTAGACACATCTAACGAAGTCAATCTCCCCTCTTTCCCCTCACTCGACCACTTCATATTCAATGTCTCACAAACACAAATTACATCCTATATATTACCGTTCAACTGGGCAGGGCAGACTTTAATCCCATTTATGATACCTTTAATAAAATTACTCAAAGGCACCATAAATCTATAATCGAACTAGGACAGATAACACAGAAATCCCTCCACCAAATTGCCAGACTCATCCCTATTGAAATACCCCAAAGAAACAGACTCAGGGGTAATCCTAAGATTTTTTTCCCTATACAAGTCAGGCAATAAAAAGAACGAGCTATTTCCAACCTCGTCAAAATACTCCCTATATGACCTCCTCCTTAATTTTATTATACATCTTTTAAACTACCCTTGCATTTACAAAACTCCTTCAAAGTGTTAGAAACCTTAGGATACCTATGAAGGACACTTGGAAAATCGGCCTGATCCGTAAATCTCTTCTATCATCTGAGCCTACCCCCCCCCCCCCTCTTAGATAAAACCATGATATTATTTGATTTAATACTTCTATGCTCAACCTCAATAGAGGTTGCATCCTCCATACCTACAGTTTCCTTAATAAGGGATCAACTAGAAGTAAAAGGATCCATCTCGAACGAGGAGCTCAAAATTGAGGTAGGCCAATGTAGGGACCTGTCTCAACTTGGGATAAAATCGAACTGGTACCATGCAAGACTCACGCAACATACATGTGACATACAACCTGTTAATAGTGGCATTTGGACCACGAACTAAATTTGGGCACTTTAAATAAAGCATAAGGTCTCTCCCACGAACTAGTAGTTATAGGAGTAACTCCCATTCCCGCTCCCATTCCAGGAGAACTTGCTAACATACTGAGGATGAGGTCTAGAAAAGGAATAAGATACATAGGAGAAAAGTATGAAGTCTTTTTAGTTCAAGAGATCATAAATTGTACATTTGGTGTAAGAGCCATTCGAGCTCTAAAAATTGGCCCTTACATTTAGCACAGCCTGTGGGAACGAATACATTTCCACGAAATCCTAAGGTAGACAGTTATTCAACAATTAACATTCAGTCATGGTAAATTCCAAATGACCAGCTTTGGTAATTCCCCAAGATTAATCCACAGAACCCGATTAGTTCGCAGAACTGAAGGCAAACCTCAACACTGAAATAGTGAAGGGAAATAAACTTAAATATCAGTTAATGCATGACCGTGAACTTTGTGAACAAGAACTTGAAGAGGAACGTAGAGCTCGGCAGCTGGAGTTCAAATGACATTAAAAAAGATGACAACACTGCAGACTACCTGCAAGACAATTAACAAAATCAAGCTCCCAGGGAATGTGAGGCCATACCCATGAATTCAAGGATTTTAATATTAAATAGGTTTGGATCTAAAGGTGTTGCTATCAGATGAGCTTCTAGGAACAACCGTAATGATCATCAGATACCGGAAGCCTCAATTTTTCTAGAACGAGAAGGGCAGTCTTAAATTAACATGGGATGCAGATACTCAAAATGACTGGAGGAAGAACCTCGACCTCCATCCAGGGTGCCAGTTTGTGAACGTTTGAGCGAGGGAAACGACAATCATAATCCACGACCTGCACATCAGGCAGTTTTGGCACCTCCCTAATACGTCACACATGAGCATATAGATCAATGAATCAAGGAATTAATTGAAGCTCAAGCTCTTAGCAGTATGGACAATTTGGGAAAATTATAAGTCAATTTTGTAATGGCTTAATTCTGTGTGCTCGTCGTGGCCTAAAATTAGTCCTTACACCAATGTACCTGTGGCTACAATCTAGTAAACAAGAAATAACATAGGTATTTAGCGTAGAAAACCTATGAATAGGTTAAAAACCATAACCTCGTGTTGAGGGTTTTGTAATTGTGACTTTTATTGCTTGAGGCTGATGATATCTTTTTATAAGTTATTTCTAGACTTAAAAATGTTTAATCTTGTGAATAAAAAGTTTGGAGTGTTAAGATAATTTGAAGATATAGTCCTTCTAGTGATTTCCCGTATATTTTATTTGGTCCCTGTCTCTTCTAGAACTTTCTTTTTATATAGGCCTCTTCAACAGTTCTTCATCGTACTGGAGCACATCTTCCGAACAATATGATTAGTGGCTGTTGACTGAATAACTGTTAAGTTCGTGAGATATAGGTGGTTTTGACTTGTTTAGGTTTTTTGATTTAAGCTCGATCTATGTTCTTCATCAGTTCATGGAATATGTGGCAATGTTGACTAGAGAAGTCATGTAGAGAATACATGAGCCTTATATGGTGGTAATTCGAACTGGGGATAGCTCAATTTTTGGCAAGATCGAGGGATAGGCCCCTATAATCGCCCCCTCACAACAAAAGTCACGAGTGGCTTTAGTTGAAAAAGGATTCAGATATATGGGTCTTTGGGTTGGAAATTTAAATTGTGAAAGAAGTAATGATGTGCATTGACTGCATGGAAAATACGCGTGTCAAAGGAGAATGTATGTGCATTGAATGTTGATGGGAATTGATGGACATGACAGTTATGGCTTGAAGAGTTATGTCTTATTGAATGATGACGCTTGGGAAAGTGTGCCTGTATAATGAATGTAGGGTTATATAAAGGGTACCTGTACCGTAGATTATGACAAAGTATGTTGTGGTCGATTGTAAAATTCTCTGTAAGTTTTGTGGATGGTGAAAACTCGTAGGATGGTTCTTGAAGAACGAATTACTTCAGAGATGCAGAGGCTGAAGTTGAGATTTTTTGGGGACCACTCTTTGGAGGATCTTGTTCCTGCGCCTGTTCCTCCGACGTATAGAGGGATGTTGGCAGACAATGCGGCTGATGATGAGGATTTTTTTTCTGTAGCTAGAGATTTCACCACGTTGTCTTAGCAGGCGAGCAACATCAGTCTTGTCCCCGCATTCTTACAGAGGACAAGGTTGGGGAGACAAATACTGGGATAGGCGTGACTACGGGGCAGTTGTGCTGATTTCTTGTATCACAATAGACTTGAAGGTCATGCCTTTTTCATCTCTGCCAACTCTGCAGAGGGGGTGGTTTTAGAGGAAGCGGTGATGGCAGTGAAGGAGGGAGACGAGCAGTGAAATTCTACTTTTGCATTTCCTTCACCTTTTAGCTCTAAGAAGGCCTTCAGTTTGAAGAGTTGACTCATGTACAGAGTCTACTGCTTACATAGTTTCCATTTGAAGTTTGACTAGACTTCGACCTAACTCATGTGTGGGAAGCTTTTTGTTGTTTCCAATTTCTGCTTTGCATCAGGGCGAAAAATCACTGAAGCACGACAAACTGAAGGACTTGATATGTTAGAGTGCCTGAATGACTTGTTACTTGTAAAAGCATTAAAAAACTTGTTATCTGTAAAGTACCTATTATTGAGTACTAGAAAGACTTATTATCTGTAAAAGCACTTGTAATCTGTTTCGACATGAATGAAATTTGTTATCCAATTTTCGTACTGATATAGATATAGGATAGCTCTAGAAATCGGGTTGTATGATCTGAAGAATGTATGAAATGAAATGTATGAGTGCATAAAGTACAAATACTTGCAACTTCGAACTGAGATATAAAAGTAAAAATGCGTGTTTATGATTCAAACTTTGTGTTGAAAATGTGAGAGAGAAAATATTATAGGATTTTTGTTTTTGTTTGTTTTAATGAGGATCCAACCTCAACGAGTAATGGAAATCTGGAAAGAATAATTTCGTCCTGAAAAGATTTGGAATGATTGAGTTCGAGGGTAACTAATAAGTAGAAATAATTTTGCACGATTTTGGTGTTATTGTTACGAGATAAAAGGATATTAGCACTTTTGAGGGGAATCAGTAATAAAAATATATATAAATAAGGTAGAAAGATCTCTTAATATTAGGGATGAGATAGGAAATGTGTGCACTCGATCCCAGAGGATTCGTAGTGCCACTGAAGGGCGATTGGCCATGAAGATCACAGAAGTGCAGGAGAGAATTTTCAGATTGCTGGGTTATGATGTTGAGTTGCCAGTGAGGGAGTGTCAGCTCGAAGGATTAGATTTAAGGGGTAGGGAACTTGAGTATGCCCGATTTTTCTTTGAAGGATTTATTCATGAACTGGTGAGCGATCCTGCAGATTGAGAAGAGGTGGTTGGATTGATTGTTGTGGTGGAGATTGAATTTGAGGATATGAGGATTTCTGGAGGTTGACCGGTTGGATGTGGTTCTCATGTGAACAAGGTTGTTTTTGATGTAATTATATGTGATTTGCTTGGAGCGAATGTAAAATAGGGTGACAAAATAAGATTGTTTTGAGTTTGAATAATCTGAAATAATTTGTTGAATAGATTCTCTATTCTTATGAATACTGTTTGTGAATGTTGGGTAAAAATGAATTTGAAAATATTTAAAACTCTTTATGTTAGCTTTGGAAATGATGTCATGGTTGTTATAAGAGTAGAAGAAGATGCATGTGCAGAAAAGCAGGGAGGTTCTGATTTTGTCCCTTGTGAAAAGTTGTAAAAACTTGGTTTCATGTAAAAAGTGAGTAATCATGAGTGGGGAAAGGTCAGAGGGAGATTTGGAAGAAAGTGATAAAATAGATTAAAATATAAGAAAAAAGAGTAATGATAGGAAGGCGTTTGTACCGAAAAGGTACAAGACGTCTGACATGGATAGTGGAAGGGACGCCTTAGTTCTAAAATCGAGCATGGCTCTTGCGAGGTCCAATAACTGCCAGCAGTTATAAAGAAAAATATAAATACTACTTCATCTTTGCCAATCACACATTTTTCAACTTCTGAAAACTTGAAGAGCAGTGAGAGAAAAAGGAAAAAGAGAGGCAAAAATAGTACTAAAACTTGTGGAGACTTAAGCAAGAGGGATCATCAGTCGAAGTCTAAGAGAGTTACAGAATCTAAGTCGCGAAGGTGGTTGTATTGCACCGTGGTGAGGGAAGGATACGACGCTGTCTCAGATTCTCATTTTGATATAGAAGATTAGTAGATATATGTGATATGCGTATGCATTTTTGAAGATCAATTTTGTATTTTTTTGAAAAAGTGACAAATTACTATTTATATAAAAATATGTTGTGATAAGATATATGAAAGATATTTGAATATTGTTGACATATATAAATAAAAGGTAATAATAGATACCTAGACCTGTGTGTAGGTCGCTCGTGAGGAGTTTTGTCTAGGATAAAAATCCTTTTCCATAGTTGATATGAGGAATTTCCCTGTAAATGAGGTGTCGATCTCTGGTAGGCCGACTGAGTCTGAGATTGAAGCATCTGGAGGTGAGGAAGAAGTAGGTGTTGATCAATTTCTAGGCTTCCCTAGAAGATTGGTATCCTACCCTCCCCGTTCGGATACTTGAATAGTATTTTGTAAAGCCAAGGCTTCTACAGGGGGTAGATGGGGGAACTATATTGATTATGCCGGTAGGCAATTTAGGGGTTGCACCGTAGTAACGGGAGAGGAATTCAATTACTTGCTGGCTAATTTGGAGAAGGAAAAAAGGGTTAAGGGTTTAGATGAATCAATATCTTTTGCGTACTACAATGGGAATGTTGGGAGCAAACTCTCGGAGGGTCTTCTTAACTACCTGTCTTAGTTAAAGTATGGGTTGAGTCTTCCCCTGAGAAATCTGGCAAAAGGTATTATGAATCTTATCGGTGCATAACCCGTTCAAATGAATGGGAACACGTGGGAGGTGATAAATAGTCTTGAAGCTTTGAACTTACGGTGGGAAGAACAGGGTAGAAAGAGGAGGATTTCTTCTAAAGACTTGTTGCAGTTTTATGGTGTAAATTTTTTTGGCGCAAGTGGAGGGGTTTATTTTTGCACAAGTACAAGTTAACTTTGCTTCTTTGATCTGAACTCAGCAGGTCGAACTTGTAACGATAATGTGATATGGGTGAAGGGTGACTGCCTTCAAGGAGATGATGAAGAACCCATGTAGCTTCTGTTTAGAACTGTAAAGCAACGTAAGTATAACAATGTATAATACATAAGATTGATAGTTAAAACTGTACGATGTTTGTTGATGTTCATGTTGTGTGTATGACAGGTCCCAAATCACTGGTAGAGAGGAAATAATCATTGTTGGATAAAGTCGCTCTAGAGGAGACTGAGCTCGAGGCCGTATTAGAAGATCTTGGCATTATCAGGAAGAAGCGTGTTAAAAGCAGAGTTGAAAAAGTTTTGAAATCTCAGTTGACAAGGCTGATGACGAGCACTGACAGCAGCAAAAAGAAAAGGACTGATGGGGAAAAGCAAGCTAGCTTACTGAAGTCCCCTGGAATGGAAAAAGGATTACCTGAGTCCATTACGTCGAGTAAATTAGCTCAAACATTCCCCAAAAGGTAACCACTGAAGTGCGCTACTGTTGCTGGGACCTCGAGAAGTGGTGTAGCTGCAGAACAGGTAAAAAAGAAAAGGTTTGAACCTTCTAAAGTGTCTAGTGGGAAGGTCGTTAAAAATCGATCTTACATGGAGGACGATTAGAAAGAGGTGGAGGAGAAAGCCAGGTTGGCAGCTCTCCGCAAAGAGGGGGAGATGAGCAAAATGGTAGGCTCATATACTTGAGTATTTGTTTATGGTAGATTTTGTACTATGATTTGAGCTAATTAATAAGGTCGATTTGTTTAATTTTTTGCAGGCTGCTCGGTTGATGAAGGGAATATGCCTCGGGGTCGAGGATGAGAGAGCGGAGCTAAAAAGGAAGAAGAGCAAGCTCGAAAGGAACGTAGCTTGATTGAAAAATGATTTAAGCAAGGACGGGAAGCGACTGGAGGCTCTGAAGGCTTCCCAAGTTGTTAAGATTAACATGCTACAAGCGGAGGCGAACGTTGACTTGGAGGAGGTGAGAGCTGAGTGAGACAGGCTTGGGCGTCACCTTATGTCCAAAGGATACTCCGGAGATGAGGTGGATGCCATTAGGGTCGGCACAAATGTGGAGGACAAGGATGAAGAATTTGAAGGTGATGCTGCTGGTGTGGTTGATAGGCTAGATGGTGTGTCTCCTCAGATGGCAAGGAATAACCAAGGAGATGACATTGAACGCCCGAAGGCTAAAACTAAGGAGGTAGGATAGTGTGACTGTGCTATGATTGTATGAATATTTTGGGATGTTTGTAAATTGGTTAGACTTATGTTCGATAGAATTCGGTAGGCCAAGTCATTTTTTTGTAAACCTTGTTGTAGGAACTTAAGGTCATATGCCTCATAATAAAAAATTTAGAGCCTGAGCCTGCTAAGGAGAGAGAGACCTCAGCGTCCCTGCTGTCTTCGCAAGCAGAGCTGCAGGTTAGAATTGAGTAATAAATTTTAATTCGTATGTTTCATTAGTATAGAGCTACAAAGTAATGAATATAATGTAGAGACAACCCAACAACCTATTACCGATTTGGGGAAAACGACGCTGGAATGGTACTGGACATAAAAGAATTATATTTTTGGCATACTCAAGTATAGAGAATGAGTACCGTAGATTTGTGAATATATGTATAGAACATCCATCTGGGATTACACTTTGACCTTAAGTTCAGAAGTAGTTTTATACAGTGAATGTCAAAAAATAGATATCTCGTTAGAAATGAGAAATGTAGTGATGGACGCTCTGAATTCAACTGATATAAAATATTTGTAATGTACAGGTCGAATTGGAGTCAGCTCGCCTATGTGAAGATGAAGCTCTCCAATGTAACCAGGATTTTGCAGGGGAGTTTGAGAGGATGAGAGAGGTGTGTGAGGATAGGGAAGACCAACATGTGAAGGTGCACTTCAAGTTTTTTGAGGCCATACAGAGAGTCGTCAACCTAACTTGAAAGATCGATGAGAAGGATTCCAAAATTTAGAAAGGGCAAAAAGATTTTGAGGAGTTAAAATAACATGCGGTGAGACTTAAAAACCAGAATGATATACTGTTGGTAAAGACCAAGGAGGCAGACATGGCCCGTTACCGTATATAGGCTTTAGAAGGGTCGGAGGAAAATTTAAATCAGTTGGTGGCGGGCTTGAGAAATGATATGTTTAAAGAAAGGAATAATCAAGAGCCCATTTGAACTGATTTGGCGAATAACAGGAGCGAACTGGGGCGATTGAAGAAGAAACTAGTTTATAAAGATAACAACATAAAGGAAGCTCGAGACGATCTAACTGCGTATGAATTGGCAGCTGAGCAATTGATTACAACTTTTTTTGCAAAGGATATATAATTTTAAACAGTTCAGTAATGATGCAATGGGTTAAATGAAAGGGTGGCACACCTTAAGGCCGAATTGGGTCAGTTCAACTTGCGTACCAGGAATGTTAAGGTTGGGGAGCGCTCAATGGGGAAGAAAAATAATGGCAAAATCTCTCTTGTTCTAGGCGATGTTGTTAGCTTATCAACTCGAATAAGGCAGTTGGAGTGGGATGTTGCCCAGATTCAAGGGTATGTGCGTAAAGGGGTAGAGTAATTATGGGCGTGTAAAAAAAATTAGACGTCGCTCTCACCATGGAGAGAGAGTTAAAGAGTGTTATTAGATCGAAGGAGATTGTGATAAGGGACAAAGTGAAATTATTAAAGAAAATACAAGATGTGGATGAACTGAAGAAGGGGATCGAGACACTTCATGCTCAAGTTGTCGAATTGGAGGTGACTAATCAAGCTAAGTCAGCAAAAGCTGACAAAAAATTTGCAGAGAACATTGCCTTTACAGATTGGGTAGACAGAGAAATGGATAGTCACAAAGCTAAGTACAAAATGTTAGAAGATCGCCTTCAAAGGGCGAGGACGGCTTGGTCTCACTCAGCTGTAAATCAGGCCTTGCATTCAGACTTGCTAAGGTTTATGATTGCTTATTTTGTAAAATAAGTTAAAATAATTGAGTTAGAGAGAGATACCTTGTTTGACTGCATTTCAAAAAGGGAATATTTCTATAAGGTTTATATAGATTGAGGAGATTGTACTAGCTCCATGGGACCTCAAATTGCTAAATTGATAGAGGAGGGCAGGACTGTTGTGACTGCTCGAGCTCGAGAATTCATGGCTAGTCAACCTCCTGTTGTAGGGGTAAACAAATCTGACATCCCCACAATAGAAAAAACTTCATTATAGTAGTTATATATAAACCTAAAAAAGAAATAATATGTGTCGTAGACATGCAGAGAGATAAAAGTTAGTTTTACCTTTGCTTTATCTTATGTCTGGTTAATCTCTTCGATTGAAAACTAGTATCACCTTTATTTTAATCTAGGAGTTGAGTAGACTCAGTCGATCAAGCGTAACCTTTACGAAACTGATAGAATGTCACAAACATATTGAAAAAGATAAAAGTTAGTTTTACCTTTGCTCTATCTTATGTCTGGTAGAGTCCTTTGAGTGAAAAAAAGTTATTCCTAGTTCTAACCGCAAGAGATTTAGTTGAGTCAGCCAAACTAAGTATATTCTTAATTGAACTGGTATGATGTCGTAGGCATATTGAAAGAGATAAAAGCTATTATTACCTTTGTTTTATCTTATGTCTGGTAGAGTCCGTTGATTGAAAACAAGTTCTACCTTGTTCTAACTGTAGGAGATTTAGTAGAGACAGCCAAACCAAGTATATTCTTTATTTAACTGGTATAATGTCGATTGAAAGCTAGTATTATCTATGCTTTAATTTATGTATTGTCTACAAAGTAGAGAGATGTATGAAGAAAACTTGTAAGTTTTATTGATTTCAGAAAAAAGATGTACATTGGATAGAGATAGAAATCTCACTTTTGGAATGAAAAAAAATGAGAAACAGAAATGGAGTAGTGAAGGACCTAACAATAATATCGCTTCAGTCACCTAGTGTTCCAAGGACTCGAGATGTGGACGTCCTCTTCTATCATGAGGAAATATGATCCCAGGCCTGAGAGACATGTGATAAGGAATGAACCCTCCCAATTGTCTGCTAGTTTCCCAGCATGAGACTCTTTACAGTATTGAGGTATTTCTCTGAGGACAAGATCATTAATTTTGAAAGTATGGCTTCTGACTCGTTTGTCGTAAGAACTAGCTAGTATATGGTAATATCGACCAAGGTTAGCGATGGCGCGTTCCCTGGTTTCATCGATCCAATTAAGGTTGTAGGCCAATTCGAACTCATTTTCCTTATCAGTTAGCTCGTGATCATTGACTGGGTAATGATATTCAGAAAAATAATGGCCTATGGCAGAGTGCAGCCTATCGACTGTTGTAGAGTGGTACGATATGCCCATAAGACATGAGGGAGTTCGTGAACCCAATTCCCTTTTTTTTTAGAGTGCAACCTTTTTTTTAGCCCATCTTTGATGGTTTTGTTGGTGATTCCGGCTTGGCCATTGCCTTGAGGGCAGTAGGAATTGGATGGTGAGTGAATAATGTTGTGTTGGTTGAGGAAAGCTATGACTTTTCTATTACAAATTAGGGCCCATTAATGATATGAATTAGGTGGGGGCACCCAAACCGAGTGATGATGTTTTCCCTGATAAAAGAAATGACCTATTCTTCTCTGGTTCGATAGAGTGAAACTGCTTCTACCCATTTTGTAAAATAATCGGTAGCTACGAGGAGGTAGCAGCAGTTATCTGGAGAATTAAGAAATTCACTGACGAGATCGAGTACCCATCTTTTAAATGGCCTAAACACCTTGCTTGTATAGAGTTTGAGCACAGGGACGCGTATCATCTTTGCATATCGCTGACATGCATTACATTTTCGTGAGTAGTCTTCTGCATGCTTGCGCATGCCTGGCCAGAATACTCCTTATGTAATGGATCTATTTACTGGTGATCGACCTACGGCATGAGAGCCACAAGTCCCCAAATGTAAATCGTAGAGCATCTCGTCCGCTTTCTATTTGGATAGGCATTTAATGTACGGCCCCATGTCTGAACGGCGATACAAGGTACCATTTGATTGGTGTAGCGCTTCGAGTTGTCTATCAGCTGTCGGCTCTTCTTCAGATCTACTAGAAGTGGTTCTTCATATTTGTTGTTGATACCGAGGTAAACTAAGAAAGGCTTTCCCCAATCGCCGTTTCCCCCTTTATCGCCCCCAGTGTTGATCGTACATGCAAAAATGTGATCAATGCTGGGGGTTAAAATCACTTTGATCTAGAGATATCGAACTTCTATGCCCAAATCCCGGCTAGATATGCTAAAGAATCGACATGTCTATTTTTACCTCGAGGAAGATAATCTAAAGTTGCTTGTACAAACTTGCTCATCTTATCTGTGATGAGGGTTGCGTATTCGATCATCTTGCCATTCTTCTTGTATTGCTCAGAGTAATAGTGGACGATAAGTAGTAAATCTGTGTAAACGGAGAGTTCAGGGACACCGAGCTCAAGGGCCAGGTAGAGTCCATAAATAAGAGCTTCATACTCGGTGCCATTATTTAAGGCCTTAAAATCCAAGCAGATTGATTTCTCAATTCTGTCGTTGGAAGGAGTAATCAGTACAATTCCAATTCTGGATCCTGTAGGTTCTACTAATCTATCTGTAAGAAGTCTCCACCCCTTCCTTGTAATCCATTCAGCTCGCTCGTCAAATGCTTTGGGGGGTGGCTCATCTATAACTTTCTCTTAATGGTTAAGATCATGCTCCTCCCACGCGGAATCTTTCACTAGAAAATCCATGGGGAAATTGGCCACGGCCTGCCCTTTTTTGGAATAATGCTGTTTGAACTTGATATCATGTTCTCCCAAGCTGACTGACCATTGTTGCACTCTTCTTAATTTTTTTTTCTTAGATAGAACTTTCGGAAGAGGGTAGTTCGCATGACTTTGACTGAATGAGCTTGGAAGTAGTGTTTGAGCTTTTGAGACGTATAAACAAGAGTGAGAAGAGTTTTTCAATTTTAAAATATCTTGTTTCAGCTGGAGTGAAGGTTTTACTGATGAAGTAGACTGACTTCTCGACTTTCCCTTCAAGTCGAATGAGAACCGAGTTGAGTGAAGTATCTGTAACTGCGAGATAGATAATCATTTCCTCATTATCAATTGGGGTGCTTATGACGGAAGACTTTCCCAAATAGTTTTTGAGATCTTGAAAAGCTGCCTTGCATTCTTATGTCTATTGAACCTCTGTATTTGGCTGAACTTTTCCTCGTATGGTACAACCGCGGAGTAATAGGAACAACCAATGATAGCGGTCTAAAGATTTTGAAACAAAACGGTTGATAACGACAATCTTGCCAGCAAATTTAAGAATGCTTTTTGTTGTTTTTGGAGATGGCATGTCGAGGAGAGCCCGAATCTGATCTGGATCGGCCTCAATCCCCTTCTTGCTGATGAGGTAGCCTAAAAATCGACCTGAATGTACTCTGAATTGATACTTATCAGGATTGAGATGCATCCAGTATGATCGAACTATGCTGAATATTGTGTTGAGAGCTAAAATGTGATTGATGGACTGTACGCTCTTGCACAAGAGATCGTCAATGTAGACTTTCGTGACTTTCACTAGATGTATTTTGAATATAGTAGTCATCAAACGTTAATAAGTTGGACCTGCGTTCTTGAGTATGAATGGCATGACTTTATAACAATAAAGTCCTCTTTCAGTGATGAAAGTGGTATTTTCTTTATCTTCGTCGAAGAGTACAATATGATTATATCTTGAAGCAGTGTCCATCATAGATAAGAGTTCATGACCTGCTGTGGAATCAAGGATTTGATGAATGTTGGGAAGAGGAAAACTGTCATTTGGAGTATATTTGCTGAGATCGATAAAATCTACACAAACGCTTTCCGTTCTTCTTTGGGACAGCAACGATGTTGGATATCCAATCTGGATACTTGGCTACTCGAATGATTCCCACTTTGAACAATTTTTCAATCTCTATGTTAACTTCATCTTGAAGTCATGGTGATAAGCATCGCTATTTCTATTTGACTATGGTGGCGTGGATGTTAATTACCAATTTGTGACATGCCTTGGCTGGATCGACCCCAGACATTTCTTAGAAAGACCACGCAAAAATGTCTATATTTAGTCGTAAGATAGAATGAGAGCATCTTTTTATTATTGAACTAGCTTAGTACCGATGAAAGTACCTTTGCTTGGCCCATCGATGTTGAAACATTTGGTGGGCTCCTTCTTGGAAGGCTGATCATCGAAGTAATCAGCTTGCTGTAATTGATATGCAGGGAATTTATCGGAGGTATCTAAAATTGTAGAGACGGTATTTTTACAAGCTCGAGAAAGCTTTTGACTACCCCTGATTTCATTGATACCATCGTCGTGTTTGAAGCGGAGTGCTTGATGATAGGTGGAAGCGATTGCTTCCATATAATGAATCCAACAAAGTCCCATAATCCTGAGATAACGTGATTTGGCATTGATCACATAGAAGACAACGTCGATGGTGGCTGGTCCTACGATAATAGATAAGATGATCTTCCATACTCGCTCTTCTTTAGAACTATTGAATTCACTAATATCGGTGTCTCTTTGAATAACATGATCGACAAATCCCATTTGGTCAATAGTACTCTGAAAGACGATCTCAATACCGCTGCCAGTATCAATCATCATTGTGTGCATGACAAACTTTTTCAGCTTGAACATTATGACTGACGCATCATGATGCTGAAATTTAACATGGCTAGTATCGCAATCTTTAAATAATATTCCGAGCCAACGATTGCATTGCTCAAGAAGAAGTTTGGCTTCTTTATCTTGAGGTGTGAGATCGCAGCATTCTGGCAATCTCCTGCGCTTGAATCTGTTTGAGTTGGTGATCTTATTGATCTCGATCATGTTACTATGACGCATATGGTAATGATGTTTCTCCACAGCTTGATCTTCGACCTGGATAACTTCAAACTGCTTCTTATATCTGCCATCCTTGTATGATTCCAGGTCGATAATATATTCGAGCATCCGTCCCTCCTTGAAAATATATTTGAGCAACCTTTGTAAAGCGTAACAATTTTCAGTAGAATGATTGTTTACCTTATGGTGCAAGCAGTACGGTCGGCTCTTAATTGGTTCCAATGGTTGGGAGAGATGGTAGAGCTTATCCATCGTGAGGATTGGAAAAATTGTAGAGATTTGAACATTCATCTTTGGGAGGACCAGTTTGACTTGTGATCTGCCTTTCAGAGGGTTGCCAGATTTGAACATTCATCTTTGGTCCCCCTGGTTCTCCTTAGGTTCTGCGTTTTGATCTGTAGAGAGACCTTTCATGGTAAGGATGGATTTAGTAGATTTATGCCTTTCGAACATCATCCTATCCAGGTCGACGTAACTATTGACCTTGGTGATCATATCCTCCAAAGTTGCAGGTTTGTTGAGGAAGAGGTACTCCTTGGCTTAATTGTCTAGCTGGAGTGCGTTGGTGAAAGCAGTAATAACAGTTTCTGATCAAGGTTGTCCACTTTATACGCGAGCTCCAAGAACTTTTTTGTGAATGCCTCGAGCTTCTCTCCGTTGGATTGCTTGAGACTGATAAGAGAAAACAAATTTTCTTCTTTGTTTCTGTTGTGAGTGTATGTCTTGATGAATTGTTTTTGCAGCTGGTCAAATGTGCATATGGAGTCTTCAAGCAGATAATGGAACCATCGGAGTGGTTCTTCCTTCAAACTTTTGGTAAACAGACGGCAGAGAATATGGTTGAGATTAGAGTACAACCTCAGCGAATCACGGTATTGTTGAATGTGGTCTTTGGGATCGGTACCTTTGTATTTTCAAATTTTTAGAGTATGGAAACCTTTCAGAATATCCATATCGAATAGTTCTTTGGCAATTGGACTTCCTTATAACTTGGTAAGGTCGTCGATAGTGCCCAAAACTATTTCTTTGATCAACTCCTTAATACACTGGTCCATATGCTCTTGTGTGACATAGTGACGGATCAGTTGAGCGGCATGACGAGGAGGTTGCAGATTATGAGTACCGGTACCTTCACTCAAACGAGGATGCTGCAGAGGTCTCTGTTCTTCTTCTTGACGGATGGTACATCTGTGACCTCGACTAATTTCAAATTGAATCTCCCCCCCCCCCCAAATGAATGGAAGGTTGAGGTTCATTCCGAATATGTCTGGAAATAGCCTTGCTGGTGGCAGCTTGTGGTCCCAATCTTTCCCACGCAGAAATCTGAGATGCTTCTGGCACCTGATCACGATCTCGTGTTGGAGGAGCCTGTTGAATGTTTTGAAGAGCTTGTAGGGCAGTTTTCATAATTGTCATTTGGTCTTCGTATCGTTTGAGCGTTGTCAAACGAGCTTGTCGTTTGACCTTGTACTCATTCTCACAGAGCTCTCGGCCATGAGTTTATTGTTGTTCGAGATCGTTGCGCTTCTCTGTTTCAGTGTTAAGATTCGCTCAGAGCTCTGAATGTTGTTCTGGTTCGATTGAGAGATCGAGCTGAACTTTGGTAGTTGGTCGCCTAGAGGTAACCATGGTTGAAATATTATAGTAGAGTGATTAAATATCTTAGGATACCGTGGAAAGAATTTTTTTCCCACAGACGGTGCCAAATGTAATGGCCAAATTCCGTGAGCTCGACGTGGCCTGGAATTAGTCTTTACGCCAATGTACCTGTGGCTACAATCTTGTAAAGAAGAAATGACACAGGTATTTAGCGTAGAAAACCTATGAATAGGTTAAAAACCACGACCTCGTGTTAAGGGTTTTATAATGGTGACTTTTATTGCTTGAGGCTAATGATATCTTATTGCAAGTTATTTTTAGACTATGAAATGTTTGATCTTGTGAATAAAAAGTTTGGAGTGTTAAGAAAATTAAAAGATACAGTCCTTCTAGTAATTTTTAGCATATTTTCTCTGGTCCCTGTCTCTTCTATAACTTTTTCTTTATATAGGCCTCTTCCGCAGTTCTTCATCGTGCTGGAGCACGTCTTCCGAACAATGTGGTTAGTGGCTGTTGACTGAGTAACTGTTAAGTTCGTGAGAAGCAAGTGGTTTTGACTTGTTCAAGTTTTTCGGTTAAGCTCGACCCACGTTCTTCATCAGTTCGAGGAGTATGTGGCAATGTTGACTGGAGAAGTCGTGTGGAGAATGCGTGAGCTTGATATGAAAGTAATTCGAACTGGGGACAACTCTATTTTTGGTAAGATCGAGGGATAGTTCCCTATAAGTTTGATTACTAAAAAGTTATTCAATATGGAAGTACCAAAGGGATTCTACTATCTGAAGATTTCTAAATTCAAAGGCATAGATCCTAGTGAATACGTACAACAATTCCGAGATTCATTGGGGACCTATTCAAACTTGAACTGTGTTCTTTGTCGACTTTTCGCTTTGAGTCTCCATGGGGAGGCACTCCGCTGGTTCCATTATCTACCTGAGAATTCTGTCCTCACTTTCGACCAATTATAAAAGATCTTCGTTAAGACTTATGCTCATGACATAGATAAATAAGTGATCTTGTACACTCTTATCAGTCTCAAGCAAGCTCAGGGGGAGAAGCACAAAGTATTTTTAAAGAAGCTTCTCGAACTGGCAAGAAACGTTGATAATCTCGATCAAAAAATTGTTGTATCAACGTTTACTAATGCACTGCATCTCGATAATGAAGCAAAATAAAACCTTTTCTTAAACAAACCCTCAACTTCGGAAGACATGATTGAAAATGTTAATGAATACATCAACCTGGAGAGAATGATGTCCGAAATGTATAAATTTACTAAAAATGTCCTAGCCGCAAAAGGTCTACCTATAGGTAGAAATAGTGATTGCAGCAATGATGTCCAGGGTGATAAGAAACGAGTTAAAATGGATACAGGAAAATTGTAAAAAAGAAACATACTACCAAAGCTTGTTCTTCCAAATATGAATGTTAGGATTTTGGCAATCTATCTTATACTGGAAAAAGATAAATTCTTCTATGTAGCTCAACCTCTAGAGCCGATCGAAGGCAAACCATATTGTATGCACCATAAGGTAACACATCATGAAACATACCACTACTATGTGATACAGAGATTGCTGGAGGACATTTTCAAGGATGGAAGAATGCACAAATATATTACCGATCTGGAAGGATATAAGAATAAGAGCTATAATAAACAGGTCAAAGTGATTTAAGTCGTGGAGCAATCAGAGGAAAAGTACTTGTATCACCTCTAACTCAGCCACATGATTGAGATTCACCAGATCACCAATTTAACTAGAATTAAGAAAAGGAGTTTAACAGAGTGCTACGATCTCACAGTTTAGGATAAAGAAGCTAAACTCTTGCCCGAATCAAGCCTTCGGTGAACTAAAATTTTATTTGAAGATTGTGACATATATCATGTCAAGTTCCCATATCATGACGTACTGGTTATTATGCTTAAAATGAAGAATTTTCCCTTGTATACCATAATGATAGACACAGACAGCGACATCAAAATTCTTTTTCAAAGCACCATTGACCAAATGGGGCTAATAGACAAAGTTATGCCAAATGACATCGATATTTGTGGCTTTAATGAATCTAAAGAAGAGCGAGTAAGCAAAATCATCCTTCCAATCATAGCTGGTCAACCACACTCGATGCCACCTTCTATGTTATCAATATAAAATCCCAATTCTTGGGGATAATGGGATGCTGTTGGTTATATTACATTCTAGGAATACCTTAAACATACCATCAAACACTCATTTTCAATACAGTAAATGTATCTATGAGATCAAAGGAAGTCAAAAGCTCTCTCAAGCTTGCGAAAGCACAATATCTACCATTCTCAGCACATTTGAGAAATTTACTTTATAACAATTATAGAACGCTGGTCACGCCAAAGATCAACCTTCAATAATCGAGCCTATAGAGTACATAGAGATTGATGGGAATAACCATGGAACATAGATCGGTACTAGGCCTTCCAACAGGAGAAAGAAGCCCTAATATATTTCTTTAAAAAAAATAGAGACGTGTTCATCTGGACATTCCAAGAAATGCCTGGAGTTGACCCAACAAGGGAATATCACAGATTAAGTATTAGAGAAAAAGTTACAATAGTTAAATATAAGCTGAGGAGGCTCTCACCTCGCCTCTGAGAGTAGGTTAACAAGGAAATTGGTAAATTGATCGATGTTGATTTTATTCGAGAAGCCAAATACCCGGAATGGATTTCGAACATATTCGAAGTTCTAAAGAAGAATGGGAAGGTTCGAGTTTGTGCAGATTTCACGAATCTAAATAAACACACGCCTAGGATAGATTCCCTCTTCTATAATTAGCCAAATTTTGGATTCTGCAGTAGGATACGAACTTATATCTATGATGGATGTGGCCTCAGGATACAATCAGATACCTCTACTAGATGATGACTAAGAGAAGACCATCATCATCACTGAATGAGGCCTTTACTGCTTCAAATTCATGCCATTCGGCCTCAAAAATGCCGGAGCGACCTATCAAGGGCAAGTAGCAAGCATGTTCAAGGAACACTTATGAAAAAAGTCAAAGTTTACATTGATTATATGCTCAGATAAAGCCTAAAAAAGGAGGATCATATTGTACATCTCGATACAGTTTTCAACATATTTTAGTCATAAAGAATGAAACTCAATCCAGATAAATGTCAATTTGGAGTATACTCTAGTCAATTTCAGGGATACCTCATCAGTCAGAAGGGAATCGGAGCTGATCCCGATCAGATTCAAGCTCTGATATCCATGCCATCTCCAAAAATAAAGAAAAATATACAGAAGCTCGCTGGAAAGATTAGAACTATCAACTGACTTGTTTCAAAATCATCAGATCGGTATCGATGATTGTTTATGCTACTTTGTGGTTCAGCTGGAATAGGCAAAGGACGGCAGAATGAGAAAATTTATTGGACAGAAGAATGTGAAGTAGTTTTCCAAGAACTTAAATGATATATGGAGAAATACATTCTAAACCCTTCGAAGAACGAGCTGAATGGATCATGCAAAAGGATGGAGGCTCCTAATAGATGGTTGTTTATGCTATTGTTATTTAATTTCATTCCAAAAGTGAGATATAGTCTCTAAACAGTTTGTACATTCTTTTCTCATCAATGAAAACTTTTATAGTTTTTTCCCATGTTACTATCTACTATTATACATATTTATCTTTATCTACTAAATCTCAAATGATAAAGGAAAAGGTAAAACTAGCTTCAGTCCATCCAACATCTACAATACAGAAACAAAATCAGTTTACGACTACTCTTACACAGGTCATTTTTGGCATATATCAGACAATCTTCTACTAACTTTAGAACCTTTAAATTCTAGTCATTACAAAAAAATGATTATTAGGGACTGACTAAAATTTGTCTCTAATAATAAAACATTAGGGACGACTTGGATTCAGTCCCTTATATTTTTGTTTTAGGGACGAAAATATTTGCCCTGTCCTTAATAGTATAGTTTTAGGGACTTATTGGACATGGTCGTCCCTAATTGTATTTAGGACTGCTGGACTCTCTTTTCTCATCTCTTCTCTGCCGTCCTTAATTGTAAAGCTCTCAATTCTTTATAGAACTAAAACCTTCTCTCTCTAAGTTGCAGAAGAATCCATACGCGAGCACAATAAATTCCTCGAAGCTCTGTGATTGTAAGTAGTTATCATTACTTCAATAACTAATCACAACTTATCGAAGTCATCGATTTGGTTGTGTTTAGTAATCAGATTTGTGTTTCCTTACTCGAATCGATGACTCTAGGTTTTAGGGATTCTGTTTTGCTCCAAATTAGGTTTGAGTTGTTAATTCAGGTTTGATCGTGTGACTAGAGAAAGATTAAAATTTTGTTAGCTCACAAAACAAATCAAAACAAAACAGGAAACATGTTCTTAAATAAGCAATAAGTTTAGAGAGCGTAGATAGAACGAGTTCAGTCTTATTCTTAAATAAGCAGCAAGTAAGTAGGTTCCACTATTCAATTTGTTTGTTTTCTCTTGCGCTCCAGTTCAATCTTGTTCAAAGAGAAATCAGTCCCACAAAGGTTTGTATTTTTATCAAAATTTCTACATGATGTTTGTTTTATTTGAATCCCAAAAGTTTCTTTATAGCAAAACACCCAATTTTATTTTGTTCTTGTAAGTAATTGTTGTTTATTAATTTAGATCAATTGGGGGTTTTATCTGCTAATGCAACAATGATGGGAAATGCCAATTTAGGTCAGGGAGGAGGACCCTTTCAACCTCAACTCAACTTATCCCCCTTACCTTCACTGTTCTTTGATGATCCATCATCCACTCCCCAAACCAAGAGCGATTGGGAGATTCCGTATACAAACATAATCCCAAATCTAACCCATCGTCATGGCATTCTGCCAAACCCTATTTGTCTTAAACCCAACCTTACTATTGGCCTCATTTGTTTGGAAGGGCTCAGACCTTGTTGAGGTCCTTAAGTTGCTCGGTTGCATGTCCAAAATATCCTTCTGATGTCAAAGATTGAAAATCACAAAGGGATGGATATTTTGCTGAACTCTTAGCAAACTCAGATGCACTAATGACGGTACAAGGTGACATGGGAATGGAGATTCCAATAGTATATATATTTCTATTTCAGAAGGTGATGATTACAAGTACAACATCCAAGGGAAAACATGTAGTTATTGCATCCAAAAGGTTGAAGTCCATAGTTAAAGTCTCCACGGCCTACTAGGGCGGAGGCGATGTAGCAAATGCAGTTCATGATGGTACGGATTGTGTGATGCAAGCAGGCAAAGAGCTACGGGAACTTACCCCTTGCTTTTTGTTCAAACCATGGCTACGATATGTAAAGAGGTGGAGTCTATTATTAATTTTGTAGCTAATTTTAAAGTGATTGTGGAAGCGGCACCAATGGCGATATTCTTCTTACTAGAGTGACCCTTGTACTTTTTAGATGAAATAACTTGAAATTGGAAGCCTTAGAGAAGTCAGTGGCAAAAGCCCAACTTCTATGGAAAAAGTAGTCATAAAGGTATCTTCAATTACATTTATTGCTATTATTATTATAGTTATAATTATAGCTTATGTTCTTAGGGTTCCTTGCAGTGAATAGATGAAATTATTTTTGCTCCCCGGACTAGTACTAGTAAGGTTTATCGATATTGAACTCTACCGAGTAATCTTTTGGCATTTACAATAACCAATTCTTATTAAATTTATGTCAATTTTTTTCCCTTATATAGCGGAGACCTTATTGTTACTATTTTTTTTTACCTTTTGCAATTGTAGTTGAATCCTTTTGTCCAGTCTTCAATTTCAAAAAATACTATATGGTAATTATGATAGCTTCATTTTAGATATTCTATTATTACTATCTTTCTAATGTTTTCACTGCCACTACGATAAAATTTTACTAACATTACCTACACCTACTGATGGCTGCTACTTTTGAATTGGGATTGCAGCAAGACTAGTGATTTTACAAAAAGTGGTGCTGGGGTAAGTAATTCTATTTTGTTTTATAATTTTTTTTGGAGAGATAAAATTGGTTGTTGACTTTGTTCTAAACAAGCATAATAGTAAGACCTACATAAATTTAGATATTATAGTTGGATACTATTTTTTCTCATGTTTAAGATTTATCTAGACCTTTAATATATTCTTAGTTTAATATATTATAGTGAATCTAGTAACCAACCTAGTCGAATGGGTCATAACTAGTTCTAGACACGCAGTTATTTATAAGTACTTGGTAGTTGGTACTATTGGGTTTTACGTACATAATATATGGTTACTGATGATAGATTTTCATGTTCTCTCAACAGTATGCCCTTGTGGATCTTCGTCATCATTTTTATGTTTTTGAATGTCTATAGTAAGAATTTTCCCCTCTATTACGAGATAAATCATTGAAACAGATATACTTCTAGTTCAGTAGCCCCAAATCTATTCTTTTATTGCTACATTTTACTTTATATTCCAGGTATACTTCTACAGCATGTGATCAATTTATCAACTTCCTTGTACTGAACCTATATTGAATGACCCTTAACAAAGATGAAGTCTCAATTTGTAGCAAACATTATCAATTGTCTTTTCTTAGATGGTTTACGTTTTCCCTATTACAGCTAACGAACATGTTTTGATTTTGCAGAATCTGTTCCAAATGGCATACTTTTTATGGATTTGGGTAAGAGAACATCTTCTAGCAGTTTCTTATTATCCCATTCCCTGGTCTTTCATTGAAAATTGTCACGTAAAAATTTACTTTTATTTCTTGCCTTTTCATTCCCTTTGCTTCACTTATATTTTGATTATGCTTTTTATTCTAATGCAGTATGAATTTGGGATCACGTCATGTTTTCACGAGAACTTGCTACCATTTTGATAAGGGTTATCTTAGCGGTAGCGGTTCATATCTTGCCCAGCTACTTGAAACAGATTTCTCAGAACCTGAGCCTCAGCCTTAACTCAACTCTCTTTGTTTTGAAGACATCTATTTATTATTTTCAGCTCCCAAAGCTCTTAAGATTATAAGTGTTCTTTTTTCTTTGTCATTGATACGCAGGTAGATAGAGGTTGGGTACTTAATGGCCAAAAGTAATGGATAGGAAATAATACTTTTGCTGATATTTTGGTAGTTTTTACTCGGAATACAACTACAAATTAGCCAGATAAATAGGTAACTTGAATATTAGTTATATTTCGTTTATCTACTTGTGTTCACACTCCCAACATCTAAAAATATGGATTTACGCGAAAACTTCAATAATGAAGAATCTTGGCCATAGTTAACTTCTATTTTTGTTGCTGCAATGCTCTCATTAATGATTTGTTAGGTGCTTTACTAGTGGGGTTTCTAAATTGTTGACCCGGTATATTAGTATTTTAGAGCTAAAATTGGCTTAGCAAGTAACATGATATAGTTGCATTTTCTACTCTCTTATCCGTTGCACATAGGTCTTATTATAATCTTTATTTATTATTTAATTTATATCAAGCTATGCTGATTAAAATTGTGGAGAACTTCCTTTTGAAATATCTTTCTTTTGATTCCTAGATTGGCACTGATATTTTTTTTGGACAAAATGTTGGTTGCAAGAGTCTTCTAGTCCTTTCAGGTATGGTTCATTATTTGTGTATATGAGTATTTTACATTTTATCATACTATGTATTGTATAGCATTTGGTAGTATAGTATCACAACTTCTAAATATTTATACTCATTCTATAAAACTATACTTAATCAGGTGTTAATGTGTGTAGTTGTTGAGATTTATATATATTATCAAGCCTCGTGGTTGATATGACCTTAATGTGATATCCAATTGTCATACGATTTGTGTGGATTTCATAATCTTAGAAATTGGGAGCTTGTTGTGTGTATACTGGCCCTAAGTGCTCTCAAACCAAAGGATTTCGTTATCCACTTGAGTATTTATAAATTGTATATGTTTTCTAACAGGTACAAAATGGAAATGTCCAATTTACTAGGAAATTGCTGCTGAAATTTTGGTAAGTCTTCTCCTATTTGATTTGTTTTGCCTCCGTACATGACTCTGATATTGATGTGACGCATCATTTATATTTCTTATATTTTATGTTTCATAATGTGTACTTCATTATTTTATTATTTTTTGGTTTACAATTATTTTTGAATGTTGTGGTTGATGTTGTAACAATTTGATTTTTTTTTATTTCAGGAAGTTTCTTAACAACTATGAGAGCGATACGAGCAAGTACTAATTCTATGTAGACATGCTGTTCGAGTGTCGATGGTTTATGTTGAGTGCGTAAGTGGCTAGATCATTAATTTGAATGCTCCAGTTGCATTTAGTAATTGAACACTGATTTTCAATGTTCTACGTAGATTTGAGACCTTATTTATATAAGTAGAATTGGTGTTTGTTGAAAATTGTAAATAAATGTTTAAAATCAATAATTTTTATCTCTATGAACATGAAATGTTATGACATTACTATGTTATGATGCAATATATTATTATTTTCTCTTTTTAAAATTAACTTGTGGTGGCGTAATTCAAATTGTAAAAAATACTGCATTTAGCTTAACATTCTTTAGGGACGGTTTTTTATCACTATTAATATTGGCGTTGACGGGAAAATTTGGTGCCATATTTTTAGAGACAAACTAATCCGTCTCAAATGTTGTGTATTAGAGACAGAATAATCCGTCCCCAATAATATTGGCGCTGGCAGGAAAATTTAGCGCCTTACTTTTAAAGACAAACAAATTCGTCTATAATATTATGTATTAAGGACGGTTGTACTCCGTTACCAAAGGAGTTGAAAAACAAGGACTTTTAGAGATAGATTTTTGGCGTCTCTAAAGCCTTCCTTAATAGTATTAGAAACGGATGTGTCCGTCCCTAATGTATTTGGAATGCCACCCTAAAGGGACAACACTTTACCATCCCTAAAGATGTTCCTAATAGTTGTAGGGATGGATTAGTAGCCTTTTGGGATACTTTTTTGCCATCCCTAAAGGTAGTTTTTCTTGTAGTGGGTGCTCTAGCAGCAATAATTTCTCTCCCTTGATTAACAATTTCTTGGGTGAGGGAACCAATGTCGAACACAAAGTGCTCTAGATATTCAGACCATATTAAATTCATCTCACACTTCATGCTCTGGGCAAACATTTTATCACGCATATTATCTTCTTCTTTTTAATTTTCTTACCTTACCCAAGAAACGGTTGATCAAGGGAGAGGGATTATTGTTGCCAGTACACCAAAATTTAGAGCTTCTAAAGTCGGTAGAAGATCGTCTGATGTACGCCAAAAAGGACCTGTGTAAGACTAGTCGTAAACTGATTTTGTTTCTGTATTGTAGATGTTGGATGGACTAAAGCTAGTTTTACCTTTTCCTTTATCATTTGAGATTTAGTAGATAAAGATAAATATGTATAATAGTAGACAGTAACATGGGAAAAAACTATAAAAGTTTTCATTGATGAGAAAAGAATGTACAAACTATTTGGAAACTATATCTCACTTTTGGAATGTAATTAAATAACAATAGTAAACGTATCTTGTGCTTGGAAAAATTTAGATTTAGCGGTAGTATTTCTTCAACCTTCTAATATTCCAAGGGCTTGGTATCCTGATGCCATCCTTTGTCATGAGATAATAAGATCCAAAACCAGTTCGTCCTACTACTAGAAACGAGCCTTCCCATTAATTATATTCCAAAAGTGAGATATAATCTCCAAACAGTTTGCACATTCATTTCTCATCAATGAAAATTTTATAGTTTTTTCCCACATTACTGTCTACTATTATACATATTTATCTTACCTCACCCAAGAAACGGTTGATCAAGGGAGATGGATTATTGTTGCCAATACACCAGAATTTAGAGCTTTTGAAGTCGGTAGAAGATTGTCTGATGTACGCCAAAAAGGACTTGTGTAAGAGTAGTCGTAAACGTATTTTGTATATGTATTGCTGATTTTGGATGGACTATAGTTAATTTTCCCTTTTCCTTTATCATTTGAGATTTAGTAGATAAAGATAAATATGTATAATAGTAAGCAGTAATATGGGAAAAAAACTATAAATTTTCATTGATGAGAAAAAAAAAATGTACAAACTGTTTGGAGATTATATCTCACTTTAGGAATGTAATTAATGGGAAGGCTCATTTCTAGTAGTAGGACGAACTGGTCTTGGATCTTATTATCCATGACAAAGGACGACATCAGGATACCAAGCCCTTAGAATTCTAGGAGGTTGAAGAAATACTATCGCTAAATCCCAATTTTTCCAAGCACAGGATTCTTTTATTATTGTTATTTAATTACATTCCAAAAGTAAGATATAGTCTCTAAACAGTTTCTACATTCTTTTCTCATCAATGAAAACTTTTATAATTTTTTCCCACATTACTGTCTACTATTATACATATTTATCTTTATCAACTAAATATCAAATGATAAAGGAAAAGGTAAAACTAGCTTTAGTCCATCCAACATCTACAATAAAGAAACAAAATCAGTTTACGACTATTCTTACACAAGTCCTTTTTGGCATACAACAAACGAACTTCAACCAACTTCAAAAGCTCTAAATTATGGTGCTCTAGTAGCAATAATTTCTCTCCCTTGATCAACCTTTTCTTGAGTGAGGGAACTAATATCGGATACAAAGTGCTCTAGATATTCATACCATATTAAATTCATTTCACACTTCACGCTCTGGGCAATCATCTTATCACGTATAGTGTCTTTTTTTTTTTTAATTCTCTTAATCTCGCATACACAAAAATGCAAGAACTACTACCATTTCTTTCTCATACACCACACCGTCCGTAAACTTATCTATATTAGGTACCGTGAGCTCATAAATCCTTGCCTTGACATCCTTTAAAAATATTTTTGGATTACTACGACTTCTTTCTTCAGAAGTTTCATAAACTGCCTGAGCATGACGCACCTCCATTACTATTAAAAACTCATTCATCTGTCTTAGCATACCCATCGATTCATCCATTTTAATCCGATTGTACACTCTCTGATCGACCTCTCCCTTAAGTTTTTGTTGGAATATTAAAAGGTCTACCTCAAATATTTGAATCGTTTCATGTAAACCTACCTCCCTAACCAGGGAATCCGTCAGCTCGGCCTCCATATTTCTTATTCGCTCATTCAGATTCCTTACTATCGCTCAAACATATGCTAAATCGGCCTCTAATGCCGCTATCTGCTCAACTAAAGTTTTCATTTCGCATTATTATTTCCTCAATTTTTCCCTAATATTGTTAAGATTCCCTTTTACACCCTATATGTCCGCCTCTAAACCTTTGATGTGATCTTGTGTGTGCACCAGATCACTATATTTCTTCTGTAACTTCTCTACCAACTTTATCCAACTACTGGACATAATTAATAATTATGCCTCCTGTTTCTTTACTCGTTTATCAAGATTATCTATATGACTTTGAGCACTCGATATGCCCTCCTCATTTTCTTTAGAAGCACATTCAACTTCTTCACATTACCTAGAATGCTCACCACCTTGTTTTCCTTTTTCTGTACAAGTTCTTGTAACTCAAATATTTTTACTTCTATTTTTATGTTTAATTCAGTAATATTTTCCAATGACTCACGTGTCTAGTTTAACTCGATAATCATTTTTTCATTCAACGATGCGCTTTTTCTAGCTTGACCTGCACAACAAATTACTATCTATAATTATTCTTTACACAGTTACTTGGTACAAATATTTCACATTTAAACAATCATACATCATCTTACTCACATATGTTCCATAATTTTATATTATAAATATATCATTGACACACCAGCACGAGCTGATACTTATATAGCTTTTAAGCTATGTAGGTTTCTCGGTCTGGTGGCCACGCGCTCTACGTACTCAGGATCTGGACGAATACCTCGATCTTCTAAAATTATTAGTTATACTTCCTTTAACCCTCTCTCACTATCTATTTCTACTTCTAAGTGGATTGCTAACATCATGAGGTCTTCGGTAACTTCTAGGGTATTTTCTCTAATACCACCGGGAAGAAAATTTTGAATTTTCAAATACCTATTCCTATCTTTCCTAATTACCTTATCCTTCTTGATTTTATCTTTGGCCTATCCAAAACGAGATGTACATAAATTTCTCAAGCACTTTTCACTAAGTTCTCTATATTTTCTAACCTGAGCCTCAGCACGTCCAATCATAAGAGCTGTTGCATATGAAACATTTTTATCCTTACCGAGCTCTTTCTTTAACTCCGCAACTGTAAGGCGCAGTTCATTACACTCTTACACATAACAATTTCTATATCAATACAACATAAACCAGTCTTATAAAACAAATATTCCATTTTCAATAAAGGTTTCTTTTCTACAATAGCTAAATTTTACTACAGTATTACATAAAATCTTAATCTTCCTTCTCCTACTTATCCCACTTCGTGGTTGTCAGCCTGGGATGTATGCAAAGTCTTGTCCTGCCCTGACACACTCTCTGGAGGTAGAGTCCTCTTTGCTTTAGCTTCCTCTTCTCCATATGGCCCCGTGACGTCCACAGATTGTCCCTCCATAATGGCCACTACATCTTCATAAACGTAGCCATCATCCTGGAGCCTTTGGGCCAGATTGTCCTAAGATGCCACCAATCCCTTGGTATGTTGAGCGGAATCGATCCCAACCTTGTCTACTATTCCCTGGAAGGTTTTTATAATTTGTAATTTCCTCCACCGATTGCATTTTTACCTCCTCTAACTTTGCTTTCTCACTTTCTACCTCATTCTCGAGCTCTACCACCCGACCTAGTAATACCTTATTCCCATCCTCAAAGTCGTGGCAAAGATCTTTCAGCACACGAGAAACCTTCCCAGGAAATTACAAGCATCAAGTTTGAGCATATCAAAAAATAACAATAGTGCGAAATCACGACTTATCCTACACAGCTCGAGCTTCACCGAAGATTTTATCTCCTCAACATCCTTCGAAGCAACAACCCTAAACTTGTTCCCCAGATAAACAGATCCCCTTCAATGCTTGGTACCAAGATGTCATCCTTCAGCTCGTCTGCAGCTGAAGGAGGGGGCAAGGTTATCATCGAGTTTTCTCTTTTTTTACCCACCCTCGATCTCCATGTCATCTGCAGTCCCAGAGGTTGAAACTAAAGTTTTAACATTTTTATTCATCGAGGTCTTTTAGCTTGTGTTTCCCGAGTGGTCCCCTGCAACTCGTAGCTTCACGGCTGGTATTGGACCACTACCGAATGTGGGCATTGCCAAACCAATGCCCCCTTGTGTCTCTGATCCAGTTGGACCCACCATAGAGGATGGGCTAACACCTGATATTTTCCTTTGCACTTGAGGTTTCTTAACTTTAATTGATTTGTTGTCGACTCTCTTGCTCATGCTAATCTCTAGCTTGCCCAATACAACTTCAAGCTTGGACCCCTCTCGAGCTACTACGTCAATCAAGGACTCTTCTTTCTTAATAGAAGAATGAGGATCTACACACAAAAAAGTTTATTGTCACACAAAGCACTATAAACATAAACAGGTCGAAGTTAGCATGGTTTACTTACATTTTTTAAATGATTTATATGTAAAAGCCAGGGCGTTCTTATCAGCTCACTGAAGACATTCGCCTCTCACCCACACCAAATTATCATTCTGAACCTTTTTAGCAGAGTTTAAGTCGAAAAATTGGGGTTGAGTACTATAAACAGAAGAAAAATATGCACCCTTAGTGGCCCTAAAGTATTTTACGTTATAATACTTCAATACATCTAAAGAAATTAACCTTCTCTATTTCCCCTCACTGGCCCACTTCCTATTTAATGTCTCACATACATAGATCACCTCACACATGTTACGATTCAACAGGACAGGATAGGTGTCGATCTCATTCATGATACCTTTAGCAAAATTGCTTAAAGGCACCACTAACCCATAGTTGAACTGGGAGAGATAACATAAAAAACCCTCCCTCAGGTCATTTTTTTTCTCCCATTGAAGTATTTATGGGAAATAGACTTAGGAATCTCACTATGAGCCTTCTCAAACTACAAACCGGGCAGCATGAAAAATATGTTATTTCCCTTCTGGTCAGAACACTCCCTAAATGACCTCCCACCATACTCCATCACGCCTCCCCAAATAACTTTTACACAACTTTTACATTTGCAAAATTATTTTAACACATTCGAACCTACAAGATAACGATACATGTTACCAGGAAAATTAAGAAACTCGACCTAACCTTCAATATCTAAATTTCCTTCCCCTTCCTCAGTAGATAATACTAGAGGCTCATTCGACCTAATACTTTTATCCTCAACCCCTATATCCTCCTCAGTAATCGAGTGACCTGAGGTAGAGGCATCCATCTTGAACGAAGAGCTCAAAATAGAAGGAAGTCTAATACTTCAGTCTTTCACACGCATCTATACCTACATAGAGGGCCAGGTGTTTCAATTAATTTTTATATTCTTTTTTCTTAACTCTTTAACACCAAATAAAAAAAGAAGAAAAAAAAGATGATAAATTCACTACAACAAAAATGACCTTTTATGTCACTTGTTTAACGTAATTTATTAGGATTACTACGTGAAAAGTCATATTTTCCGTATCATGTCCGCCACTTGTTTGGATACCACGTCAATCCCCCAATAAGTGACGTTGTTTAACTTATCAATGTGTATTATAGTTACTTTTGTACTGACATAAAACTAAATTCAATTGACATCATTATTTTTTTAAGAGTAATACCATTTATTCTTTCCACTGGCGCTGAATGTTTTACTAAATTCTAGTGAAGTTGTATTTTATAGGTGAACAAGCTTTAACCGTAACTCATAAGCTTGAAAAAGGCAAAGGATAGAAACCAGAGAGTGTAATGATTGAGCTTGAAATGGTTGTTGCAATCCCTAGAAAAAAAATCTTCTCCTTTCTTCATTCCTTCGCAAGTTGCATGTCTGGTAATCTCTCTAGAACTGATGTCCAATTAGAAATTGGTCAAAAATTATTTGTTAATCTGATTTTGCAAAAGCCCAATTGATGAATTTTGTTAAATGTCCTTCCTTAAAACAATAATTGTAATTCCAAAGGGTTTTGGGAATTTCTTGTGGGTTTTTGCAATCTATTAATCCAATCTCTATTCTAGTTTATAAGATTTGGTTTTCTAATTTTTGTTTTAATTTGGGTTTTTAGTTCTTTATTTGCTTACAATTACAGTTTCTTGTTTGTTTTATTCCCATTTATGGTATGAGCTTGGATTCATAATTTTGATCTTCAACATATATAGTTTGAAATAATGGGTTAGATGAAATAGGCTTCTCTACCCCCATACTTTTTCCCTAGTGTTCTTTCTCGTTATTGCGGCATACTGTGCTAATTCATTATATTTTTTATTACTTACGATATAAACAATTTGGATTTGGATGATTTGGAAGATAATCTAGAGTTGTCATCATTGGAGTTTTAAGCTAAGCTTATATTTGGTGCCACAACTCTTCTCCCTCAAGAAACCAACGAAAACCTTCTCACATATTTTCCTTGAATGCTAGAATCAAAGATGACTATTAGATGTGGGAAAACAAGCTCATGTACACATGATCACATCTTTGTTCACCCCTACTGTGTTCCTCGCCAAGTGTTTGATCCAAATGTATATAAAATGTTGCATCACGGACTATGCTCACAAGGTGTTCGACAATATGCCTCAATGAGATGCGGTGTCATATAACTCAATGATATTTGGGTATACTGGAAGTGGGTCCATGGGTGTTGCTCAGTCCATCTTTAACTCGATGGTTCAGCCAGATGTTATCTCATGGAACTCGTTGATTTTAGGGTACTTGGATAATGATATATTCAGCATCATGGTTTATCTGTAAGTATGGGATTTGTTTATGATGTGGTGACAGGAAGTGCTCTTGTGGGTATGTATGCTAAATGCAAGATCTTGGAGGATTCATTTCATGTGATCCGTGAAATGCCGGTATGAAATTGGATTTCTTGGAGTGCTGTCATTGCAGGATGTGTTCAGAATGATCAGTTGTTGGATAGTTTCGAATTGTTCAAGGAGATGCAGCAAGAGGGAGTTGAAGTGAGTCAGTCTATATATGCCAGTATTTTTAGGTCATTTGCACGGTTTTCGTCGTTAAGATTTGGGTCTCAAATGCATGGTCATGTTTTAAAAAACAATTTTTCTTTTGATATTATAGTTAGAACTTCCATTTTGGATAAATATTTTGGCTTTTGATTAGATCAAGTGTCAATCTAGATGGAATCAGTCTATCGGGTGCTTTAAGTGCATGCGCAGTGATCCAAGGGAATCTAGAGGGATTGCAAGTACATGTCTTAACAATTAAGAGTGGTTTTGACTCAAATATATGTGTTGCAAATGCACTCTTAGACATGTATAGAAAATGTCGAGCTTTGGTCGAAGCGCGCACTGTGTTTTGATGTTATGGATCAAATAGATGTTGTCTCTTGGAATGTAATTGTTGCAGTTTATGAACATAATGGATATGGAGAATAAACTTTGGAGCTTTTCTGTTTGATGCTTCGTTCAGTAATGGAACCAAACGAGTTCAGTTCTGGCAGTATTATAAAAGCCTGTGCAGGTTGGCAATTTCTGTTTGGTGGGATGAAGATCTATAACAAAATTATTAAGTCTGCCTTGGGCGCTAATTTTTTTCGCTAGGAGTGCTTTCGTTGATATGTATTGTAAATGTGGTATGATGGAATAAGCGGAATAAAGAAACATACAACAATATCATGGAATGTAATTATTTTAAGTTTCTTACTTCAGAAGCAAAGTGAAGAGGCTCAGAAGTTCTTTTCTCGAATGTTAGATATGGGGCAAGCACCGAATAACTTTACTTATGCAACAGTTCTTGATACTTGTGAAATCTAGCTACAATTCGATTAGGGAAAAAAGATTCATGCTCAGATTATGCACTTACGCACTCTCTCATACCGGTAACTTTATTTATGCTCTCACACACTCTCTCTCACTCTCATTTTTCTTATGCTACTGTTTAAGTCCAAATGAACTTGTAATATGCGATTATTTTCTAACCCTACTATATCTTTATGTTGTTTTGAGATCAAAGGTAACCTATTATGAGACGGTGATAGAAGAATGCAATACTAGGGGTAGAAGAACATGGAAGAGAATCTGTGTGGTGAGGCAACTCGATCTGGTACGAAATAAGTACTATTTAGTGATGCTTCTCTTGATTTTGGAACTGAACTTGTGATTTTCTTTAACCCTTTCTAGTTTTGGATTTTTAGTTGACTTGTGTTTATTTAACTTAATTTGGGGAACTGAGTATTAGGTGCCCTCTGTTTATGATTGGGGTTTCTTTGTTTAGTGGGTGTGAATTACAGGTTCGAGGAAGTACATCTTAAAAGGAAATGGGCGATATTATACTTTGGAGGAGTTTCAGATAACCCGAAGTTCTTACAATAGTCTAAGGAGACGATAATGTGGAGCTTTCATCTTTTGGAATTTCATAGGAAGCTTATAATGGTAATGGTTGTGTAATAACCCTTTTTTTTTCACTTCGTTTGGGATTTAAGTTTCTCTTTTTGATTTCAGAACACAACAATGTATACTCATATTTTTTTTCAGGCTTGGGTGGGCACATCGAGATATGCTCAGATGTATTTAAGGTCTATATATGGAGTGCTTATATCGACCATTCGCCAAGGGCTAACAATTACTCTATCACTTTTAAATGTGGATAGTAGAACTTTTGACGAAGCTTTAGCTTCTAAATATATATTTGTAAAGCAGACTCATATTAATGTTTGGCTTACGCTTTGTAAGTTATCCTAAATTTAAAGTGCAAGCTGCAGTTGTTCTATCCTATCACAATGCATTCTTGGAACCATCAGTCATTTCTTTATTTTTCGGTTATATTTATTGTACTTCCCATGCTGTAAATATGTCTTTGTAATTTTCTTACCATGATATAAGAATAAATAAGAATTTTTTTAAAGTTCAGAGAAGAATTCATATTTATACTCCATCCTCTGCTTGGATTTTTAGCAATAAGTATATCTTGTAAATTATAGTGGTGATGTACAAGGGGGAAAAGTGTGGCATGGATGAAGGGCAGGTGGTATGATAGGATATGCAAGGCTGGATGTGAAATGCAAAATGCGAAAGGGGAGGGAGGTGGGGAGGGAGTTGTGCATAATTATTTTTTGGTTCTTTAATAAGTATCAGCATCATTTAATAAATGACGTGGTAAACCTCCTATGTCACATCATACATGACATTAAAGCTACAGTCACGTAACTTGAGGACATAATAACGTCATTAATTATAGACAATTACGTCACTTAAAAAGTAACATGAATAATCAAAACTTTCCAAGTAGCATTGGTTAACGTCGCTTGCAAAAGTAACTTTATTTCTCTTTCAGGTCACTTTTTTAGTGACGTGAAAACCCTTATTTGTTATAGTGATTATTTTGATATATTTATACAATACTTATCTGTCTAACAAGTTGAACACAAATTTTCAAACTTTATTTTTCCCTTCTATAGTAAGTAACAAGACTTTCATAATATTGACAGTTTTCAAAATTCAAAAAATATAAAAAAATATACAAAATCATCAAAACTCATATCAGAGTAATTTAAAAAAAAAATAGATAATCAACACAAACACTATTAACACTCAATGGCAGATGATGAATCCGGTACAACAAACACCTCCTCCTTTACAATGATCTTCGGTAGCATCGAATCAAGATCTTTATTAAAGAAAACTATGTCTTCCTTATGCAAAAAATTGCAAATATCTAGAATTTTCTCACTCACAACTCTACAATCTCGAGTTCTTTCTCTCTCTCTGGATTTTTGTCTTTTGTTTTCTATAAAAGTTTGAATGGAAGGAGGGAGGGCTATTTATATCTTTTTTCTAACTGCTGGCAGTTATCGGAACTTGTGTAAGCCACTTTCAGTTTTTCAACCGAGGCATCTTTTCTACTACTTCTGTTAGTCTACTCATGCCTTTTGGAAAGAGATACTCTATCATCATTATAACCACACCTAGCATTAAATGCATCTCTATATCTCTCCTACTCACTCTCCTTTCAAAACTCTCTACATCCCTCATAACAGAGATCACAATACTATTAATTCCAATAAAATTTTCTCGAACTACTGCTATAAGAACTCTTAATCGTAGAAACCCACTTATTTATACTTACTTCGATGACATTACCAAGGCTTCAAACATTTATATTCAAAATATTCAAACAAATTCAACATTAAACAGGAGACAAATATGAAAAATCAAAACAACAGATATTATTTATTCATAAACAACTTTACATTCATTTGACTAGACGTCAAGCGAAATCTAAAAAATAATTGCATTTAAAACATCCTAAATGACCTAGAGTACCACATCTAATCACCTTGCCCCTAGCAATCATCTCATCTTCATCTGCTATCTCATCCAGTGCAATCTCTTTTACAACAATCTTTCAATCTTCAAGGTCAATGATCATGTTACGAAACACATCGCACCGCAAATGATGATCCGCTTCGATATCTCTATCTCTTAACTTAATCATTCAGGTTGTAACACAGATACAGGCCTCTCGACATCATTCCCGAGATGTCCAGGCAACTGTTCATAAAGTTTTACTATTTTATGGCCAAATGACCCTTAACCGCATGACGAACACTCTAAGAACGAGTCCTCACCATGTTTACTAATTTACAACTTGGCCTACTACGTTATTTATAATAAATGAAGAGTATGATAAAATGCAATCCCATCTTTTATGCCAAAAAGATATTAACTGGTAACCATCACGGCTATCAAAATTATTTACCCTAACAAAATATATATATTTATCCAAACTGCCAACTTCAGCTCAAGGAATACATAATTATTTTATCATGTGAGCTTACTTTTATTCACAGTTCGGTACAACAAGTTTTTACAACTTATAAACGCATAATCAGTTTTAAGCATTTAATACTTTCAGTTTAAGAAGTTTATGTTTATTTATCTTAAAAAATAAAAAATAAAAAATAGAGCACTACTACAAAAAAGACAGAGAACAAAGCAAGATAAATACAAAATGATTTTTAAGAAAACAAATCACAAGCGTAACAGCGGCGTGGCCTCCTGGCACGGATGCCAACATCTTCATATTTATTCATTTTATGCTCCTCAGTAAGAAGATGAAGATGCTCCCTACGCCGCTGCCCCGATATGTACATATAATGGAAGCTGAACATTTGGAAATAATCCTCGTCAGCCTCCACTGCCTTATAGATTGTCATACCTTGGTAGGTAGGATGGACAGGGATAGGAGTGGGAATATCAAGGGATTGAGTCCTAAAGTAGCACAATTACAGTTCTTACACTTTCGTAAGAACATTTTCCTCTTATGCCTGACATCTGGTGGTTACCATTTTCACTGACAAAGAAACTACAACGAAGAGTACTTGCGGAAGATTTGAAATGACAGAAGTACTTGCAAATAATCATAGTTAGTAAAACAACAACAATACTTATAGAAGGAACTACATTTAATACTGAAGGGATTTCCAATATAGGCATCATTAAAATAAATAGTTTCTGGGAAACCCAACAGCCAAATACAACAATCACATTATTATAATAGTTTAGTCTCCAATAGTGTTTTACAATTCTGAGAAGAAAGGCATCAACATTAGCAAAATCCATCATTACAGTTGTCAGACATAACCCATTTCACATTCCATATACAACCTTAATTAAAACTTCTTAACTCAGGACACCAGTGCCTTCAGTTGAGAGGGGGCGATTGTAGGGACCTATCCCACGACTTAGGATAACATCAAACTAGCACCATACCAGAATCACGCAACATACACGTGACATACAACCTGTTAGCAGTGACATATGAACTATGAACTAAAAATGAACGTGGCTTGAGCATTTCAAATAAAATAGAATGAGTCAAAGACACATGTCTCCCACAAACTAGCAGTTACAGGAGTAACTCCCATTTTCACCCTATTTTAGGAGAACGAGCTAACACACTAAGGATAAGGTCTATAAAAGGAATAAGATACAGAGGAGAAAAGTATGAAGTTTTTCTAGCTCAAGGGATCATAAATTGCATATTTAGTATAAGAGCCATTCGAGCTACAAAAAATTGGCCCTTACAACCTACTTATTAAGTGTTTAACACGCATCTATACCTACATAGATGGCTAGGTATTCTTATTAATTTCTATACATTTCCTTGTTCCTTTAGTTCGAAGAATAATAATGGCAAATTATTGTATTACTTGTTAACATAACAAATTAAACAAGCAAAATCCCCCCAATTTTTCCCATAAATACAGTCAATGACAATTATTTTCCCTAATAAAGTCAACATTTAAAATTCAAAACCAAAACAAGGGAAATAGTCACAAATCCTAAATAGAGATTGTAACATAAATGAAGAAATCCAATATAACCACTAACCTTTAATGGCAAAAGATGAATTCGGCACAGTGCTCTTCTTCCCCTTCGTAGTATACTTCGCCAACAGGTTATCTTTTTCCTCCACAAACAATACAACTTCTTCCCTCTAAACACGATGAGCACTTTCTGAGTTTCTCTCACTAAATCTTTGCAGTTAAAATTTTTTCCCTCTCTCTAGATTTTTGTCTCTCTAGATTCTGGAAACCTTTGAAAGAAGAGGAGGTTGATGTATTTATAAGTATTTTTCCCAATCGTTGGCAGTTATTGGGACTCATGTAAGCCATCCTTAGTTTTGCAACCAAGGCGTCTTTTCCATTATTTCTATCTGTACACTCATAACTATTAATAAACAATACCCCTTCATTATTACAACCACTATTATAATTAAATAAATCCCTCTCTTTCCTACTCATCCTCCTCTCAGAACTCTCAATATCCATGACAACAAGGGACATTGCATAGTAAAATCTAACTACTACTTCTAGCCTCTTTACTCGTACCTCATGATTGTAGAATTCTAACAGACAAAAAGCTTATTTATAATAACCTAGACGAGATCACCAATGCTCAATTGAATTCAAAATTTGAATATTCAAACAGAAAATACATAAAATAAGGAGGCAGTTACGCCAGATAAAACTAAAAATATTATTTCCTTATACCCCTCCTCAACATAAGTCAACCTAATACACAAACGAGCTATTAGAAGTAGTTACATCTAAAACATCACAAATGCCCTGCAAGACTACATCTGATCACTTCACCACCAACAATTATCTCATCTTCATCAACTATCTCATCCAACACAATCTCTCTTACAGGAATTTTTTGAGCTTCTGGGATGACAATCATGTCACAAAACACATCACACAAAAAATGTTAGTCCACCTCAATATCTCTCTCCCTTTTATTTAAACCTTCGAGCTTCAATGCAAAAATGAGCAGCTCGACGTCATAACCAAGTCGACCAAACACTCGTTCACAAACTTCTACTACCTTTATCGCTAAACTCCCCTTAACTGCATGACGAGCCCTCTAAAGTTGAGTCCTCACCATGATTACTAATTCTACATTTTGATATTACTCCCTTTAATTATAGATACAGAGTACGAAAATACCAAATCCCAAATATCACGTCGTGAGGCATAATATAAATAACCCTAGCAACTGTCAAAGTTATCCCCAGTATTAACATAACTAATTTATACCTATCAATCCTTATTTTTATACCGTATTTCCATGAGCTACCTGCTTTCCGTAGCTCGAAACACTCCCCTTCACAAGTTATACATTAATCAACATAATAAATATAGTTTGAAAAGTATGACAGATTTCACTTCAAGAAAACAATTTTTTATTGTTTCAAAATAAAAATAAAAATAGACTACAACAGTAATGTAGACTAATCACGATAACCTGGGCAGCTGCGATACTTCTTGGGAAGTCCCCAACCACTTCGTCCTCCTTCAAGATTTCTAACTCCGCAATGTGATACAGACCGTCCCTACGCTGCTGCTCCCCCGTCCTGATGTAGTTAAAATGAACTATTTGAAAATAATCATCATCAGCTTCCTCCACCTCATTAAAGGTTATACTGTGGTAGGCAAGACAAACAGGGATAGGGGTCGTATCCTTGAGAGACTGGGTCCCAAAGTAACAGAGCTGAAGCTCCTGTACCTTATCCTGAACTCTGACCTCCTGGGTTTGTCCTTTGGTGATCGTCACCATTGTACTTGCAGAAAACTCTTTACAGAAGAATCTAAGAAGAAGAAAATGTACTTACAAAGGAATAACGATCAGGAGAACAAAGGTAGGTACTTATAGTAGGAATTACATTAAATACTGACAATGAATTCCAATGCAATCATCCTTAAAAGAAATAGTTTCTTGGAATTCCAACAATCAACTACAATAGTCAACTTCAATACATCAGTTTAGTCTCCAACAGTCAATTACCATTTTATTGTAGAAGAATGCCATGTCAAGAAATCTAACATTCAAGTTGTCAGAAAACCAAGTTAATTTCCAATACCAAGCTTGATTGGAACTTCTCAACTCAAGACGCACATGCCTTTAGCTGAGAGGGGGCAATTATAGGGACTTGTCCCTCATGCTAGAGTAAAAATAAACTAATACTGTGCCAGATTCACGCAAAAGATACATAATATGCATCCTATCAACATTGATACTTGAACCACGAACTAAGAAAGAACATGGCTCGAACATTCCAAATAAAATAAAATGAGTCAAGAACACCTATTTCCCACAAACTAACAGTTACAAGAAAAACTTCTACTATTCCCCAATCCAGGAAAACATGCTGACATACAAACGAACTGGGGATAAAGCCTATAAAAGGGATAACAAACGGAAGAAAAATGACAGGGACTATTCAGCTCAAAAAATCTCAAATTGTATTTAATATTTAGCAGTCTTAAGTAATAAAGTGATTCTTACTAATCCTCTAACTGAGGTCGTGGTTTTTACCTATTCAGATGTTTCCATGCTAAAACTTGTGTAAATTAATATTATCTTTTTTTATATTTGTGTCACAGGTATATTTGGTGTAAGAGGCCATTCGAGCTAGGAATTTAGGCCCTTACAATATCAAAAGCCCAAGGCTACAAACAATTAATCCATCTTTAATAATTCAAGAAAAACCACATAAAAAGTTTGTTCTTCTAATCACACAATTTAAATAAGGGAGGAAACTGATAATGGCAAAGAAAACAATTATCTTGTTCTTCATTAATGGAGGTGTAGGGACCTATCCCTTGAACTGGGGTAACAACGAGCTTGTCCAGTACTAAACTCATGCAAAATACATATAAACATGTACCCTATCAACAATACTACCTGGACCACGAACGAAGGATAAACCTGGCTTGAGCAACCCAAATAAAGCATAATGAGTCAAAGACACCTGCCCCCTACGAGCTGGCAGTTGCAGGAAAACCTCCACTATTTCCCTCAACTATTTAATATTCATTATTCTTAAGCAATAAAATCATTCTTACAAAATTCTCAAACTGCGGTTGTGGTTTTCACCTATTCAGAGGATTTCACCCTAAAACCAGTGTCATTTTATATTATCTGTCGTTATATTTGTATCACAGGTGCATTTAGTGTAAGAGGCCATTCGAGCTACGAATTTAGGTCCTTACATTTGGCACCATCTATAGGAAAGAATATATTTTACACAATCCTAAGGCAGACGGTTAATCAAAGATCAATATTCCATTATGGTAAATCCTAAATGACCAGCCTTTGTGGTTCAACTTGAAATCTCACTTAAAACTGATCAGCTAGTAGAATTAAGGGAGAATCTCAATGCCAAAACCGTAAGGTAAAATGAGCTCGAATGCCAGTTGGTGCATGATCAAGAGCTTCGCGAATAGGAAATTGAAAAGGAGCGCAAAACTCGACAGTTAGAGTTTAAACGACATGAAGAACATATGACAACATTACAGACCGCCTTAAAATCTCTGCAAGACAATCATCATGGATAAGCTCCCAGGCAACAAGAGGTCATACCTACAAATTCTAAAATATCAATATGAGACAGACTAGGAGCTCAAGGAGCAGTAAGCAGAGGAGCTTTCAGGCACCCTCGTAATGATCTTTGGGACCAGAAGCCTCAATTTATCTGGGATAGGTAGGTCAGTCATAACTTAATAGGGAATGTTGATACTCAAAGTGTCCAGTGAAAGAGCCATGACCCCTATCCCTGGGGTTGGTTTTGGAATATTTGAATGAGGCATTAAAAATTATAACCCCAGACCCGCACATCAAATAGTTACAGTACCACGCCAATACATCACACAGGAACACATGCATCAACAAACAAGGAATTGATAGAAGCTCAATCTCTTTACAGTAAAGATGATTTGGGTAAATTACAGGGCAGTCCGATTACCAAAGAGTTATTCGATATGGAAATTCCAATAGGATTCCATACTCCTAAGATATGTAAATACAAAGGCACTGATCCAAGTGAACACGTCCAACGGTTCTGAGATTCATTGGGGTTATATTCAAACTTAAACCACATTCTTTGTCGGTTGTTCGCTACAAGTCTTCAGGGAGAACTACTCTGATGGTTCCATTCCTTACCCAAAAATTATATTCTAACTTTCGACCAATTATAGAAAATCTTCGTAAGGACGTATGCTTATAAGAAAGATAAGGAAGAAAACATGTACACTCTTATCAATCTCAAACAGTTTCAAGGGGAGAAGCTCATAGTTTTTACTATGAAGTCCCTCATACTTGCTCAAAATGTTGATAATCTTAATTAGAAGACAGCTATTTCAGCATTTACCAATGCTCTACAGATCGATTGAAAGATAAAAGAACATCTTTTCTTGAACAAACCCTCAACTTTGGAAGAAATGATTGCAAAAGTAAATGGGTATATTAACCATGAAAGGATGATGTCTGAAAGGCATAAATCTACTAGAAATGTCCTAGCTACGAAGGGTCCAACAACAGATAAAGACAGTGAATATAACAGTGATGAGCAGGGTGACAAGAAGCGTGTCAAAACAGATACATGAAAATCCCATAATAGAAATTTATTACCAAAACCTGTCCATTCAAAATTGAATGTCAAGATTTTAGAAATCTACCATATGCTGGCGAAAGGCAAATTCTTTCGTGCGGCTCAGCCTCTTGAACCAATCGAAGGCAAACCTTATTGTAAGCACAATAAGATGACGCATCATGTAACTGATCGGTGCTACACCGTACAAAGATTGCTGGAGTACATTTTTAAAGATGGAAGAATGCATTAATATATTATCGATATGGAAGGATATAAAAATAGAAGTTACAAGAAAAGGTCGAAGTCATTCAAGTCCAAGAACAGTAAGAGGAAAAGTACTTGAATCACCTCTACCATAACCACATGATCAAGATTCATCAAATTAACAATTTGACTAGATTCAAGAGGAAAAGATTGAAAAAATTCCATGACCTCACGGTTCTGGAGAAAGAAGCTAAGCTCCTACCTGAATCAAGCCTGCGACGAACTAGTATTTTATTCAAAGATTACGACATAGGTCATGTCAAGTTCCCACATCATGACGTACTATTTATCATGCTTAAAATGAAAAACTTCATCATACATACCATGATGATAGATACGGGCAGCGACATCGACATCGACAATCCAGCAAATGGGATTAACAGAATAAGTGGAGCCAAGCGATATCGATATCAGCATATTTAATAGATCTAAAGAAGAAAGAGTAGAAAAAATCTTCCAACCAATAATAGCCAGACTGACAACCCACGACGCAACATTCTATTTAATCAATGCAAAATCTCAATTGTTGGGGATTATGGGGCGTTGCTGGTTGCACAACATGTATGCAATCCCTTCCACTTACCATCAAGTACTTCGATTTAAATACAATGAGGGCATCTACGAGGTTAAAGGGAGTCAGAAGCTAACTCGAGCTTGTGAAAATACAATATCTACCATACCCGACATATCTGACAAATTTACTTCATAGCAATTATAAAAAGGTGGTCAGGTCAAGGATCAGCCTTCCACAGTCAAACCTATAAAGTATATTGAGATCAATGGACATAGTAGGGGAACATACATTGGTACCACGCTTATCCAGCAGGAAAAATAAGCTATCATGCGCTTCTTTCAAACCAGCAGAGACGTGTTCGCATGGACTTTTCAAGAAATGCCAAGAGTTGACCCAGTAAAAGCCTATCACAGATTGAGTATTCAAGATAAAGCCACGGTAATCAAACTAAAGTAAAGGAGGATCTTGTCTCATCTTAAAAATAAGGTCATCAAAGAAATTGATAAATTAATCAAAGTTGGTTTTATTTGAGATACCAAATACTCGGATTGGATTTTCAACATAGTAGCAATTCCAAAGAAAATTGGAAAGGTCAGAGTTTGTGTAGATTTTACAAATCTTAACAAATATATGCCATAATTCTAGATTCTACAGTAGAACATGAGCTCATGTCTATGATGGTCGCTGCTTCGGGATACAACCATATACCTTTCTTGGATAAAGATCAAGAAAATGCCACCTTCATCACTAAAAGGGGCCTTTATTGCTACAAAGTAATTTTATTTGGCCTGAAGAGCTCTAGAGCAACCTACCAAAGGTTGGTTACATGCATGTTCAAGGACCATTTGGGGATGGTTGTAAGAGTAAATATTGATGATATGCTCTACAAAAGCCTAAAAAGGAAGATCATATTGTGATTTCGATACAGTCTTCAATATATTACGGTCTTATAGAATAAAGCTAAATCCTGATAAAGGTCAATTCATCTGTAAGAAGGGGATGGAAGCTGGATTAGCTTTGATCTCATCAAGGAAATTCTTGGGACACCTCATCAATAAGAAGGGTATCAAAGCTAATCCAGATCAGGTTTTAGCTCTAATCTCCATACCATCACCAATGACAAAGAAGGATGTAGAAAAAATCACTGAAAAAATTATAGCTATCAATAGATTCATCTCCAAATCATCAGATTGACATTGATTGTTGTTCATGTTGTTATGTGGATATACCAGAAGAGGTAAAAGATGACAAAATGAGGAAATATATTGTACGGAAAAATGTGAAGCAGCTTTTCAAGAGCTTAAAAGGTATCTTGAAAAGTATCTAATAATGAGTACGCTGATCGACAATGAGGAATTGATAATCTACCTTGTAGTTACAGATTGGTCCCTAAGCTCTGTCCTCATATGGCTTGAAGGGAAGATTGAGAAACCCGTATATTTCATAGGCAAGACACTCACGGCAGTAGAAACAAAATATTCTAAAATTAAATGACTCCTCCTAACACTCGTTTACACTTTCCAGAAACTCAAGCACTATTTCCAAGATCATTCAGTCAAAATTCATGACCAACTATCCCCTTCGAGAAATGCCATCTAAGAAGGAGAAATTTGAATAGAGAATAGAAAATAGTAAATCTTTGAAAAAGGGCAAGTAGTGGTTGACTTTTTAGCGGACTTCCCAGTAAAAGATCCAGATTGGGAAGAACACGATCCTGATATAAATACAGAGATCGAAGACGATCCACCCCCGAAGCCCTTTGAAGAATGAGCTAAATGGGTCATACAAAAGGGTAAAGATTGCTTACAGATAGATCAGCAGAACCCGTACGGTCCAGAATAGAAATTGCACTGATTACACCTTCTAATGACAGAATTGAGAAATCAATACGGTTAAATTTTGAAGCCTTTAATAACATTATATAGTTCAAAGCCTTAATCCATAGGCTGGATATGGCATTGGAAATCGTGGTTCCCAAACTATTAGTATATACTGAATCGTTGTTAATAATCCATCATTACTTAGAGCGATACAAGAAGAATGGCAAGATGACCAAATACGCAGCACTAGTTGCTAACGGAATGGACATATTCTATAAAGTTACACTCGATTACCTATCTCATAGAAAAAATTGTCACGCCGATTCCTTACTTAGCAGGAGTGTTAGGTACAAATGTAAGATACCTCCAAATCAAAGTAATATTAAACCTCATCATCGATTACACTTTGATATACACGATCAGTATTGGGGGCAATAAAGATGAGGAAGATGATTGGAGAAAGCCCTTCCTCTTTTATATAGGCCCAAACAATAATAGGGCTGTCAATAGATTGTATATAATCCGAATTCCAATTCCTTTTAAGGATATGGATGTCATTTTTTCCGATCCGAATCCGATCTGATCCGAATAAGGAATATCCCAAATAATTTTAGATTAGATTCAGATGGTGCCTAGTCTAATCCAATAAATATCTGATCCAAAGTTATATACTAATATATTTATATTTTATCAATGTTAATGTTTTATAACTATTAGAAATATATTATATTCAATAAGAAAATAGATTATAACACATCTAGCTTTGTGGCTAAGTGGTACTTAGTTCTTAAAACCCATGAAAGATCATAGATTCAAGCCTTTACATCCATATTTTTATTCATCAAATAAAATTATGGTCAGATCGGATTTTGGATTCGGACCTCCAAAAATAGTTTCGGACTGGATTAGATTCGGATGTTACTTATAAAGTTTTGGATCAGATTGGATATGGATGTTACTTATAAAGTTTCAGATCGGATTCAGATTTGCATCAATCCGATTCCAATCCGATCCATTGATAACCCTGTCTCCCACGAACTAGCAGTTATATAAATAACTGCCACTCTACCCCCATTTCAGAAGAACGCGCTGACACACGAACGTGAATTGATAAAAAGGTCTATTAAAAGGATAAGATACAAAGGAGAAATGACTAAGTTTTTTTGGCTCAAGAGATCATAAATTATAATCAAGATACATTAATCTCAAGCAATAAAGTTATTTATACTAAATCCTCAAGCTAAGGTCATAGTTTTTACCTATTCAGAGGTGTCCATGTTAAACACCTGTGCCAAATCATGTTATTTACTACTATAATTGTGTCATAGGTACATTTGGTATAATAGGTCATTCGAGCTACAAAATTAGGCCCTTATACTTGGCGTCGTCTGTGACAAAGAAGACATTCCACAAAATCCTGAGGTAGACAGTTACTCCAAGATAAATATTCCATCATGGTGAATCCTAAACGGCCAGCTTCGATGATTCAACATGAACATTTAACCAAACTCGATCAACTAGTAAAATTAAAAGCAAACCTCAACGCTGATATTGAGAAACAGAACGAACTTGAATGTTTATTAATGCATGATCGAGAGCCTCGCAAATAGGAACTTGAAGAGGAATGCAGAGCTTGGTAAATGAAGTTCAAACGATATGAAGAACAGATAACAATATTCTAGACTGCCTTGAAAGCCCTACAAGACAATCAACAGGATCAGGCTACCAGGGAATGTGAAGTTATACCCGCAACTTCTAGAATTTCAGCACGAGATAGATTCAAACCTCAAGGCGCTTCTAGAAAAGGAGCTTCCAAACATCATCATATTGATCATTAGATACGGAAAGCCTTAATTCATCTAGGACAAGAAGGTCAGTTAGAAATTAGCAGGGGATGCAAATTCTCAAAATGACAAGAGGAAGAACCGTGACCTCTATTTAGGGTGCCAATTCATAAACATTTGAGTGAGGTAAGTGGCAATCATACTCCACGACATGTACATCAAATAGTTCCAACAGCACATCAATACATCATACAATAACACATGGATCAACGAATCAAAGAATTGATAGAAGCTCAAGCTCTTTGTAGCAAAGACAAATTATACATGTTAAGAGGTAGTTTGATTGCTAAAGAGTTGTTCGATATGGAAGTTCCAACATGATTCCATACTCTGAATATATGCAAATACAAAGGCACAGATCCTTGTGAATATGTACAACAATTCCGAGATCCGTCGGGGTTGTATTCAAATTAAAACCACATTCTTTGTCGACTGTTTGCTACAAGCCTCCAAGGGGAGCCACTCTGCTGGTTCTATTATCTACCTGAGAATTCCATCCTTATATTTAACCAGTTATAGAAAATCTTTGTCAAGACTTATGCTCATAATATAGATAAAGAAGAGAACTTGTGCACTCTTATCAGTCTCAAACAATCTCAAGGCGAGAAGCTCGAAGTATTTACAGGGAAGTTTTTCGAACTTGCCTGGACAGTTGATAATCTTGATCAGAAAATAGTCGTATTGATATTTACCAATGCACTACTGATTTATTGTAAAGCAAAATAGTATCTTTTCTTGAATAAGCCCTCAACTTTGGATGATATGATTAAGAAGGTTAATGGGTATATCGACCTAGATATAATGATGTCTAAAAGGCATAAATCTACTAAGAACGTCCTAGCCGCAAAGAGTCCACCATTGATATAGACAGTGATCACAATAATGATGACCAGGGTGATAAGAAGCGAGTTATAACAGATGCAGGAAAATCACGAAAATGAAACTTGTTACCAAAACCTATTCTTCGAAAGATGAATATTAAGATATCAGCGATCTATCATATACTGGCAAAAGACAAATTCTTCTGTATGGCTTAACCTCTAGAGCTAATCGAAGGCAAACCATACTATATGTACAGCAAGATAACGTATCACGAAACCGACCGGTACTACGTCGTATAGAAATTACTGGAGTACATTTTTAAAGATGGAAGAATGCACGAATATATTATTGATCTAGACGGATTTAAAAATGGAAGCTACAAGAAGCAGGTCGAAGTTATTCAGGTCAAAGAGAAATTTGAGGAAAAGCACTTGTACCACATCTACCTTAATCACATGATCAAAATTTATCAGATCAACAATTTGACCAGATTTAAGAGAAGGAGGTTATAAAGTGTTGCGACCTCACAGTTCAGGAGAAAGAAGCTAAAATCCTACCCGAATCAAGCCTTTAACAAACTTTAATTTCATTCAAAGATTATGACATAGGTCATGTCAAGTTGCCATATCATTACGTACTGGTCATCATGCTTAAAATGAAGAACTTCTTCATGGATACCATAGTGATAGATACGGGTAGTGATATTAAAATCCTTTTTCAGGGCATAATCGAACAAATGAGGCTAGCAGACAAAGCTATACCAATTAACCGATATATATATTAGTGGCTTTAATGGATCTAAAGAAGAACGAGTAGGCAAAATTACCCTACCAATCACCGACGGACCTACAATACTCGACGTCACATCCTATGTTATCAATGCAAAATCCCAATTCTTGGGAATAATGGGGTATTGTTGGTTACACAACATGCAAGCAATCCCTTCTATATGCCATCAGGTACTTTATTTCTAATATAATAAGGGCATCTATGAGATAAAATGAAGTTAAAAGCTTACTTGAGCTTGCAAAAATTTAGTATCTACCATTCTTAATTTATCCAAGAGATTTATTTTATAGCAATTACAAAATACTGGTCACGTGAAGGATCAGCCTTCAATAGTCGTGCCTACTGATTATATTAAGATTGATAGGCATAACAGGGATATGTATATTAGTACTAGGGTTGTCCAATAGGAGAAACTCTAATAAATTTCCTTCAATCCAATAGAGATGTGTTTACTTAGACTTTCCAAGAAATGCCAGGAGTTGACCAAACAAAAGCCCATCTTAAATTAAGCATCAGAGATAAAGCTATAACAGTCAAATAGAAGCAAAAGAGGCTTCCAATTCATCTCTGAGATGACGTCAACAAAGAAATTAATAAATTAATCAAAGTCGAATTCATTCGAGAAGCCAAATACACAGACTGAATTTCGAATATAGTAGCAGTTTCAAAAAAGAATGGAGAAATCAGAGTTTGTGTTGATTTTACGAATCTAAACAAACACACGCCGAAGGATAGTTTCTTTCTTCCCATAATCCACCAAATTCTTGATTCCATAGTAGAATATGAACTTCTATCTATGATCGATGCTGCTTCAGGATATAACCAAATACCTCTCTTAGACAAAAATTAAGAGAAAACTACCTTCATCACTGAAATAGGCCTCTATTGTTACAAAGTCATGCCATTCGGCCTCAAAAGCATTAGAGTAACCTATCAAAGGCTAGTAATAAGCATGTTCAAGGAACACTAATAAAAAACTGTTGATGTATACATTGATGATATGCACTGTAAAAGCCTAAAGAAGGAAGATCATATTGTACATCTCGATACAGTCTTCAACATTTACGGTCATGCAGAATGAAACCCAATCCAGATAAATGCCAATTCGGGGTAGACTCTGGTAGATTTCTAGGACGCCTCATCAGTAAGAAAGGGATCAAAGTTAATCTAGATTAGATTTGAGCTCTAATCTCCATGCCGTCTCTAAATTTAACTCTAATTAAGTCATTAGATCGATGTCAATGGTTGTTTATGCTGCTTCATAAATCTACCAAAAGAGGCAAAGGATGACAAAATGAGGAGATTGATTAGACGGATGAGTGTGAAGTGGCTTTTCAAGAACTTAGATGGTATCTCAAAAAATCTCCAATAATGAGCATTCAGATTAATAACAAGGTATTTATTATCTACCTCACAGTTATAAAAAACTCTCTAAGCTCGGTCCTCATACGGCTCAAAGGAAAAATTGAGAAGCCTGTATATTTTATAAGCAAGACCCTTACCCTCACAGAGACAAGATATTCCAAAATAGAACGACTCCTCCGAACAATCATTTACACTTCCCAAAAACTCATACACTATTTTTAAGCTCATTCAGTTAAAATCATGACCAACTATCCCTTTTGGGAAGTGTTATCTAAAAAGGAAAAATTTCAAAAAGTATAATAATGGTCAGCCGGTTTGGGGGAGTATGAGATCAAATTTGAACAGAGAACCTCAAAAATAGCGTAAGAAGTTATTAACTTTTTAGCAAACTTCCTAGTACATGATCCAGGTTAGGATGAACTGGATCCTGATCGAACATAAAAGGTAGACGTCGATCAACCTTCCAAACCTTTTGTAGAACGAGCTGAATAGATTACACAAAAAGGGTAGAAGCTTCTTACAGATGGATCAGCTGGACCCGTTGGGCTAAGGATAGGAATTGTGTTGATAACACCCTCCAATAACAAAATCAAGAAGTTAATACGATTAAATTTTAAAGCCTCGAACAATGTTACAGAGTGCGAAACTTTAATTCATGGCCTGGATATGGCATTAGAAATCGGAGTTCCTGAACTATTAGTATATACTATCTCATTGCAGTACATCATTACTCTGAATAATACAAGAAAAACAGCAAGATGGTCAACTATGCCGCCCTTGTTGCTGATAGAATGAGCAGATTCAATAAAGCTATGCTCGATTATTTATTCTGTACTATCAGTAATTTGTGAACTATAGTATGTTCGATACAACATTTGTTCACACATTATACAAGCACATACTATAGTTCGACAAATTTAACACTTTCAGTTCGAGAAAATTTATTTTTATTATCTCAAAAAGAATAAAAAACAAAGTACAAAAATTATATCCTATACTCAATCACAGACAGGACAGCCGCCAGACCTCTTGGGATGAACGCCAACAACATTACCCTCCTTCAAGATAGCCTGTTCTGCCAAAAGGCACAGACCATCCCTTCACCGCTGCCCCTTAGTCACCATGTAATGGCTATGGACCATCTGGTAGTAGTCATCAACAGTCTCCTCTGCCTCCTAATACATCATTCCTTGGTAAGTAGGAAGCACAAGAATGAGAGTTGGAATATCAAGGGACTGAGCTCCAAAATAGCAAAATTGGAACTCCTGTACTTTAGCAAGAACTCTGGCTTCATGGGATTGACGCCTAGTAGTCGCCATTATCACTTAGAAAAAGCATTTAGAAAAAGAAAGTACTTGCAGACAACTCTCTGGAGACTCTGAGAAGAATAGCCATCAAAAGAACAAGGGTAGATGCTTATTGCAGGGGTTATATTAATGTTGACATGAATTCTAAAGCATTTATCATTAAAAGAAATATTTTTCTGGGAACTCCAACAGTCAACTATAACAGTCACACTCATTGCATCCCTTTAATCTCTAACAGTGCATTACCATTACAATATCTAAGAAATCTACATCAGCAACCCATCATTTAACTTGTTAGAAAAACATTTTTAATTTCCAGGACATAAGCTCGATTGGAACTTCTCAACTCAAGACACCAGTGCCTTTAGTTGAGAGGGGGTGATTATAGGAACATATCCCTCAAGCTGGAGTAACAGCAAACTAGTACAATGATAGACTCACACAAAATGTATACCCTATTAACATTGACACCTGGACCATGAGTTGAGAAGGAACGTGGCTTGAGCACTCAAAATAAAATAGAATGAGTCAAGGACACCTGTCTCCCATGAACTAGTAGTTACAGAACTAATCACCACTCTACCCTCATTTTAGGAAAATGTGCTGAGACACGAAAGTGAACTGATAAAAAGGTCTACAAAAAGGATAAGATACAGAGGTGGAAGGACCAAGTTTTTTTGGATCAAGAGATTTCAAATTGTAATCAAGATAAATCAATCTCAAACAATAACTTTATTTCTACTAAATCTTTGAGTTGAGGTCGTGGTTTTTACATATTCAGAGATTTTCACACTCAACACTTATGTTAATTAAAGTTATTTGTTGCTATAATTATGTCACAGACACATTTGGTGTTAGAAGTCATTTGAGCTACAAAATTAGGCCTTTATATTTGCCTTCTCCAAAAAGTTTAAAGTGAACTCTCCCATGATACAGTAGTATGACAATTGTTGTTGGGAAAGGAACACATGGTATGCCGTCTACAAAAATAAGGCCTTTATATTTCTTCGTAAAGATTTAGAAGAAGAAATCTATATGGAGCAACCTCATAGGTTTGAAGTCAAGGGAAAGGAACACATGGTATGTCGTCTATACAAAAAAATTTATGGGCTAAAGCAAGCGCCTAGATTATGGTACAAGAAGTTTGATGCTTTCATGGTAGAGCATGGGTATCAAAGATCAACATTTGATCATTGTGTTTATTCTAGAAGTTTTCCTAATGGTGATTTCATTATTCTTTTGCTTTATGTTGATGATATATTGATTGTTGGAAAATATGCTAACATGATTTGTAGGCTGAACAATGAATTGAGCAAGTCCTTTAATATGAAAGTCTTGGGTCTGGCAAAGCAAATATCAGACATTACAATCAAGTGGGATAGAGAGGCGAAAAAGCTATGGCTATCTTAAGAGAAGTACATAGAGCGTGTGATTGAAAAGTTTAACATGAAGAATGCGAATCCCGTTAGCACTCCACTTACAAGACATTTCAAGCTAAGCTCTAAGGAATGTCCTACAAGCAAGAAGGAGAAAGAAGATGCAAAATATTCTATATGCTTTGGTCGTGAGAAGCCTTATGTATGCTATGATAAGTACAAGGCTGGATATCGCACATACCGTTGGTGTGGTAAGTAGATTTCTTACAAATTCGGGGAAGATAAATTGGCAAGCCGTTAAGTGGATACTTCAGTACCTTAGAGGCACCTCCAAGGTATGTTTATGCTGTGGAAAATCTATACCCGAGTTGGAGAGGTTTACGGATTTGGATTTCGCCGGTGATCTTGAACGTAGAAAATCTATATCAGTTACTTTTTTCGGGGGAGCTATTTCATGGCAATCAAGGTTGCAAAAAGGTATTGTTTTATCTACTACAAAGGCCAAGTATGTCACTGCCACCGAGCCATTTAAAGAGATGTTGTGGATGAAGCGTTTTCTACGTGAGTTGGGCTTAAAACAAAGCAAGTATGTTGTCAAGTGTGATAGCCAAAGTTTCATAAACTTGAGTAAAAGTACCACATTTCACTCTCAGGGATGAAACATATCGAAATTCGGTATCATTGGAGATATGATGTGTTAGAGATGCGTTTGATAAATTTAGACAAAGTTCATATAAATTCAAATTCATCCGATATGATGACGAAGGTTCTCGCAAAAGAGAAATACAAGTTCTTTAAAAGCTTGGCTGGTATGGATACTTGTTAGTATAGGTGGGTTAACCTCCTAGGCAAGGGGAAGCCCTCCTCATGCGCTAGAGGAGAAGATTTTTGGGCAGTCCATATGAACATGAGGAGGGCTTAGTTCTAACCTTGAAAAAGGTAAATGGAGACTTCTAGAAAAGCCTTGTTTTTCTAATGTGGTGTGTACTCCTGGAGAAAGTTCAAGAGAAAGAGAACTTTGAAATTCCAACTTGAAGAAAAGAAATCCATCTCCATTGGTGTAAGGTAAAGAGAGGAAACAATCTAAGTATTCTTTGTGCTCTGATCAAGCAACAAAAGAAGGTGTTATCCGACGAGTTTATCTACGGAAAGGAATTGAAGGTGTTCTTTCAAGTTGAAGGTAAACACCATTTAGTAGCTCTTTTTTGGGCATACAAGTTGCTGAATTTTATTGCAACCCTTATGATTGAGGACGTTTGTAATCCGTTTTTTGATATAGTGGATTCAAATTTTCCCTGTGATTTTTCCCTTTCACATTGAAGGGTTTTCATGTAAAAATTATGTGTTGTCTTTACTTGCTTGCTAGATTATTTTTCATTAAATTTCTCTTGCTTATCGTCGAATTACACATAGTGGGAAAGTCGTGATTTCAGAACAATAATATATGTAGTATCCTACCCTTTAACATGAGAAAGATGATAAAAAAAATATGTACCATGATCTACTGCAATTCTAAGATGCAAAAAATGAAAATGTTATGGTGGAAATCACAGCGATGCTTGCCAACATAATCTTTATATAATTTACAATGAATGCACGAAGCATAGAAAAATGTATATGGGCTATTACATTCAATCGGAGAACAAATGCGGATAACGATATTTCACATCCGCCTCTAGCTAGTACCCAAAAAGCCTCGTTAATTAAGTCCATGGTCACTCCACTAAACCTTCACGAAAGGAATAATCTTGTTGCGATGTACCTTATTTTCAAAGTCCAGAATGCACACTGGATTATCCATATAAGATGCATCCTCCTGAACCTCCAAGGGCTCACAATCTATCACATGGGTAAGATCTCGCTCATACTTCTGAAGCATAGAATCATGAAAACCATCATGAACTCGGTCCAGCTACTGTGGCAGCGTTAAACGATAGGCTAACTCTCTTACCATCGCAAGGATATGAAAAGGTCTGATGAATCTCATATCTAACTTCCCCTTCTTGCTGAAATACATCATGCCCTTCATCGAAGAAACCTTCAAAAGAGCGTGGTGGCAAACTGCATACTCCAACGGTCTTTGGATAACATCTGCATAACTCTTATGATGACTCCGCGCTATATGTAACCGATCTCTATTAATAGAAATAGCCTCTATTGTCTAATGAACCAAATCCGGCCCTAGTAATATAAGCTCACCGACCTCGTCCAACTCGGGGGAGATCTGCACGGTCTACCATACAAGGCCTCATAAGGTGTCATCCCGATTCTCGTCTGGAAACTATTGTTATGCACAAACTATTCCCACAGTAAATGCTCATCCCAGCTATCCTTGAAGACCAGCACACAAGCTCGAAACATGCCCTTAAGGATCTGGTTGACTTTCTCAATTTGATCATTAGTCCGAGGGTAAAATGTCGTACTAAAATTCAATCTAGTGTCCATCACCCATTTAAAACTCTTCTAAAATCTATCGGTAAACCTAGCATATCGATCTGATAGTATCCTTTACATACAATTTACTCAACTCCTCAAGTGTCATAGTCTTGCGAACTGGAAGAAAATGAGCTACATAGTCACATGCTCCCACTTCCACTATGGTATCGGTAAAGGTTTGCTGCCCACTCAGCTTCTAGTGCTCGGCCTTTACCTACTGATAAGTAAGACACTTGGAGATACACTTAGCTACTTCACGCTTCATGTTGCTCTACCAATAATGCCTTTTCAAGTCCTGGTACATCTTCGTACTACCTGGATAAATAGTATATCTAGAGCCATGAGCTTCACTCATGATCTCAAGCTTCAGCACCTCTAAACCCGGTATACACAACGTTCCCATATACTTGATGTTACCATCCGAGCTAACTATCCAATCCGGTCTACTATCACCTGATACCCAAGACTGTAGCTTTGCATCCTGATACTGAGCCTTCACAATCCTCGAAATCAAAGAAGTTTGAACTTTCAAATTAACAATAAACCATCGGTACTTTACGAGAATAAACTCAACCCATAATATGCTATATCGCCAAGTAACTACTCACGGACCATGAGACAAGCAAGACACCCCCAAAGCATGCTACTCAAAGTATCAGCCACCACATGAGCCTTCCCTAGGTAATACTGCAAGTCAAAATCATAATCCTTTAGGAACTCCATCCACCTGCGCTGCCTCATGTTCAACTCCTGCTGAGAAAATATATATTTCAAACTCTTATGATTAGAAAAGAGCTCGAACTTCTCCCCATAAAGAAAATAATGCCGAATCATCAATACATACACTATAGTTTCCAACTTTAGGTCATGAGTAGGATAGTTCTTCTCATGCACCTAAAGTTATCTAGAAATATAAGCCAAAACCTTCACTTCCTGCATCAATACACATTCAAGCCCGATGAATGACGCATCACTATAACCAATATACTTCTGTCCACTAGAAGGAACAATAAGTACGGGAACTATAGTCAACATTTTCTTCAACTCTATGAGCGTTGAATCAATCTTGTCATCCTAAAGAAATATAATGTCTTTATGAGTCAAACGAGTCAATGGAGTTGCAATCCGAGAAAATCCCTAGATAAATTTGTGATAATACCCTACAAATCCCAAAAATTTGTGTATCTCTGTAACATTCCTCAGCTGACCCCAATTCGTAATGGCTTCAACCTTAGCAGGATCTATCGCAATTCTATCTTTGGATACAACATGCCCTCGAAATTTTACCTCCTTCTGCCAAAAATCAAACTTTTTGAATTTAGCATACAACTCATTCTCCCTCAAGAGTTTGTAATATAATTATCAAGTGTTCTTCATGCTCGGCCTCTGTCTTTGAGTAAATCAAAATGTCATCCATAAATATAATAACATACCAATCTTGATAAGATCAAAAAACTATGTTTATTAAGTCCATTAACGCAGCAGGCGTGTTCGTCAACCCCAACGACATAACCTGAAACTCATAATGCCCATAACATGTTTGGAATTTTGTCTTAGGAATATCCTCGTTCTTGATTCTTAGCCAATGATAACCCGATCAGAGATCAATCTTTGAAATGAATTGCGACCCACAAAGCTGGTCAAGTAAGTCATCGATTATGGGCAGAGGATACTTATTCATGATTATGACTCTGTTCAGCTTACGATAGTCAATGCAAAGACGCATAGACCAATCCTTATTCTTTATCATTGAAGATAATCCACAAGGATTCCTATGTCATTAAGTCCAAAAAGTGTTTCTCTACTTATTTCTCACCAATAACTAAATCTTATTTACATTCTAAATGTATTACGCCGTAGATGTTGGGCCTTCGGGGCGGCCTATTTATATCCAATAGATGTCTTCGAAGTCCCCAAGAACGCAAGTAGAAGAAGCTTCTTAGTATTAGTAAATAATGAACTATAAACTACATTTTCTTGAGAAAAGTACATGGCACTCCATTTCTCCCATCAAAATCTCCTTCAATTTTCTCCCTAGAACAGTTAAGGGTGATTGGGCCAATATATCGAGTAAAATATGCGCAGATATATATAGGTGAGATTAAACCCTAGAGTAAGAAGGATGGTGATGAAAAGAGTTGGTGTTGGGGATCAACGTCAAATTAATTTTTTTGTTTATGGTTTAGATGTCCAATAATGAATGTGTTCTTAAGATATAAATCTAGTCTTCTACTTTAAAATATAAGATTATGGGGTTAATTCTCTTATTGTTTATTGGTTTTGTGATGGAATCTCTTGTTCTAATATGGTGTCTGATTGGCTACTTTCTTTCATGTTGTGTTAATAATTGTACCACACATTGGTCAAATCTAGCTTTGTACTTAAAATATAGGATCCACTCATTGCTTTGTGCTCCAAGGCTCTAATATTGAAACCCCAAAATAGTTTAAATATAATTGTTGTATTATATAGTTGCTAGGTATAGGTCAATTGTTTATGATACCTAACATGCATGATATATATATACATAAGTTATTTATGCATACCTTAATGGCCAATTATTTTTTTCTCGCAGTGGTTGCCCATGTCCTATAATATAAAAGTCCAAATTGATGCTCAAGATATGTTAGTGTCTTCCCATTGGTCTTTATCTATCGCCAACTCTTCTATCTTTCTACAACTTTCTCTTGGATATTTTTTTATTATTCTCTTCAGTTATATCTCATTTCTATCTTAAGTTAAATATAAAATTTTCCTTACTTATTCAAGATTATTAGTTCTTTGGATTTCTTAAGAAGGAAGTTAATTCTACTCTTTAGAATTTTCAATGAGCTTTTTACTTTTTATACTTTTTCTAAATAAACAAGAGACGAGGTACTAAGAGCATTTCGAACAGAGGTGAGTAGATGTGCAAATCATCCCACTCACTTCTTAACCCCTTCAACAGGCGAGTGTAAATTTGTATTCACACTCCCACTTTGCAAAAAAAGGGGAATTCACTCATCAAACTTTAAAATCTTCACACAATAAATCACATTATGAACCACTCGAGATTGTGTACACCCTTGGCATTATTGGTGTCGAGTTTGTTATATTTAAATGTTTTTTTTTTCTCTTTTTAATGAGGTAACACATTTTTAGCCACAAATGTTTTTCACCAAATTCACACACTCTCTACATGGCTGCTGGAGGAAATGGGGTGTGGATGTGAGAATTCTCACACCCATTTCAGTTGGATGTTCTAACAACAAAGGAAACTATAAAGAGAGAGAATTGTTTTCTTATATCAATTGCTCCAATAGAGCTCATATATAATGAATACATAAAATCCTATAAAATAATATCTCCTTAACAATAGAAAGATCTCTACATAATAATATATACAAAATATATTATTTAGATCTCTAAATATTAGAATCTTTAGGAGTTGGTGGTAGACTATCCATATTACAACACTCCCCCTTGGATATCCATCGTAAATGTACTTATCAACTGCCTCGTTAAAACCTTGCTAGGAAAAACCCTTTGGGAAAAATCGTAGTCAAAGTAAAATAGTGCAATACCCAAAATATAACTCATAAATGCTCCCCCTGATCAATACTCCCCCTCAAGTAAAGTGGAATACTAATTTGTTTGATGATTGAGTCATTGCATGCCAATCCCGTAAGCCAATTTTTGAAATGTTGACTTGGGTAATGTCTTGGTGAACAAATCTGCTAAGTTATCACTCGATCGCACTTGTTTGACTTCTATCACTCTCTTCCATTTTAGTTTATGAAGATAAAATAATGTTGAAGGCAAGGGCTTAGTTTGATCACCCTTGACGAACCCTTATTGTACATGGGCAATGCAGGCCATATTATCTTCATAGATTGTTGTTGGTTTGTCAGTAACTGAAGGTAGTTCACATTTTCCTCTTATATGTTGAATGATTGATCTCAACCATACACTTTTTCTAGTTGCTTCATGAAATACAATAAACTCTGCATGGTGTGAGGAAGTGGCTACCGAATCTTGTTTTGTTGATCGCCAAGATATAGCTGCATTATTATTAAGAAATACATATCCTATTTGGGAGTAACCTTTATGAGGATCAAAAAGATAACCTACGTCTGCATAACCAACTGGATGGGAATTGTTAGTGGCATCAAATAAAATAAGCCCATATTAGTTGTCTTACGGCGATATCTCAATATATGTTTAATTCCATTCCAGTGTCTAAGTATAGGTGCATAACTCTATCTTGATAATAAACTAACAGAAAATGTAATATTCGGTCTTGTACATTGTGTTAGATATAGAAGTGCTTGAATAGCACTTAAGTACGGTACTTCATGGCCGAGAACTTCTTCATGTTTTCCCCTTGGTCAAAATGGATCCTTATCAAAATCTAAAGTCTTCACAACTGTGGGTATGCAAAGTGGATGTGCTTTGTCCATTCTAAATCATTTCAAGACCCTTTCAGTATATCGGGATTAATAAACTAAAATCCTACTAGAACTTCGTTCAATTTGTAAACTGAGACAAAGTTTTATACTTCCCAAGTCTTTCATTTTAAATTCTTTCTTTAAATTGTTAATAGCTTCTTCTAATTCTTTTGGAGACCCGATTAAGTTTATGTTATCCACATATATTGTTTCTATAACAAATTCATATACAAATTTCTTAATGAAGACACATGCGCAAATTTGACTATTTTCATAACCTTCCTTAGTTAAATACATACTAAGACGGTTATACCACAATCTTCCATATTGTTTCAACCCATATAAAGTGTGTCTTAGTTTTATTGAATACATACCCTTTGGCTTTGTATCTGGCATTGTAAATCCTTAAGGAAGTTTCATATAAATGTTAATAAATAAGTCTCTGCATGAGTATGCAGTTATAACATCCATAAGTCTCATATCTAGCTTTTCGGAAACTGTAAGACTAATTAGATATCTAAAAGTAATAATATCCATAACTAGAGAGTACGTCTCCTCATAATCAATACCAGGTCTTTGAGAAAATTCTTATGCCACAAGTCGGGATTTGTATCTTTCAATTTCGTTTTTCTCATTTCTTTTTCTTAAGAAAACCCATTTGAAACCAACATGGTTTGTGCCTTTTGGTGTTTATACTATAGGTCCAAATACACCATATTTTTCTAAAGAGTTTAACTCTGCTTGTATTGCATCTTTCCATATTGGCCAATCTTTCCTTTATCGATATTCATTTATACTACGTGGTTCATTGTCATTATCATCACTATCCTTTGATATCTTAACAGTGATTGCATAGTTGAATATGTCATCTGTGACAAGTTCTTTCCTGACCTAAAATTCATCTGAACATGCATGGAAAATTAAGATCTTTTCATTTTTAGGTACATGTGCCTCTATTGGGGAAACCATGGGTATTTCAGTGAATTTGGGAACTTACACACTTTTCTTATTTGTTTCTGGAGCTCTAGCCACTATCGGGCATTCATCAAGACAAGATGATTAATTAATTCTCCGCTTCCTGGGAGCACTATCCTGAGAGCCTATAGGTCTGCCATTTTTTTTTGTAGCAGATTCATTTACTATCATATTTGGACCTTGTCCAACTGAAACATTGATTCTGGCTAGTACGTTCATAGCTGGCACATATGATTTTGTTACTTTTGCCGCATCATTAAACGTATCAGGCAATTGGTTTATAATTTCTTGTAAATGTATCATTCTTTTAGTCTCATAATCACATTGTGAAGATTTTGGATCCTGATGAGACAAAGTAGATGTGTTCCACGCCAATTAATGTCATTCCTTAGTAATAGGTTGTTCTTTATGAATAATCTACTTTTTACCTCCCACTAACGGTGGGAAAATTATCTTATCAAATTGTTAATCTGCAAACCTTACAGTAAAAACACCACCATTCATTGGCTCAAGATGCCTAATTATGGATGAAGAATCAAAACCAATGTATATGCCTAAACGCCGTTGGGGACCCATCTTAGTTTTTTTGGGAGGTGGAATTCAGACATGTATCGCATGTAACAAGCTGTGAAGGTAAAAAGCTATGATAGGTAGTAGGTCCAAGTTTAACAAGAGATGTAGCATGTAAAATGGCATGTCCCCAAGCATCAACTGATAAACTAGATTGCATAAGGGCCTAGCTATGAGTTGAAGGTGCTTGATAAATGATTCAGCTAACCTATTCTGTGTGTGCACATATGAACAGGGTGGTCTACCTCAATACCTAAGGATGCACAATAATCATTAAATGCTTATAAGGTGAATTTAATGGCATTATCAAGCCTAATAGATTTAATATAGTTATCTGAAAACTAGGATCTAAGTTTAATAATTTAGGCAAAAAATTGAGCAAATGCGAGATTTCTAGTGAATAATAAACAAACATGTAACCACCTAGTTGATAATCAATAAGAACTATAAAATACCTAAATGGGCTGTTAGCTGGGTGCATAGGGCTACAAATATCACCGTGTATTCTATGGAGGAAAGTAAGAGACTCATTTTTAACCTTTAAAAAAGATGGTCAAGTTATAAACTTTCCTTGAGAGCAAGGGATACACAATTAATCATTAGGTAAACAATCTGCTTAAGCATAGTTTGTCATGGGTGACCCAAACGATCAAACCAAATAGTACATATTGAGGGATCATGAACTTTCCGTTTAACCATATTTGCATGAGACTCAATTACTTCAATGGTGGGGCAATATAAACCCACCAAAAAAAATGAGAATTCTTCTAATGTGAGCTTCTTACTCCCAACATTACATATGATACATAATGTTTCTTTATTGCCATTGTTTCGAGTTACAATATGGTACTCATTTATGCGTATATCCTTAAAACCTAGCAAGTTTCTCTTAGAAGTGCTTGAATATAACGTATTTTGTACATGAATTTAAGTACCAATTGGCAACATGAGGTGTGCTCTTCCAGAGCCCTTAATTATATTTGCTAGCCTAGCTATTGTTAATACTTTATGTGTATCGAGTACTAAATTGGAGAAAAAAGTTTATTTCTTCAAAGTTGTGTATATTGTAGCACTATCAACCAAACACATATTCATCTCATCTTTGTCTCTTTGTACATCCATATATACATTTTACATGAAGTTAAAAAAAAAATGTATGGACCTATCCCTCGACCTAGTCCAAACTCGAACTACCTCAATGTCAGACTCACGCATTACACGCGTGACATAAAAAAGTTAGTACTACCACCTTGACCACAAACTGATAAAGAACGTGGATCAAATACTATAATAAAGTATGAACAAGTCAAAGATACTTGTCCCCTACGAACTAAATAGTTACACATTCAACTACCACTTACCGCATTATTCGAAGAACGTGCTTCTATACGATAAAGAGCTGCAGGTATGGTCTATATAAAGAAAAAGTTCCAGAGGAGATAAGGACCAGGAAAACTAGATTCTCTAGACTTTAACACAGGAATTTCTAGATTCTAGACACTACAAAAACAATTTATTTCAAAATTAAACATTTCAAGTTCAAGAGATCACTTATAATAAGATATCAGTCTCAAGCAATAAAAGTTACAGTTACTAAACCCTCCACTCAAGATTGTGGTTTTTACCTATTCAAAGGTTTTCCATGCTAAATCACTTGTATCATTTCTTGTATAACATTAATTTTTGTCACATGTACATTTGGTATAAGATCTAATTTTGAGCTATGGAATTAGGCCATTACATTGGCGCCATCTGTAGGAAAGAAGAAATTTCCACTATATCTTAAGGCATACATTCACTCTACTATCCATCTTCAATCACAGTCACTTCTAAGTGACCCACAGCAGGAATCCAGCTCGATCTTTTAGTTGATCCGGAATAGCTCGCTGAACTGCAGGCAAATATCTATGCCGAAATAGAAAAGCGTAATGAGCTCTAGCGTCAGTTAATTCTTGATGGCGAGCTTCACGGTAAAGAGCTAAAAAATAAGATACAAGCTCGTTTAACAGTATTCAAGCGACATGAGGAACATATGACAACCATGTAAACTGCATTAGGAGCATTGCTGAACACTTAGCAGGCCCCCATACCAGAGATCATGATCAAGTGTCGGCAAACTCTTGAGTTTCTGCACAAGAAAAATTAGCACCTCGAGTGGCAACCAGAAAAGCCGTTTCCAAAAATCTTCAGCACGAACTTCATTCATCCTTCCATTCATTTAGGCGGCAAAATTCAGTCCGATATTAGTAAAGGTCTCTGTCTTCCAAGCTTTAAGAGGAAGAATAGTAACATCAACCCCAAATTCTAGCACGTGATTGCTTGAGTGAAGGTACCGGTACTCATAATCCATGACCAGCTCGCCAAGTCACTTAGGCCATACGTCAGTACGTCACACAAGAATACATGGATCAACGTATCAAAAAGCTTATTGAAGCTCAAGCTCTAGGAAGACAGGAAGACTTCACCAAGTTACAAGGAAGTCCCATTACTAAAGAATTATTTGATATGGAAGTACCAACAGGTTTCCATACTCCAAAGATATGTAAATATAAAGGCACCTATCCAAAGGAGCACATTCAGCAATTCTGAGATTCATTGGGATTGTACTCAAACCCTCAACCATATTATATGCCATCTGTTCGTAACGAGTCTTCAAGGAGAACTGCTACGGTGGTTCCATTCTCTACCTGAAGATTCCATCCTCAAATTCGATCAACTATAAAAGAATTTCATCAAGACTTATGCTCATAATAAAGACCACGAGGTAAATTTATATTCTCTTATTAGTCTCAAATAGTCAAAAGGAGAGAAGCTCGAGGTCTTTGCAAAGAAATTTCTGGAGCTCGTAAGAAAAGTTGATAACCTGAATCAGAAAATAGCTATTACTGCTTTTACCAATGCACTCCAGCTTGATTACAAAGCCAAGGAGCATCTCTTCTTAAACAAACCCGCGACCTTGGAGGATAAGATCACCAAGGTCAATGGGTATGTCGACCTGGAAAGGATGATGACCAAAAGGCATAAATCTACTAAATCCATCCAAACCACTAAAGGTTTAAACCCTGAACGTAGTTGTGAACCAAAGGAGAACCAGGGTGATCAAAAGCGTTCTAAGGCAAACACAGGCATACCTCGGAAAGGAAATTTATTTCCCAAGCCAAACCTCCCCAAGATGAATGTCCGCATCTCCTCTATTTTTCTGACTCTAGCAAAAGACAAGTTCTACCGTATATCTTAACCGCTGGAACCAATCAAAGGCGGGCCGTACTGTATGCATCACAAGGTAAATCATCATGAAACTGACGCTATACTTCACAGAGGTTGCTAGAATATATTATCAAAGACGGAAGAATGCACGAGTATATTGTCAATCTGGAATCATACAGGAATGGCAGCTACAAGACACAGATCGAAGTAGTCCAGGTCGAAGATCAAGCTGAGAAGAAACACCTGTACTATATGTACCATAATAACATGATCGAGATCCATCAGATTAACAACTCTTACATATTCAAGCAACGCAGATTGTCAGAATACTGCAATCTCATACCTCAAGATAAAGAAGTTAAACTTCTTCCTAAGTCGAGCAGTCACCGACTTGGGATTTTATTCAATGATTGGGATATCAGTCATGTTAAGTTTCCTCATCATGATACATTGGTTATCATGCTCAAGATGAAGAAGTTTGACATGCATACAATGATGATTGATATTGGTAGCGGTATTGAGATTTTCTTTCAAAGCACAATCGACAAGATGAGATTGATAGATTAAGTTATTTTAAGCGATATCGATATCAGTTGATTTAATGGTTTCAAGGAAGAATGAGTGGGAAAAATCATCTTACCTATTACTGCTGGACCAGCCATGATCGACGTCATATTTTACATTATCAACGCCAAATCTTATTACCTCAGGATTATGGGTTATTGTTGGATTCACAACATGGAAGAAATCGCTTCCACTTATCATCAAGTACTTCACTTCAAAGATAACGATGGCATCTACAAAATCAAAGGTAGTCAAAAACTCTCCCTAGCTTGCGAAAATACTATTTCTTCCATTCTCGACACATCCGACAGGTATGCTGCATAGTAATTATAGAAAGCTGATCACATCGATGATCAACCTTCCATAAAAGAACCTACAGAGTATATAGACATTGATAGACCTAGCAAGGGTACTTATATTGATACCAAGCTGGTCCAGCATAACAAAAATGTTTTTGTTCACTTCTTACAAATGAATCGAAACATCTTTGCATAGACTTTCAAAGAAATTTTATGTGTCGATCCATCCAAGGCATGTCACAGATTGAGCATCAACAACAATATTATATTGGTCAAATATAAATAGCAATGACTCTCACCACGTCTATGAGATGAAGTCAACGTTGAGATCGATAAGTTCATCAAAGTGGGATTCATTTGGGAAGCTAATTACCCGGATTGGATCTTCAGCATTGTCGCAGCTCCAAAGAAAAATGAAAAAGTCAGAGTTTGTGTAGATTTTACTGATCTAAATAAACATACTCTAAAGGATAGTTTCTCTTTTCCAATCATCGATCAAATAATTGATTTGATAGAAGACCACGAGCTATTATCCATGATGGATGCTGCTTCTGGATACAATCAGATACCTCTCTTGGAAGACGATTAGGAAAAGACCACTTTCATAACTTAAAGGGGACTTTACTATTACAAAGTCATGCCTTTCGGCTTGAAGAATGCCTGAGCAACTTATCAATGGTTAATGACAACAATGTTCAAAGAATACTTGGGAAAAATCGCTGAAGTCTACATCGATGATCTTCTGTACAAGAGCTTATTGTCAAAAGACCATATCACAGATCTCTCCACAATCTTCAATATTCTTTATTATTATAGGATGCGGCTCAATCCTGATAAATATCAATTCAGAGTACATTCAGGAAAGTTCCTCGGCTATCTTATTAGCAAGAAAGGGATTGAGGCTGGCCCAGATCAAATTTAAGCTCTCTTCAATATTCCCTCTCTAAAAATAAAGAATGATGTACAGAAATTCGTAGACAAGATTGCTGTTATTAATTGATTTGTCTATAAGTCTTCAGATTGATGCCGGTGGCTGTTCTTACTACTTTGTGGTTGTACCAAATGTGGAAAGGTTCACCCCAACGAAGAGATCTAGTGGACAACAGAATGTGAGGCAACTTTTTAGGAAATCAAAACCTATCTGGGGAAGTCTTCCATCATGAGCACCCCGATAGATAATGAGGTGTTGATCATCTACCTCGCAGTTACATATACTTCTATCAGCTCGGTATTTATTCGACTTGAGGGCAAAGTTGAAAAACTAATCTATTTTATCAATAAAGCTCTCACTCTAGAAGAAATTAGGTATTCTACAATTGAGAGACTCCTTCTAACTCTTGTTTATACTTTATAGAAACTCAAGCACTACTTCTAAGCTTATTTAGTCAAAATCATGACAAACTACCCACTCTGCAAAGTTTTGTCTAAAAAGAAAATTCACAAAGAGTATAGCAATGGTCAGTCAGTTTGGAAGAATATGATTGAAGTAGCATATTTCCCAGATTTGACAAAGAGAAGTCAACATAAGTTAGTCGAAAACATTCCATCATTCGAGAAGATATCAAGTATGCGACCACAGTTCTCGACCTACTAAAAGTAATTCTTATGCTTGTTCAAATATAGCCGTTGGGGGGTCCGCAAAGTTCGCCCTCTACCCCCAAAATAAGAAATTATTTTTCTTTTTGTAAACTACTTGTATTTACAATAAATACAGGCAGAGAATGAGTTATTATGATCCGTGACTCTACAATATATTCATTCTTACTTTCTTAACAAGCAACAATTATAATAACTAGCAACTTATTAGATTTTTCATCAAAACCCTCCTTGAGGTCATAGTTATTCTTAGCATTTTTTAAGTTTCTACACAAAATCCTGCATGTTTAAGCTTATTATTACATAATCCTTACTAAAAGTATTGGCAAAGATTATCTTCTTGGAAAATATGCCATTATAATTGGCACCGTCTGTGAGAAATACCATACTTTCTTTGTACCACCTGTGATCAAAGACAGCCCAATAACAAACCTGAATCTCCAAAGTGCCTCCAGTGTATTACGGAACCACGAGATCAACCCAATACTGGAAATAGTCAATCTATAAAGTGTTGTGATTGAACTTTAAAAGCAAATGGAGTCTGACTGAGTCCAAAGACTTGGATCAGCAAATCCACGCCCAAGCTCTTCAAGTTGAAAGATATGAAAGGAGAAAAACCTTAGGCCAGCAGAGTCGAACACATCATAAAGAAATAGAGCATTTACGAAGACATCAAGATTATTTTACTGGCCTTCAAATGCCACCACCCCAAGCCCAGAGTGAACATTACTCCATGGCGTCCCAAAGAGAAAACCAGCCAAGAGAGGAAAGAGTTCAAATTTTTTGATCCAGATCAAGGAATCCAAATCAAGATTCTCAACATTTCAGACTCACGTCCTCAGTATCGAAAATTCTGGGAAGTCAACGTACACGCCACCAAACTCCCCCACCACCGGTAAGACGACCTGTTTGAGATAGGTTAGGACTTGAGGGACAAGGTGACTTTGATCCTCAAGTTACACCTGCACCAAATGCTTAGCAACAATTTATAACATTGGATAACCTGAATAATAGGATCCAAGCCATAAATTTTGACATCCCAGGCCGAAGATCTATTCTCGATAGGATTTAGACAAATACCATCTCCCCTCATCACGAAGTCATGCCCATTTCGGAAAATTTTCACATGCCGAAGTTTAATTAGTATGCAGGCCTCACTGACCCTCTCAGCCACGTCCGACACTTCAAAGCTACAGTTAGATTGTACTTTAAACTCGATCACATACTATATAGGTTATTTAACATTAGCTTAAAGGAAGTGGTTCCATACTATCCCTGAAGGCTCTATCATTACATTTAGCCAGTTTCAGTGCCTCTTCAAGTTAAACTATACTCATGCTAAGGAACGAGAGATAACGGTGGATTTATTGTTTTTTTTGGCAAGGTGCAAAAGAAACCTTGGCAAGTTTCTACAAATGTTTTCTACAGGAAACAAGAAAGATTGTGAATTCAACTACCAAAATTGTCATTCCAGCATTCACTTCCGCACTCCACATCGACTCTAAAGTTTGAGAAGAGCTTACCTTGCACAAGCTCAAGACAGCAACTAAAATGATCTATGCTGTTAATAACTACAACGAATTGGAGCGGTCCATAAAGGATAAGATGAAAAGCTCCTAAGTCATCCACTCTAATAAAGCATTTTCGCTACTACCTCCAAAGTCAGCTAATAACGAGACTCTTAAGCAGCATGGAAGAAATATTGACAATGTCAGGGAAAGAGGCGGAAAGCCGGGCAAACCTGTCCTAGTCTTGCCTCCTATGACAACAACACTCTCTACTATCTTACAAACGATAAAAGGAGACAAATTGTATTGAGAAGCACAAGCTATTCTGGATGTACCCAATAAACCCTTGTGTCAGTATCACAACGTGCATAGCCATGAAAATAACAACTGTTATTCTCTAATACAGATTTTTTTATCGCATTCTACTAGCGGGGTGACTTCACAACTATGTAGTCGACGTTCAGAAATTCCTCGAGGAAGAAATTAAAAGAAAAAAGTTGAACAAGAACAAGGACAAGGCCCAGCTCGCCATCTTTACATGATCAATATTGAGAAAGGAAAGAAAAGAAAGCAAGATGATAGAATAACATCTTGCTATAAAATGACTTTATCAAATAAGTTAGCAAGACTTCTCCCCAGCTTTAGCAAGGCTAAACGTCTGTACCATATTTCTTTCGAAGACTGCGATACCAGCCCTGTCAAGTACCCTTACGATGACCCTTTGGCCATTATGCTCAAAGTAGGTCAGGATTACATACACATACTTCTAGCTGATACAGAAAGTGCAGCAGACGTTCCATTTAAAAGGGCAATTGACGTTCAAGGCCTCAAAGATTCAGTTAAAGCTTTGACAACCACCATCATAGGTTTCAACGGTACTAAAGAATCTACCATGGGAGAAATCATCTTACCAGTTCAAGCGAGATCAGAAACTACTTTCGTCAAATTCATTATCATCGACGCTAATTCAAAATATTTGGGAACCTTAGGTCGAAGTTGGTTATATTTGATTAAAAGTAGTACCTTCCATATATCACCTAGCTTTACGATTCCCAACATATCACAGAGTTTATAAAATCAAGGGAAGTCAAGCAGTTGTACGTATATGCGAGAATACCACCACCAACTCTTACACAGCGAAGCTTCTTAAAGCATAACAATTATAATAGGAAACGCATCCCACGTTTGAGCAACATGATACTGAGGTAGTAGACTCTATTTAACTCAATGGGCTCAATCGAAATGCCTTTATTAGCTCAAATCTGTCATCCGAAGAAAAAGAAACCATGACCCAACTTCTTAAGAAAAATGTCTACATCTTTACATGGTCTTTTCAAGAAATGCTCGGTATTGATTTCTTGATCGCATGCCATAAGCTCAACCTCCTTCCAGATGGCAAATTAGTTGTGCAGAAGCATCAAAATTTATCCCTCCACCTTCGTGAAGCCGTAAATGAAGAAATTGCTAAACTCCTTCGTGTAAGGTTTATTCGAGAAGCTAAATATCCCAAATAGGTCTTTAACATAGTGGTTGTCCCAAAGAAGAATGAGAAAATTAGAGTATGTGTTGACTTTACAGAACTTAACAAATTCACACCAAAAGATAACTTTCCTCTCTCACCGATCCCACAACTCCTTGACTCTGTAGATGGGCATGAACTTCTCCCAATGATGGTTGCCGCCTCGGATTACAATCAGGTTCCTCTCGCCGAAGAAGACCAAAAAAGTAATATTTGTCACAGAAAGAGGTCTCTATTGCTACACAGTAATGCTTTTTAGACTAAAGAATACAGGAGCCACTTATCAATGCCTAGTTACTATAATGTTTTATTTGGGAAAATCATGGAGGTAAATATTGATAATATGATCTGTAAAAAATTAAAGCGAAAGGATTATTGCGCCAACAATCTTCGACATCCTCCGAACTTACCAAATAAAAATTAACCCAGAAAAATACCAATTTAGTGCTGCATTGGGTAAATTTTTAGGTCATTTGGTTAGTAAAAGAGGAATAGAAATTGATCCGACATAAATAAAAGTACTCATGGCAATGCCATCTCCTCGAACCAAAAAAGATGTACAGAAGCGTACTGACAAGATTGCAGCTCTTTACAGGTTCATTTTCAAATCATCTAAGTGATGCAAACTTCTTTACCTCCTTCTCCACAAAAATCCAACTCCAATGTCCAAAAAGTAGCCCAAGGAAATCGTTTGGACCCCCAATTGTGAGTTAGCTTTCCAAGATCTTAAAAAATATTTAGGGTGTCCTCCCATAATGAGTACTCCTGTCAATGGCGAAATACTGACAATGTACTTATTAACCATAGATAATTCCATTACCTCTGTCCTAATTCGAGAAGATGATGGTCTGGAAAAGCAAATCTACTTCATCAACAAAACCCTCATAATTGCGGAAAAAAGATATACAACAACCAAAAAACAGCTCCTCGCCTTGGAGTATAGCCCTCAAATACTTTGACCTTTTTTCCAGGCTCATCCCATCAAAATTATTACCAAGTTTCCTCTTAAGCTTGTACTCTCTAAAAAGGAAAAATCTTGAAGAGTTCAGCAATGGTCTGTATTTCTCGGCGAATATGACATCTCCTTTGAGCCTCAAATATCGATTAAAGGACAAGCAGTAGCTGACTTTCTCGCAAATTTTCCAGTTGAAGACCTCAAATGGGAAGAACTTGAAGAAGTATTGGCTGATGACTCAATAGAAAAACCAGATGCATGGTCAAAGAGTAGAGGATGAAGACTCTTTACTGACGGATCTGCTAAACCACGAGGATCGGGAATCGGCATCATTCTTGTTACACCATCGAATTGAGAATGTAATAACTTAAATTTAATGCGACCAACAATGAAATAAAGTATGAAGCTATCTTACATGGACTAGATCTCGTTATAACCCTTGGAGTCAAAAAAATAGTTATTTACATTGATTCCTTACTCGCCGACAACTATTATAACAAAGCATTCAAAACATTAGGCAAGATGGTCGAGTATGCAACACTGGTAGAAGAGAAAATGAAAAAAATCCACACAGCCACGATCTTTTATCTCCTTCAAGCCGAAAACTGCCACGCTGACTGATTAGCATACATTGTTGCAATGCTTGAAGATAATAAGAAAAGAACTTTAGATATTAAAGTCATCGGATACTATAGTCTTAACGTAAGCTGCATAATACATATCAATGCTAATGAAGATGAAGATTTCGAAGATTGGAGAAGACCGTTCTATGCATACCTTAATTCAAACTCCTCCCAAGTAGCAAGGAAGTAGCCCGGTCACTCTTGGCTAAATTTCCTCAATTCACAGTTCATAATAAAATCGTATATCGCATAATGGGAGGAATACTACTTATTGAATGCATCTCGCAGAAACAAGCACAAATCAAAATCAAAGAACTTCACGAAGGAATCTGTGCAACTCACATCTCAGGAAGATCCTTGGCACAACGGGGATTCACTCAATGGTTATACTGGCTAAAGATATGACAAGACTGCGAAGACTTTGCCAGCAAGTGCTATAAATGCCAAATACATGCTCAAGACATAAAAAGCCCAGTCCTCGACTTGTACGTTAGCAATGTCCTCTGGCCATTCAAAAGATGGGCTATCGATATTATTGGACCTTTCCGCCTAGCATCAGGAAACCGAAAGTTTATTCTTATAGGAACAAAATACTTTACCAAGTGGGTCGAAGCTACACCTTATGTCACACTGACGAAAATAAAGTTATCAAGTTTCTTTGGGAATACATCATAACCAGATTTGGTTATCCACAAATGATACGATCTAATGACAGCAAGCAATTCATCAGCAGCAAAGTGCTTATCTTCCTCCACAAATACAAGATTCAGCTGTCTACTTTGACACCATACTACCCTCAAGGTAATGGCCAAGCTGAAGCCATCAACAAAATCATCAAGTCAGGGCTGCGCAAGTACCTTGACGAGAAGAAAGGCAGATGGGTAGATGAACTACTTAGTATCTTATGGGCATACCGAACAACTCCTCGAACATCCACTGGTTGTACACCATTCATGATGGCTTTCGGTACAGAAGCTGTCATACCTTCATATCACGATCTACCAAGTACTCAAAAAAAAACTCACAGATGAAGAAAATAAACTTGGACACCTCTGCAACCTCAACTGGATCGAAGAAACCCGAGACCAAGCCATTGCAAACTTAGGCCGATACCATGATACTCTCAAGAAAGCTTACAATAAGAAGGTCATAAAATAAACATTTTACATTAGTGATCTTGTCCTTCGGCGCATCCTGGATAGTACTCAACCATAAAAATTATGGCAAGTTGTCTGAGAAATGGGAAGGGCCGTATATTATCAGAGAAAAGAATGGCAGTGAGACATACTGGTTAATGACTGAAGATGAAATACAACTTGAATATCCATGGAATACAACCCAACTAAAAATGTTCTACCGATAACTGTTGTAGTCGTTTTTGAATAATTTAAATAAAGACATCTTTCCTATCATTTAGATCTTTTTCACTATTATTTGCTTAGTATCGATACATACTACACAAGTATACATCACAACTAACTTTTATCTTTTCAACAAATGCCTATCCAATTACAGGATAACCTTGTTTGTGATTCCTTACTTATCGAATAAAATATGTCATGTTTTTGTCCCTTTTTCTCAAAAACCCAGATATCCCTTCAAGGCAAAACATCTGGTCATTATTCCACATTCAAAGGAGCCATCACATGGCCCTCTTTCAGTCACCTAAGATACTTGCTCCAAAGAAACACTGCATGTTATCTCCATTACTTTCTAAATGCAATCAATCTTGTCGAATAAAACACTTAGTATAAACTTTACAAAAAACTCTATATATTTTCAATTAATTACTTCCAAAATATTCTTCGACAAACATCAAAATAAAACATTCAATAAATAACAACATATTGTCTCGGTCCCATAGACCATTTTTCCATCTTTCATAAAAACAAACACTTTTCAAACATAATTTACTCTGCAGGTGGAGAAATTAAGGCATCAACTTTCACTGATAAACCTGGAGTTAGCTCATCCAATATTTGCTCGGGAAGAATACCCTCAGGGATAGTCAACACAGGAGCTTCAGGTGCTTTAGGTGCTTCAGGTACCCCAGGTACTTCCAGCGCTTCAAGAACTTTGTCCTTCATGTCTGAATCTAGGAAAAATTGATTACCAGCAATAGCCAAGCGTTTATAAAAATCTTTCCTATTCTCCAACTCCTCGAATTGTACAATAAAATTGGTCTTCATATGCTTGAGCGAGTCAAGATTATCTTAAATAGCTTTAGCCCTCACCTCCTCCAAGACCTTTACGTGCTCCACCTCCATCGCCCTCCGAGTGGATATGATTTGTTCATGAACTTAGCTCTCAAATTGGCTTCTTGTAATGCCAATGCCTCCTCCCTTTCCTTCGCGAGATCGGCCCTTATCTCCCAGGTTTCTATCTTCTTCTCCATTTCCCAAGATTTTTTCCCCTTGCAAAGAGTAACCTCATTTGCCTTTTTGGCTTCAATTTTAGACTTCCCCTGCCTCGCCTTCAATTTCCCTTTCTGCTCGATCAAATCTTCTTTCTCCTTCACCAGCTCCTTCTCGAAATTTTTGTAGGCGAGAAGCTGGTTTTCCAAAGTACTAGCACCAGGAATGTAAGATTTTGCTTCGATCAGCAACTTCTTAATCTGCATTAGAGTAATAATATGAGTTTTCGTATGAGGCATTAAATTCCTTAATCGAAGCAAAGCAGAAAATTTCCTAACCTTATTCAAGTTTCGGTGGCCTTCGATGAGAAAGGAAAAAAAGCTTTCTGCCCTCACCAGACATTTATCAAACTCCTCCTCCAAAGAAGTCACCCCAGAAACATACGCCTCCATAGTCTGCTGGACCTTAGTATCCGACTCCTTGAAGAATTATTTCTTCATCGATGTCAAAGACGCCTTCTTCTTTGCCAACAAATTCATAACTGATTTTGGTGGCTGACCATCCGGAACACCAGTTGGTGTCACATCAACTTTTTCCCCCTCTTCAGCAGTACCTCTTCGAGAAGCCCTCTTTGGGAGAGGAATGGGAGCAGTAACCTGGCTAGCAGCCCTCTTTTTCTTCCCTTTCCCAAAGGTTTCCGTCAACAAAGCATTTCTTTCTGCAGTTACAAAATCTGTGATGTAACCACAAAGTGACGAATTCTTGAGGGGCAAGCTCGAGTCTACAACTCTCTTATATCTCGCAGGCATCTTTCCGTCGATGACCAAAACTTCTGCTCCTTTAGCCCAAGTTCTCTTTAAGCCAGCTTCTTCAAATAAACTATCAAATTTTTCTTGGTCGACAACTAAGTTGTCGATCTGACTGTAGAAGCCTTTCCTGATATTATACAGCTTCTCTCTAACGAACGAGGTCCTATCAATCTCCTTCAAAGCTGTAAAAAGATACACAAACACAAGTTAGCCACCAATTCAAACCAATACAAACTACATACAAAATTTGACATACAAATTACCTAACCACAAACCTAGGTGGAAAGTTTTTCTTTTCAGAGGCTCTCCCAGGTTTTTCTTATCGAACTCATAGTTGCCCAATACATGGAGACATTCCTCATAATACTGCCCTCCCATCGATACCATTACGTAAAATAGCGGTCTCTTCAAAAACCTCGCCAAGTACATGTACCTAGCTTTAAAGGATTTTGCTTAAGTGTGTAGTACACACAAAGATCATCCACGGTGATCAGCTCATCCCCTCTCTCCTTTAATCGACTGTTAATCACTCCAACCACATGGAAGAGATCATACACATTAGGCTTGAACTAACTAGGTGCCGCATCGAAAAAGTTCAATAACTTCTTCTAATCAGCTCGAAAAAGTAGCTTTAAACCCTAATATATATCCCTAATATTTTCTACTCGAAGTACAGAAATTCCTAACTTCTCGAAGACATTTTAGCAACAACAAGATTTCTTGCCAATTTCAAATAATTCAAATTTACACCCTTTCCGGCGTAAAATACGACCATTTCCCAGGAAATCTGGCGCTTCAAGTGCTAAACCTCATCACATATCACCAATCATGACAGACACACCCCGAGTCGTGTCATACTCACAGTAATATCCACAAATCAATATCTCCCCTCGTCATCATACCTTTCCACCAACCCTCTCACCACAACATCCCTTACACCTTTTCGACATTATTGCTCCATCAGTCACACCACCAACAGCCCTATATAACCAATTTAACAAAACACCCTGACACAATCTTTTTCTAATTACTTCCAATATACCCATTTAAACTACAATTACTTCCTGCACTATTACCACCTTGTCTACATCTACAAAGGGTTTAAATAAAATCGTATGAATAACAAGCAAGTGCAAGAAAAATTCAAGACAAACACTAACCTTGGAGTCACGCTGCCTTGGTATCCCTCTGCTTTACAAGTTTTGTCCTCTAAATCAGCAAACTAATCTCCTCCTTCCCTATGGTTGACAACGACGCAAGAGATAAGCACAGAGAATCAACACTTGAAGAATTTTTTCAGAATTAGTGGTGTGTGAATAGTCGCTAACCACAAGCCAATTTATAGGCCCCACGCAACTGTCCATCGTACCGCTTCGCAACCATTTGAGTATTCTAGCGTAACGCCTTAATCGCCTCTTCTTGAACTCTTTGATCATTCGCCTCCTGAACGCAAACAGACCCATACACTATTGTTCTAACCCTTCCATATCTCCTTTTAACTCCTCTAATATATCCATCTTCGCCAAAGCAACTCCTATACTATTAAAAAGATATTATACATCCAATTCCTTGAACCTCATAATATCACCTACAGGAGAGCACCTAGCTATTTATCTCTAATTAACTAAACACATCCTTCCTTATTTAAATCATCTCCTATATTCTTGGGCTAGTTGTAACAACAATTCAAATTTAAATATTATTCGACAAACCAACTACCCGAAAGTCAAATTATCATACATTAACATACCCAAAATCATAATTTTATATCAATAAAACTTCATTTGTTCAAACATATCACATCATATTTAAGAACAATTATCATCACACACATCGACAACAACATCTAACCCAACTAAATTCATTTATCTTATGACCAACACCTTACAACTTCCTCTTTTGTTACAAACTCAACAATACTCAGTCCACTCTTTAACCTCTTCGATCGGCCAAAACATCTTCTTTCATCACCAAAGCCTTAGCTCGATTCCTTATCTTGCCGACACGCTACGGAGGACTCAACAATTGCAAATTGCAATGAAATGCATACTCCTCTTCCACCTCCTTCACCTTTACTTCCCTCATCTTTTCATACTTGGGCTCTACTGGCACTAATGGTTGCCCGTTTACATAGCTCTTACCAAAGTACCGATCGAGCAATTCTCAATACTTAGCATACACTCAATTAGAAAGCTCATCCTCCCGAACTTGAGATCTCGCCCCCACCATCTCCAATCCTACAAATAACTTTTCAGATTACCAAAGGTATTTATATACAAAAAAAAACAATCAGACTAATAGTCAAATCCAACATTCATTTCGCATTGGAACTCTACACATCCCAGTCAATCAAACCTCTTAGGGAACCGTTTTAGGCCTTACACAATCAGGAAACTTCAGTTCGAGATCTTATAACCACGGCAGCATAACCTTGATATTTACATACAGTTCAGAACAACTATCTCGACATCCACATGACTCCACCAATTATCTTAGAAAATAGATTTCATTTCATTTGAGATCACCATATATGTATTCGATGCAAATTCAAAAGCAATGTTTATTCCATAAGTAAACTGTTACATTTTTCATTCGAAAAATCTTTTCTTCAATTATATTACATTAACCAACAGGTAACATATTATCCTTTGGCATAAACTACTCAAAGCTGCATGCTTCTTTTCGCCAGAATCTGGCATATCCTCTGGCGAAGGAAAGATAGCTACCCTCCTCTTCTATAACTACCACCATCTCTGACCCCAGGGGGTTATAGTAATAGCATCATCTGCAAACAATGCCACAGGAAGCCCTGCCCACCTTAGCATTATCATCTTCAATATGGGCAGTGGCCACATTTTCAAACAATCAATGCGCTCTGAGGCCTTCCGCAACATAAAATGAAACTAACACCAATTGAAATACTATTTTTTAATGATCTCCACCTCCTCCTCCTTCGTCATTTCTTCCAATCCCATCACTACCGATTCGGAATAAATGGACAACAATGATAAAGAACCAAAGATAAACCTCTTTGTACCCACCATACTTCCCATCCATAAGCTCTAGAAACTTGTTATGCAAAGCCTGGAATGACTTCGTCACCATACCGGCCTACTCTACCTTCATAAAATTGTCGAACAACAGCTTCTTCTATCTCCCTCTATTTATAACCTTGCCTTTAAAATTATAAAGTCCAATGTTCTGCCTAAAATGCTTCTCGAGAAACCAAAATGACCAGATTCATTTGACTTTTGCCTCAGAAATGGCAGAACACAAACTTCTACAATATTCGACAGCCTGTTCATATTCTAATGTTCTTCTCGACATAATAACAAGTAATTATATCGAGAATAGGGCGATTGTAGTAGCATATTTTGCAGATTCGATAAAGAGAAACTAACGGAACTTAGTCGAAGACATTCCATCATACTAGAAGATATCACGTCTGCGACCACAGTTCCCGACCTACTAAAAGTAACCGTTATGCTTGGTCAAATAGAGCCGTTGGGAGGTCTACGAAGTTTGCCCACTACCCCAAAAATAGGAAACTATTTTTGTTTTAGTAAACTTCATATATCTATTATTAATACAGGCAGATAATGAGTTATTCTGATCTACTACTCTACTATTTATTCATTTTTACTTTCTTACCAAACAAAAATTGTAATAACTAGCAACTTATTAGATTTTTCATCAAAACCTTCCTCGAGGTCGTGGTTTTTCTCAGTCATTTATGAGTTTCCACGTAAAATTTTGTGTGTTCAAGTTTATTATTGCATAATCCTTACTAGAAGTATTGGCGAAGATTATTCTCCCATAAAACACGCTATTATAATGATATCAAGTTCGAGCAACGATATTCCAAAAAAGGTCAGGCCGTTGCCAATTTTCTTACAGATTTTCCTGTAGAAGATCCTGATTGGGAGGAGCACATTCCTGACCTTACAGAAGAAATTACAGAAGACCTACCCACCAAACCATTTGATGAGCATGCTGAATAGATTACAAGGAAAGGGTGGAGACTTCTTACAAATGGCTTAGCAAGACACGCAGGGTCAGGAATTGGAATCATACTGATTACCCCTTCCAACGATAGAATAGAAATATCAATCTACTTAGATTTTAAAGCCCCCAACAATGTCATAGAATACGAAACTCTGATTCATGGACTCAACCTAGCACTCGAGCTTGGCATCCCCGAGCTCTTAGTCTATACATATTATTTACTCATCGTTCACCATTACTCAGAACAGTATTAGAAAAATAGAAAGATGATCGAATATACAACCCTCATTACCGATATGATGAGTAGATTCGCGAAAACAACTCTTGACTATCTCCTTTGAGGTGAGAACTGACATACCGATTCCTTGGCTTATTTGGTTGGGGTTTTGGGTACAGAAGTACGATATCTACAAATCAAAGTGATATCCACCCCCAGTATTGATTTATATTCTGTATGCATGATCAACACTGGGGGCGATGAAGAGGAGGACAATAATTAATTAAAACCCTTTATTCCCTATCTCGGTCCAAATAACAAATGCGATGGGCCCTTTCAGACAGATACCAAAGAGTATCGACAGTTGATCAAAATCTCAAAGCATTATATAGTTCAGAACGGTCTTCTATATCACCGCTCAGTCACATTACCTTATCTTAAGTGCCTCTCAAAGAAAAAAGTAAATAAAATGCTCAATAATTTACATGAAGGAACTTGTGGCTCCCATGCCGCAGGTGAATTACTTACTAACAGAGTAATTATACAAGGAGTATTCTGGCCAAGAATACACAAATAAGAAAAGGAGTACTCATGCAAATACAATACTTGTCAACGACAGGGACACATGATCCATGCTCCTACACTCGAACTACATGCAAGCAAGGTGTTCTGGCCATTCAAGCAGTGGGCACTCGATCTCGTGGGAGAATTTCCTAATACACCAGGTAATCGATGTTACTTACTCATGGTAATAGATTATTTAACAAAATAGGTATAAGTAGTTTCTCTTTGTCAAACTAGAGAGGAAGAGGAAATATCTTTTATCTAGGAACACATTATCACGCGGTTTGGACACCCCCACCTAATTTGAATCGATAGCATGCCACAACTCGTTGGAAAAAAGGTTGTAGCCTTCCTCAACTAACACAACATCATCCATTCCCCATCCAATCAATACTACCCATAAGGTAATGGCCAAGCCAAAATCACCAACAAAACGATAGTGGATGGACTCAAGAAAAGGCATCAATCACAAAAGAAAGGAAATTGGATACGAGGGCATCCTCACATCTTATGGGCATACTGTACTATTCAACGTTAATCAACTGATTATTACCCCTTTTACCTGGCTTATGGCACAGAGGCCGACATTTCTACAAAATACTACCATCCCGTCAAAGATCACGAGCTTACCAAAGAAGAAAATGAGTTCGAGCTGGCCTGCAATATGAACTAGATTGATAAAACTAGAGAACGCATTATTGCCAACCTAGGTCCATATCATCATATGCTAGAAAGCTCGTATAACAGAAGTATCTAAAGCCATGAATTCTAAATTGATGATCTTGTCCTCAGAGAAATTTTATAGTACATAAGAGAAGCACATACAAGAAAGCTTACAAAAAATTGAGAAGGTCTTTTCTTCATCATTGGCCAAACTAGCCTGGGATCATACTATCTCATGACAGAAAAAGGAGTCTGAATCCCAAATTCATGGAATACTAGGCAATTAAAGCGATATTATTGTTAAGTCCCTAGTTTCTCCATTTACACTATTCTCGTTCTTTGCATTCCAAAAGTAAAATTTCCATATCCATACAGTGTACATTCTATTTTACTTAATGAAAACTTCCAAAAAAATTCCTACATTACTCTCTACTCATGTAGAATCTACTAAATCTCAATGATTAAAGCAAATGTAATACTAGCTTTCAATTGACATTTATAAATATTAAAGCAAAGGTAATGAAAGCTTTCAATCACTCATCTATACATATATCAGTGATTAAAACGAAGGTAATACTAGTTTTCAATCAACGATTTCTATCAGGCATAAGATAAAGTAAAGGTAAAACTAGTTTTTATCCCTCTATATGTCTACAACATAAAATATAGGTCACTTCTACAGGGTTTTTTTGCTTATGGGAAGTCAGCTACTGTTTCCCCTAAACAACTATCCTGGAGGATGTTCAGCCATAAATTATGGAGCTTGTGTAGTTACAACTATTGTGCCTCGCTCTACCAATTCATCAGGTCGGGAACCTAACTCTGCTTCCATGTCATTTAGGTAATTTCCACGATCTATATCAGCATTACAGATACTACCTCGAAATGACATACAGTCATAGACGATAACAGCCATTAACTCCTGTGAGCTCACCCTTTCTTGAATAGTCGTATTTCGATCGAGTATCACTACCTCAAAAAAAATGCTTTTTCAATTTCTGATGACTCTCCCACAAGGCTTTATATTTATCGCCGTCCCGCGCCATACGTTGCTTTATGCGTGTCATCACCTTATTATGTTGCATTATTGTTCCCGCTTCCTTATCCAGCTCAGCTGTATTCATCATCCTCAACTCTGCCAATTGAGTATGAAGTTCTACCAGCTCCCAATCATTTGCATTACTTCCCCCAACATGAGCCTTCTTCAACAACTCATTCGTCCTCCTGAATGCCCCCTCTAACTCTAGCTCTCAACGAAGAACAATTGATAACTTACGAAGAGCAATTGATAACTCTAGCTCTCTACCAAAAGTGATGTTTCCTCTCTGTACATGAGCATGAACACAAGCTACATCTGCCTCCAACTCTTTAATTCGGACTGATGGGTTAACCACATCACCTTTGGCGGTCGAGACCCCGACATCATCTTTTTTCCTTTTATGACCGCTCTCCAGTCTCGGCCTTCTTGACAAGCGAATTGGCAATGGCCAAATCTGCCTTCAATTTGGCTACCCTCTCATTCAGTTCATCACATCATTTACAAGACATCCAAAAATTAATATCTTTAGTAGGCAGGGCCTCACTTAATTGCTCAACAATATTTTTGGAATGGGCCAGATCAACTTGAACTTTCTCAAGCTCATCGTCTTTCCTAATCATTTCACTCTTCAATTGCTCAACAGTACTTTTTGAACTTTCTAGGTCAGCTCGAGCCTTCTCAAGCTCGTTTAATTTCCTAATCATCTGACCCTTCAAACAAGCTAGAAAATCACGTAACTCTTTTTTTACTGTTTCTAGTGACCGAATACGGTATTGAGCGACATCCGTCTCTTTACCTTTCACCGTCAACAAATCTATCTGGCTTTTAGACTTAGCTATATCAGTATGTGCTTCCACGATCTCTTTTTGAAATTTTCCTATTTCAGCATCTTTATCTTCGATCTGCCGAGTCAGGCCGTCCACATTTTTTGTTGCCTTAGCAAACTGGATTTGTAATTTGACATGTTGATCCTCCCTATCTTCAGATTCCTCTTTAATATTATCAAACTCCACCACAAACTCATGGCTGCATTGGAGCATCTGTTGTTCGCTCAGGCAAATAGTCTATAATTCGACCTGCATCATTAAGCACGAGTCAACAATACATCATAGATACAATCAACACAGATTACAGAGATTTCTAATAAATTTATATTTCTGACATGCCAACGAGCTGAGATCATACTTTTACTTCAACTTAAGAAGTAATCTCACTACAATGGCGCTCACATCTACATCCTTTTTTAAGGTACATAATTTTTATGTTTAATTTGCTAACATTTTAAAATTATCTGAACATACTTGATTAATGCCTCTTCTAATTTCCAAATACATTTGCGATCTATATCTATCGTCTTATTTTTGCTGTGTAGCCCTAAAGTAACGCAGCATACAAATTAAATATTTCTTGCTCTTTTCTAACCTGTAGCTCCGCTTGTAAAGTCAATAGGGATGCCGATGCATTTTTCTCCTTCGCAAGTTCTTTATCTAATTCTTCAATTCTGAGGCGCATATCCTTAAGTTTCTGCAAATTAATATTTACAAACATCTCTTAGCCTAACCAAATCCATCCTACAAAACAGTGTTCCATACACTTATAATTTTTCAACCCACACAAAGAATAAAAACATACTTAAAATAAGTATACTCTACCTTCTCATTATCTTCCCCACAGTTCTTTGGATTAGTTCTAGCAGAGACCGCGTCTAGCCATGCTACTACATCCAGAAGAGAGCTATCATCAATCTGGAGCTCCACCTCTGCTTCATCTTCTTCGACATATGCACCTGCTATAATGGCTTTGAGATCAGCAATAGTGTGCCCCACATCTAATAGCTTACACCCGAGTCTATCCTGAGAAACTGTAACTTCATCCACATTCTTCTGCGCCTCATCAGTAAGCTCGCGTATCAGCACCTAATGCAAAGCCTTCACATAAACCAAGCATTCCCGCTCCAGCGCCAAGTCAGACTCAAGTTGAGCCACTTTCTTCTCAAGCTTGGCTCTCTCACCCTCGAGCTCAACCCTTCCTTCTTCGAGCCTGAGGTAGATTCCCTTCAACATGCCCACTGCCTACAACATAATAACATATTTTTAGCTCAAAAACAAATACAAGTTCTAATATCACCAAGACATCAACTTACTATCCTGCTCAACTCCAACTGTGTAAAGGTAGTCAGCTCCTCTGTACCTCTTTGAGCTGCCAACCTTAGCTAGTTTTTCACTGCCAGTAGCTCATCTCACTTAACAGGTTGGCTCTCCACGATCTTCGCCTCTCTAATAGGAACAGGCAAATCACCCTCCTCTTCTTCATATTCCCCTCGGCCTCACCACTCACCGTAGTACTAGAGGCCGAACTGCCCTTCACAGTTCTTTTCATTGGGAACTTTAGAGTTAACTTGCTCGAAGTAGTACCTACAAAAATGTCCTCTAATGACATTTTTGTTGCCCTCGGCACTACCGGACACCCTTCCCCATTCGCTCCTCTTTTCTTACTAACTCTAGCTCCTGTCATTTGTCTTTTGGCTTGAGACATTTGCTCCTTCTCCGACCTGCTATTCGCCCTGCTATTTTTGTTAATGCCGAGCTCTTTTAGAACTACCTCAAGCTCAACACCTTCTTGAGCTACAGTATCCAGCGGTAACTCTTTTCTAGTCACCTTAGATTGAGAACCTACAACATAACACAACAAATTGGTAAACCACAGAATAGCCCTACACTACAACAGTTCGATTTTATACACTATTACTTACATTTCTTCAAAGTTTTATATACAAGTTCCATGGGTTCCCCGTTCCTTCTTTGAAGATAGTCACCTTTCACCCATATCACTCCAAACTCGACCTACAAAATTCATATAGAAGAACAGAGGCCTCGACGTACTTGAATAAAAGTATGCACCTCCATTCGCTGTATAATATTTCACATCATAATACTGTAAAACATCCTCAGGAGTTATTCTCCTCTCTGCCTCATTCTCCTCTTACAATCTATTCAGATTATCACAAATATTAATCGCCTCCCACCTATTTCCATTCAGTTAGGCAGGACAGGCCTCTATGATATTCAAAATACCTTTAGTAAGATTGTTAAGAGGCAGCATCAGTCCGTATTCCAACTGAGAAAGGTAACACAGAAATCCTTGCTCTAGGCCACTTTGGGACTTCTCATTAAAATATTCCAAAGAGATCGATTCCTCCACTTTCCTATCCGATTTCTCCATTTCTAAATCGGGCAACAAGAAGAAATGTACTTCCCCAGTTAACACAGTACAACCCCTAAATGACTTACCAGCATGCTCTACAACATTACCCCATTTCCCACTTAAAATGCATTTGATTTTACAAAATTCTTTGAGTACATCAGATTTTGGAGGATATGAACACAACTTATCAGGGAAATCTAGAAATTGCACTTCATCCTCCCCCTCAGAATTTACATCTACAGCTTCTACATTTTTTGTCTCTTTTGTACGACTAGAGGTCGACGTATCCATCTCAAGTGACACCTTCATATCAGAGATAGGCTTGAGGATGAGGTTTCTTTTTATATCAGATTCTCCTCACGCCTTACCCTATATAAAGGCCTAGGTATTCAGTTATGCTCTCAATCATTATTTATTTTTTATACTTAGGTACATACACATCTATCATACATATACATACATATATCTTTATACATACAAATCAAACAAGTTTTTCTAATGTTTAATATAAGTAGCAATTTTTTCAAAAAACTTTAATCCAGCCAATATTTTCTAATTTCACATACACTAAATTAAAAACTCCATCACTAACCTTCAACGCATGAATATGAATCAGAGGTAGTGTCAAATATTTCCTTCGCCATGATACTGTACAACCAACGTTTGGACTCTACCTTCGTAGCCTTCTCTCCCCTTCTGTGATAATCACCTTCGTCCAATCTCTCACGTGAATCTCTACAAGTTTTTATCTTCTATTTCCCACAATTCTTTTATTTTTCAAAGTTTGATAAATGTTTGAATGAGGAAGGTGAACTATTATTTATATTTTCTCTCTCTAACTGTTGGTAGTTATTGGGCTTCACACAAGCCATCCTCAATTTTGGAACCGATGCATCCCTTTTATAATTAATATCAGACATTTCACACCTTTTTGGTGAAAACACCTTCTCATCATTGCTTCAAGTTCTATATTTTAATATATTTTTCTTTCTCCTAACCAAATCTTTCTCAGACCCTCCCCTACTCATGATGACTTGATACTCATACGCAATGAACTTTTTCTACCCTTACACAAAGGACAAAAATCAAAGCTAATCTGCTATTTCCATTTCTATTTTTACTGCTTATAGAACTACTGATGTCATTTTCAATGCCATCACATTTAAAATTTTAAATTTTTTATTCACAATAGTTCCCAATAACATTTATAACAAAACATGAACAGATTCAAGATAAACATTCTGCCTAAATTCTAATTATAATTATTCAACCTAATTCATTTTTCTCCCTCACATATAATTATACATAAAGCATCCCAGATGACCAGGAGCACCACACTTAATAAGTTCGCCCCCAGCGATCCTCTCATCTTCCATAGAAATCTCTTCCCTAAGTATTTGCCTCACAGTAGCCTTTCGAGCTTCAGGCTCCGAAATTACTTCTCGGAATATCTTTGAGTAAAAATGGCACCCATGCTCTCGCATCCAAGCCTTCAAATTGGATTTTAGATTCAGCCAAGTTAGCGTCACAATCTAACAGCCTAAAAATTCTTTCATGTACTTTTGTGATCTTTATTACTAAATGCCCCTCTGACACGAAACGAGCTCTTTGAGAAGGAGTCCTCACAATTTTCAATGCTTCCTTTACTCTACATGTCCTTTCAAACATAATTTATACACCTTTCAGATATAACATCAAATCCCCCACATTTCATATATAGTATAATCTGTTTTTCCATACTAATAACCCTAAGATCATGATAGAAAGTTATTTTAACTTATCATTCCAAAATGAACCTCATTAACTTTGTCCATTCCCATTTTGAGCTAACTTTCCCCATATCTTACCCTTATAACATATTTCCAACACTGTCTTCATAGCTCGATCTTTCAATTATAGCATATTTTATTATCTATAAGGATTTTCCTCCCAACATGATCATTGAACTCTAATCAGTTCGATACACATTTTTTAGATTTATTTATATTTGCATCTTCATATATATTTTTACCAGTTCGGCTAAAAAAATTCTATTTTTTGGTTTGCATTTTCAAAACATTTCATACTCCAACATATATTTTCTTTTAGCTCGATTTCAGTAAAAACAGTTAATTCGATCTATCAAACACAGTTTTTGCACAAATATCTTTTTCATTAACTCGAATATTGCTTGCAAAATACTTTATAGATAACAAGTCTTTCAGATATTTTTACAAATTGTTCTACAGGTTATATTACACTTAAGTTTTTAACACTGTTTCATTCCGAAACTCTTCTGAAGGTTGGTTCATGCACTGATGCCTTTGCTTCCTCAGTTTCTTATGAAATTAAATGGCTGAAAGGATCACCTGGCCCATTAGAAGGAGGACCTACTTCATGACAAAAGACGGTGATTGTGTAGAAGAAAGACTTCCATTCTCTGTCTCCCTTCTCCACCACCACCATCTCTTCCTTCATAACCCCCACCAATGGAAATTTGGCAGATATTAAAGGGAGTCCAACCCTATAACCCAGTCCTTCACAGGATACCGGTAGTAATGCCTCGCATGTACACCGACCATCACATCTATCTCCTCAACCTTATCCTCCGCCAATATGCGAAGACATCTTCGACGTTGCTCCCCAGATAAAACCACATAATAAAACCTCCACGTGTGGAAAAAAATCATCTTCAGCTTCAGTCGCTTCTTCCTCCGACATCCCATGATACGTTGGTAGTACTGGAATGGGTGTAGAATTCTCCAGCGCTTGATTACCAAAGTACTACAACTTCAGCCTCTGAACTTCCGTAGCCACTCTCTCTTTATATACCATTCGCCGGGTCTTCACCATTATTAAATCAAAGTACCAGAGGATATTACAATAATAGGTTACTTTCACAGATGCGATAGAAGCTACAGTACAGGTACAATTTATATCCAACCCACAATAAATGCGCATGTATATTTCCAAAGCAGTCATACTTCAAAGCAAAACCAATTTGGGAACCCTAGACGTCAAGTACAATAATCATTTCCATCATCATAAATGCCAAATACAATCCTCCATAAAAATACTGAGTACCCAACCAGTCAAATTCCCCGTCAATACATCATACCTTTCCAACTTCCAATACCAACAATCAACAAAAAAATTCTTAACCAAAGCCATCCGTGCCTTTAGTTGCGAGGGACCTATCCTTCGACCTAGTACAAACTCGATCTACCTCAATTTCATACTCGTGCATTAGACATATGATATGAACAGTCAGCATTGCCACCAAGACTATAAACTAATAAATAACGTGGATCAAGCACTATAGCAAAGTATGAAAAAGTCAAAGATATCTGTCTCCCACGAATTAAACAGTTTGAAATAATGAGCTGTGGATAAGGTCTATATAAAGAAAAAGTTCCAAAGGAGATTAGGATAAAAAAAACTAGATTTTCTAGACTCTAACACATGAATTTCTAGATTCTAAACACCACAAAAAACTTTTTATTTCAAGATCAAGCATTTCTAGTTCAAGATATCACTTGTAATAAGATATCAACTTCAAGTAATAAAAGTTACATTTACTAAACCCTCCACTCGAGGTAATAGTTTTTTACTTATTCAAAGGTTTTTCACGTTAAATCACCTATGTCATTTCTTGTATTATATTAATTTTTATCACAAGTACATTTGGTGTAAGATCTAATTTCGAGCTATTTCGAGCTACAGAATTGTGCCATTATAGTATCAACTAATCATATCAAAACTTAAATAAAATATCATTAAGTTTCACAAACTATCCAATAATATTAATCGTAAATAATTAATAAATTATTGGAAAAAGCTAAAAATGTTGATGAAGTAATCACTCCGTAGATGATGGTTTTCCTAACTTCTCTTCAAATTATTCATTGCTAATTGGGTTCTCATTCTTATCTTCAAAAAAATTAGAACAATCCAAATGGGTAACATCAAGTGGATAATTAGTTTCCCAATCTTTTATTATGCTTGTTTTCACTATCTTGGAGGCTTTATAACTATCAGCCACATGTTTAGGAGTATGACAATTCTTTGTCCAATGTCCATACTTGCCACATCTATGACAAACATCACTATTTTTTCTCTATTTATTTATTGGATTGGGATTCTTTTTTTGAGGTGGTGTTGTCCACTTATTCCAATTGTCTCTTTGTGGACCACCATTGTTTTCACTTTTATATGGATGATATCCATGATCATCTCTCCTATAATTTTTGCCTCTTCCATGCCCTCTTCCACATCCTCTACCACGACCTCTATTAAAGGTAAAATTGGTATTCACTTCAGGAATCACCATAGACCCAGTTGGTCTAAAATTATGGACATTAGAGTTTACATCTACTACAAGGAGCAAAGTCGCCAATTCAGAGTCTTAAAATTTCGTTCATGATATTATTGTCAAAAGTATACTATTTGCGTGAAAGATGGATAATATTTTATTTTTAATAATATGGGATGCAATGGCTAGTTTTCCGGTTGGTAAACTTTGCCAATACTTTTAGTAATGAGGTTATGATGATTTCGTAAATAAAGCTAATGCACACTAGATTTTACGTGGAAACCTAGTAAAACTTGAGAAAAATCAGGATCATGAGGAGGATTTTAAGGTATAAATCCAATATGTGCTAGATTATTATAATTGCAGAGAGATTTTATAAGTATAGTCAAGAATAATAGAAAAAATGGACCCCTGGTTGACATATGCCCTACCTGTATTTATAATGGATATAGACAGCTATAAATTATTGATCTCCTAGTTTAATGGGTGGTGGGCAAACTTCACGGATCATGTACAACGGCCCAATTTGATAAAATATAACAGTTATTGTAGAGGGCTGAAAGCCACAGACGTAGGCCTGATACCTTCTCGAATGGTTACATACCTTCAACGTGGTTCTACTAGCTTCTACTCATCGAGTCTGGGAAATATGCTACTGCAATCGTCCTATTCTCGATACAACTACTTGTTACTGTATCGAGAAGAACTTTTTAAACCGTTTGAAATTTAGGATGGATATATTCTTGATGTTTGTGGTAGTATTGTCATCGAATACATTTTGAAATTTAAAATTTGAATTGTGGTTACAACTGTTTCGTGTAAATAGGAAGTAAATAAAAAAAGAAAGATATGGTTTATTTGTTTAAAGAACAATGGCTAGGTATGTTTCCTTAGGTGATATATTAAGTTATAAGGAAGCAGATGTATAATCACTTTTTATGAGTTTAAGAACTTTATTGGTGAAGATAGAGAAAATAGAGGAGGTGAAGATGTATCTAAATGGTTTAGAGCAGCAGTGTAATAATATGTTGTCTTGTAGGAGACGAAGGGTTCAGAACTATGAGAAGAGGCATGCTAGGCATTTTGTTAAGTAGTTAGCCGAAAAGTCTTAAAGGGGTACATCAAACTGTCACGTGGGGCTATAAATACCTCTTCGGGTGCCGACTGTTCACAGTTCATTGTTCCAAAAAAATTTGAAGGTGATTCTTTGTGCTCTGTTGTTGTTAATCCCTCCATCATTGGGTCTGAGGAGAATATTGTTCTTATCAAAAGAGTAAAACTTATAAAGGAGAGAGATTTACTATCTGCTCATCAACAAGGTTGGTTTTGCTATTTCTTGAATTTTTATGATTCGATACTTTTCTTCATGTAATGATGATTATGTAGAAACCCATTGTAGATAAAACCTTAAATTATGATGTGTATCAATGAATTTGAGTAAGAGTAAATAGTTATGGAGAAATTGATTAAGAATTGTCTTAGGGTTTTGCTTTATTTTCTTGTTTTAGAGATGGAACTGGGATGTTGTTAATGCGTGTAAGGTGTTATGGGTGATATTAGAATATTGCAATTGTTGAGTCTAATTTGGTTTTTGGTGATGTGGTGAGAGGATTAATTTTTGGAGCCGTAGGTGTAACGGTGTGATTTTGGGACATTTTTGTGGTAATAAGAGTGTATTGAAGTTTTGAGATTTGGGAGAGAGTAATTTGTCTAAATGTAAGCCATATATTACCTGATTTTTTCTCGGAGAAGACATAATCATTTTTTTTGGATTTGGTCTCTTTTTGGCCGAAATTTGGGCGCCATATGGACGTCTTCGAGAAGCTTCATATTTTCTGCTTAACAACTTTGAGAGAAGTTATTAGGTAGTTCTCGAGAAAAAAATAATATCGATGTTAGAACTTGATAAAATTGATTTATGATTGGTATCGATAATTGACGTAATAATGTCAAAGTAAACAAATTTGAATATAAAACTTGGAGATATAATGATTTGTTGGAGAACAATCTGTAATAACAAATGTTTACAAATAGCATAATATTGTAGAAGAAATGAGTCCTTACTAACTGAATAAACGAATTATAATTTTAGGCTAAAATAAATGGCTGAACTAGTTTAAAATGCTAATTGTCCTGATGATAATGCAGATAAAGTTTTTTAAAAACCTTGTCGGTGTAGAACCAATAGTAATCGATGTGACTACCTGTGTACAGGACTTGGGTAGGAACTTCAGGGTTGGGGAGAGTAGTATTGGCATGCCTCACGAGAATTGAGCTTGGTTAAAAACTGGGGCAGTCAATGCTTCTGATGGGGAGAGAACAGAAACTGATGTAGAACATGAGCCATAGTCAAGTGATCATGAAGAGTATGCTAGTGGGGGTGGGGAAGGAGGTAAGGCAGAGGTAGATTTAGATGGCGATGGGGAGTATTATAGGGATGCCGAGGAAACTAATAAAATTTTGTCTTTCAAAAAGAAGTATATCATTGTCACACCCCAAAATCCAGTAATCGGTAGCTAGACCAATTACTGAGATTCGAGGATGTGTAGGTCGGGGAATCCAAAGGTTTGGCCCACGAATAACTGAGCCGTAGACAAATTATGGCCCAGTCATTCACAATAGTATCACAACAGAGTAATAATGAAAAAAAACATAAACAACGGAAAACTAAGATAACAATATCTAAATGTAAGATTCTACAAACCTCAACACAGCAAGCCCAACAGTAATAACTGGAGAATGAGCCTCCAGCTCAGCTCCCCAAAGATCACCACAGTAGCAACTAAAACCTAAAGCAACCTGCCACTGAAATGGGGATGCGAGAGTGAGCAAACAACGAGCTCACTAACTCCCAAGAATAGCTAAACGATTATACTAACCAATGAGATGGATATAATAATGATAATTGAATATGATAATATCTAACGATAACTAATATATATATATATATATATATATACCAAGGATGTCTGATAGGTATATAACTAACAGGGTTACCCAAACCCCAACCAGGCATAACCCCAAAGCTATCACAAGCTAAGCGAGATCGCCCACAACCAAATACCAGCCTAAAGCTCACAACAATCAACCAGACTAATTAACCTAATAACTTAATTAGATACAGAAGAGGGAGGGAAAAGATGCAGAGAGGAGAGAAGTATGTAGAAGGAAGATAAAACTAATTACAGCGTAAATCAATTAGGAGAAAAGGAATTAAGATAAGGGGAGAAGAATATGATAAACTAGGATAATCCCATAATTATCCCAATGCAATGATATGTTATGATGATGATATAATGGAAAGAGCTAATCTTATGATTATCCCAAGTACAGAAGATTCTATATTAAACATAATACAGAAAGGGTTAAGGATTTATATCAGAAGAACCTACGAATTTGAAGTATGCAGAGATGCAATGATATGCTTGATGATGATGATGATGCAATATGATGAAGAATGATTTAGCGATGCCAACCCAAAGGGCTAGCCCCTATGACTAAAGTGGGCTGACAACTGCTGAAAAAGAATTTACCTTACCGGATATTGTTGGATACAAGGATACGATGTACTGCACTAGCTCGACCAGACTATGAGGATATTATATCAATCTATCAAATCCCATGGAGCCAACGTCCGAACTATATATGCATTCTGAGGCATTTCAACCTCCAGGATAAGCCCTGAACCGGATTGTAAATACTGTCTCATACCATCCCATACTCCCAAATGGATGACTAGGTATAATAGTAACCATCCTGGACCCACTTTCTATTTTAACCCGATTTAAGAAATCCTAGAACCTCTCGAGGGTCAGCCGATGCGGAGTTATTTATGTATCCAATCGCAGTAAGATAATAAAAGAATATATTATCTATGGATGTGAGCAAAAATCCTAAAGACTGAAGCACAATTATTGTTAACACAATCAGCACACAATAAGTAACCACCTGCCTGAGAGTGTGGCAACCAAAACTAACACAGATGCCCTCCTGTGACTTAGTTGCACCATCTGAACCTAGATGAAATAGCAACTTAACCGTCACGACATCTAAACAATATCAGTCTTTAAGATTCCTCAAAGCAATATGATTACCATCAAGTACAATAGTACTCTGGCTGTCAACACAGACTAGTACTCATGGGGTGACCTACAAGTGTCCAACAAGTAGTCAACAATCCCCAGTAACAGAACTGCCTCACAATCCTCCTAATCATGTGCATAAGTCACCAGTACAAATGTACAAGAACCGGATTCAACAGGAGGTTTCAGTCGCATTCCAACATCTCGGGTGACGTACAACTTCATAAACCACCTGGCTTAGCCGCGGACCTTACTGAGCCATGCTGTCTCACTGCCCCTAGATAATGGAAGGGAATACAGCCCTAACAACCTCATCCCGGGGAAATAAGACTTACGGCTAAGCTCTTTTTGCACTAAGAATCATGAGGACAATAAGTGTCACAACACGATAAGCAAACAATCCTAAGGCAAACTATCAGAAGTTCAACATCCACGACCAACTACCACGGACAAGCCGTCTGCTCACCACCAACAACTAACAGTCCAGGAGATACCACACTCCCATATGGAATCCAACATTCCAAACACCCACCAATTACAACGACAGTGATCAAGATCCAGGCCTCGAGAACACAGAGTGCACCTAGACTAGTCCTAAGACTAATCAAAATAATAGCAGGCAAGAGAACGAGCTCCGAATCGAAGACCATGTCTTACTGAAACTATGTCACCCAAAAAACTATCCAGGAACCAGGTCCAACAACTAAACTAACCAAGGTGCTAGACTATAAGGTGAGAACTGTAGTCTCTTAACTACACTATCTCATAAGGATAGCGGCTCAACCACGTGCCTTCCATACATCTCCACTAATAGCCAAACCTAGTTACTAGTGCCCTGAAACAAGCTGGGTACCCTAATAACTAACCAACAATACCATACTCAATATATTATATATATATATATATATATATAAAGAGATGCTGAGGCATCGCAACACACTGAGAAATGCCTTTGTTCTTAACCTCAACGAAGAAAAGATTCGCAATAATCATCTACGATGAAATTGGTCTAAGAGGAATCTCAGGAGTCATCGCCACATCGACGACAACAGAAAAATAACTACCTATGACTAACCATAACCTACAGGTTCTATATAGTAGCTAAACTCACATTGTCGCGGGTTTTACTAACTTATCAAACCCTTAAGTACTCTCGTCTAAGGTATGTTAAACGGATAACCCGTGAATGTGTCCTAAGCAATTAGCCCATATGCTAACATAATCACGGTAATAAACATGATAAACTATGTGATACAATAACTCACAAATCAATATAATGGTCTAGTTATTAAGGAAGATAAAACTCACCTGACAGAACAACGCTCAGAACGGCAATCTTGGCGAAACTGTCCAAACAGCACCCCAACAGAAATGTGTTCCGCAAATCAACTTCTGGAACTCCAAATCAATCATGGAAAGGACTAAGAACACCAAAACATCAACCACTATTAAGGCCCGGAACCCAATCGCGACTCCAACAAAGGATACCTGTCTAAAACTGCAGTTCAGATCAGTACTACAACTGAATTCAGCAACAAAACTGCATCGAAAGCCACGGTCCACCACGCTACGCTGCGCTACTCCGATCACCCACAATCACATTAAGATATGCCACTTTAAACCCACTGAATCAACCGCCCAACAATCACACACCCGGTGTTCGAAGAGGGTAAAAACAACCCTCTCTCTTCCTCTAGAACAACAGCAATTTGGGCAGTAATATCTGAACCAGAACGGCAACAATCGCCAGTCCAGGCAGCCCTCTCCAGAATAGCAACAACCACTATCAAGAACAACCACCACACCTCCACTATCCAACTACACCAAACCCCAATCACCACCCTAATGAGCACAAACATGCTAGGATACATCAACTCTTAACCAACCAATTCAGTCACTCAAACACCAACAATCCAACCTAAGAAATCACCGCCACCGGCCAACACCTGCAATAAACCCAAATCAAACACCCCACCATCACAACAATGGTCAAAACCCATCAAACATCTTAATATTATAAGCCTTAAAACCAAAATTAGCCACCAATCCCGAATCATCACAAACCACGGCTCAACCGAGAGAGAGAGTACGAACCTCGAAGGCGAGAGAGAGTTGAGTTCAAAGTGGTGGCTGTGATTCGTAAAGAAACGACAACCCACCGATGAATCCGAATCTGAAAACGGCAGCCCTCTCTTCCACTAGAGTCAAGAGCTGAAATTTTGTGGAAAAAGGTGATTCCCCAAGCTCCAATTGAACTAAGGAAGTAAAACAAATGGAAGGGAGAAGGATTGAGAGTTAGGGTTAAGTTGGTGAGGGAGAGAGAAGAAAAAATGAGGAGAGAGAATGAAGAATGATATATATAGTAACGTCAAGTCGTTAGAACGACCACTGGAAAAAAATACCAAAAATCATTCTGAGATCCTCCTGAGCTACCCATAATACCGCACAACACCAGGATCCTCAAAAGACAAGAACAACCCGAAACAACAACAGCACCCAATCAACATCCAACCACGGGCTCCTAACATCAAAACTCTACCTCTTCTAATCAAACAGCCACCGAAACACCTAAACCACAGAAAAAGAATCTAACACCAAACCTGACAAAAGAAATAATACGGATGCATAACGAGTAACATATAGGAATAATAATAATACTACTTAATAAAATAAAATAAAATAACCAAAAAATCTGGGACATTACAGTCATCCCTAGTGATATTATGCTAGAGGTGTATCTTAGGGAAATGATTGACTAAGACCTCTCTATAGAGTGCATTCTTGTTCATCGTGAACAAATAAAGAAGGAGTTAAAGTTGACCCTTCGATCTGACCAAAAGAAGTTTTTAAATTTCTACGATATTGCCCCTGGTCCGTTCAATCTAAATGTATACGATTTGTTTAGGGTGGTGGCAGTGTTAAATGGTCGACCACGGAAGAGGGGAGAGTCGTTGATCTCTGTCGATAATTTATATATGTACTACACACTAAAAAAAATCTTCAGAAGATTGGTTATAGATATTTGGCAAGGTTTCTCAAGAGGCTTGTGTTGTATGAAATGGTCTTGACTGGGGGGCAATATTTTGCCGACCGTCTACTTGTGTCGGGGAATAACGAGTTTGACCTTAAAGACCTTGGAAAGACTCTGAAGAGCAAGAGTTTTCATATATGTTAGTGGTATTTATGTTTATGTGACTTTATTATATGTTTTGTCAAACTTGGTATTTTGGTGAAGTGCTAACTGTTGTTATTCGCTCGTGCAGCAGCAAAGGAGATTGACAGGAGCTTAAAGGTAAAGGAGAAACTATATAATCTGAGAACCAACTATTTTGGACGAGTTGACTCTCTTGTTACAGATCAAGAGGAGATCAAAGAGCTATTCAAAGAAGTTGGTCTAAAAAGATCCCGGACGAAAGGCTCTGAAGTTCTACTTATCGACGGGAAAATGTTGATTAAAAATAAGAAAGATGTTGATTCAAGTATTCCCCTTGAGAACCCTACTCTCAGTAGGTATACTACTGACTCTGTCAATGTAGAAAAAGAAGCCCTGTTGAGTGGGGTCTTGTAGAGGTTGACTCGATAGACTCTAACCGGGAAGGGGGATAATTCTAAAGTTTTTGGATTAGGGACTGCCAATGTCTTAAAGTCGATTACTGTTATGCAACTAAAGGTTGCGACTGGGAAGAAAATTTCTCCCAATGTGCTGAAGTTGAAGGCTATTGGGAATCTTGGAAATTCTGAAGAGGAGGCTCAACAGACCATCAAGCCCTATATTGTGGGATAACATCCTTGGAAAAAGATTTTGATGACTTCTTATGGCAGCGAGAGTTTGTCGACCTTCTTTATCGAAGATCACTAAACAATTAATAAGGTGAGGAATCATCATGCCTTATTTTAATTAACGAAGTTACTTTCGTATTTGAGGTCTCATATTATTACTATCATGCAGATCAAGATGTTGTTGATTGATGGGAAGCCTTGTCTGCTTGGTACTAAGACCTTGGCTAACCAGCCGCTCATCTATAAAAATATTGAAAAAGAGTTTGTCAAGGAAAAAGTTGAGCTGGTTTAAGGAGAAGGAAAGCCTAGAAGCTGAAGCTTGGCACGGTTAAGTCGAAGGACACTGTCGTTCACGGGGCCAAAAAGATATGGGTGACAGAGAAGAGGATGGAGGTTGAAAAGATAAGGGTCGATCTTGCAAAGGATAGGGAATATGTTTTGGCACTGCAAAAGTCCAATTTTAAAGACGATGTTCATGAACAGATTTTATCTATGCAAAGATCAATAGAGGCAGAGAAGTCCAAGGCTCTTGCTGAAGCTACCGTGGAATCATATCTAATTATGATGGACTCTCTCAAGCGTATGAAAGTCAACTTCTCTGGTAGTCAACCTTATGGAGGAGAGGAAGGATTTTTATAAGGGCTTGGCTGCCACAAAATTAGATTTTATTATAATGGACTCTCTCAAGCGTATGAAATCTAACTTCTCTATGCAGTTTGACCTTATGGAGGAGTGGAAGGATTTTTACAAGGGCTTGACTGCTGCCGCAAGGGTGACCATTGTCGACTCTGATGCTGAGGAGGAGGTGCTTGAGACTCAAGAAGTTTCCCCTACCTTGGCCGATGGTGCAAAGCAGATAGGAGGGGAGCCTCTCGACGATCTAACTCCCAGTCTTCTAGTGAAGCTAACAACCTCAATAATCTCCCCCGAGAAGTAGATAACAATGTTATAATCTTTCTCTTGCTTTGTCATTTTTGTCCTAAAGCTAGTAAACAATTTTTTGTACAAGTGGTCAATGGGACCTGACAACATTTGGACTTTGATATTTGAATGAATTTATGATAAGTTTAATCGTTTAAATTGTGTGGCTGAAATATTGATAATTGATGGATAGGTATTCGATTGTAATGAATATGATGTTGAATATGTTAAGTCTTTTGCTCGAGATGAGTGATAGAAGGGACTAAGATATACTCATTGTTAGGTGTTTCAGAATTATTGCGGTTCAGTGTTATCTAAGTGTATTGATTACAGAGTAATGTTATGGTTTTCCCGACTGAGGAATGTTTTCCATATGCTTTTGTACTATGGGATATCTGGTTTGATTGAAAAGACAATCATGTGATACGTTGTCGAATTAGTAATGATTCGCAAACAATATTTCCTGTAATTGGATATCTATTTTCGAAGAAATGAGACTTAGTTTGGACAAATACTTATTAAGTTCTGTCGAAAGAAAGAATGTCAAATAGATGATGTATTAATGGGAAAGAAAACATCTTTATTAAAGAAAAATAAAACATATTACAATGTTTATCTGTAGAACATCTTTAGATGGGTTATATTCCATGGGAACTCAAGTTGTAATTCATTTTCACTCATTAACCAGTATGTACCATTATCAATTTTGTCACTAATAATGTAAGGTCATTCCCAATTTTTTGATAATTTGCCAGAGTTTTGTGGTCGAGTACTGTCTTAAATTCATTGAAGTACAAGATCGTTGATGTCGAATATGTACTTTCTTACCTTCTTGTTGTATACCTTTCTTAGAGTGTCATGGTATGGCCCCAAGATTGTAATGGCATGGTCTCGAGTCTCCTCGATCTAATTGAGATTACAGAGAATTCCAAGTTCATTATTTTCATCTATGACTTGGCTTCTAGCAGTTAGGAGGTAGAGGTCTGAAGGGATTACTGCTTTAGTACCGAAGGCCATCATAAACGATGTACTGCCTGTGGATGTTTAAGGTATTGTCTTATATGCCCACAAAATACTAAGTAGTTCGTCGACCCATCTGCCCTTTTTTTTGTCAAGGTATTTGCGCAATCCTGATTTGATACTTTTATTAATAGCCTCGGCTTGGCTATTTCCTTGTAGATAATAAGGTGTCAAAGTAGTCAACTGGATCTGGTATTTGTGGAGGAATTTAAGGAATTTATTACTGATAAATTATTTGCCATTATCTGACCTTATCATTTGTGGACAATCAAATCGAGTGATTATGTACTCCAAGAGGAATTTGATTACTTCATTTTTTGTCAGTGTGAAAAAGTGGCACGGATTCGACCCATTTGGTGAAGTAGTTTGTAGTTACAAGAACAAACTTTTGGCTACTTGACGCTGGGTGGAATAGACCAATGATATTGATTGCCCATCTTTTGAATGGCTAGAGAATATTATTGGCATGCAAGTCAAGGGCCGGACTTATGATGTATTGGGTGCGGACTTGGCATTTGTAGCAATTTCTGACAAAATCTTTGCAGTCTTACCTCATCTTCGGCCAATATAATCCTTGTATGAATACTCTTTGCACCAGTGATCATCCTGAAACATGTGCGGCACATATTCCTTTATGAAACTCTTAAATTTTGGTATTGGCTTGTTTTTGTGTTATACATTCGATAAGTGGACCTTCGCCAGTAATTCTCTATAGTATCTCATCATGGAGTTTGAACTGTGGGCATTTTTCTAACAGGGACTGAGCTTCTTCTTTATTTTCTGGTAGGGTATTAAAATTGAGGTATGTGAGAAATAGCCTTCTCCAATATTTTGGATCGTATTCTTCGGCAACTTGGATTTGCATGGCATAACTTGTTTTGAGGCTGGAAGGTTTGATCACTTTAATATCCAAAATTCTTTTTTCACTATCTTCGAGCATTACTTCGATGTATACTAGTGCATCAACATGGCAGTTTCAGCTCTGGGTAGATAAAAAATTTATGCCATCTTGAATTTTTTTTTTTCGACTAGCATAGCGTAGTTTACCATTTTACCCGATGTTTTAAATGTATTGTTATAATTATTGGCTACGAGTAATAAATCCACATAGACAACTATTTTGTCTGCTCCAAGTGCCAATGTGAAGTCTAGGCCATATAAGATTGCTTCATACTCTATTTCAATGTTTGCCGCATAAAACTTGAGTTTGCTTTTTCAATTCTGTGATTGGATGGTGTAACGAAAGCGATGCCAATTCCTGATCCTTTTGGTCTAGTAGATCCATCGATAAAGAGTCTTTATCCATACTTTTGGACCAGGCATCCGGTTTAGCAATTAAGTCATCGTCTAGGACCTCTTCGAGTTCTTCCCATTCTGGGTCTTTGACGGGAAAATCTGCCAAGAAGTATGTCACAGCTTGTCCTTTAGTTAATATTTGTGCCTTGAAGGAAATATAATATTCTCCTATAAAAATTGACCATTGTTGAACCCTTCTGGACTTCTCTTTATTAAAAAGTACTAGTTTGAGGGGGATTTTGGTGATGATTTTAATGGGGTGTGCTTGGAAATAAGGTTGAAGTTTTTGGGAACTGTAAACCAAAGCGAGCAATTAATTCTCAGTTGTCATGTATCTTCTTTAAGCAGGTATGATAGTTTTCCAGATAAAGTAAATTTGTTTTTCCATGCCATTATCTTCTCGAATAAGGACAAAACTAATTGAGTCATCAGCTGTCGATAAATACATTGTTAATACTTTGCCATCAACAGGAGTACTTATAATAGGAGGACGCCCCAAATATCTCTTGAGATCTTAAAAAGGCAATTCACATTCTGGAGTCCATATGATTTCCTTTGGTTGTTTCTTTGTCATAGGTAAGGGGTTTTTCTGAAGAAGAAGGTAAAAAAGTTTGCATCGATCAGACGACTTTGAGATGAATCTGTAAAGGGTAGCAACCTTCCTAAAAACTTTTGGGACATCTTTTTTGGTTCGCGGTGACGGCATGGCCATAAATGCTTTGATTTTCTCTATATTGATTTTTATTCCTCTTTTGCTTTACTAGGTTCCCTAAGAATTTTCTAGATGCAATCCTAAATTGGCCTTTTCAAGGTTTAACTTCATACGGTACATACGAAGGATGTCGAAGATAGTTTATAGATTGCTAAAATGATCCTCTCGCTTCAAGCTTTTACATATCATATCACCGATATATACCTCCATGATTTTGCCCAAGTAATCTTCAAACATTTGTGTGGCAAGTCTTTGATATGTTACTCCTGCATTTTTCAATCCCAAAGGCATGGCAATATAACAGTAAAGGCCTCTTTGTGTTACGAATACAGTCTTCTCCTGATCTTCTTTGGTAAGAGGAACTTGATTATATCCCAAAGCCGCATCCATCATTGAAAGAAGTTCATGTCCTGCTACGGAATCGAGAAGGTGAGGAATCAAAGGAAGGAAAAAGTTAACTTTGCGTGTGAATTTATTTAGTTCTACAAAATCCACACAGACCCCGATTTTCCTATTCTTCTTTGGGACAGCTACGATGATTGAGACCCATTTTGGATATTTGGCTTCTCGAATGAATCTTACTCGAATTAGCTTATCAATCTCTTCATTAACTGCTTCCCAGAGCATATGGCCAAGTTATAATGCTTTTGTACTATAGCTGTGTTGTCTGGTATGAGGTTTAACTTATGGCATGCAACTGATGGGTCAATTCCTGACATCTCTTGAAAAGACCATGCAAAGATATCGATGTTTTTCTTTAAGAGTTGTAATAGGATTCCCTTTCTTTTGACGATAGTTTATAACCAATAAATGTATTGCTCCCAAGTCCATCAAGCTCTATGGATTTGACTATTTTAGTATCGCGTTGTTCGAATGTTAGAGGTAGTTTTTACTGTAATGCTTATGCCTTTAAAAGCTTTTATGCGTGAGAGTTTGTGGTAGTATTTTCACATATTCGTGCCACATCTTGACTCTCTTTGATTTTATATACTCTATGATTTGTTAAAAAATATAATCCTTGATGATATGTCGAAGATACTACCTTGATAGAGTGAAGCCAACTTCTCCCTGAGATTCCCAAGTATTTTGATTCGGCATTGTAGTATCATATTCTCCAGATTCGACAAGAATAAGCCAACATTCTATAATCGAAGACAGCTCCACACTCCATAGTCGAAAACAGCTCAACACTCTGTAGTCAAAGGCAGCTCAACATTCTAGAAGATTCCGTAAGTCCTCGACTTACCAAAAGTAGCCGTTGAAGCACGGTCAAGAAGGAACTATTAGAGATCCGTAAAGTTTGCCCACTACCCTCGGAATATGAGACTTTTTCTTTCTTTTTGTAAACTGCCTATATATAGTATAAATACAGGCAGAGAATAGGTTCTAAGGGGACCGCAAGTCTAAAGATCATCAATCCTTAGTACTAGCAATACTCTGAAAACTTGTAATAATTAGCATCCACTAAATTTTACATCAAATCCACCTCGAGATTGTGGCTTTTCTCAGTTTCTACTGAGTTTTCCACGTAAAATCTTGGTTGTTTAGCTTTTTATTATGCAATCCTTACGAACAGTATTGGCGAAGGTTTTCCTCCCAAAAAACATGTCATTACAATTGGCGCCATCTGTGGGAACTCTACACTACCATTTCTAATCTAAACACCATCCGATGACAAACATGAACTTGAGGAGCCATTCCAGTACCGTAAGAAATTAGGACATACTAGGAGTTCTTGATCTGCACGGTATAGTCCTTGAACTTCAAAAACAAATAGCCGCAGAAAAAACTTAGCAAAACCTAACAAATTCACACCCAAAGATAGTTTTCCGCTGCCACTAATTCCGTAACTTCTCGACTCAATCGCAGGACATGAACTTCTTTCAATGATAGATGTAGCCACGGGATACAACCAAGTTCCACTTGCTGAAGAAGATCAAGAAAAAACAACCTTCATAACCAAAAGATGACTTTACTGTTACACAGTAATGCCTTTTGGGTTAAAAAATGTCGGAGCTACTTACCAACGATTGGTCGCCCAAATGTTCAAAGATTAGCTCAGAAAAATCATGGAAGTATATATCGATGATATGATCTGCAAAAGCCTAAAAAGGGAAGATCATCTCGAAAACCTCCAAACTATCATCGATATCCTTCGAAAGTACCAGATGAAACTCAACCCAGAGAAATGTCAATTCGGTGTTGCGTCAAAAAATTCTTGGGCCATCTAGTCAACAAAAGAGGAATTGAAATCGATCCCGCTTAAATCAAAGTTCACATGGCAATGCCCTTTCCTCGAGCAAAATAATATGTTCAAAAATTAACCGTTAAAATTGCTGCTCTTCACAGATTCATCTCAAAGTCATATGATCGATGTAAACTTCTTTACCTTCTTCTTCGTGGCAACCCCACCCCTCTTTCGAACAAACAGCAAAAAGAAGTTATTTGGACTCCTAACTGTGAAATGGCACTCCAAGATCTTAAACGATACCTGGGGCGTCCACCAACAATGAGTACTCCAATTTATGGCAAAATGCTCACAATGTACTTATCCACAACTGAAGACTCTATCAGTTCTGGCCTTATTTGAGAAGATGCAGGCATCGAGAAACCTATTTACTTTATCAGTAAAACTCTTATGCCTACTAAAAAATGATATATTACCACTAAGAAGCAACTGTTCACCTTGGTTTACAGCTCTCAAAAACTCTGTCCATACTTCCAAGCTCATCCCATCAAAGTCATTACAAAATACCCCCTCAAACTCGTACTCTCAAAAAAGGAAAAATCTTGACGAGTTTAACAATAGTTTGTTTTCCTTGGGGAATATGACATTTCCTTTGAACCTCAAATATCCATTAAGGGACAAGCAGTGGCTGACTTTTTGGCAGATTTTCCCGTCAAAGACCCCGATTGGGAAGAACTCGAAGAAATCTTCATCGACGACTCAATTGCAGAACCAGACGCATGGTCCAAGAGTTCTGGTTGGCGACTTTTTACGGACGAATCGACAGGACCACAAGGATCCGGAATTGGCATAGTCCTTATCATACCTTTTAATCATCGCATAGAGAAAACTATCAAACTCCAATTTTATGCTACCAATAATAAAATAGAGTATGATCTTGCGATTACTCTCGGAGCTCAGGAATTAGCAGTATATGTTGACTCTTTACTTGTTGCCAATCATTACAACAAAACTTTCAAGATAGCAGGCCAAATGGTTGATTACACAATCCTCATCAAAGAAAAGATGAAAAAAATCAAACATGCAACCATTTCATATTTACCTCGGCAAGAAAATTGCCAAGCATAATGGTTGATTACCAAAAGCATAATGTTACACAAACATTCTAAGGATCTAGACAATATCATAAACAAAAGAATGAAGAATTCTAGAGAACTTCTAGACTTTTGAATAAAGCTTGTTATTGTTTTTTTATGTGTGAAAGTTCAGGTATAGATACTTTTAAGAGGAAACACTACCATGGCAGAGCATAATGCACCACATGATAACTAAGTATGTCAGCAATATCTTAACCACTGGATTTATAAGTAATAGTTTGATGGTGAGAACAACGTTAAGTCAATCATTTTGGATTTCTGAGGAGCTAGTTTGATAACTTTCTAAGAAAGATGGGGGGTTGGGTTTAGTGTGCATGACAGAAACTGGCACATGGGAGGTTAAGTTATTGAATTCAGTAAGGGAATGAAAATTTATTCTTTGATGATGTGAGATTGTATAGAGAAGTATCCTCTCTTTGTTTAAAAGATTTTGAGATTCCAAACTTCTGTACATATAAGTGAACAACCATTAAAACAATTCCAGCGTATTTGTGTTGTAGTATTTTTTTTTTGTTGCTTTCTACTCTAATACTTCATTAACAACAAAGGGTGTATTTGCATAGGAACTTCCCTATCTCACACACACATGTTCACTACAAAACATGTGATATGCATGAATTTGATCTAAATTACTAGATCAAACTAAAGGTGAGCATGCAAAATTAGATGAGTTAAAGAATCTCCAACATCTTCCTATTGTGGATCAGGGACTTTTAGCTAAGACAAATCAAGAACAGTTGAATTTTGTTCCAAGAGAGTCTTTAATTTCAAGCCTAGTTTCAAATTCATTTTAATTGTGTTCTCTAACTCATCTTCTCTTCTTGCTTTTAACTAACTTTTTCTAATAATCTTAGTTAAAATAATGTCAGCATAATCTTACTTTTTTTGGCTCCCAAGATCAACAACTTTAGTTATGTAAAGTAGACTCTATAATATGCAGATAATTTCATCTAAATCTGCATGATATAAGAAATCTCACTGAACCAAAAAATACATATTTTAATGGTTTTAAATGTTTAGGATCCTAAAATTTCACAAAATAAAAAAAACCATGGGAGTAACTAGCCCAACCACTAATGCATACAGTATTATGCAATCACTGTACCCTAAAACAATGGCAATTACATGAAATCACAAAATAAGCAAATACTAGATTAGTTAGTACCACTTTTTCTCCCATTCGCTCAATCCAAATTACTTTCTTTTTTGCTCCTTCACTTACTATTTTGGCTTCACACACTTGTGGGTAAGAGAAGTGTCCCGGTGAAGGGAAATACTTCAAGCTTTGCCCCGTGATTCAAAGGTGATTTAATGTATCTATCGAGCCCAACAATTTCAACTCCCTTGATGCTTTCATTTTCAGGGTTGAGTAAGTAAATTTCTAACAGAGTAACAACGAACCAGTAGCAAAAGCTTACCGTTCTTTCGATAACATAAAGGCTTAAGATTTAACCATGGATACCAAACAGGTAAACATATAGAAGAGTATTGTTTGGTCCAAGACTCCTTCATATTTTATTTCTTCATAATCCATATGGCCACGCCATCAGCTATTATGCAGTCTGCCACTGAAAGACATCCTCCCAGCACTCTCAATTGATAGTAATTAAGTTTGTAATTACGAGGCTTCTTCATAATAGGAATTTTAGTTGGGAGTTCTTCAACTTCTTCAAAATCTAAATTGATGCTCACTTTTTGTCTATTATTGGTTAGTGGGATCCAATGGAATGATCCATTGAGGAGCACAGTATTTTCAGGAATCCAGATAGAAAAAATTCCTAACACCTTCTTTTTAGAAGTATATCTTTAATTCATATATGAGATAAAGAGATTTGGATTGAGTAATTTCTATTCAAATAGGGATAGAAAAATCTAAAGGTGGAAAATAGCTTTCATTCATAAGGCATTGATGCGAGAAAAACTCAGTCTTTAAATACCCCGCTCAAAACTACGGGTGTCATAATATAATAAGGGTAAGCGGGGGTCAAATCCATAGGGAGTAAACGTATTAAAAATGTGTTTTCCTAATTAACTAATAAACGAATCTAAACTAATTTTGATAAAAAGGTTTTGGACTAAAACATAAATCTAAATTATTAACTTTCGGTACGATTATAAGGAAAATAACATAGGCATTGGATCACCTTCGACTTAGTTTACTAAAACGATATGAAAACGGTAGCTTCTATACGCACGTAATAGCCATGGAAATATATATTTGGGTCTAAGATCTAGAGTTTGTGGCTAAAACCCTAGGTAAGAACTTCGTTGTTCATGGACAATCGGATCTAGGGCTTATAAACACCTTTCCATGGCTAGGTGAAGAGTATTAACTCTAGTAATCTAGAATTCTCTTTGAACGTGAAAACAATCGAATATGGCTAATTCGGCATCTTCCTCATATCCGTAGTAACTTAGAGTTGTCATGGCTAGATCAACTCTTTGTAACTACAAATTAGAGAATTGAAGATTAATTCTAGATCTAAACTACTACTAACGTCAATTTAGCTCACTTCACTTGAGGTTTAATACTTAGCCTAAGCTAAGAAGACTAGCTCTCCATTAATGGTGTTGATCACAACTTAAATTAAATGTATAAAATATAAAAAAAAGATACTGAAAACTACAAACTTTATTCCTTCCTGAGATTGAGATGTGAAAAATACATAGAATTGTTCTTCTATTTATAGGAGATATGAGAGACTTGTTTAGAATTCTGAAACTCTATCCCTAAGTAAAGATAAATCCTTGTAGATTCCTTCATCATCTTTATTCCATGGAGAAAATCTATAAGTACATTGAATGCAGACATCTTCCTTGTACATGAGAGACTGCTGGAGATGCTTCAACTCTTTATGTCTTCTATTAGATGTTTTTTTTCTACTTATTAGCTCCAACAGTGATAAGTGCTTGAAAATAATAAAATGCTACTAACATTAGAAAATAATAAATCGGGGTTAACAAAATGATACTTTTAGGCGTATTAATCCTACGTATTTCTACATCTATCAGGCATCCAGTAAAAGTTCCAGAGCAATATGTAAAAGCTAAATTACCTATTTAGGTTCTGCAAATACCAAATACCTGAACTTACCCAATTATTTCCCATACTAATATGTGATCGCCATCTCCTCCATTATATGAAGCTTATGTCAGTGAACTTGTTGAAAATGGCAGCCATAAGTGCTTTATAAATAATGGTACCAAAGAAACAAAATGGAAGCATGGGTAAAGAATAACTATAAACTTCGATTGACTTACTTGACATATCTGACGAACACGGTCCAGGCCTTAACATTATCATTTCTAGTCCATGGCAACATTTTAAATATTGTGCTTGTTATTGTCAAGGGTAGGCCAATATAAGAACATTTCCTTACATGTGATGTACCTCAAATAACTAAACCCAAAGTAATAAGTTGCAGCAATTGTTAAACACATACCAAAATATTAATAGCAACTTAAAGCAACAGTTGTACTTCCAGGGTATGTCCAGGGTATAATATATTTCTTCATCAATCATCATTAACTCCTGGGAAATTAATTTCGGACAAAAATTCTAAAATAAATAAACCCAAATCAAGTCATTGTATATTGATCCCCAAATCAACCCAATTCAAGCGAAATAGTATTGGGCTCTATTTTTTATAATCGATGAACTCAAATCTCTACTCTAAATAGTCAATCCCATGAGACCAAAACTACAATTAAATAACACAAAAATACCTTATAAGTGGAAAATATTGCCAAGATGATTCAAGATTCGCTTTCGATGTTTCCTTCACAACAATTAAAGTATTTGGGACATCCATGGTATTCTTGTTTCAAACCATGTTTGCACTAAGAGAGAGAGAGAAAGAGAAAAAAAAATACACGAAGGGAGTGAAGAAAAATGGGGTTAGGGAGATTCGAGAGTGGGCTTGAAGAAGTGGAAAGAGTTGAGAGTCTTGAGACTTTTCAGTTTTGAGAGAAATCAGTTTTGGGGTTTTCTTCGTAATCACATATGACCAACGTTGTTAAAGAGAACACCCACGATAAATTTAGTTTATAGTATTGAGTACCACCTATCATAGCATTTATTTTTGGAACGTTAAATAGGACGACTATTATAGCATTTTTTATAAATGTTCTTTTTTAAATGCTATTATATGTACTTTTTCTTGTAGTGCTCGCGTCTCACCCATAACAAAATATCATTCCACACCTTTCTAGTAGAATTTAAGCCAAAAAAACTAGGGTCGAGTATAGATAGAAGAAAAGTAAGCACCCCCAATAGCGCCGAAGTATTTTGCATTATAATACTTCAACACATCTAACGAAGTTAATATTCTCTGTTTCCCCCTATTGGCCCACTTCCTATTTAAGGTTTCACATACACAGATCACCTCATATATGCTACTATTTAACTGGGAAGGGCAGGCGTTGATCCCATTTATGATACTTTTAGCATAGTTGCTCAAAGGCATCACTAACTCATAGTCGAACTGGGACATATAACATAAGAAACCCCTCCCCCAAAGGCATCACTAACTCATTAGAGGGTTCACACGTCATTGCGGTTCTCAAGATGTTTTGGATCCTTCCTCTAAGTATATCTTATACATAACCACTGATGGGCTTATTCCTTTAATATCTGCTATTGACCATCAAATTGCTTCTTTGTGGGTGTCTAGTACTGCAAGGAGTTTATTTTCATGATCTAAGTCCAATGAAGATGAAATGATAATAGGAAGAGTTTTGTTAGGCCTAAGGAACTGATATCCTAGATTATCTGAAAGTACTTTAAGATCAAACTTTGGTGGTGACACAATAGAAAGAACTGGGGGGGGGTTAGAAGAAATAGGGAGTGACTCAAATTACAAGGTAACTTTTCCTTTACGTAAATCCCAAATTACATTTTCAATAAAATTTGACAAACACGATTGTTAACTTTTAATGTTAACTCACTTTAAAAGAAAGTACTTTCTTACTGATGCGAGAAAATCTCAGTTTTTAAATACCCAACTCAAAACTACGGGTGTCGTAATATAATAAGGGTAAGCGGGGGTCAAATCCACGGGGAGTAAACGTATTAAAAATATTTTTTCCTAATTAACTAATAAACAAATCTAAACTAATTTTGATAAAAAGGTTTTGAACTAAAACATAAATCTAAATTGCTAACTTTCGGTACGATTATTAGAAAAAGAACATAGGCTTTGGATCACCTCCGACTTAGTTTACTAAAATGATATGAAAACGGTAACTTCTATCCGCACATAATAGCCATGGTTAAGTCTATTCGGGTCTAAGATCTGGGGTTTGTGGCTAAAACCCTAGGTAAGAACTTTGTTGTTCATGGACAATCAGATCTATGGTTTATAAACTTCTTTCCATGGCTAGGTGGAGAGTATTAACTCTAGTGATCTAGAATTCTCTTTGAACGTGAAAACAATCGAATATGGCTAATTCGGCATCTTCCTCATATCCGTAGTAACTTAGAGTTGTCATGGCTAGATCAACTCTTTGTAACTACAAATTAGAGAATTGAAGATTAATTCTAGATCTAAACTACTACTAACGTCAATTTAGCTCACTTCACTTGAGGTTTAATACTTAGCCTAAGCTAAGAAGACTAGCTCTCCATTAATGGTGTTGATCACAACTTAAATTAAATGTATAAAATATAAAAAAAAGATACTGAAAACTACAAACTTTATTCCTTCCTGAGATTGAGATGTGAAAAATACATAGAATTGTTCTTCTATTTATAGGAGATATGAGAGACTTGTTTAGAATTCTGAAACTCTATCCCTAAGTAAAGATAAATCCTTGTAGATTCCTTCATCATCTTTATTCCATGGAGAAAATCTATAAGTACATTGAATGCAGACATCTTCCTTGTACATGAGAGACTGCTGGAGATGCTTCAACTCTTTATGTCTTCTATTAGATGTTTTTTTTCTACTTATTAGCTCCAACAGTGATAAGTGCTTGAAAATAATAAAATGCTACTAACATTAGAAAATAATAAATCGGGGTTAACAAAATGATACTTTTAGGCGTATTAATCCTACGTATTTCTACATCTATCAGGCATCCAGTAAAAGTTCCAGAGCAATATGTAAAAGCTAAATTACCTATTTAGGTTCTGCAAATACCAAATACCTGAACTTACCCAATTATTTCCCATACTAATATGTGATCGCCATCTCCTCCATTATATGAAGCTTATGTCAGTGAACTTGTTGAAAATGGCAGCCATAAGTGCTTTATAAATAATGGTACCAAAGAAACAAAATGGAAGCATGGGTAAAGAATAACTATAAACTTCGATTGACTTACTTGACATATCTGACGAACACGGTCCAGGCCTTAACATTATCATTTCTAGTCCATGGCAACATTTTAAATATTGTGCTTGTTATTGTCAAGGGTAGGCCAATATAAGAACATTTCCTTACATGTGATGTACCTCAAATAACTAAACCCAAAGTAATAAGTTGCAGCAATTGTTAAACACATACCAAAATATTAATAGCAACTTAAAGCAACAGTTGTACTTCCAGGGTATGTCCAGGGTATAATATATTTCTTCATCAATCATCATTAACTCCTGGGAAATTAATTTCGGACAAAAATTCTAAAATAAATAAACCCAAATCAAGTCATTGTATATTGATCCCCAAATCAACCCAATTCAAGCGAAATAGTATTGGGCTCTATTTTTTATAATCGATGAACTCAAATCTCTACTCTAAATAGTCAATCCCATGAGACCAAAACTACAATTAAATAACACAAAAATACCTTATAAGTGGAAAATATTGCCAAGATGATTCAAGATTCGCTTTCGATGTTTCCTTCACAACAATTAAAGTATTTGGGACATCCATGGTATTCTTGTTTCAAACCATGTTTGCACTAAGAGAGAGAGAGAAAGAGAAAAAAAAATACACGAAGGGAGTGAAGAAAAATGGGGTTAGGGAGATTCGAGAGTGGGCTTGAAGAAGTGGAAAGAGTTGAGAGTCTTGAGACTTTTCAGTTTTGAGAGAAATCAGTTTTGGGGTTTTCTTCGTAATCACATATGACCAACGTTGTTAAAGAGAACACCCACGATAAATTTAGTTTATAGTATTGAGTACCACCTATCATAGCATTTATTTTTGGAACGTTAAATAGGACGACTATTATAGCATTTTTTATAAATGTTCTTTTTTAAATGCTATTATATGTACTTTTTCTTGTAGTGCTCGCGTCTCACCCATAACAAAATATCATTCCACACCTTTCTAGTAGAATTTAAGCCAAAAAAACTAGGGTCGAGTATAGATAGAAGAAAAGTAAGCACCCCCAATAGCGCCGAAGTATTTTGCATTATAATACTTCAACACATCTAACGAAGTTAATATTCTCTGTTTCCCCCTATTGGCCCACTTCCTATTTAAGGTTTCACATACACAGATCACCTCATATATGCTACTATTTAACTGGGAAGGGCAGGCGTTGATCCCATTTATGATACTTTTAGCATAGTTGCTCAAAGGCATCACTAACTCATAGTCGAACTGGGACATATAACATAAGAAACCCCTCCCCCAAAGGCATCACTAACTCATTAGAGGGTTCACACGTCATTGCGGTTCTCAAGATGTTTTGGATCCTTCCTCTAAGTATATCTTATACATAACCACTGATGGGCTTATTCCTTTAATATCTGCTATTGACCATCAAATTGCTTCTTTGTGGGTGTCTAGTACTGCAAGGAGTTTATTTTCATGATCTAAGTCCAATGAAGATGAAATGATAATAGGAAGAGTTTTGTTAGGCCTAAGGAACTGATATCCTAGATTATCTGAAAGTACTTTAAGATCAAACTTTGGTGGTGACACAATAGAAAGAACTGGGGGGGGGTTAGAAGAAATAGGGAGTGACTCAAATTACAAGGTAACTTTTCCTTTACGTAAATCCCAAATTACATTTTCAATAAAATTTGACAAACACGATTGTTAACTTTTAATGTTAACTCACTTTAAAAGAAAGTACTTTCTTACTGATGCGAGAAAATCTCAGTTTTTAAATACCCAACTCAAAACTACGGGTGTCGTAATATAATAAGGGTAAGCGGGGGTCAAATCCACGGGGAGTAAACGTATTAAAAATATTTTTTCCTAATTAACTAATAAACAAATCTAAACTAATTTTGATAAAAAGGTTTTGAACTAAAACATAAATCTAAATTGCTAACTTTCGGTACGATTATTAGAAAAAGAACATAGGCTTTGGATCACCTCCGACTTAGTTTACTAAAATGATATGAAAACGGTAACTTCTATCCGCACATAATAGCCATGGTTAAGTCTATTCGGGTCTAAGATCTGGGGTTTGTGGCTAAAACCCTAGGTAAGAACTTTGTTGTTCATGGACAATCAGATCTATGGTTTATAAACTTCTTTCCATGGCTAGGTGGAGAGTATTAACTCTAGTGATCTAGAATTCTCTTTGAACGTGAAAACAATCGAATATGGCTAATTCGGCATCTTCCTCATATCCGTAGTAACTTAGAGTTGTCATGGCTAGATCAACTCTTTGTAACTACAAATTAGAGAATTGAAGATTAATTCTAGATCTAAACTACTACTAACGTCAATTTAGCTCACTTCACTTGAGGTTTAATACTTAGCCTAAGCTAAGAAGACTAGCTCTCCATTAATGGTGTTGATCACAACTTAAATTAAATGTATAAAATATAAAAAAAAGATACTGAAAACTACAAACTTTATTCCTTCCTGAGATTGAGATGTGAAAAATACATAGAATTGTTCTTCTATTTATAGGAGATATGAGAGACTTGTTTAGAATTCTGAAACTCTATCCCTAAGTAAAGATAAATCCTTGTAGATTCCTTCATCATCTTTATTCCATGGAGAAAATCTATAAGTACATTGAATGCAGACATCTTCCTTGTACATGAGAGACTGCTGGAGATGCTTCAACTCTTTATGTCTTCTATTAGATGTTTTTTTTCTACTTATTAGCTCCAACAGTGATAAGTGCTTGAAAATAATAAAATGCTACTAACATTAGAAAATAATAAATCGGGGTTAACAAAATGATACTTTTAGGCGTATTAATCCTACGTATTTCTACATCTATCAGGCATCCAGTAAAAGTTCCAGAGCAATATGTAAAAGCTAAATTACCTATTTAGGTTCTGCAAATACCAAATACCTGAACTTACCCAATTATTTCCCATACTAATATGTGATCGCCATCTCCTCCATTATATGAAGCTTATGTCAGTGAACTTGTTGAAAATGGCAGCCATAAGTGCTTTATAAATAATGGTACCAAAGAAACAAAATGGAAGCATGGGTAAAGAATAACTATAAACTTCGATTGACTTACTTGACATATCTGACGAACACGGTCCAGGCCTTAACATTATCATTTCTAGTCCATGGCAACATTTTAAATATTGTGCTTGTTATTGTCAAGGGTAGACCAATATAAGAACATTTCCTTACATGTGATGTACCTCAAATAACTAAACCCAAAGTAATAAGTTGCAGCAATTGTTAAACACATACCAAAATATTAATAGCAACTTAAAGCAACAGTTGTACTTCCAGGGTATGTCCAGGGTATAATATATTTCTTCATCAATCATCATTAACTCCTGGGAAATTAATTTCGGACAAAAATTCTAAAATAAATAAACCCAAATCAAGTCATTGTATATTGATCCCCAAATCAACCCAATTCAAGCGAAATAGTATTGGGCTCTATTTTTTATAATCGATGAACTCAAATCTCTACTCTAAATAGTCAATCCCATGAGACCAAAACTACAATTAAATAACACAAAAATACCTTATAAGTGGAAAATATTGCCAAGATGATTCAAGATTCGCTTTCGATGTTTCCTTCACAACAATTAAAGTATTTGGGACATCCATGGTATTCTTGTTTCAAACCATGTTTGCACTAAGAGAGAGAGAGAAAGAGAAAAAAAAATACACGAAGGGAGTGAAGAAAAATGGGGTTAGGGAGATTCGAGAGTGGGCTTGAAGAAGTGGAAAGAGTTGAGAGTCTTGAGACTTTTCAGTTTTGAGAGAAATCAGTTTTGGGGTTTTCTTCGTAATCACATATGACCAACGTTGTTAAAGAGAACACCCACGATAAATTTAGTTTATAGTATTGAGTACCACCTATCATAGCATTTATTTTTGGAACGTTAAATAGGACGACTATTATAGCATTTTTTATAAATGTTCTTTTTTAAATGCTATTATATGTACTTTTTCTTGTAGTGCTCGCGTCTCACCCATAACAAAATATCATTCCACACCTTTCTAGTAGAATTTAAGCCAAAAAAACTAGGGTCGAGTATAGATAGAAGAAAAGTAAGCACCCCCAATAGCGCCGAAGTATTTTGCATTATAATACTTCAACACATCTAACGAAGTTAATATTCTCTGTTTCCCCCTATTGGCCCACTTCCTATTTAAGGTTTCACATACACAGATCACCTCATATATGCTACTATTTAACTGGGAAGGGCAGGCGTTGATCCCATTTATGATACTTTTAGCATAGTTGCTCAAAGGCATCACTAACTCATAGTCGAACTGGGACATATAACATAAGAAACCCCTCCCCCAAAGGCATCACTAACTCATTAGAGGGTTCACACGTCATTGCGGTTCTCAAGATGTTTTGGATCCTTCCTCTAAGTATATCTTATACATAACCACTGATGGGCTTATTCCTTTAATATCTGCTATTGACCATCAAATTGCTTCTTTGTGGGTGTCTAGTACTGCAAGGAGTTTATTTTCATGATCTAAGTCCAATGAAGATGAAATGATAATAGGAAGAGTTTTGTTAGGCCTAAGGAACTGATATCCTAGATTATCTGAAAGTACTTTAAGATCAAACTTTGGTGGTGACACAATAGAAAGAACTGGGGGGGGTTAGAAGAAATAGGGAGTGACTCAAATTACAAGGTAACTTTTCCTTTACGTAAATCCCAAATTACATTTTCAATGAAATTTGACAAACACGATTGTTAACTTTTAATGTTAACTCACTTTAAAAGAAAGTACTTTCTTACTGATGCGAGAAAATCTCAGTTTTTAAATACCCAACTCAAAACTACGGGTGTCGTAATATAATAAGGGTAAGCGGGGGTCAAATCCACGGGGAGTAAACGTATTAAAAATATTTTTTCCTAATTAACTAATAAACAAATCTAAACTAATTTTGATAAAAAGGTTTTGAACTAAAACATAAATCTAAATTGCTAACTTTCGGTACGATTATTAGAAAAAGAACATAGGCTTTGGATCACCTCCGACTTAGTTTACTAAAATGATATGAAAACGGTAACTTCTATCCGCACATAATAGCCATGGTTAAGTCTATTCGGGTCTAAGATCTGGGGTTTGTGGCTAAAACCCTAGGTAAGAACTTTGTTGTTCATGGACAATCAGATCTATGGTTTATAAACTTCTTTCCATGGCTAGGTGGAGAGTATTAACTCTAGTGATCTAGAATTCTCTTTGAACGTGAAAACAATCGAATATGGCTAATTCGGCATCTTCCTCATATCCGTAGTAACTTAGAGTTGTCATGGCTAGATCAACTCTTTGTAACTACAAATTAGAGAATTGAAGATTAATTCTAGATCTAAACTACTACTAACGTCAATTTAGCTCACTTCACTTGAGGTTTAATACTTAGCCTAAGCTAAGAAGACTAGCTCTCCATTAATGGTGTTGATCACAACTTAAATTAAATGTATAAAATATAAAAAAAAGATACTGAAAACTACAAACTTTATTCCTTCCTGAGATTGAGATGTGAAAAATACATAGAATTGTTCTTCTATTTATAGGAGATATGAGAGACTTGTTTAGAATTCTGAAACTCTATCCCTAAGTAAAGATAAATCCTTGTAGATTCCTTCATCATCTTTATTCCATGGAGAAAATCTATAAGTACATTGAATGCAGACATCTTCCTTGTACATGAGAGACTGCTGGAGATGCTTCAACTCTTTATGTCTTCTATTAGATGTTTTTTTCTACTTATTAGCTCCAACAGTGATAAGTGCTTGAAAATAATAAAATGCTACTAACATTAGAAAATAATAAATCGGGGTTAACAAAATGATACTTTTAGGCGTATTAATCCTACGTATTTCTACATCTATCAGGCATCCAGTAAAAGTTCCAGAGCAATATGTAAAAGCTAAATTACCTATTTAGGTTCTGCAAATACCAAATACCTGAACTTACCCAATTATTTCCCATACTAATATGTGATCGCCATCTCCTCCATTATATGAAGCTTATGTCAGTGAACTTGTTGAAAATGGCAGCCATAAGTGCTTTATAAATAATGGTACCAAAGAAACAAAATGGAAGCATGGGTAAAGAATAACTATAAACTTCGATTGACTTACTTGACATATCTGACGAACACGGTCCAGGCCTTAACATTATCATTTCTAGTCCATGGCAACATTTTAAATATTGTGCTTGTTATTGTCAAGGGTAGGCCAATATAAGAACATTTCCTTACATGTGATGTACCTCAAATAACTAAACCCAAAGTAATAAGTTGCAGCAATTGTTAAACACATACCAAAATATTAATAGCAACTTAAAGCAACAGTTGTACTTCCAGGGTATGTCCAGGGTATAATATATTTCTTCATCAATCATCATTAACTCCTGGGAAATTAATTTCGGACAAAAATTCTAAAATAAATAAACCCAAATCAAGTCATTGTATATTGATCCCCAAATCAACCCAATTCAAGCGAAATAGTATTGGGCTCTATTTTTTATAATCGATGAACTCAAATCTCTACTCTAAATAGTCAATCCCATGAGACCAAAACTACAATTAAATAACACAAAAATACCTTATAAGTGGAAAATATTGCCAAGATGATTCAAGATTCGCTTTCGATGTTTCCTTCACAACAATTAAAGTATTTGGGACATCCATGGTATTCTTGTTTCAAACCATGTTTGCACTAAGAGAGAGAGAGAAGAGAAAAAAAAAATACACGAAGGGAGTGAAGAAAAATGGGGTTAGGGAGATTCGAGAGTGGGCTTGAAGAAGTGGAAAGAGTTGAGAGTCTTGAGACTTTTCAGTTTTGAGAGAAATCAGTTTTGGGGTTTTCTTCGTAATCACATATGACCAACGTTGTTAAAGAGAACACCCACGATAAATTTAGTTTATAGTATTGAGTACCACCTATCATAGCATTTATTTTTGGAACGTTAAATAGGACGACTATTATAGCATTTTTTATAAATGTTCTTTTTTAAATGCTATTATATGTACTTTTTCTTGTAGTGCTCGCGTCTCACCCATAACAAAATATCATTCCACACCTTTCTAGTAGAATTTAAGCCAAAAAAACTAGGGTCGAGTATAGATAGAAGAAAAGTAAGCACCCCCAATAGCGCCGAAGTATTTTGTATTATAATACTTCAACACATCTAACGAAGTTAATATTCTCTGTTTCCCCCTATTGGCCCACTTCCTATTTAAGGTTTCACATACACAGATCACCTCATATATGCTACTATTTAACTGGGAAGGGCAGGCGTTGATCCCATTTATGATACTTTTAGCATAGTTGCTCAAAGGCATCACTAACTCATAGTCGAACTGGGACATATAACATAAGAAACCCCTCCCCCAAATCATCTGACTCGACCCCATTGAAGTATTTAAGGGAAATAGACCCCAGAATCTCCCTACGAGCTTTCTCAAACTCTAAATCAGGCAACAAGAAAATTGTATTATTCCCTTTCACATCAAAATACTTACTTATAACAATCTCCAACCTACACTTTATGAAAACTGCCATCCTCTAAATCATCAACAGACAAAACTACAGTATCACATCTCATACTATTCTTAATTTTCAAATCCGACATTTTCCTCAGCAATCGAACCTGAGGTTAAATCAAACAGAAGGATAATCATGAGTGTTTCCAGTAAACAAATCTAATACCAGGTATTTAAAATTATTTTGATATATTTCTATAGTACTTACTAGTATACCAAGTAATCCAACACATTCACTTTTTCCTCATATAGTAAGTAACAAGACTTTCCTCAAAATTCCAAACCCAAATAACGGAATCATCAAAACTCATATCCACTCGGTTCCCACTCGGTAACCAGATCTTCGAACATTCGTGAGCTAATAGTGAGCTGCCATCGATCTTTAAATTGAATTTAGGCGCTAACTGCTTTTCCCTGATTCCTGTCATCCCGCAATGGTTGCATTCGATTCAGACTGCCATGAAGTCGCAGTACATGCATCTCACCTATGATCTCGCCTTGACTGACCAAATACTGTTTCGAATACACCTTTATCTTCTAGGATCATGCGTTCGGGTCTGTTGGAGATCGATTAAGCAAGTAAAATAGGTCCCAAGTGTCAGCTGCCCCTACAAAATTGAAATGTTCAAACCTTTGTCTGTTGGAGATGTTCTTAATCCGGAGTTTCAGCATCCAATTCTCTCTCTCTCCCTCTCCCTCTCGCTCTCTCTCAAAGCAAAACCAATTCTCTCTCTCTCTCTCTTGATCCTTAAACACGCTTTAATGGCGGACAACAACGAATACAAACCCTTACGCAAAATCTCCGAAGCATTCAACTCCCTCGCCACAACAATCAAAACCCCAAACGTAGACATCGAAGTCGCCCCATTCTCACAAGCATGTTCTCACGTTTCCCCTCTCTTTGGGTGCTTGGGGATCGCGTTTAAGTTCGCAGAGATAGATTACGTTGCAAAAGTTATTGATCTCTCTGAAGCATCTAAGTCGATTGCTACCTTACAGTCTTTGATCGAACGCGATATGGAGCAGAATTGTGTCAGGAAAGCGGGGAGTCATACTAGGAATCTGCTTAGAGTGAAGCGCGGGCTCGATATGGTTCGCGTTTTGTTCGAGCAGATGATTGCTACTGAGTATGGTTTTCTAAACCCCACTTTATATGAACATGTGGATTTGATTTGTGATTGTTTGTTCTATGATTTAGGAAAAAACGTGTTTTTTATTGTTGTGATGATGAACTTAGAGTAAGTTTTAATGGAAGAAAGATTGTTAATTTATGTGTTGATATTAGCTAAACAAATGCGAGGAATGTGGTGGCCCACGATTGCGCAAAAACAAGAATGGATCGTAATTTTGGATGAACGAAGTATTTTTAGGACAATATAAAATGCATGTCTGAAAAGATGGGTTTTGACCCTAAGTGGAGATTGTGGGGGCGTAAATGAATGTCTGTAGTGAAACTTTCGATTTCAGTTAATAGGATTCTCGTACATTATTCCTTAATATCTTTGAATGGTGAGAAGGGGAGATCTATTCTTAGTGTTTGAGGCCCTAGAGAAGGTTATCTATGGAGGTGTTAGTCTAAGGGAAATGAGAGGGTGTAGTTGGAGATAGGAAAACAAGCTTTAGTTCTACGTTTAGAGTGCGCAGATGGTATTTTGATGCTATGTAGAGAGAATAATGATTGTCTACTTATGGTCTACTTTGCACAAAATAATTAGTCATATTTCGAGTTGAATATTAGATAACAAAAAGCATAGGTATAAGGGAGAGCATTGATATTCATCCTCTAGCCGGAGGTGCAAGACTTGTGCATATTTAGAGCACGTTGACAAGCATTCCTGTAATTCATATCCATCTTTTCGAAACTGGCAAGTGCAATAAGGTGTTCTGGATATTAATGGGGGATTTACTCTTGTATGATTATGATAAATGCTTTAGAAATCCCTTAAAAAAGATAGGATATAAGGTTTGCGTACTACGTTGCCAAATGGAATGTTGCCTTCTATCACAGTCGAAGGTGGCTTGGCATTAGGAGAACTAGGAGTTCGAAAAATGCACTAAAAGAAAATTTGTATTATAGTTTTAAGTCGGAAGTTGTAGCATAGTATAATAGTTACAAACTACAAAGTATGGGGAGGGGTTAATCGACTGAAAGTCAAGATGATTGCGGTATATGAGAATAATTCTTAATATGACGACCTTAGAGTAAGCGAAAACGGGATCATTGTTTTGGACGAACGGAGTGCTATTAGGACAGTATAATATGCATGTAAGACCTTTGAATGGTGAGATGGGGAGATTTATTCTTAGTGGTTGAGGCCATAGAGAAGGTTACCAATGGAGGTGATAGTGTGAAGGAAATAAGAGGGTGTAGTTGGAGATAGGAAAACAAGCTTTATTTCTTACGTTTAGAGTGCGCAGCCGGTATTTTGATGCTATATAGAGAGAAGAATGAGTATCTAACTATGGTCTACTTTGCACAAACGAATTAATCATATTTCAAGTTGAATATTGGATAAACAAATGCATAGGTGTAAAGGGAGAACATTGATGTTCATCCTCTAGCCGAGGGAACAAGATTTATGCTTATTTAGAGCACGTTGACAAGCATTCGTGTAAAGCATGTCCATCTTTTCGAAACTGGCAAGTGCAATAAGGTGATCTGGATATTAATGGGGGATTTACTCTTGCATGATTATGACAATTCTTTAGAAATCCCTTAGAAAAGGTAGGATATAGGATCTGAGTACTACGTTGCCAAATGGAATGTTGCCTTCTATCACAGTCGAAGGTGGCTTGGCATTAGGAGAACTAGGAGATCGAGAAATGCACTAAAAGAAAATTGTCTTATAGATTTAAGTCGGAAGTTGTGGCATAGTATAGTAGTTACAAACTACAAAGTATGGGGAGGGGTTAATCGGCTGAAAGTTGAAATGATTGTGGTATATGAGAAGAATTCTTAATGTGACGAATGTTCTTAAGGTGGGTATCACTATGTTACTTTGTTAAGGCATAACATCAGGCTCTCTGGTAATTTAGCTCCTGTGGTCGGCCACTTGAGCGGTTCTTAATTGCTCAGAATATTCAATTACCCTTAGGAACCCTGTGGGGTTGTTATCTTAATTGGCGAGCCTTTGATTTGGAAATAAATTCCCATGTTGTTAGCGCAAGCGTTAGACCCCTTAACGAGCTTTTCAACCGCAACAAGAGTTAACCCACTGGAAGTAGCCTAGAGGTAGGGACTGCTGGGTAATTATGGGTTGGGTCTAGAAACAACATAGGGGAAATGTCTATTTCGTGTCTCGGGCCACGTTCAACGTTTTTCGATCTAGGTAAATCCCCTGAAGCCTTAGAACTGTCAATGTCAAATAATGCTTCCTCTGATTTCATCTCCTGTGACCTCTCTAGTGAGCATGAAGTGGTATTCACTTCTGAGTTTGGCTTTGAATTGAGGAGTGCTAATTCTCTGAGTGGCTGCCCTGTTGCTTCCCAGAATAATCTTGAAATACTCACTGCCTCACTGGCTATAAGCTAACGTACCTGAATTATGTTGTTACTTGTGGTCAGTGATAGTAGTGATAGAGGTTCTAGCACTTAGTGCTTTATGGAAGAAGGCTGAATTCACATCCCCCAGCCGGCAATCTGCCCTGGATTTCTGCTTAAAGATAGATTCTTCCTTGCAGGCAAGATAAGTATAGTTACATTAAGTCGCTCTTTCATCTTGAAGAAGTTAGATATTGAGGAGTTCACAATGGAGTTTGATTTGTATCTCATCAAGCTTAACTTTGGCATCAGCTATGATACTTATAATGTTTCCCACTTTTTTTTGTTCCACTGCTTTAAGTTGCTCCTGGTATTCTTTAGCTTTTGACACAATTTTTACATGGGGTTGCTCATAACTTCGTTTCTAAAAACATCACAACCCGCCTCTTTAAACTCCTCTTCAGTTGCCCAATTGTTAAAATACCTGAATGGTTAGCCTCTGGTTCTAACTTCCTTCTTAAGGCACACCACATTGGGACTATGATACACCAGTTCCCATAAACTCAGCCTCAGCTTCTGTGTAATGCAAACCCCACTTGTCATTGAAAAGAGCCCTATTCAGCTTGATAAACATTCTTTCACGGTCACCTCTTTTGTTAGTCCAGGTATAATGCAGTCCCCCTGTACTATTCAGCTTTATTTACCCAGTATTGGTGCTTAAGACTAACTGCAGTAGTGACATGACTTCTACCACAGTTATCTTCATTTGAAAAAGCTAAGTTAAAGTCACCAAAAGCCAGCCGAGGCAAGTCAAAGCCTCTAGCCACCATAAGAATGTCACCATATACAACTCATGTATTTCCATGGGATCATTTGAAGCAATATACTAAAGTGACAGGGTTAGTTCTGTTGGAGTATACTGTGTCTCACTTATACACCTCCTTTAGTCCCACATTGGTTAGTAATACTACATGTTATAAGACCCTATTAGATCTTGTAGACGACTTAAGGGTCTTACGCTTCTGCCGGCGGCGGCCTTTGTCGTCGTCGGGAAACTAAAGTATGTTGTCTTCTCTCTATCTTTTTTTTTAATCTTCCCGGCTTTGGGATTTTTTTTTATAGTTTTGCTTCTTATTTAGCAAAACCCTAACGTTATTTCGCTTCACAATGGCATATGTGCCGCTTGAAGTCGACCTAGCATTATTTCGTTTTTCCCATCAGCTTAGTTTGACCTGATTAACTTGTTAAGCTCTCTCTCTATATCTATTATAGACTCGATTATCTATTGTGTTTTGTGAAATGCAAAACAAACAAAAAAATCTGTCGCGAGATTCGATTTCTCTCTTTGGATTGGATGAAGGCGTAAACTACCTTCCACCACGATCATGAGATGCTTCTTTTTCTCGAATGATTCATCACTCGAGCGTTTTGTATTTTCTGGAGTGATTTTCTCTTTTCCTCTAGTGATTATCTTATTTCTTTTCCGCCTAGTTCACAAGCTGTAGTTCAAAAATTGAGGTTTTTTTAAGGGAGAATTGGCAAGCCTTATGATTTTCATCGCTTTCTCTAGTGATTTCTTTTTGAATCATTATGATTTTTTTACTACTTCTTTCATCGTTTATGCGGTTTGAGGCCTATAATCCTATCACTAGATGTGATATTTTCTATCATATTTTGTTGCAAGCTGCGCTTTCTTCTGTGGACCGGGTGAAGATGTTGAATTCCTTCTACCACAGTCATCTCTTCCTCGAGTGCTTCTTTATTACTCGAGTGATTCGTTCTTCCTCGAGTGATTATCTATTATTTGAGTTTTTTTTTTCTTTCCATTTCTTGAGTAATCATCTCTACATTTAGTGATTCTTTCTTCCTCGACTGACCCTATCTTTTACGGTCTTTTCACTTTTACCTGTGTCTCTATTTCCTCAGTATTTATTCAAGATATTCATATTATCCTTACTTGAGAAAATGGGTAAGTCGGTAGTTGCCGCCGATTTCACAATTTTTGGTTATGAAACAACGTGTGGGAAAAATGGCAAGTTGGATATTATTATCACCGATTTCACGGGTGATGTGTGAAGCTTTGAAATGTTTCTGCTGCTACAAAAGGAAAGATTGGAAGAAGGTTTATCAAGGGGAGCTTTCAATTTTTTATTAGTGAGGGAGTGATTGTATCTTTGTGAGGGACTATCTATTTGTTCTCTTATTGTCATCTACCTTGATACGAGCATGTTCGTATCAACACAAGGGGGAGCGTTGGAGTATATAGTGTGTCTACACATATACTCCTCCTTTAGTCCCACATTGGTTAGTAATAGAAGTAGTTTAGTGACTCCCGGTATATAAAGAGCAATCTAGCCAGTAATAATTAGAATCTTGGAATATCAATATTTTCCTCTTATTTCTACAAGTTCTTCCTTCAAAATTAGCACTAAAGTAGATGATGACACCAAGGTAGTCAATGCGTGTTGCGATGCGATGCGACATGATCTAGCAATTTATAGTTGTAAATATTGTGAAGCAATTGCGAATATTGCGAACAATATGGGAAAAACCATATATTATTATATATACATACACATATTAATCTATAATTATATTATATCAATCAAGAATACATATATAATCATGTGTGGATCCAAATATGCAAATCCATATAAGAGCTAGGTGTTACTCCTGCCACTTATGTTTTCTTAATTATTAAAAATAAAAGAATTTTTATTACCTATTAGTTAGTAATTAATAATTAAAAAACTATTTCGCCTCTTAGAGTTCCTGTCACTTAGGTTGTTTATGACTCTTAGTGTTCCCGACTCTATAGTTTTATTACTAATTACTTGTATTCAAGGTAGTCTGATGCGAGTGTTGTGAGCGCAATTGCTATTGATGCTACTGTTGATATACTTCGGCGCAACGCAACACACTTCGCAACACCTCTGATGTGTAGTAACGCAATTGCGACGCAATTTATCGTAACACCTTGCAACACATGATGCTGTGCAAAGTGTTTTGCGAAAGTCTGTGAGAAATTTAACTTAAACGTCGAGTAAGAAATTTTTTAAACCTCAAAACTTGATTACATACGTAAAATAAGAACCTCGATTATGATAACTTATATGAGATGAATCACAAAATTCAAAATTCGATTAAAGAAACTCATACAAAAACCCATAACTTGAATATATTAGATCTTGATACAACTTATAACCTAACCCTAATTAATATCATATAAATCTCTTAAATACAAAATAAGGAAACCATATAAAACTAAATATTATACATTTAGTGGGTGCATATATTAGTATATGCATTATTTCACCTAATGTATCGCAATAGATCGCAACATGTCGCATTGTGGTCGCAAGATCCATGTTGCATATTGCTAGCCATGGTCGCATTCGCATCGTAATATGCGTTGACTACCTTGCTTATATTTAGTAATAAAAAATTGGTAAATTCCAAAATTGATACTTCTAGAATTGTGACTTTGTAAACTTCCGAATTGGAATATATTATGCTTGAAAGCAATATACTTTTATAGAAGATATTATATGTATTATGATTTAATTGAAGACATTTTGTCGATATTATGCTTGAATTGGAGATATTTTGATTTTGAGAAGATATTTTAAAGATGTTATGAAATATTACGCAATTGCGACGCAATACATATTCTGTTGCTAAGTGACACAATTGCGCATCTTCGTTATAGAGGTTATTTTAACGCATTGTGATGTAACTGCCAATAGCAATCTGCGCAATTGTGATCGCAACTGAATCAATTAACTACTTTGGATGGCACTCATCTCAATAGTAGTGATAGAAAGGACACTAGGATCCTGATAGGAGTATTCTTACTTTAACATGAAGTTGAAGTTGCAGGTATGGATCCACATAGGAAAAAATATAGATATCCCAGGATTCTCATTACCACTTCTTATTTTAGTTTGAAGAAATCCATATAAAGGCAGTTCAGTAGCAGTATTATCCTAAACCCCATTCCTGTGGGTTGATCTCAATGTTTAAATTTTGATTTGTGTTTGTATGTTTCACGATTTCATCAAATAAATACATTTTTGTTGTATTAGTGGAAGAAAGATTGTTAATTTGAAATGCGCTATGGAATGTTCTAATGCGAAATGTAACATTGGGGATTGATTTACTTGTTGATTTGAATTAAATAGCAATGTTAAGTATAATAGAGTTTCAAAGTGGTAGAAGAAGAGAAAAGAATTGTGGTAGATTTTCCACGTGTATTACATTTATATTTATGTGCTATATTAACTAAACAAGTGTGGGTTCACTCACCTAGGTTGTGGACTATGATTGTGCATAAGCAAAAGCAGATCGTCCTTTCGGACTAACTGAGTGCTATTAGGTCGTTATGGCATGCATGTTCAAAAACCGGGGTTTAGTTCTAAGTGGAGACCGTGGGTGATTAAATGCGTATCCATAGTGTTTTAGTTAATTGGATCCATACAATAATTCTTAAGACCTCTGAATGGTGAGATGTGAAGGTCCTTGTTCTTAGTGGTTGAAGTCTTAAAGAAGGTGATCAATTCAGCGTCATTGTGGTAAAGGTCATAATGCGAGAGGAATCATTACCATAAGGAATAGAAGGGAGGTCATAATAAGCGTCTATACCTTAAAAGTTGATTTTTGCAAGGGGCTAACTTGAGGGAATTAAGATGGTGTAAGTTAGATATGGAAAAGACAAGCTTAGATCTAAAGTTTACAGTTCACGGATGATACTTTGATGCTTTGTAGAGAGAAGAATGAGTCTCTTCCTATTATGTCTACTTTGCATAAATGAATTCGTAGTTGTAATGGAGAACATTGATATTCATGCTCTAGCTGAGGCCTCTGAATATGGCAGGAATCATGACCCTAAATTTAATATTGCTTCTTGTGTCTTTCTTGAGTGCTTAGGAATTTGGGGTTTGACTGTGTTTAGAGTTCCAAAAGACTGACCCTATTGAAAGAGAGCAACGTTTCTACCTTTTAAGAGCATGTTGACAAGCATTCCGTGAACGACGTCCCTCTTTTTCAAACCGGCATGTGCGAGTAAGGTGTTCTAGATATTAACGAGAAATTTCCTATGGTATGATAACGATGAAAGGTTTAGATTTTCAAAACAAAGGAAAGGATATATGGTTTGCGTACTTCTTCGCCAAATGGAACTAGGCCTTCTGTCACGGACGAAAGCGGTTTGGTAACTAAAAGAACTAGGAAAATAAAAAATGCACTAAAAGAGTGTGTTATATTTATGGCTAGGAAGTTGTGCCATAATATGTTATAAAGTATTTGAAGGGGTTTAGGAGACTGGGACTCTAGATGATTGTGGTGTATGAGAAGGATTCTTAGGGTGACGGATGTTCTTAAGGCGGGTATCATTACATTCTGTGTAGAAGCGATAACATCAGGTCCGTGGCAATTTAACTCCTGTGATCGACCCCTTGAGTTGTATTTTATTGCCCATAATATTCAATTAGCTGCTTTTAGGAACCGTGCGGGAGCAACAATCTTGTGGAATTATAATCTTACTTGGCGAGCCATTGATCTGGAAAGGAATGCCATTGTTTTTAATGGAAAGATTGCGGTGACAGTGTTAATCTAAATAAAGAGGACAAAAGAGCTTGATTTACTAAAGCTATATAGCCTTTTTGGTAAGCTCATCTTTGATATTGCTCTTTTGGATAAAGGAAGAAGTTTTATTATTTGAAAAATGAGTGATGTCACGAGGCTAAGAATCCTGAGATAAAAAAAAATGTAAGGTCTTCAAGAAACAAAAGCAAGAAAAAAAACTACCAATTAAAAAAAACACCCAAACCCTGTTATCAAAAGAGAGTTCCTTAAAAAACAGCTTAACTGCATCAAGAGTACCCCAACCAAGAGCCATTTTTATACATCTAATCCCTCTGATGTAATCCAATGTATAACCTCAATGAAAATGGAGGCCTTTTATCCCCATTCCGAAGTGTGGCAAGGTAGACTCTACAGGTAGAAAAATGCTCTTTATTTCACACAAGTTGGTCCAACTTATGGAGTATGGTAGCAGCCTCTAGAGACTTTCCTGCTTTTTGTCGATGAGAAACTTTTCTCCTGCTAACTCTAAAGGAGGCTCAGAAGGCTTCTTGAGACTGACCAAGCTGTCCGCTGTCTGTAGAAAATACTCCGACACCTGTCTTAGCAAAAAGCAAACAATAAGAAGGTGGTCAGTGAACTCTCCACTGACCTTAGACATAACGTAGTAGTTCACAACAATCAATCTCTTACCAATGAAGTTTCTCCAAACAAATTCCCATACTTTGCTACAGGCAACTTGAAAAACATAATCTTTGAAGGAATATTAATCCCCATACCATGTCAACAAAAAATATCGGGTGAAATCAATGATCTAAGAATCTATAATAAGATTTAAACGAGAACCACCTGTTGCTAAGTAACAACAACACGATAAAGGTGTCGGTGTCCGACATGGGTACGGGGTGTCGGAAACGGCAGAAAATAGAAAATTACCTTGTAAATAGTGTTGGACACGTGTGTCCGAGTGTCGGGGTGTTGGACACAGTTTTGTTTTTTGCTTTTTTAAGTGAAGTGTCGTTGTTACTTAGGTTATTAGACAATTGACGCACTTTTTATTCCTCCGTATTAGGATTAACCAAATGGTCGTCTATATGAATCTGAAAATGAAGAATAAACTTTACTGTAACCTCACAAATCACAATCCGCGATTCAAAATAGCATACCCTTACGCAAGATAGTTCTTATACCAGGATAATTACAATTTTTTTGAAACTGTTAAGAGTATATTAAGAACGAGCTTGAGAGCCCAAAAGTGTGAAGAACAATATTAATGCCCATACCAACTTTTATTTTGCTACTACCACCAAATATAATTTAAGGGGGTGGTCATATATACAGAAGAAAGCTCTCCTTCAAGCTGCTACTAACGCACTAAACATTCTCTCAAAGCAGGAGTGTTTCTTCCCCTCCTGTAGTCCAGCTTCTAAATGGGTGACACTTCTTGGTCTCCTTTCAGTACTCCACGCTTAAAGGAATTCTTTTTATTATACCAAACCCTAACCAACCTTTGTAGTTGCCAAACATATCTAGTCCCGCTACATATCACAGATACACCTTTGCTGGGATTGCTGTTTAAGGAAGAATTTTAACTGCGAAAAACCTCATTGCATCTAATTAGTACTTGCTACGAGTAAAGAAATGAAAATCCGGTAGACCATGTAACTTATCATTTTGGGCCTTGAAGATGTGGGCATATCACATATGTATTTAAAGTGCCAGATATGAGTTGGGTTATGCAGAACCCATAGAGCCCATTGAATTTGTTGTCGGATTCAGCAAGGCTCTCCTTCCGAAAAATTCTTTTGGAAACTAGTGTCGTTTGGAAAGTGCCAGGTTTATTCTCAAATCCAACAAATGATCAATACCTTCAAACAGAATTAATATTTCCATTTATCTAATTTGTAAAACAATGAGAAATACTCAGATGTCCACAGCAATTTCAGAAAATACTAGGTGATCACTGAATCTTAGATCGATAAACTTAAACTTAAGGTTATGGTTTGACGAAAACACTCCCCTGGGGCCTGACTTGAGATTTGCTCTGGGTGGAGTTCTAACATTTGGTTTGTGGAGTTCTAATATTTGGTTTGAGAACACTTTTTATGACATGCTTACTGCTCTGATACTATGGAAATTGTGTTGCACATACATTTGGTTAGAGTATCATGATGAACACATTGGACATTAGAAGGAAGAAATGAGAAGAAGAAAGAATATATAACTATTTGGGGTGAGACTGGAATTTGTATGGGTGTACAGACCATCTGTCCCATATACTATTATTTTCAATAATCGTCAAAAAATATATACATGAAGCTTGTCCGAAAGTGCTTCAAACTGATAGCAGATAAAGAAGTATAATGAGCAACATCTCTTAGACCACAGGACTTAGGAAACACATGGAAAGTAGATGACAGGGTCCGACAATGAGAAATATTGTTGATGTGGGGGTCAATTGCTAATGTGGGCAACTACCTGGAGGTGAACTCAAGCGTTCTAGGAAAAAAAATACCAGCATTAAAAGAATAGAATAGATATTCTTGAGAGGGCTCAACATGGGTTCCCTACTCATGTTTAGTCAACTGAGCCTGAATTCGGTCAGCGAACTTACGAACCTGGTTACCCAAATTCTAGGATTGAAGAGGGGCAAAACTCACCTGGACGAACATCTGAATCAAGTACAACAGCACAAAACAGAGAAATAAGGAATCTTCTGCACAAAGAAAAATAAACTGAAAGTTAGGTCATTACGGATTCTTTTCTTTGCACAATAAGATAACTGAAATGATATGCAGTTCAAGGTATCGTGTCTATTTTAAAAATCTAACTTACCCGTCTCTTCGATAATAACCAAATCTTTTACTCGGCCTAATTTTCTCTCCTCCCTATGAAATTCTTAAGCCAACACGTTATACGGTTGGTTTTCCTTCATTATTATTTTTTTCGATAAATGAAGAGATTTTAGCAACTCAAAAGAAAGAGAAAAAAGAACGAAGAGAGAAAAGTATGCTACAAACAAACTTTTCCAGGCCTACAAAATTAAAAATAAAAATAAAAAGTAATCTTGCTACATAATTGTCTTCAAACGAAATGCCAGATCTGCAAATTTGATCCATTGCTGTCCATATTGACACCCCTAGTGAAATAAGAGGCCCTTCTCCAACAAAATGTGTGATATTCCCTTTTGTCTCTCAAACCAACTAGTTTAAAACATGGCTTATAGAAGTAATCTCCATAGGCTCCTGTCACCCGCTGGATTCCCCTCTCTGGAAAATACTGAAGGAGACTCCAACGTTTCTGCGGAAAATAATCCAAATTATCTCTAGTCGGCAATAAATATAAAATGGTCTGTAAACAATAAATACTTAACTAGCCTTGCACATGATGTAGTTGTTTACTGTAAATCATAATTTTGGCAATTAATTTTTTAGTGTTAAAATTCTATTAAGAATTACAGTTCACGTCAAAAAAGGATACAGTTGAAGGAGAATTAAGTTGCCATATCAGGTTGGTATAGAAGGCTACCTGAGAGCATTTTCTTCCCTCTTTTAGTGTTAAAATTCTATTAAGAATTGCAGTTCACGTCAAAAAAGGATACAGTTGAAGAATAGGTTGCTATATCAGGTTGATATAGAAGGCTACCTGAGAGCATTTTCTTCCCTTTTTTCTGAAAAATGAGATCTCCTGATTTGTTAATAAAAAAAATGAGGTGTGAGCATGGAAACCAGGCAAGTGATGTGAATAGGTTTGGTTCAAGAATATTCCAAGGGAAAGAGATCAGAAAAGGTGAATAGTATTCATTTCTCAAACAAACATACTTTGCAAGCTTGCTGCCAGCTAACCTCTGTTTTTTCATCTGTTGTGGAAACTCTATTAGGTCAGCATGCAGTGAGTAGTTTATATAATGGGCAAGTTTACAATTTTCTGTTTGTAAGATCTATATTTTGGGCCCTTTTCTGAATTTAGGAGATATTATTTCGCAATTCATGTGACCTTTTTTTGTGATCTCGTGCACTAGTGTGCTTTGTTCCCTTGGTTATCTCTTATAATTACCTGATTCATATTTTTTCTTCAGATGAGTCACCTTCTCTTAATTTCTTAATTTTATTGTTTTTTCCTGTATAATAAACATTTGATGTGGTAAACACATGGAAGGGGGGATTCTCTGAAGAATCCAGCATCTACCGCGTATGCCAAGGTTTTTGCTCCCCACCATGGATGGGCTATCAGAAAGGCAGTTGCTGCAGGGATGTATGCTCTTCCAACCAAGCAACAGCTCTTGAAGAAGCTAAATGAAGATGGTAAGTCCATCTTGCAAACTCACTCACTTTAATTAAATTCTTAACATGCTTGCTTAGATTTCTCTCTTAATTCTACTTTATTACTGGAGCGAGAAAACACACCTAGGCCAAGAGCTTGACCTTGTTTCTCGTTTGTCATATTGCGACAAACTATGTTCAACTAATTACCCAGCAAGAGCTTCAACTATATTTTTTATGGTCGTAGTTTTCTAACCTAAGTGAATAAATGCTTACAATAGGGATTTGATAGTGTTAAACTAATTTATTTCTATAAACTGTGGAAACCAGTTCTCTGAATACCTGACATTTTTATGTGTATTTTGATGTAAACTGCTTATCTGATAATTAAAGGTCACATTTCCAGTCCAAAAATAAATTCATCTCATGTTTCTTAAAATTATTCCAGGTTGATTGGATGGGTTATCCAAAGTATTTACTTTAAAAGGTTATTCTCTTTAAAATTGATTGTATATAAAAATGCTTAAAATAATGCAGTCTAGCAGTAGAATTATGATACGGCTCATCACATTTTCTCCTTAAATATGTTCTTTGTCTTTCAGAGGCTTCAGCATGTGAGCAAATGGAAAAGTATATTGCCGCATCAGCACCTGTGCTACTCTACATTGACAAGTTGTATCTTTCAAGAGAACTGGGTTTGAACTGGTGAACCATGGTGTTCATTTAACGAGATCAGTCGGACAAATTTGATTTATATCCTCAATAAGGTGCTCAGTGACCTCCATTGCCGCCAACCATGTATATTAAAAGTAGTCTGTATACAAGTCACATTGAAGTTACAGCCCTTGTGCTGTGAAAGAAATGTTTCACTTTGCACTTCCAGTTGTGCATGTGTGTTGCACATCTTCTTTGCGTATGGACATATCTTTTATACGTCTACATCTGATATTCTTCGGTTTTTACGAGGGGCACAATATGAAATTTTGTACTAAAACCTTTTTTAACTTTATAATGTAACTTATTTTTACCAAATAGAGTTAATGATATTTAAGTGGGTTTTGCAGTGATATGAAATAGCAATATAGTATGGCACCAACGTAATGTCATGTCATTTTCAGTTTTTTTTTTCCTACATGTTGAGAATTATATTGAGAAAAATAGGGCTACAAGATTCAGACCTTTATTCTTACAGTTGTGATTAATGAAACATGGGACTTCAAGTCTGTTAATATCTGAGATTTAAAATACTGCTTTGCCATTAGCATTGTCCCTGATCCCCAACTTTCTGCCTTTTTGACAATTAGCTTTTCTGGTATGATAAAACTCCCATTGGTTTGTTTGTCAATATTTACTCAAATTTAGAGTATCTGTAGTCGACTCTCTATATTTGCTTAAAGTCCAACTTGGAAAGCCAAATCCTTCTAAAACATATACATCCGACTCCCTCTAAAACATATACATCCGACTCTCCAAATTAAAGTTATATTTTTGACTTTTTTTTTTCACTCTTCAAACCAAATTAGTCGACTCTTCAAATACTAGCTACCAAATTTGGTTTTATTGGCTAATAAAAGTCAAATAGTTTTTTTCATTACATTAGACTCAAGAAGTAATCGTCAAATGCCACATCAACTTTTTCATAAATTTTTTAATTTTTGGGTAGATTTTGTTTTAGTTCTAACCAAATTTGATTGCGACGTAACCATTAAATTTCGTTTGGAGAGTGAAAAAAAAATAGTCAAATTTGATGACTCAATATGACTTTAGGCAAATTGACTTTATTTTAAAGAGTCGGATGTAAGTGTTTTAGAGGGATTTGGCTCTCCAAATCTAACTTTAAGCAAATATAGAGAGTACTACGACTACAGATGCTCTTAATGGTGGCAATCAAATTTGGTTAAAACAAAATCTACCCAAAAATTAAGGATTTTATAAAAAAGTTGACATGTGGCATTTGACAATTGTTTTTTGAGAAGTCGATCAAATTCTATATTATGACAAATTGAACATCTAAATTGAGGATTCAAATATGGAGCAATCTGGACATACAAATTGAGGGTATTGTGTAAATAACTCATGTTGCCCGAACAAAATTTTTTAGCTACTTCAGGATGTAAAGAATGAGAAAGGCATTGTAGTGTAGACATGGGCGTCTAAAGTCCACTGGGATTTCCTGTTGGAGAAAAGCACGAATGCAACAAAATAGGGCTACAAGTGATGGTTTACAGATGGATCAGATGAAGATAAGGAAGTTGCAATCACAACATTTTTACATCTCAAAGAAATCTGCCACTTTCACCCAAGTGATTTTTACACTGCAATGACACATTTTTACCAATCCACAAGAAATTCACCCTCCAACCTGAAGAAAGGGCTCATCATGAAGAGAAAAGACAGATAATTGCTAGCTACTTATTTCATTCTTACTTTGTAATTATTTACACAATAGTTTAAACCCATTTCCCTACAAAACATAATTCTCAAGACTCAAATGATATTACAACCAAATGTTTCTTTTGATGGTACGCGGCATCCCAAGGAATTATATATGTTAGTACTATGTATTGTAAAATTGTACAAAACTAAATAGATAACCAGAAAAAAGAGTACGAATGGGTTTGTCACTCTCTGAATTAGTAGGATTTTAAAGGCCTGATGCTTGTTCATGCATGCATCATATCTCCACCTGATGAAGCTTTCTAGTACTTACCGCTTCTTCCCTTCACCATGTCTCGACCTCCTTGGCGCCTCGTCTTCACTCTCACTATCATCATTTTTAAAGCTGTTTCCACCACCAAAAGAAGAATCCTTGCTTTGCTCCTTCATGATTGACTGCTGATACTTACTCTCATCTTGGCCAGTCGCTGTTGTCTCCTGGTCCTTGTACTTTTCTGAATCTCCATTGTACATGTTATCATTTGAAGGTCTCCTCTGATCCTTCATCATTAACTGTTGACCTGGAGGTACGGATGGTGGTGGACGGAACGGTGGTAAACCAGTCGGTCGAATACCACGAACAGGGGGTGCACAAATTCCACCCATGAAAGGAGGCCGCCCAGGACCCATTACCATTCCAAGTCTGTCATTAGGAAACATTGGCCCAGGTTGGGAAGGTCGCCCAGGAAACATCTGCCCCATGCCGGTAAAATTGTTGCTAAACCTGGGGGCTCCATAAGGTGCAAAAACACGAGGAGCCATGCCAAAAATGTTTGGAGGCACGGGTAACCCGTCAGGTGTCATGGTCCCATAAGTAAATCCATCAGCACCCATCATTACGGATGGGAAGCCAGGGATCGGTCTTGCTCCTCCACGAGGTAGAGGCATATGTGGTGGCCAAATCATTCCTCCTCTTCCCCTTCCTCTGCCCTGCACCTGGCCGTACATTTCATCCTCTTCTTCACTTTCTTCTTCCTCTTCCTCATCTTCATTGTCATCTTCGAAAGGGACAATGTCTGGATTCTCTGCCCCATGATCTGGATTAACTCCTTTCGCTTTCTCTTCCTCACGTTTCGCTTCAGCGGCTACTGCGATTGCCTGAGAACATAAAAGCAGTCCAGTAAAAAAAATTGTCCACCAACATTTGATGTAACATAGTCGACTAAAGAATTTCAAACAGTTTCGACTAAAGATACCAAAATGTAATACTATTACAGACCTGTGCGAGTTTCACAGCCCGCTTTTTCATGCACATATTTTCATTTAGTTTATTATCTTATTGTCATGATCTTACATAGACCCTTATTGCCGCAAAATCATAGCAAAAGTCTTTTCTTTCTTGGCAGCGGTGAAGCCTTTTCCATACGAAAAACTCTTTCCTTGGCTTTGATCAGATAGGAGTTTACAACTATCCTACATGGACACATTCCCAAGTAAAGCCTCATGTCTATAATGGAAATAAGGAACGTACCATAAGTTCACTGTCTGGTTCAAGATAAAGTAGGGATGCCAACTGCTCACCGATAGAGGATTCAAGTTCTTGGCAGTCTCGACTTATCTGCAGTAATAAAGAGCACATAAGAAGATGAATGCCAAGGTACTCAAGGTCGCAACAAGGTGTTTACTTCATTTGATTACCACCAATCACATATACTGAAAAGGAAGTACCAGTAATCACTCCTAGGGAGTCGGGCACTAAAGGCTTTAATGTCACTACTTAAAAAAATGTATCAGTAATATGTTCTCATTCTTTTGCTTGCGAGAGTTTCTTGCAATAAGGGTGAGGGATGTATTATATAACGTATTTTGAAAGTCAAATTCGAAATTTGCAACCTTAGTTTTTGTATGAACAAATATTTACTTTGCTTTTATTATTATGACCTGGATGCATTGGGACTTTTTCGTAGTTCACGTGATAATTTATGATTCTTATTAAAGACAACTTTGGTCATAAATTTGAAGCGTGACGTTAAAAAAGATCAAACTAAGCATCATAAAAAGTCATTAACATCGGCAACAAGGAAACATTATGTGCAGATATACGATTAAGAGGTCTAAAATGTACTCTGTTTTTAAAAATCTATGATGTTTGCATTATCTTCACCTCCTTGAACCATGTACAAATAGGTTATAACAACTGTCAGCATTCAACATATCGTAACCTGGAGTGCGGGATTCAAGTTACGATATATTGTGCCAACAACTTTTAGAAATGCAATTTTGTTTCAGATCAGGACAGACATTGTACTACCTTCACAAACTATTAGCGGGCAGGGTATATTGTTTTCTCAAAAACTAAAGTTCAGGCGTCAACGGTGGCGTTCACATCTCTTTATGCTACATGACTGGGTTCAGTCGGTTATAGGCTATATGTTCTCAATATATAGAATACCAGATTCTTGAGAAAAACTATTATATGGTTTTCAAATATTCAACATATTTATCTAAGTTAATCTACCACATTCATTTGTATCTATGTCTCCACTACAGAGTTATCTTAATAAATATTGTAACGATGAAGTAAAATCAATGCTAAGTGGACGTATGACCCCCACCATACGGGTCTCTAAGAATTCTGCATTTGGTTTTCCCACTTTAGGCATTAACAACTGCCCTCTAAACCATAGCCGCTTACCCTCACTCTCAAATTGTTAATTGTTTATTGGATCTTATTACTTCTGCGGGATTCAAAACCCGTAAGTACTAAATCTCCCTCATGAACTGACTCAGCCTTGTTAACAACTCTCCCTCTAAACATAGCCGCTAGCCCTCACTTTCAAATTGTTTATTGGTTATTGGATCTTATTACTTCTGCGGGATTCAAAACCCGCAAGTAATAAGTCGCCCTAGTGAACTGACTCAGCATTGTAAACAACTCTTAAGATCAACATGCACGCCATTGACATACAGCCTCCAGGCTTTCCATTATAAGATTTCTAGCTCAAACTTTTAGTCTTCAGGTTCAAGATGCTAGCCTTTGGGCTCGAAATGTCAAACAACACTAGTACTTGATCTCAGTGGGGTATGTAGGCACCTCCTTGCAAAAAGGGCATGAGATTCAGTACAAAGGCCAAAAAGAAGAAGAGAAGACCAGCACCACTACCCCACTAGTGCTGGGAAAACTAAGAGGTCTTGTGATCAATTCCTATCACAAGCAGCTTCCAAATAAATATAAAAAACAAAAAAAAACCCAATACCCATATAGACCACCTCCACCATCATTATTAGAAAGTTAACAGTATTGTTGTATGAAGCCACAAATTATTGCTATTAGAATTAACCCTCAAAGCTAGATAGAATAAAAAAATTTGTGGAATACGCAACATATCTACAAAGCTGTGTTCTCCTTAACCCACTCCTTTAAATATTTACGTTTCTATCCCTGCGAAATGATAGAATGGAAAATGTCCCAATTATCTCCCTATCTTTATCAAACCCGCGTTTTTACTTTAGACGCATTCTATTACAACAGCACGTGTACTGGAATCCCTCATCTTTGCTGTGGAGGAGGAAAGCACACTCCTCTTATGCTTACATTCAGTTATTGACACAATTTGGAAGATGATGTTCTAAGTTAGTATATCCTAAGGTTGGCTATATAATCTCTGTAATTCACCAACCAAGTCAGTTGCATTCGTACATATTTACCAACAATCTTAACAACTTCGTCTCCAGTGGTATTCTACTTAATAACTTTCCCCCTCATCTCAGATATGACTCATGGGTCAATGTGAACACACTTATCTCAAATATCAGTAGAAACTAGAAGTGGGACATCTCACCTCACATCAGAGTCTCTCTTGGCAATAGTATATGCAGTAGAATTGATACTGTAGTGCCCACTCCCCACAGATTAGATGAGATTATATGGGTTGCTCCTACTGATGGAGATTACAATACAGCTGACACTTGTGACAGCCTAAAATAAAAGAAACCAAAGCTTGAGTGAACTGATGTGTGCTGGAGGAGCGATGCCTCTGCCAGATGCAAGTCAACTATTTGGAGGGCTATCACAAGAGCTTTGTTGAATGGTGACAGGCTGGTACAAGTGAAGGTTATCAACACTGCCAATTGTGGTATTTGTGGTGCTCTTGGTGATAGCAATGGGCATCTGTATATGAACAGTGTCCTTGTTAATATTGTTTGGCAGACCATTATGAAAATAAACTACTTCTCTAGGTCAGTGGAGAGCTATTATGATAAATAAGGTGGATCAAGTTTCTGGGCCACAATAAAGAACTGCTTTCTCAACAATGGCATATCACCTATAGCTAACATAGAAATAATAGAGCTTTTAATAACTCTTAAAAGCCAGCTGGAAGTCTCCTTAAGGCAGTCATGAGTGACATTGAGTCAAGACTTCAAGCTATGATCAACTCAACCATTAACACAAGAGAATCTAGAAACAGCTGTGAAGACTGGAGCATCAGACCCAATTTCAAGCAAAGAGTAGTCAGATGGTGCAAGTGAGGGTCCCCCTCCAGATACTCTCATTCTAAACACTGCTGGCTATGGTGGGTATGGGGGACAGATTAAATACTACTGGGGACTGCTTAGTTGCTTATGCATGTAGAGAGTTTCCTGAGACAGTCACATTCCATGATCTCAAGAGACTACAGGTAGCTACAGACTCTGCACAAATGATCTTATTCATCAGAGATAAGGCCAGACCTCCATGGAAATATAGGGCAAAGATTAAGGATATTCACACATGATGGTGCACTCCCTTGACTCCTTCAGAATAGACCACAAGAACAAGGAAGCTAACCATGGTGCTGATTTTTTTTTTTTTTGAGAAGGTAAGGATATTTTATCGATTATCTCAAGACAAACTTTCCGAGGTGGAAAGAGTAGAACCCGAAGGCAAAGAAAGAAAAAAAACCAAAAGACAAAAAACATGTATCATCAGGTGGAATCCACTATAACCAATTCCTTCTAGAACATCGCAAGATGTTCAAGCCTCACTCCCTTCATATGTATGAATGGTAATGCCCAAAATAAAGTTGTTGCATACATCTCAAAGACAATAGATTCCACGATCTTAGTCTTCCCTTCGAAGTGCCTATCGTTCATTTCCTTCTACAAAACTAGCGTAAAGCTTAGACGTGTAAGCAAGATCTAAGGCTCTTTTAAACTAATGATTCAAGAACTCCAAAGGGTTAACAAAATAAAACTGAAAATAGGGTTAAACTTGAGCTTTATTCAATAATAGCTGAAATTAAAGTTACACCACCACTCTCCTTTTATAGGCCTAAACCCTACTCCTACAATAGCAATTACTCTACTTTCCAAATTAGAATCTAATTACACATTTAGAATAAAAGTAACTCCAATAGTCCCAAACTAATAAGGTACAAAAAGGGAGACCATCAACGAGTGGGGAAACGAGTACTAGAAGATGTATCACATCAAAAATAGTGGAGCTGATTTCTTGTCTACTAATTGTATTAGATGAAAGTGTTAAGACCCCAAAGTCCTTGCTGCTCCCCTGTATAGATTTAATGAGGATGTTAGGAGCAAAATGTATCCAAGAATGTAAACCTTATACTGGTTGGGGTTTGCCTAAACCCTAGCTTGCCTTGCAAAAAAAGAAAAAAGTAAAAAAAAAGTACATTAGAATTTGCTGGTTTTAATAGAATAAGTCCAACTTAAAGTTCTAACAGGTCTCGCTAGAACGAAAAGTTGGACCTCTTGAAACTTTAATACATAAGATCACCTCAGCAACGATAATGAAAAGAAGTATACATAGAGAAGGAAATGAGACAAAGAAGGGAAATTTTTTAGTCTTACATGGAGATGGAGATGGAAATGGGAAAAAAAGGGAAACTTTTTAGTTTGATCCTTTAGCTTGGTGGAGACGAGAAGTAGGAGCTGCTGTTATCGATTTACTAATTGTCTGGTACACAAGTTCTGGAGGAAGGACATACCTTCCAATCTATCATTTTCCTAATGGGGCGGGTGGCTTTGAAAACGGACTTTAACACGCTGCATGTAGAGAAGATACTACCAACCACTTACTTCTTTATTGGTATGTATTATCAACTTCGATGTGGGAACACTTTGCTAAGTTCTTCATAAGCACTTTGAGAGGGTGGAGGTGCAAGGTTTACACTAAGATAATTAGTGCGACTAATTTGGATGTCTTTGTCGATAATTTTATTCGACTCAACCCTCAAAATTATGAGGGGGAAGACGTTCAAGGATATTGTCATGAGTTGCAAGAAATTACTTTTGTCAACTCCAACTTCAGTTTAATTGATACTCAAGCGTGAGGCACACCTAGTTTGTTATTTTAACCTTTGACTTGTAAGTCTTTACACCCTAGAAAACAACTTTCGCCGCTAGATTAAACCAGCATTGAGGTGTGAGGCATTTTATAAACATAAATTGGATCAATAAGTGGACCAAACCAAACTGGAGTTTCCTGTTTTCTTTTTTACAAACTGTCTCTATTGCTTCTACACTTCTTTGCATAGGTTGTTATTTTAGTGTTTCCTATTATTTAGATAAGTCTTATATGCTAGAAGAGTCATCTATGAATTTAATAAGGATCATGCGATTTTGATTTTTTATTTTAGTTGTCTTGGAATTTAAATCTATACAATGATATATTACGAACATTTGATTATTTCTACTTTAGGTAAATCTCGTCTTATTTATTCTTGTAAACTCAAGAACACTGTCATTTTTGTGTATTTAAAGCAACTGCATGGAAGATTATAAATTCTTTCACCGTCAACCACCATCATAGTGGACTGCCCTCTTTATTTTAAATAATAAAGAGACATAAAACCTAACATTGGATCAGTCTTCTCCAAGTTGTTAACCCTCATTCTTTATTATGGCTGTTCAGAATCATCAAGGACAATTAAACTATTAACGATATGCATATGACATCTGGACAAAGTCGTCAAAGACTATAAGACCTTCAACCTTCACCGCCTCACCACATTTCTCATCCATGAAGCTCTTCAGGGCGATGTAGTTGATTGTAAATCTGTACAGCTGCATGTTTTATTATGGTATGAGGAACCTATAAGATATCGTAAAGCGCGGTATATAGCATCCTAATGTGGTTGCCACAACTCATGCATTGACTATTGACACAAACAGCAAGTGGAATATTTGGCCGAGTAATAAATGGATAGGCAGGTTTACAGCTAATTACCTCCATTACTACGGGTCACCTATGGTAGTCTGATTGTTGTCTAGCCCTTTTTTCACTTTTTGGGGATGCATATACTACTTTGGCCTCCCCCCTTGGGCCCTTTAAGCATACTCTCTTGGGAATAATAAACATTTACATTTTTCAAAACGTCATTTCAGTAGAATTCGAAGATACTAGAGATTGCGTTGCTTCTCCTTTATTCATTTAATTATTTATATACTAGTATATCCTGTTAGAATCCTACTACCTAAGTCCACTCGACGTCTGTACATTAGAGCAATAAGCTCATTCACGGAAATATTACCATTATAAATACAAATGAGGTGGTTTTCAAGTATCAAAATAAATGGAAGAATGAGAACTTGAGTAATGCCTAGGGTGACTAATAGTAATACTAGAATTACCAACCAAAGTTCCTACATACACGCTTCGAGGAAAAGAAAAATTTCAAAAGAACATAATAAAAATGATTGATTTAATAAGTTCCATACCTTGACTGGTAAGTTCTCATTGTATGGATTCCTTAGGTGACGAGTTTTGTGAAAGGACAATTCGCATAACTGCAATTGCAAAACATGCATTGTAAGGAATACAAATATATATCCTTCATGCGATTACATTATAAAGTCATGAAAAGACGACCAATCGTTGACTATATGTGATTTTACTAGCGTATAACAACCAAATATAAATATCTGGTTCAGTTCAAAGTCTTGTTAAGCTGACTAAGGAATATTACCCTTCTCATATTTTGGAGGAAGGGTACCATTATAAGATCGTCATATCAATTTGTTTCTCTCAAATTTACTGATACGGTCATTGCCCTCTCTGCAGTGATGTTGGTTCTATCCTTCCAGGACACAACCACCTAATAGCATAAAAAGTAACATCCCAAAATACTTTTTCGATCCTTCTTCTAAATGACTTGTACCACCATGACGTTAAGGAACTTTTATGAGCATGTGCTTGCCGTTAAGAGTGATATTTTTGTTCGGACTTTTATAAGTGCCTTCATGTCAAACTGGCTCATGGTTGAAAGTATCAATCAATTTTGAAATGTCTTTGGCAGATGCCGCTACTCGTTAGTAAAAAGTATGGTTCAGGCAGTAGAAATTTTGAACTTAGACAGACAGGACCATTAGTTAATGAAAGACTACGGCTAACAATGATATAACTGTGTGGCTGTAAGTACCCACTACTTGCAAGAGACATTTCATTCGAGAACCATGGTTAGCTTGATTAGGCATAAAAGAGAGATATTGATATGGCTTGACCCAATTACAAATATTTGCCCGTCTCTGATTCATTGCTTGCTCTTACAACGATCAGAAATAGATAATCCGTACATCTTTAATTCTTAAGTAAAGCTCAACATGATGCACGTATGAAATGACATCCCTTGCAACTTGTGAAAGCTTGCAACCACAAATAATACTAGCACCATTCATAAGTCTGTGTTCAGTTAATTGAATAATTTTCTCGACTGTACATGTTTCCCAAGTACTTCTAACTAAGTTATATCTGAAAAAAACACGTCAAAGTAAGTTAATACAACTCCCAATCATGATAGCAAAGCTAGTAGGAAGCCAATTCAGCATACAAGTGAAGAAGCATATTTGTAAAAGTTCAAACGAGAAAATTCATCCCTTCCATAAAAGACAAAACACAAACTTTAACAGTGAGCACATTTTATATGGAGTAGCTAATTAACATTTTCGTAGAACATAGAATGAGGATTTTTTTTTTTTTTGAGAAGACAATGAGAAAGTACTAAATAGCAAAAATCAAAAAAACTAATCTCCAAACTAACAATTAAACGGTAAGATTTTTTTTTAATGCTGAGAATTGCATTTTTACAACGTTCACTCATTTTTTACTATGATTACTCTAGACTTCTACCACTATCTAATTCGAGGAGAACTAAGAGCCTCCAATTCTAAAAAAAACCTGTAGAATGATGAAGAGAAGTTGATGGAATTACAAAAGCAGTTGACAGAGATATCTGAAGCGCGGAAAAAAAAAAAAAAAACCGGTACCTTTAACCATTTAGTAGAGAAATTTCGTCCATAATGTGCCGTTCCATGTGAGTATTTCCAGTTTCCTCCTCCTACGAATCCCCCAATTTTAGAAGTCATTTTTGCACATCCCTAAAAAGAATCCAAAATTCAGAACTATTGGAAAGCCGAACTGTGGATAGAAATTTTGAGAACCACGGGGCTCTTCTATATTTCATGAATGACTGGCGACTTGAAACAAATAAAATTAATGGAACGTAAATATTAAACCTACTTGGAAATGGCGAGTTCGATTTACAGAAAATATCAAAATCACGTTCTCCACAGAGTCAAAAGCTTCGTTTAGTTTAGCTTCATTGCTCCTTTGAGTTGCCCACACTCCTTGTTGTACAGATAGCTCCAAGTTTTCGCGGTTGCAACTTTTCACAATAAAATACCTAATTGTCATATTTTAAAGTGAAAAAGAATTAGATACATATTCTTAGAGAAACCGACTTAGAGGATCATAAGCCTCATAACAATCTGAAAGTAGATGAGTGAAGTTCATAAGCATAATACACAATATAGGCTAATAGGATCTTTAAAATGGAGTGATGGAGAATCTCAAAGGTTCTAATGCAAAGTACAAATGGATGCTAACAAACATAGGCATGTAAAGACTTTTGAAGAAAGTGGCATGGTTATGGTTTTCCTAAGATAAAAACGCTACCCACTGGGCTCTTAGAGCAAGCATAAGAAAAAGAAGAAACTTGGGCCCATCCACATCTTCAAAAAATGTAGTATTGAGTTTGAAGTTAATCTACCCAAAAAATATGAACATCTCTCAAACTCTAAATGTGGAAGACATTCGTTCATACTAAGAAGGTGATGGTGTTGCTTTGCCTCAATTGAACTCAGGGACAAGTTCCCTAAAGTATAAGGGGGATTTATGTTTAATACAACAAGGAGTCTTCAATTTCTTTAGTTATTTGTTTCCAAGTTACAATACATCACTTCATGGTTTAAAAAAACACACTTACGTGTAAACCATCTTACAATGTTTTGGGGTTTTCCAAACTGAGACTATAGCCTCACACCCAATTCTGAGCCTTAATAATGAGGTTGCAGCCTCATATCATGGAAGCGGATTGGAAGAGCAATTGAAGACGGTTATGGGAGGCTTACATAGGTGGTAGGCGAAAGAATGGGGTTTCTTTTATTAATTTTATTTTGTTCATTTTTTCTCTTCTTGTTTTTTTATTTCAAAAAAGACTTTATGGGTCTTTATTAATACCAAAAATGACCTTTTGGGTTTGTTTTTAGGTTCCCATCTTTCTTATTTTGTGACAACCCACTTAAGCAAGTGAACTGGTGAGGCGCCTATCCCAATAGTGGTGATGGTGGTGCCTATCCCAATAGTGGTGATGGTTGCACCTTAGTCCCATGTCGATTAATATCTTGACAGGCATAAAGTCTTTAAGTTAAGATCTCACTCTACTTGCCGCTGAAGCCTTCTAAGAGAAAACCTCACACCTCTATTTGAAATAGTTAAGTGAGGACAATATCAGTGGTAGGTAGAATAAGGTTGTGACAGAATAGTATAGAGCTTAGATTTAATCCTTTGGGATAAATCCTTCTCTGTATCACACACAGAAAATCGTGGGTTAGATGGAGTAGGACCGTTATTGTTATTGCTTGATATTTTATAAAAAGTGATGTTATGTATAAACTACAGTGACATCCACACTTCTCCCCTCTTAGTTGTGGATAAAGGATGTGGCGGTCGAGTTGGTCACAACGGTGGCGATCGTGTTATGCGCAGTTTTCTTACCATTGTGCAGGATAGTGTGACAGTTGTGGTGCAAGCCACGCTACCGGTTGAGGTGAAGGTTGTGTTGCCTGTCGAGATGGACCTGGCAGTGGTACAACGATGGTAGAGGTAGAGTCTATTATTGCAGAGATTCCAATTCATGCTCCAGAAGATGAGGTCGCTCATCCCCTAAGGATGCACCAAAGATTCATGATGGTCAGTATATGGATGATCGGTTGGTTCCAGCACCAACTGCCCGGTTTATATTACTCAAGCTAACTTGGTCATAAATTCCATACTTTTGGTACCTTTATATAGCAACAGGAAGCCAGGGATGATGCGTGATCTTTACTAACATATCAGGACATCAATAAATAGGTGAATTGTTACTAAAGTAAAAGCTAAGGTTAAGTGCAGACCCACATGGACCTAAGGAGGCAGAGTTTTGGTTAAAGCATCTTGAGAAGAAAGTAAAATTAATTATTTGTCTGAGGATCAAAAGGTAGAGTGGCTACACACTTATTGGATAGTAATGCAGACATTTGGTGGGAGGCGACTGAGCAAACTTTTGAGGGTCAGCGGATTACTTGGGCATTGTTCGAGAAAATGTTTTTTTATCAGAGTTATGAGGATAAGATGGCTACACAATGTTTCAGTTGGAACGGGAGGAACACTCGACAACTATCGAATACGAGGTAAAGTTTAATGATGTGTTTCGTTATGTGACTTTTCTTGTTGGAGATGAGGTTCGCAAGGCCAAAAAATTTCTTGGTTGACTTATTAAACCAATGAAGGGAAACCTAACTGAAGTGATGATTAGGTCATATTTTGGTATAATTGTAAGTGGGAAAGTTAATTCACAGCAGCTACGACGAATCCAAGAAAGCTTAGACACAAAAAGGTAAATAAGTAAATTAAGCCTAAGGAGACTAGAGAGAAGGATATTGTCATGACTCAAATTACTCCTATAGACATTACCATTATGAAACCGATACTAGGCCGGCTAAAAAGCGTTGGAAGCCTAGGATAACATAATCCATCATTCTCCTGATATGTGTCACTCGTTATTCAGTTGTAGCGTCGTACAACAAGAGGTTCTAACTATTAGACATAGGGCATTTGCGTGATATTATTGAGTTGGTCAGGTAGGCACTTCAAGCTATCAACTTCAAAAAAGCATAGGAGTTATTGAGAAGGCTAGCTAACACAACGTGGCTCATTAAGTGAGTTTGAATCCTTGATTGTTGATCAACTTAGTTGGTATGTTTCAACGCGGGTTTCTCAAGTGAAGTTGGTAACAAAAAGGGGCCGATACGCACCAACCTTCAGGGTGGTGTCTGCGATCGATGTTTCTAGTAGGTGTCGTTAGATCAGGGAAGGGCCCAAGAAATAGCAACTCACTCTACGTGCACAAATATTGTCCCCACTTAACCACCCTTAATGAGGTATGAGGTTTTGATTATGTCAAAAGACTTCAGTGCCATGTAGAGTGAGATCCTAACCTAAGGACCTTATACCTGGCAGGATCTTAACCGATGTGAGACTACACCACTGGTATAACCGTCATCTCTATCAGGTTAGGCACCACTTTAAACACATGCTTTGGCAGGGTGTCACAATTCCCCCACTTTTAAGATCGAGTCGTTCCCGATTATGAATACCATTTTATCACAGCCTCACATTATACGCACCGACATAATCCCTAATTCACCCGAATTCATTCGTTGTGGTTGTTCTTGATCAATTGTGCCTTCACAACTATCTCAGAATATGACTTGATCCTCTAACCAGTTTGCCCATGACCGGTTTAATAAGTCCACCAAGAAACATATTGTCCTTGCTAACAATATTTGCAACAAGAAAAGTTGCATAAAGAGACAACTTACTAAACTTTGCATCGTACTCGATTAGTTGTCGAGTACTCCTAATGTTCTAACTGAAAGATTTGTGTAACCATCTCGTCTTGATAACTATTTGAAATATACTAATCAAAGGACCTCTCCTTGAGCAATGCCTAAGTAACATGCCGACTCTCTAAAGTTTGTTTGGTCATCTCCCACCAATTGTTCCAATTACCATCCAACAAGTGTGTAACCATTCTAAGCTTCGGATTCTCATAACAATCAATTGATTGCATCTTCTTCTCAAAATGTTTCAACCAAAACTCTGCATCCTTAAGATTAGGTGAGTCTGCACTGAACCGTTGTTAAACCTTAACTTTCTCAATGGTAACAATCCGACATCAGCACAATACCTCCACCTCTATCACCATCATCACACCAACATCCTTAAGCCTTATTAGTAGTTAGAAAATATTGGTGGGCTAAGTAAGGACAATATCGGTGGTGCGTAGAGGGGGGTTGAGATAAAATTGTATTAGAGCCGAGGATGGCATGATCTTAAAGATGGGGGAACTGTGACACTCTGCTTGAGCGGGAGAATTGGAGAGATGCCTAGCTCAATACTAGTGATGGTTGCAGCAGTCGGAACATTGGTTAAAATGTCACTTCACTTGTCACCGATGCATTTAAGTAAAAACTTCACAACTTTTTAGGAGTGGTTAAGTTGAGACAATATCGATGATGGGTAAAGTGAGGTCGCGACATATTTACTCTTGGAGATTAAGTCTAATTGTTTGAGGGTTTAAGTTTTCAATTTCATTAAAAAGGAAATTGTAATCTATATTCTCGACGAAATCAATTTTTGACTATTTCTCCTTAACTTATCCTATTTCTCCATAGTTTTTTAACATGGATCATTTGTATTCATTTATTTACATAGTTTGCTTAATTACATAGAATGCACCAATTTATTATGATTTTTTTTTATAATAATTCAAAAAAAAAAAAAAAAAATCTCGGGGGGAAATAAGGCATACGCCTCACACCGTCATCGTCTCACTAAGCCATGTCCGCCTTAACCTTTTTAAACCTTGCATGTCCTTATATTAATTAGTAACTTGAGTCGAAGTTAGAGACCTAGTTTTTTTTTATATTTTCTTATTAAAACAGAATTCTAATTTTAGGTTTCTCCATCAATAAAAAGTGAAGCTTTCTCCATCTATAAAAAGGGAACTAGCTCTTTGTAATTAAATAATTATTCTATTCATAAGATCATCTCGAAGCTTTCTCTCTCAGTAACTAAGTTTCAAATATGTTAGGCCCAATTCTCCTCAGTTAGCTTGGATTTTGATGGAGGCAAAACTTGTGATTCCGACTTTATGGTGCAAAGTTGCCCCACATTTTCAAATGAGCCCCGTCAAGTTAAAAGGAGGCTCGTCGTCACTATAGCATAGTACCCAACATAGACCCACTTAACTGCCAATACTGTCTCCACTTAACCAGCTCCCTTACACACGTGCGAGATTTTGCTTGTCTCCTAAAGACATTAGTGCTAAGTAAGAGTGCAAGTCTACATCTAAAATCTAATTCCGTATGAGTCATATGCGAATATAGTCTCAACTTACTCAACCTCCCTCATAGAGGTGTTAAGTTATGCTTGTCCTACAAACTTACTCTACATATGAATTTCACTCCATATAGGATCCTATTTGATATGGGGCCATTACAATCTCATGTATCCCCATCTTGCTTTCTCATTTCAATCCGTGGATTCTTCAATTCATGCAACGTGGTTTCAACATTGTAGGTCTACCTACTTTATATCCTTCCATCATCAAATTTACTCTAATTTCTTTAAAGAAAATTATTTTCCCCCATAAATCGTTGAACTTTGATATAAACTTGAGTTAATCTACAAAAGTTCGAGTTTGAATGTAAACTATAATTCCAAAGGGTTCTTAAATCCATAACTTACACACAAATACAAAACCTCTCTCCGCTTTACTAAAACTAAAACTCACAAATTGAAAAAAATAAAATAAAAATAGAAATGAGGTTTTTTCCTTATTTAAAGCAACACTAGCCTAGACTTCCTAATTCTATTAGGACCTTAACTACCTAAAATGTGGGATTTCCTAAATCATCTATTATTCTCTAATTAGAATTAAAAGATGTAAAATAAGATAGAAAATAGACGAGCAAAGTGTGGAATTAGTAGTAAGGAAAAAATGTCTTTAGGATGTGTGTGAAAATGTGGCCTCGCATCAGAATCACCAAGAACTATTGGCTCTGATACAAAGAAGAAAAAAGAAAAAAGAAAATAATTTATTGATTGATAGCTTGAAAACATAAATACAATACCCTAAACATTAATTCATTAAGAACTCATAGAGTCTTAATTGCAAACCAACTAAAATAGTAAGAACTCGAATATAAATCTAAAGACTTACTTGCACAAAAAATAACCCTAATGAACTTAGTCTCATATACTACATATTATTATGGTGCTATACTCTTATAGTAGGCATGGTTATAAGTAAAAGTTGGGTCACATTTTTAATTCCATCTTCCACCATCTAAAATTTTTAAGTAGGTCACCCGATTAAATTGTATTTACAATTTATGCAAAAAATCTACATATTATAATGGTGCTACACTCTTATAGTAGTATGGTTATAAGTAGGAGTTGGGTCACATTTTTAATTCCATCTTCCAACATCTAAAATTTTGAAGTAGGTCACCCGATTGAATTATATTTACAATTTATGCAAAATACTTGGACATAGTCAATTGCTATGAGAGGGCATGTAAGCCATTCAAAAAGAGAACTTCAATACACTAGCATGCATAACCATTGATACTCCTGTATAATATATGCAGTTAGTCTGCTAAAAATTGGAAGAAGTAATTATAATAATGACATAATTATATGCCCCATGTGGGAAAGATATTAAAATAGAGAAGGTTGTAGGGCTTCACTTATTAATATTGTTTTGAGTAAATCCTCCATAGGTTTAGCATCAGACAGGTGGAGAAAGCTACATCCACTTACAATAAATCTCAAGAAGATAAATACATCTAAAAACGAGAATAATGTTTGTAAACATGACCAAGTAAACACAATAATTGGCTTACATAGCCTAATTATAAATCTAAAAGCACTGAAGTCTGAACACACCGAGATAATCCCGGAGGAAGTGGTGAAGCAATTGCAGTGCCTTGATTCGCCAAAGCGTCAGGAAGATTATTCATCTGATTCTGATTAACCTGCTGTTCTTGAGGCTGTTGAACTTGTGACTGCTGCTGCATAACGGGGGACTCCGCAGTTGTAAATTGTTTGGCCCCTACAGCTTGATTAACAACGTTAGGACCTTGGGGAAACGGAAATCTTTCAGTTTGTTGGTTATATCCGGAACTTCTGGGTTGGAAAAACCTGTTTGAGTAGCCATAATTGAATGAATTTTGATTCTGAATTTTCTGAAAGACTTCTTCCACGAGAGGTGGTGGCCCAGGCAGTTTCGCATGTCTATACCGACAATCGGGACCATTCGGACAAAAACCTAACTTGTACCTGCAATTTAAAAAACAATCTCTATCAGAAACATACATTTCATATGCATCTTTATGCTCCCACAATAATAGCAGTATCAGCTTCAAAAATTAAAAGTAGCATAAATAATTACAACAACTAAAAAATCCTCTAGACATAATAATAATGACTTCTTTAGAGACGAGTCACACATAGTTTGTAATATCCTGTATATTTTGTTTTTGCTTTTTTATCCATACCTATTATTTGTGCAGCATGCGTAACCTTTTACATCATATTAAGTCATGCATCTTTGATTGTAGTTAGTCCATGCCTTTTTATCGCTTGAGGTCGTGCCTTTTTGATCGCTTGTATAGGAGGGGTTTATCTAAGTTTGGGGCTGCCGTAGTATAGAATCACTCTAACTTATAATCTATTTTCAGAAGAAAGATTAGTATCGTTTTTATCATAGAGTTGGGGAGAGTCTTTGGGAGATAGGAGACTTAGGCTGTTTTTGTGGAGAAAGGAAGAAGAGAGGGAGACGTCTTGTTTCTTCACAAAACTTTATCTTCTCTTCCTGTTTATATCCTCCAATTAACATCACATGATTACTGGATTTCTTGAGCTCATCAACCTCTTGTTGCATCACCTCATCCATTAAGTGTTCTTTTCCTTAAAGCACCCATCTCCAGCTAGCAGTTCTGAAAACCACAAGCTGGGTATCATTCTCTTGTTTAGAGAGAGGTGTTGCTGTTCTTGAGAGAGGGAGCTTCTGTTGTTCTAGAGAGTAGAGAGAGGTGCTGCCATCATCGATCACCAATAGACCAACACCTCTTACCAATCTCAGCTGCCTGTTTCCAGTAAGTTCTCACTGTTCTCTTCTTTCATAAACTGTTTTCTGTTATTATAACCTACTTGCTTAGAGAAGAGACTTGCCTGCTTGCTTGTGATTATGGATTACCAACCAATCATAGATTAATCTTCCTTGTCTTACTCCTACCCTTGATGAAGAATTAGGCAGAATTGAGCCTGTCTGTTTTCTTGTCTGTTTTCTTCTTTGATAAACTGTTTTTATTAAAACCTTAGGTGCTGTTTTAGACCTTTATCTAATCTACTTTCCCTTTCCATTAAGAGTAATCAATACTTGCTCTTTTCCTCATACTTGTGTAGCACAAATGTTTGACGTTTTGGAACTGATTTTAGTCTTGATCAGATGGTGATATGTGTGGTTTAGGAAAACTGTTTTCTGTTATTAAGTCTGATTTTTGGACTCCTGTGGTCATACTTTGGGCAGATTTTGGCTCATCGACGATTAAATATAACAAGTACTTGGTCAGAGGATTATAGGTGTTGGGGTTGGCGTCGTATCATTGGTAGAGCAGAGTTAGCTTTTGCGGGGATTGGATAATCATCAAGCGTTATTAGGCGAGTGTCCCTTCCTTGCTAAATTTCCTTTACTAGTTAAATCAATGTTTATTAAGAGTGATACTCAGTGATATAGTGATGTTATATATGATCTAGTATATTGTTTAGGTTCGAGTTCTTTTTTTGTGAAGTTCATTAAATACTGTTAGTTATGTAGTTATTCTTTAATTTGTAACTATCTCTAGATGACTTGTGGCTTGGCCGCTAGTTTACTTGATTGTCTTTGGACTTCGAGAATTGGTTAGAAGCTATTACGCTTGTTCTCGTGGCCTTGTCCTTGAACACTAATGGTGTAATTATTTCTAACTTATTCTAAGTAGCTGTTCATTTCAGTCTATCGTACCCTAAGGCACTTAGAGTTAGTGTTTCTCTTTCATCGTTTAGAAATTCGTGCATGTGTGGTGTTCTTGTGGCTTTGTCCTTGAATACTGAGTTCGTCTCTTAGAGATTTATGTGGTTTAGATGTTGTGACTAGTGAGTCACTGCCCATCTACGTTAGGATTATTTACCACTCTTTCAGACAAGTGGTTTATCCTATGTGTACTGCCATGTTAGTGGCAGTTGTATTTTTTGATCCTTTGGATATGTTTGCATTAGAAGGTCTTAGGGAAATTCTTCTAAAACTTTATAAGGTCGGATACATGAACCAACTCTAAATCGGCTAACCCCCGATAGGTTACTAAGATTCCTAGCTCGGGTTGAAATAGTAGGTGAGTTTGGGCAGGTTACTATCATTCCTAAAGTACCCATTCTGGAGTATGGGATGGTATGAGCCAGTTCTCCTTTGGTACCCATCTTATCCTCCGTGAGGTTGAAATTCCTTGGAATCATAATAGAGTGAAGACAACTAGCTGGGTGCTATGGGTTGAAACACCCGAAACACTTTGATCAAGTGAAATATCCTTAGCTTGGTCGAGCTTGATAAAAATTGAACCCCTTGTATCCATTAATTGTCATCTTTGCGCTATTGGTTGATCAACCAAATATTTATAGGATTGAGTTCATCGGTCTAACGTCTTAAATCATACAACATTAGGGCAATTGTAGAATCATATCATTTTCTCATATTTAATTCATTTTCACTTAGTAATACTGTACCTTAAGCATACCTCATCGCATTCATCTTTTCCTCTTCTTTCTAGCATTAACTTTATTAGTATAGTTATTTAGCATTGTTGGGTTATAGTGGGCCGTGGTTTGCTCACTCTCACATTTTGTAACATTTCAAAGGCGGAGTAGTTGTGTGGAGTTGCTGAGAGCTTCTGCTAGGTTGGGAGTTTAGCCTCACTGCTGCAGTTAGTTCCTAGTTATTATTATTTTATTTGAGATATCAGACTCTGTTAAACTTCTTTCATGCTCTATTATTTTACGCTTTTGAGATATTGGATTCTATTTCAGATTTAATAATTATATTTAGCTTCCGCTTTATTTCTTTCCTTTCAGATATAACTCTGATGAATTGCTATAGCGAATGACTGCGCTTTTCTTTTAGCATGGTTATTTGTGGGGGTGAATCTTTGGATTCCCCGACCTGTACGTCCTAAATGACATTAGTTAAATATGTTTTAATTATTATAATTTGGGGTGTGACATAGTTCATAACCGGATAAGGAATATATGGTATTATATGACAACCTTTAGTATATGACGAAAAATTAAGTGGTCTCGCAGGAACTTTTTGGCCTCATTTGAAAACCATTACAGATCTCTTATCCAAGAGGAAGTTGAGAAACTCCCTGCAATGCAGAAGTAAAGAAATTCGGTAGTTTATCCCTTTCGATGCGATATTTGTGGTAGTCCGGACATTCAAAAGGAAGGAGAAGCGGCCAAAGAAAATATTATTGCTCCTATCATAGATTTCCTACTTAGCTAGTGCAAATCGGGGATTGACATGAGGGCGATTTCTTTGTTTTCCGTGTGGTTAGCTAGTCGGAGTTCATCAAGGACAACCTTTATTTCATTTTGGCAGCTGGATCAGTTTATCCTTTTATCTAATATGTAGTGTTTGTGTGAGCTGTTGCTTTTTTCGTTCTTGGAAAGGCTTGATTTCTGCGTTGTTGATTTGTTTCCATTCTTCTTAACTTGTTGCTTTGTAAAAGTGACCCATCTTCCGCAAACATATTGTTTGTTGCCAGTACACTAGTTCGATGATAAAAGGGGTTATACTATAGAACCACCGCATGGAGATTCAAAATCAAAAGATGTCATAAAATAAAAATGCAAGTCTGTCTCGAATGAAAAAAGAAAGAAAATCCCCCTCTCTCCACTCTTCTTCTTTCTCATCTCCAACTCTGCTTCTATTTCTAATATATCTCCTCTTCTCCCAGATTAGATCGCTTCACCCTCTAGGGTTTACTAGTATACTCGGGGTAAAATCTTACCAAGTTTCATTGCCCTTGGTGTTGCATAACCCACCTTATAAAACGACTGTAAAATCAGTTTTCCCCCCACATTTTCATAATTTCAAATTGGCATATGACTATCTCCAAATTCTCTTCTTCACCTCCCTCATCTCACCACAGATCATTTGACACCCCATTAAGGCATACTACACTAGTATCCTACTTCTTTACTCTACTTAAAAAAACAAATATTTCCAACTAAATCATATAGTGCCAACTTATTGCCCTTGGTGTTGCACAATCTAGCTTATAAAAAGACCATACATACTGTCCTAGTATCCTATTTCTCTGATCCAAACCTAAAAACCAATTACTTCTCACTAAACCAAACAATACTAATGCATAATTAAACCCATAAAAGCACAATCTAATTAAACAAACACAAAAATAATAAAATAAATCCAATGGGAGTTCCAGAACTTACATATTACACTCTTTGATATCCTCATTAGTATGCTTATACACACAATCCTGCTCGCGACACTCCCCATACAATCGAAAAAACCGACAAATGGGCATCCTTGCCTTATCATACTGATGCAAGAACCCACACCCATCTCCCTTCATACAAAGCCCTCGAAGCCAATGTCGACACACCGTCTTTCGAAAACTATTCCTACCAAAATGATTATTGTTCGAAACTGAATCGGAAACATTGGGCGGACCTCCATTAGATGATAAATTATTGGTGCCCATATTGGGGAAAGACATTGGGGATGGGTCAGCTATGTTTAAGGGTACAGTTGCTGTGGAGTTTGAGGGGACTGTGTCGAGACCCCCTTCGAAATCGAAGCTTAGAGCTCCTTCTTCCTCCATTGTTGCTTTGATTGTGATTTGGAGGAGAGAGAGAGGTTAGTAAACCCTAAATTTGATCGAAAATGGCGAAAAGCCCTAAATTTATTTATGTCAGAAATAAAGACAGATTATGAATAAGTGAGAGAGAGAGAGAGAGAGAGAGAGATGAGGATTTGCAAAAGAGCCGTTTGAAAGAGAGACATTGAGAACATCTCTAATGGTACAGTTATTTATCCAATGATGGTTGTTTTGCAAAAAGTGAAAGACCGTAAACTTGGTTGGTTCAAGGTAATCTTTATATTAGTGCGGGTATGGGATGGGATGCTAGACTAGTCGGAATACAAAACGGACATGGGAAGAAGATGGATAGACAAATATCTTTTGGGACATTTTATGTATTTAGTTGTATTTATTTATTGAATAAAACACTCCCTACGGTCGTTAGATAACTCGTCATGTAATAATGAAGTGTTCAAGTCTAACATAGGCCTACCCATTGAAGGATTTGGACACCAACCGTTGGCGTCGCCGTGTCGGCTAGGCTCGCCCCTTTAGGGCTTCGGTAGAAGAGAGATCAGGGCTAGCCTTTCTATTGTATATAAAGGCTAGTGTCGTCCATGTTACAAATTATGTTATTCCTCTATTGATAATTAATGTTCTCTCTTGTTATTATGTTCTTGTTAGAAGTTAGGTCCGGCCCAAGGTGGGAACCCAACTGGGTTGGGGTGTTCTACTGGACTTCTAACAACCCCATAGACCATTAGGGTTTATGGGCAGAGTTTGAATTAGTATAGATAACCAAAAATGGTTATCCTTTGTAACACATAACCTCTGAAGATACAGAGATATATTATTCATCAATAAGATATCCATACTCTTCTCTCAATATCATTGTCCTTGATTAACTGATAGAGTATCCAATATTATCTAACACGTTATCTGCACTACGAGCTGGTGGATCAGAAGGGATAAAAAAACTCTCCAAATAAGTGTTTTCTGGAAGAAGAAAAAAATGCGTTGCAGAAAGGTATTTTTTTACCTATTTTTGAATCTCTATATAATTTTTGTTTGATCTATGATATAGGATATCTAGATATGTGTAAAAGAATTATTATATATATTTTTTGATTAAAAAGATTTTTTTTAGTCATTTTTAACATGTGAAAGGGCTATTTTCATAATAAAATAGCGATCGATGTGAACATCGGATTGACGTACTATCAATTTTATTGCATAGCATATTCCACAGCGATCACATCGGTATATGGCACACCTCATAGAGATGTTCAATCGCTGAGAAATTGGCATGGAAACTGGGCAATTCACGACAATAAAAATAATGTATTTAGGTCATGCTGACGTCAGCTAGGTTAATTATTTAAACAAAAATTATTACCTATTTATGACGTCATCAGATTCAAATCTAATTTTAGAAATTGGACTGGATCAGACCTGATCCATTACTGACGTGGCAGTGACACGTGGCATGTTGATAGGGCATGTCATGTGGCACATACGTGGCTTCACTGTTTGGTGACACGTGGCAGTCTAGATTTTGGACACATGGCAAATGGTTTGACTTTGTCAACCCGGTCCAGGCCTTGACCCAAACCAAGCCAGACTAGTCTAGGACCGGTTCATATACTAAATTGGCTTTAGAGAGCTCAATTTTTGGTCAAATTGAGTCAAAAAAAATTTAAATTTTTTTTTATTGATTGGACATACCTTATGGGGGATCCATTTATTATTATTTTTAGGAACGGGTGCCTTGTATAGGAAAACTAACTCACTTATATGTAATATAAGTATATTTTGCATAACAGATGACTGCCAGCCCATGCTATATTACGAACCATTGTAGCTTGATTGTTCCAAGTACCTTTCTTGGTGTACGGACATAAAACTCCATCTAAAAACAATGAACGTCTCAAAGTTGATTGTTGCAAATAACACCGTCTATGAACCACTCAGGGCACTGGCTGTAAGAACCTAATTTTGTATATCAAACTTAATCTCTCATACCAACGATAATTAGAGCACTATCAAGTAATTTCTAACACGAGATTTACCATGGAAAACCTTTGAATAGGTTAAAAACCACGACCTCTCTTGAGGATTTTAGAAAGAGATATTATTGATGATGGTTAGCTATTATAAAGATTGATCTCGATAGTTTTGTGTAGAGTTTCTGGATAGAATTCTTCGTCCTTAATCTATAGTTATTTGGTCTTATATATAGGTCTTATAATATGACCGTTTGACGACCATTATTACTTTTAATGACGAACGCTACAATATGATTTTGATGAGTCTTTGAACTGATTGCGTAACGGTCTGATCCTTTTATTTTATAACTGTAATGGCCTAATTTTATAAGCTCGAGATGGCTCGGAATTAGCTCTTATACCAATGTTCTTGTGACAAAAACTAATGTAAAGCAAGAAATAACACATGTGATTTAGCATGAAAAGCCTTTGACTAGGTAAAAAAACCACGACCTCAAGTTGAGGGTTTTAGTAACAGTAACTTTTATTATTTGAGGCTGATATCTTATTACAAGTGATCTTTCGAACTAAAAATACTTGATCTTGTAAATAAGAAATTTGGTGTTTGAGAATATAGAAAATTTAGTTTTTTTTAGTGATTTCTCGTGTATTTTTATGGTCCTTGTCTCTTCTGGAACATTTTCTTTATATAGGCCTTGCCCATAGTTTGTTATCGTGTTGAAGAACGTTCTCCTAACAATGAGGTAAGTGGCAGTTGACTGTGTAACTATTGAGTTCGTGAGAGACAGTGTCTTTGACTTGTTCATGCTTTTATTGTTTGATAGTAACAGTAACTTTTATTATTTGAGGCTGATATCTTATTACAAGTGATCTTTCGAACTAAAAATACTTGATCTTGTAAATAAGAAATTTGGTGTTTGAGAATATAGAAAATTTAGTTTTTTTTAGTGATTTCTCGTGTATTTTTATGGTCCTTGTCTCTTCTGGAACATTTTCTTTATATAGGCCTTGCCCATAGTTTGTTATCGTGTTGAAGAACGTTCTCCTAACAATGAGGTAAGTGGCAGTTGACTGTGTAACTATTGAGTTCGTGAGAGACATGTGTCTTTGACTTGTTCATGCTTTTCTATTGTGCTTGACCCACATTCTTCATCAATTCGTGATGTCAGTGTCAATGTTGACTATTTATGTCACGTGCAAAATGTGTGAGTTTGATATGGAGGCAGTTCTAGTTGAAGGTAGCTTGAATTGGGTTAGGTCGAGGGATATGTCCCTACAATCGCCCCCTTGCAACTGAAATTACGAATGGCTTTGGTTAATAAACAATCTGGGGATATGTGGTGGGAAGTTAAAAAAATATGACGTAGTTAATATTAATTTGACGGGTATGGAAAATGGATATTCTTTTTTATGGATGGATGTATCTGCATTGAATGATGATATAAATATTGATGCACGCGACGCTTGAGTTTTTGAGAGTTGTTTTATATTGAATGATGACTACTTTGGAAACATACATGCGCATTAAATACGAGGGTTATATAAATAGTACCTGTACCAAAGATTTTGGCAAAGTACGATGTTTGTTAAAAAAATCTTTGGAAGTCCAGATTGATAATGGTGAAGACCCAGAGAATGGTGTATGAAGAGAGGGTTGCTGCCGAAATGTAGAGATTCAAATCAAAATACTTTGGGGATCAGTATGTAGAGATGCCTACCCCCACTTTCGTTCCACCGACGTATCAGGGTATGTTGGAAGAAAAAGCGGCTGAAGCTGAAGAAGATTTTTACTGTATATGGATATTTCACTACATTGTCTTCACAGGCGAGCAATGTTGGAGGTGTCTCCGCATTCTTGTAGAGGACAAGGTTGAGGAGACAGATGTGGGGACCGGTGTAACTGCTGGGCAGTACTACCGGTATCTTACATATGATTAGATTCTAAGGGAGGGTCCTCTTTCATCTCTACCAATTCTCTGATGGTGGTTGTTATAGAGGAGGCAATGGTGGTAGTGGAGAAGGGAGGTAGAGATTGGAGGTCTGCTTCTGTACCATCATTGTTTTTTGGCTCTAAAAAGACCTCGGTTTGAAGAGTTGGTTCAAGCACTGACTTTCTTTCTCCTATAGTTTTCGTTTGAAGTTTGTCTCCATGTCTAGACTTTGACCAAACTCAGAGGAAGGTGGATGCTCAACATTTTCCAATGTCTGCTTTGCTTCAGAAGATTCTTTGAGTGAAGCATCACCGAAGATAGATGAACTAAAGGATTTGTTATTTTTGGAGTACCTGAAAGACTTGTTATCTGTAAAGTACTTGAAAAACTTGTTATCTGTAAAGTACCTGAAAAATTTATTATTTATAAAGTACCTGTAATTTATATTCGAGCTTAACAAAAAATGTTTATTTAAACTCTGTGTGATAGATAGAATTAACTCATGTGATTGCAATCGAGCTATGAGTAATTCGGGGTTGTATGAATAGAGGACGAAATGCAAAAAAAAATTGAACTAGGAAGTATATCAAACCAATCGAGCTGTAAAAATGTGTTTGTAACATAAAAGATGTATAAGAATTTGTTTTTGAACTGAATAACTTAGATTTTTTTTTGAGAGATTATTGCAAAAGATTTAGAATTTGTAGGAATTTAGAAATTCGAGCTCAGAGAGATCTCTTTTGAAATATTGACTTTGGGAAAAATAAGCTTGAAATGATGTAGGCCGAACTCACTGAGGTCGATGTGAATAGATAAGTTCAAATAATTTCTTATCAGGATATTATAGTTTGTTGTTGCGAAAAAAATAGAATATAAATACGAATTGTGGGGGATTTGAAGTAATCTAGAAACTTGCATAAATATGGGAAAATGAGTATAGATAGGAGGAAGACATAGAAGATGGTGTGGACTTGATCTAAGAGAATTTGTTATGCCGCCGAGGGATGATTGGCGATTAAGATAGCTGAAGTGCGAGAGCGCATCTTTGGCTTGCTAGATTATGATGCAGACTTGCCAATGTCTGAGTATCAGTTTGAAGGTTTAAATTGGATAAGTAGGGAACTTGAGTTAGGACGTCGCTTTTATGAGGAGTTATTCTGGGAAATGATTGTGGAGCCTTCAGCTCGTAAAGAGATTGTGAGACTAATTGTTGAAGAAGAGATCGAGTTGGAAGATGTGAGGATTGCTGGAGGTGAACTGATTAGGTGTAGTTCCCCTGGACATCTGGGATATTTCAGGTATTATTATATGTGAGGGAGTGAATTGTATGAGGTCGAATAACTGTCAAGAAAATGTAAATAGAATGAAGTTTGAATCTGTCCATTTTGTTACAAATGTTGTTGTGACTGTTTTGAATAAAGAATTTAAATTTTTGAAATGTTAGAACTTTGGAAATGACGTCAGCACTTCTATAAGTTGTAGAAGCTAGAATATAAAAAAGTAGGTAGCTTTGTTTTTTGTCTCTTGTGTTAGTGCAGGGAAAGTTCAATTACATATAAGTGTTGAGTCATCATGAGTGTAGGGAGGTTAGAGGAAGATTTGGGTAATAGAGATGAGAATATAATAAAATATAGGGCATGGGGCAATGATGGGAATGTGTTATCACCGAAAAGGTATAAAACGTCTGATATTAATTGTGGATGGGACGTCTCGGTTCCAAAACCAAGGGTGGCTCGTGCGAGGCCTAATAACTACCAACAGTTAGAGAGAGAAACTATAAATAATGTTTTATCTTCTTCATTAAAACATTTATCAACTTCTAAAAAATTGAAGAACAAAGAGAGAGGAAAGAGAAAAAATAGCAGAGATTCTTATGAAAGATTAAACCAGAGTGATCAACAATCAAGGCGAGAAAATGTTACGAAGACTGAGTCACGAAGGTGGTTGTATAACAGCGTTGGCGTTGCTTCAGATTCGTTTTCAGACGTTGAAGGT